>CM034150.1:898861455-900061455 GCA_019776745.2 Taxus chinensis
TGTTAGTTGTCAAGCACAACCGTATCATTCCCAATGCCTTCCGATCAAGAACATCCAATTCTTCATCTTTCATAGTTGATGGCTTCAAAGCTTTCCCTTTCAATGAGATAAAGATATTTCTGATATACGTAGTCCTCCACTTGCATCTTCCATAGCTAAAAGTTCTAGCCGTTAAACTTCTCAACCTTGAACTTGATATCTTCTACCATTTCTCCCACTCAAATAAGAAACCCTCATGTGAGCGTTTTCTGCCAAAACAAAATCCTTCTTTGTTACTAGTTATTAGGATCAAAACATAAATGCAAAATAAAATAGAAATAAAAGAAGCATGCAATCACAAAATAAACCCAAGATTTAACATGGTTCATCCAATGTGGGCTACATCCACCAGAAACAAGCCAAAATTCTTCTTTATTCAATCCTAAGGAATACAATACAACTCTCTCTCTCTCTCTCTCTCTCTCTCTCTCTCTCTCATATGACAAAGAGTAAATCCATGCACATATATATAAATTGTGCACCTCTTTGTAAAAAATTTCTTAAACCATAAGCAACCTAAATATAGCATGCTTATAAAGAAGACATGCATACAAATAAGATAAAAATAAAAAATAACAACTCCCTTCTATTAATAAGACAATGCTATTTTTATCCATGGCCATGCATTCCTCCCAAAATCAATGAAAAATTAAACTGCCACTTCAACTTGTAGTTAGACTCCACATTTTCAACACTTGTCTCCAAAGGTGGCTGATTTTGGTTTGGAAAATCTCATGGGAAGAGATTTCAGCCATGTACTAACAATAACAAGAGGAACTCAAGTATATTTGGCTATCGAATGGATATCCAACATTCACATCACTGCCAAAGTTGATGTCTACTGTTTCAGAATGATGCTGCTGGAAATAATATCAGGTCAAAGAAACTTGGAGCTGAATGCGCAGGACTAAAACAAGTATTACTTCCCTCCATGGTTTGCAACTCAAATCAATAGGGGAAATTTAATGGGTGTTATGGATGAGAGGATATCAGAAGGTGTAGATTGTGAAGAGGTGAGAAGAGATGTTATGGTATCAGCCTGTTATGCATTCTAGAAGATGAGAATATGAGGCCAAGCATGGCTCATGTGGTGCAAATATTGGAAGAAACAGTGGAGCCTAACACACTCCAAATTCACAGGTCTCTTGAGATGATCTAGAACCACGAAGGTTAAAAACAAGATACCGAGAGTTAGGTCTTACAAAAATAATTCAATAATATAATCATAATTATATAGGAAAGTTAGAAGAATCTACATAATTATATACCTCTTTTTTAAAAATTATAATGTAAGATGTTATTATTACTTTCTACCAGCCAAAGGCAGGTTACTATATTTTTCAAGTTTTTAATTAATTAGTTTACTTTAAACTCGAACTATAGGTATGAATTATTTTTTTAGTATTAATATGTTTATTATATGTACAATGATTTAACTAATTTACAATATAAATTTTTGAAAGGGAATAGTGGCAAGAAAACAATTATTTGACTATTTTAAATCCCTATTCTAATAAGTTTTGCATAATATTTAAAATCACAAATTTTGAAGCTGACATGTATACTAGCATTTAAATAAAAGTGATTTTTTTTCATAATTTGTAACATCCATAAATTTAAAAGAGGACACGTGTTGCATCCTTTAAATAGAAGTGACAAGTTGATTGAAGTAAATCAAAAATAAATTTGAAAAACATTGACTTGAAGATTGACCCAAAAAAAAAAAAATCGTATTTCAGCTGTGAAGTTCAACATAATGCCCTGTCACTTTAAATTCTTTTATAGTTGTATTTAAATTTACTACATTTAAAAAACAATGGAATATTATATAGAATGACACTATAGATTCATAAATTATATATTGTGAGATACATAAATCCTTCTCAATACTTTTAGTGCTTTTTGCATAGTGATAGCATAAAATACTAGTTTTGTGAGCATTGATAAACTTATCTAGTGTGAGTGAGCTACATGATTTGTTCAATGCTTGGAAGATAGAGTATAGATTTGTGTTGAAAGTAGTGGCACTTGTGTTTCCCCTAAATACCCTCTTTTCTGCTGAAAAACTTATCTTGTGCAGAACTCAAAACAAATAAGCTCCTATTAGTAACTGTTTTCCCAAGGCCATGGAGAGTCCCTTGGCTTGAGAATGTATTTGTGTCCCGCTCTACTTTTCTTGGATCTATAATTAAACCATATTTCAAAGGGATTTAGCCCCAAATAGTACTTCCATTTTGGAAATGGCGGGTTATAAATTGATAATGGTAACTTAATGTTGAATATTATGATAAAAATTAGTTTTTTTTTTTTTTTAAATGGTACTTGCTAGCAAGATGCCAGATGGAAGAATTGGAGAGTGCATAATTACTTGAAATGAATTGCTACCTTCGTCATTTAATTCTTCATCAAACATTTGAGATTGTTTCAAAGTCTTAACTCTAGTCCTATATTTATATTTACATGGTCAATAAAATATGAAGGAGAACAACTTTGTACTTTAAATAAAGTCTAAACTCCAGTGGTATATTTATGTTTACATGCCCCACTTTGTAGGATGGCTCACCTAAATCACTTCTAAGAGCTGAGTCTATCTATAGTTGTTGATCCTTGATGTTTAAGATATTATTTTTTTTTTTCATAATTATTTAGTTAATAATATGAATTCTTTATGTATAGATTATTTTTAAATAAATAAAAGTGACTTGTAAAAACAATTTCAAACAAAATAAATCATATACATAAATTTGTTAAAATTAATAGTTATGATATGCACAAATAAACATTATATTATGGACAGACACATTTATTTATTGGATAGATGTTGGCAAGTATTAATTCAATAGTGAAAGGTGGTGTAATTTGTAATATTTATTATTTATAAAAATATGACTATTTATGAAATGGAATGAAAAAATTAGTAACCATTTTTAGAACTTTTTTTAATCTAATGTTATATAACAATATTTTTCTCCAAATTAATGATTATTTTAAAAACCATTGTTTTAAGATTTATCTAAATAAATATTATTTTTTGTCAATTAAAACTGATAAAAACATCTATGTTAAAGATGAAATTATTATGCATTGAAACAAAATGTGAAATTAAAACCAAATTACATAAATACATATTTATAGTCATTATAATTATAGAACAAAACACAAAGTTAAAAAAAAAGTCTAGAAACTACACCTAAAACGTCATAAACAAAAAGATGCAACATAATTCAATCTAAATAAATTATTCTTATTATTGGCCAATGTAAATCTGAAAGAATTAAAAAGTATTTTTTTTTCTTCTCCTTAAATGGCCCATATTGTAAATAGGAAATTTGGGATTAGAGTAGAGAGATGAATGAAAAATGCATTTCTTTTTTAGTCTAGATAGCAATGATAACTGGAGTTAATGGGTTCATGTAATTTCCACATTTTCAACACCAAAATACAACAGTAAAACTATCCAAATAATTTTTTTTGTCTTTTAATGCTCACTACACAACACCACATGGACTCCAATAGATAAACTTAACATCACATAAGACACTTAAAAAAAACATCGACCCACATAGACAACATGATAACACCATATACATGTCGATGCCTCACTATCCCTAATGAAAAAATACTAGCAATAACGCACCCACAAAAGGGACCGAAGGATTGGAAAATCCACAACACATCATTACCGTGGTTACATATTAGTTACGATTAAAATTCCATGAGCATTTATCATGCAAGGATAAATTCTCCTTTTCCAAATACATATTCTTAATTTCATTTATTATTCAACTTCCAATAAGAACAATTAATTTGGCTCTTTATCCCTTACAATAATCTCCATAACTTAAATAATTATTTTCCATATTTCAAATGCATACAAAATTCGTAATTCTCTTATTCTTATGTTAATGTTCTACTTCTCAAATGTTTATTCAATGTTTAAATTATACCCTTGTTAGACAAGGGGAATTAACATGGAGTCAAGGAAGGAATCTTTGGACTTAAAGGAAACTTAGATTCAAGATATATATTCCCCTAAACATTCTTCCATTATCGTACATTTACTTTCTTGTTATAGTTGATATAGTTCAATAACTTGTTTCAATCAATTCAAGATTTTCACTTCATGAATTTTTATTTATATATATTATATATTTAGAGAGAGAGAGAGAGAGAGAGCTTATGTTTTCTTGAAATTTTGATCTCACCAAGAGCAATTCTTATTTATTTTTAACAACATGAAAATGTCTAGTTAAGTTATAAGGACTTCAAGTATGACATTATTCCTAACCCAAAACCTCATTTAATCTTATACTCTTTACACTTACGTCACACTTTGGTCTCATTATTGACATTTTTTTAGAACAATTGTAGTTCAAAATTCACATCAATTTACACTTAGGGATTCATGACTACAAGGAGTGGTGACCCTACACATAACTACTCATTTCATCACTCTTAAATAATCATGTATTAAATGCATATAACAAGACAAACCAACAACTATATGCTTCTCAAATGCCTTCAAATCAACAATTTAGATCATTGGGCTTAATATGCATTAGTGTTTCCTTCACCAATAACCTTACGAGAGGCTTCACAATCTATTAACTTCAAAATCATTCATGGATGGGGGAAAATTACACCATACGAGAAGCTCATGGTAATCCACTACTACAGACTAAGGGACACATTCATCTAAGAGGGGGAAAAGGGGTTCAAATGTAAAATTTATTAAATTTTACACGTTCAAAATCCTTTTAAAGCAATATTTACAATCTTTGGTAACCATACATCATATGTCCTTTTTCCATTAACATCATGATAGGTCACTCAATCTACTACATTCACTAGTACTCAGGGGGGTCTCTACACTCTACCACGAGACAAAATTAGAGAAACTAAATGTCCCTATATTGTAAATTATTTGTGCCACTTGAGGTATTCGAAGACTACATTTTCTCACTTTCATTTACACATAGGTTATAAAGGGTTCCATTAAGTTTGGTTAGTTTATTTGACATCCAATTAAAATATATCACTTGATTGTTAATTTTAATTATCTTAAAATGTACACAATTTAAGTTTTGATTATTAAATGAGAACCTTATGCTTTCTCAATCACTTGTTCTCATGTGGATCAATTCAGATCCACTTTCACATAATAAGAAGGATTTATTAAGTTGCGAGTAATCTCCACAGAACTTAAAATTATTAGGCTGACATCACAAGGGTACATTCTCAAACAAGGCCAAGTTAAAATTTTCCTTTACAATAAAAAGTTAAATAGTGCATTAATGCATAACCTAATTGTCCCTGTGGTCCAACCACTATTCATTATATTCCACTTATAATGTTATTTAGTCATCTAAAACAACCATGATATTTCAAGCTCAACATGTCATCTTGTATGCCACTAAACTGACATGTTATGTCTCTTACTAAGGCATCTTACACATTTTCATACCCACGTGAATGCTCTCAATTAGGTTCCTAAGGAGGAACACACAAACTCATATGGTACCCCTAAGTCTCTAGGACCATGAAAGATGTTTGGAGCCAACATAACTCAAGGTTTACTAGAGAGGATCATTCCATTCAAAAAAGGTAAATATTTCAAGCTATATGTTTGTTTTTTCACTTCCCGCTCAAAATGAAAAACACACAAATGTAAGTTGATATTTATATTTGAAGATTAAGTGATTTCCTAGGTCAATGCAACACTAGAAGATAGGTAAAAACACACCATTTTAAATTATTACCAACATTACGATAGCACAATCATATCCAAAATTATGATGGCACTAAAATTTTTAAAAGACAATGTTCCAGTTTCATCCTCTTATACATATTTTGACACTAAAAGAAATATTTATTTAACATCATTTTACAAAGAAACATGATACAATCAAATTCATTTACTTAACATAATATACAAAATTACGACTAAGAGTAACATTCATCAAACATGCAAAAGTACAACTATGTATGAAATGGTACATTTTCCCAATACACAACATTATCATATACATCATGGAAAAAATGAAAATAATACATTCTATTCATAACAATATCATCAAAATGTTCTAAAAAATTACATTACCTTCAGATTACATGTTAATAAAATACACAAGTGTCGTTTTACTACTCCTATTCTTTGAGTACCTAAAACCACCGCTTGGTCACTCCTAAAACTGGTATGGAAATCCCCTACATGCAAGCATAAATCCACACATTCATCATTTCGAAAAATGTTTTCAATTAAAGAGAAGAGAGAGGGAGAGATAGGAAGAGAGAGAAAAAAGATATATTTCGTTTCTCATGCATTCACACTTTCACATTCATTTTCACTTAACATTTTAGTACTAGAGAGAGGGGGGGAGTAAGGATGAGAGAGAAACTTAAGAGAATTTATTTTCCATTCACAATGTCGTAACCATTTGTATTTCATGTCCATTTTCATTTCAATTTCAAACCAATTTACATTTCCCAATTCATTTACGTTTTCAAATCAACCAAAGTATCATAGTCATTTCTAGAGAGAGAAGAGGGTGGAGAGAGAAAAACACCATACATTTCAAAATCCATTCATAAAAGATAAAAGATCAAATAATATTCTACATATAATTATGATAGTATTACGAGGTCACACTCGTGGCTAGAAGTCAAACGAGACTCTCAGAAGGATATTCTAGCTAAAGTAGCAAGTTGAGAAAACTGACCAAAACAACAAAAGTGCTTACAAACTGGGTCTTAAAAAATCTCATTTTATGTTCGATCATGAAGTTTGATGATTCCTACTTACTCCCCCATATATAGATAATTCATCAGTGTCTAGTGGAATTTGATTACGACGAGAAGAGCTCAAGTTATAAGTGAAACTCTGGGGCCGATTATTGTAAGTTGTGTTAACAACTCTTGTCACACAACGACCAGTGGCCCCAAAACCAACTTTGCAAAACTAGTCTCCAAAGGTGTTTCCATTGAAATAAAGGTGGGTTACAATTATCTTGTTGTCATTCTAGAGTTAGGTGGTAGGTTTTGAGTTTCACTCAAACTAAGCGGTAATTGTAGGCCGAAACCGATCACATTTTATTAAAATGAGCATGTCACTACAAGTGACTGATAAGCTAAGTGGGATTAGAAATTCAACATGCAAGGGAATTAATTGAGTTCAAATGACTTGGTTAAGTTTCCCCATGGTGTCCCATGTTACCAGGGGTCATGAAAGGAGTTTCAGGTTTGTGGTATATTTGGGTGTGGCACTCCATGCACATAACTTTCAGGGTCACAGATTTTTTATGTTTGACGGTTCCAAATGAAGTAAGGTTTTATCATTGGTTAGAGTTACATTTCCTAATAATTAAAATTTAATTTTAAAAATGCAAGAAATGATGAAAGAATAATTTAGTGCAAGAGAAAAGGGAAATTCCATACCTTTTATGCAAAACGTGTGATCCCCGCATTCGACAAGACCACATCAATTTAGGCATTCTGCAAACAGTTTGTGGACTCATGCTTTTTTGATTTACACACAAGACAACTAACTGGCCATTGTACAAACTACACATGATAAATAGAACACCATTCTTTATTTCTTCCACCGAATCCCATACCTTGTTCTACAAAATTTTATTTTGGTACAATAGTTTCATGGTAGCACAACCAATTTGGCACTAGAAACATGAAATGGAGCATTTTTTTGGAACCTAGGCATTTCTTCAAGGTAATTTTGTAAAACATTTAAATTCCCTACTTCTACTGTTGAGAAAATAAGTTAAGCAAATAATGGACAACCATAGGATTTCACACAGAGGAAGAGTGCAAGAGACAAATATGGCAGAGACATACATAAAATTTGCAGGAAATGGCACTTCCAATGTCTAAATGGGTGAATAAAACAACTCAAAATAACCATAAGATGGATCAAGAAAGGTGAAGTTGTAGTTGTCATATACCTGAGAATTGTGCTACAAAGGTTACAAAGAATACAACACAAGCATTTAGAAGAGAATGATCCAGAATCAATATGGTTGAGACATTACACCCAAAGAAGCACCTGAAAATGGAACTTCAATCTTCTTATGCAATACAATTAAAAAAAAGTAGCAAGCAGAAAATCCTCTTTTTAGGGACATTTGAACAGGCCTTAGAAGTAGATATAGATCTAAATCAATACAATTTGTATATAGAAAAATGAGGAGACATTAAGGATACTGATTTATCTCGATGCTCAGGGTTGATTTAATCCATAATGGGACCAATTTTAGGATGGATATTAGTAGAGATCCCTTTTTCACAGGACATAATCCCTTGTCACATTATACTTCACTACAACTAACCAATTATTGTTAAATGTAAAATGTAACTTGGGTTTTACTGTTACTCTAATACCTTGGGATCTCAAAGTGCAGATACATATATCGATCCATTTTATCTAAAAAAGGAATTAAAGATGGTTACAAAGGTTGTCCTATGGCTCAGGGTTGATAACCCAGACATTGGACTGATTTTAGGATACTTAAAAGCTTTAAAAAAACACTTGTCAATTTAATTTTTTTTGCAACTCTCTTACACTTTTCAATGTACCCAATTACTGTTATTTTCCATATTAAATGGATTCCATGGTTAATCTATGATAGGAAATAAAGATGTATTTATTAAAATATTAGATTTCATTGAGCCCAATGAAGAACCCATTGCAATGTAGTCCATAACACTTCCACCAAGGGAATACACAAGGATTTTAACCGTTGTTTTTCCTCCTCCAAAAACAAACAAAAGAAATGTATTCATTATTGTTTTATAATTTTTTTAAATTAATATCAAGGGTTGAATATTTTATATTATAGGGGTTTTAAGTTGGGCACTACATTTCCCTCCCCTTATAAGAGCATCATCCTCAATGTGACACAACCGAAGCTCGAAGGATACATAGGAAATAAATTCAATAATGACACATGTCATTTAACAAAACAACTTGTCAGTACAACGTGACCACAAGGAAGAAAACTAATTTTTGAAATATCTTAAATTTTAATGTTCTGTGAAGATTGGTAGTTAGTTATCTTTTACTTTATTACTCAATTATTAGTTTTCCTTTACATTATTTCTTAATCTCAAGCTCTTAATTTTCATTGTTTAAAATTTCAATTGTCTTATGTTTCATGGGTGCCCAATAGTAACTGACATCAATATGTCACACAAAACTCAAACACAACACTAATGAACCACAAGACATCTTGCTACATACTTTCATGACTGTATCACATCACAAGACCTCTAATTCCACCATGGAAAGAAAACAAGTAGTCCACATAACAAATAATTTCCAATAATTATGTCATAGGCATAGATCCAACACACACATGTGACTAAAAAAACAATGAATCATCACATTAATACATATGCAAATGGTATCACATGACCCAAAAACCATGACTGTACCCACACAATGCCAAGACAAGATCCAATAGTACATACCAACCAAGAGGAGTGTCAAGCCTCAATCATAAAAATTCCTAACAAGACTCACAGGAGTAACTCATCAATCAACATAAGCACCATAATATGGCATACCAACATTAATAACTTCCCAATAGGATTTGTGATCCAAGAAATATCAAGAAATAACATCTCCCAAAGTACTAAGCATGAGCCACCACCTCTCATCAACATGAGTCACCAAAAGTCTTCGTCTTACACCAACAATAACCAAATACCATAAGCCAACAAGTTTTCATTTTTTTAAACACATATTTTTCAATTTTCCAATTGGTTGAAAGGGTTGGAGGTGGTAGTTCATTTTGCACATGAGGTGATACATAGAGGAGTGAAAAGGGCATATACGAGAACTAACATGCAAGAAGTATGATCTATTGTTATTTCCAATTGTTTGAACATGAAAGAATATTTCCAACACAAAGTTTGATCAGTGGTTTTCAAGTATAGGAGGTTATTTTCATCTTGCAAGACAAGGTAAGAATGATTGGCTACAAGAATTTCCTTTTAGGATTGTTTTATATAAGGTTCTTTTCATACTTTTTTTTCTCATGATGGTATGGTCTGATGTGAAGGTTATAACAAGTTTCGTCATGTCTCACAATACAGAAATATATTCACTTGATATGCAAGAATTCCAAATGATAAGATGTCATAAAGGGAGAATTTATATTTTTACACAAAGAAACATAGTCTCAAGATAGAATAAGACATTTCCACACAACTCCATAAGTCTCCCAAAACCACTCCATATGCCTCCCAATAGAGAAAGAATCATAGTGCCAAAACCAAGCCGGGTCACTCACCATAGAGCCCTGTCACCTTATTTCTCCATGTTGGGTCACTCACCATAGAGCCCCATCTCCTTATTTCTCCATATCGGGTCACTCACCATAGAGCCCCATCTCCTTATTTCTCCATATCAGGTCACTCACCATAGAGCCCCATCTTCTTATTTCTCTATTTAATGAGGTTGGGTCACCCTACATCCTTAGGTACCAGAGCCTCGTCACCTCCACCGAAGTACATGGTATTAACTTATCCTTACTTCAATACTACACAGCCCTATGACCCCCTTGGGTGTACCCCCATACAAATGAAGTGGGTCCATAGGTCCAACCACTCCATGGTGAATCCACATGACCCTAATCCAACACATAATGATATTAGAACCAGCATAACGAAGTGGGTCCATATTCAAATGTCAAGTGGAAAAAATCCAAGCAATTGGGATAGGCTAGAATTAAAACTTTTAAACCTGAAAAGAAAATTTCAAACTAAGCAAAACAAATGGCTAAATAGCCGCAGTAATGCAAAAGTCTCTTGTAAGCACAAAATCAAGCTAAATTCCCAAAATATAAGAACACATCAATCAAGAAAATTGTTGGTTCTTACAAGAAAATAGAAAATAATGTCACTTACGAATAAAATACGAATGTAGAAATATCACATTATGATCACTACGTGGCCCTTCTGCGGCCACCAAAGGGGTACTCATCAAGTTGCTAGCACTCAGATATCGAGCCTCAGCTCGAAAAAATACATATAACCAGAATAAACATATCTCCATATATCTCCAAATCACACATACGAGGATCCACATAGTTCAGTATCACATAGGATTGTTGATGGACAACCCACATAGGAAAGAGCAGGGAACTCTAGTTTGCATAAGTTGAGCCTAAGGTGGTGTGCATCCACAATATATTGAGAAAATCTCAAAGTATACCAAATGGATAGAAGTGGGTTTTAGTCTACATGAGACTCCACTTCCTAACTTGTACTCGCTCAAGGTTATGGAAACCTGGTTCATGCCTCCTCTCTCCACACATACACTCTTACTGATTGCTTCCCTTAGTGTCGGTTAATGTAAGGTACAAAACATAGCAAATAACTACATTACTAACACAATGATTTATACGAACAAATAACCATAGCATCTTACGCCTGGTAAAATTATGGGTATAACATAACAATGTTAGGCTTACAATCACATAACATTTCCACACAAACCAAAAGTCAAGTACAACACAATACATAACATTTCCACACAGTAACACTGCAACCAAAACCATTAAGTTCACAGCATTCACCAATGATACTATCACATACAATAACACTAATGATATGATCCATAGTGACATTAATGTATTCTACCATATGCCCCTAATTCACGACACACATTTTATCACATATCACATGAATACATAGATATGATGAATATAGTGATTAATGTCAGTACATATACACAATTACAAAATAACACTCGTGACATAAATCATGATACATCATAATATGGTGGCAACAACATGGTATGATACAAAATATCAAGAACCACCCTTTGGTACAACTCACATTGATACATATGCACAACATCACAAGATGATGAAACACCACCACACTTTCACCATTCACATTAACATTGTTTTTCACCCAACAAGGTGGTAACATACTGAGTAATACACATTTAATCCATGAGAGATAACTCTCATCACCATACACATCGACAACAAAGATAATGCACACCAAGTAGAAACACAATAGATGCATTCACATGATCACAATTACAAGTTGTCACATCACAACAATACTATCACATACACTTCCCATCTCCTCCACCACCATGCATAACCATCACAACTCCAATCTGTCCCAGAGGTTCAAGAGTATGAACCTAGCTCTGATACCAACTGTAATGCCCACATTTTCAACACCAAAATACAACATTAAAATTATCTGAATAATTTTATTTTTTGTCTTTAAAGGCTCACTACACAACACCACATGGGATCCAATAGAGAAACTTAACATCACATAAGAAAATTACACAAAATATCAACCCACATAGACAACATGATAACACCATATACACATTGATGCCACACTTTCCCTAATCAGAAAATACTAGCAATGACCCAACCACAAAAGGGACCCAAGGATTGGAAAATACACAACACATCATTACCATGGTTACATCTTAGTTATGATTAAAATTCCAAGAGCATTTATCATGTAAGGATAAATTATCCTTTTCCACCTACATATTCTTAAAATCATTTAAAATTCAACTTACAATACTATCATTTAATTTGGAACTTTCTCCCTTACAACAATATCCATAACTAAATAATTATTCGCCATATTTCAAACACATACAAAATTCCTAATTCACTCGTTCTTATATTAAGGTTATGCTTCACAAATGTTTATTTGATGTTTAAATTTTACCATTGTTACAAAATGGGAACTAACATGAAGTAAAGGAAGAAATATTAGGATTTAAAGGAGATTTAGATTATGTTAGCTTAATTAATACATTTGTTCTCCACGTATCATATGCGGTTACTCCTTAACCGTGTAACTACCTACCGTGCAACTATTCCAGCACCTATATATTTTTGGGCTTGTTGTTTTATTGAGATAGCAATAAATAATAATTGTTCTTCGACCATCATTGGTATCAGATCCAGTTTGTTATGCGTGGAGGAGTAGCGACCAAGGAAGTGAAGAAGCTGCAAGAGGAAGAATTCGTGGAGAGCGAAGCGATCTGGGAACAGTTTTTTTTTTGTTGTGCGCTAGAAGAGGTGATCAAGGAAATGTCCTGTGTGGAGAATGTAAAGTCCAGGAGAGCCTGAAACCATCCTCTTACTGCGTAGAAGACCAAGAGCGACTTGCTCATTTGCTATCTTGGCTGGAGTGTCTTGTTACTGCTCTGTGCGTGGAGACTCAGCCTGTTTTCTTGATAAATCCAGTACGTTGGAAGACCACAAGAACACGGCATTTTTGCTATCAAATACTGTACAAAAGGTGTAATGACTAGACCTTGTGCATGGCAGCCTGCAGACGTCTCATTTGGCATTAGAGGACAAGTACGGGTTTGATGAGTTGCTGTCAAATCATTTTCTGCAAACCATAGTGTTTCTGCTATGAAGATTGGTGTCATTGTATGCTGTGCGTGGAGGAAGAGTGGCATGGAGAAGGAGAGAAATTTGTTTTTCCTATGCTGTGCGTGGAAGGAGCCCAAGCCAGTGACTATCTTTTCTATGTCTGCGTGTAATTGGAGGAAACTTGCTGTGTGTATGCTATGCGTGGAAGAAAACCTAGCCAGCAAATGAATCACTGTTGCCTGTAGAACCACATGGAAGACCATCCAAACCCCTGTATGTGTAAGAAAAGTCGGCAAATTGTAAAACTATGTGTGCGCGTATGTCTCAAATCTCAGATGCACAAAGCACCGCGAGTAATGCATCAAATATTTGGGCATTGAGTGACAACGAAGACACCACTGGACTATTCTTTTCCTTGGTCAACGAGCTACACAACACTGGGAATATTATCTTTGACGAGATTGTGCGCTGAGGACTGTTGGAGTATTTTTGGTTCGAAGTTCGATGTCAAGCACGACGGATTTGTGCAGAACTTGAACGTGGTTATGATGTAGATGATGAATGCGAAGTAGAATGCCCATAGGAGCATCCGCGTCTCACTACATGAGCCTATAGTGCCCATCTTCGGGGAAGATTCCTTCAGTAAGCATTGTAGCCATTTTTGAAAACAAATATATAAATAAAATACATTTTTGAGTTTTTTAAAATGTCTGCTCCAAAAAAATTGCTATCGGATGCCCAACTCTTGAAAGGGCCAAATTTCACCGCATGGAAAACCAAGATGCGGACGATTCTTCAGTTTGAAGATATTTGGGGGATCGTTTCTGGAAAATACACCCCTCCCATAGATGGTGATATGTTGGTTAAATATGAAAAGGCTGATGCAAAATCACTAATGCTTATCACTCTAAAAATTTCTGATGAGGTGGAACCATACATTCAGGAAGCAACCGCTTCTTCTCAGGCATGGACCACATTGTGTACCATCTACGAAGCTAAGAATCTAACGACAAAGTTACATCTTCATACAAAGCTTCATACGATGAGTATGCATGATGGTGAATCTGTAGAAGCCTTCTTGCGACGTGTAGCTGAGTTACATGCAGAACTCTCTGCTCTCGGTGAACCAGTGAACGAAAAGTTTCTAGTCCTGCTCACCTTGTGAGTTCTTCCTTCCCGATTTCAAACACTAATCACCATGTTGACCATCACTCAATAGGAGGAAATTTTTGCCACCCTGGTGAATTATCTTCAGCAGGAAGAAGCCATGCAAAATGTACAAGAATCCTTTGAAGACAAGGCTCTCATCACGAGGCAAAAACATAAGCCTCGAAAAGGGTAGTTAGCCCCCTAGAATCAGAAGCAGCATCCTCAGCAATAGTCTTCTCAGTGACCACCACAGCAGCCACCCCAGAAGCAGTAGAACTACAATGCAGATCGGTGGTGCCGCATTTTCTCCACGGATACGCACACGACTGCGATCTGTTATTACAATGGTCACAAGTATGGCAACTCTGGCGAAGAGAGCAATTTGGGCCAAGGATATTCCAAGAAATCTCGATGGTGTGCTCGTAATCAGAGGCAGAAGGGCCACATTGCTGCTCAGTAGGATGCCACCTCTCGATGAAGAGGTTCAAGACACAACTCATTCTGACATTGTTCTAGTCTCACATACTTCGCATCCGTCAGAAGATGTCTGGTTGATTGATTCAGGTGCCAACAAACACATGACTGGCAACAAGAAGTTGTTCCATACTCTGAGTGACCGGCCCACTGGAGATCAGATCACCATCGCAGAAAATCATGAGTATATTATGGCGGGGATTGGTGATGTCATCATTCCTCTTGGAACACGAAGATGTACACTCACGAAGGTGCTATATGTTCCAGGTTTGACCTCAAATCTTTTTTCTATGATTCAAATTCTTAACCATCAAATGCAGGTTGAATTCTTTGTTGAGAAAGGGGTCAAGTCCTACATAATTTCCTAGGGAGAGTCAATCATTGCTCAAGCATTTCTAAAAGGCCATCTATTTATACTGGATGCGGTCACTTCATCTAGCATTTCTCTCTTTTCTTCAACGACGGAGTCCACTGCACTATGGAACTTTCGATATGGTCATCTTTCTGTCGGGGCTCTGCATCAACTCAGTGCCAAGGAAATGGTAAGAAGGCTTCCTCCACTCTCCCATTACTTACCTATTTGCTCAGGATGTCTTGCGGGCAAACAACATAGAGGTCTATTCAAACAAAGCTCTTATCATTCTACAGAGCATCTTCAGGTCATTCACACTGATCTGTGTGGACCCCTGCAAGCTAGCTTCCAAGGTTTTGAGTACTTAAAGCTCATCATTGATGATTACTCATGGAAAATGTGGGTATATTTCCTCTGGAAGAAGAGTGAGGCATTTGCAAATTTTCAAACCTTCTACCAGTAAGCCACTAGGCAGTCTGGGAAGCCTCTTCTTCTCCTCCACTTAGATCGAGGGGGGGAATTTGTATCAAAGAAGTTCTTAACATACCTGAAGCAACATGGCATTCAGCAACATCTGACTATACCCTACACACCCCAACAGAACAGGATTTCCGAGCACCACAACAAGACTGTCATGGAGATGGCTCGTTGTATGCTCTCGACTGCCAAGTTGGAGGATCGGTTTTGGGTAGAAGCATTCTAGACAACAATGTATCTAATCAACCGGGCACCCACGAAGATCTTGCAGAATAAGACACCGGAAGAGGTAGGTACTGGTTGTAAACCTTCTATTCATCATTTGAGAGATTTTGGTTGTACTGCATATATGCATGTTCTAGATAAGAGAAGGAAGAAGATCGATCCAAAGACACTGCCATGTCTTTTCTCGGGGTATAGTACTACCTCAAAGGCATATCGTCTCATAGATCCTGAGATGAAGAAGATCTACGAGAGTCGAGATGTGGTATGTGATGAGTCATCCTTTGACTCCCTGCGACACAATGGAGATCTAGTACCAACCTCGTCACATAGATTTCTCACACATCCAGATGATGGGAAATATGATTCTTCTCAGAGAGAAGAAGAGATGAGTGGAGACTTGTTCATTGATCTTGGCACACTGGAAAACACATCTTCACATCAGCAGCACCAATGTCTGAAATGGGTCTAGAATACTATTAGAGATGCACACCCGAACTCACTTCCTGGTACGTCTACGAGAGTCAGAACACGAATTCAAGCTAGACATGAGGTAAATTTTACACTCATGAGTTCAGTTGTTGAGAGCACCGAACCTGACACTGTTCATGAGGCATTAGACCAACCACAGTGGAAACATACTATGGATGCTGAATATGATTTCCTAATTCAGAATCAGACATGGGAACTTATCGATCTGCCTCCAGGTAAGAAATCCATTGGCTGCATATGGATTTTCAAAACAAAATATAAGGCATATGGTTCAATCGACAAACACAAAGCATGACTTGTTGCAAAGGGTTATGCTCAGCAAGAAGGAATTGACTATGATGAGACCTTTTCTCCCACTATGAAGATCAAAACCATCAGAGTTGTCTGTGCACTGGTAGCACAAAATGGATCGAAACTTCAACAGATGGATGTCAAGAGTGCTTTTCTAAATGGTGATCTAAAAGAAGAAATGTACATGGCCCAACCTAAAGGGTTTGAAGACGAACATCAACCAGACAAGGTATGTCGTCTGATAAAGTCTCTCTATGGACTCAAACAAGCACCTAGGGCATGGAATATAAAAATTGATGATCACCTATTGTAGCATGGATTCAATCATAGCCCCTCAGATACAAATTTGTATATCAAGAAGGTAGGAAAAAATATTGTCATTATGGTTTTGTACGTAGATGATCTTGTGATCACAGGAAGTTCTAAAAATCTTGTAGATGATGTAAAGAATGATCTGAAGAAATCCTTCAACATGAATGATTTGGGGCTACTTCACTATTGTCTTGGCTTAGAGATATGGCAGAAGAAGAATCATATCTTCGTCTCCCAGATGAAATATGCCAAGACACTCCTGGAAAAGTATGGAATGTCATATTGTAAACCAATGTCCACACCTATGGAAAAAGGTTTGCAATTATCTAGATTCCAGGATTCACCACAGGTAGATGGCACTGACTACAGGTAGCTTGTGGGGAGTCTCATTTACTCGACTTATACCAGACCAGATATTTGCTTTGCAGTGAACTATCTCGCCAGATTTATGCAGGAGCTCAAGAAATGTCATTGGATAGCAGAAAAGAATGTGTTGAGATATGTCCGAGGTAAAATTGACTTTGGTCTGGAGTATCAGAAGAACACTCAGTTCTTCTTACAGGGATATACAGACTCAGACTATGCAGGATCCGTTGATGACAGGAAATCCACTTCAGGATATGTTTTTCATCTTAGAACTGGACCTATCTCGTGGATTAGCAAGAAGCAAACTGTTTTTTCTCTCTCAACCACTGAGGCTGAATACCGTGACGCACAAGGAGCTGTGTGCGAAGCAGTTTGGTTACATCACATTCTTACAGATATAGGGATTCCTGAAGAGAAACCTCCTATCATTCACTGCGAAAATCAAGGTTTGTTGAAGCTTGTGAAGAATCCTGTTTTCCATGAATTAACAAAGCATATTGAGGTCGAATGTCACTACATTCGTGAACAGGTCTTGAACCACCAAATTCAGCTCCAGTACTGCCCTACTGATTTTCAAGTTGCATATATTCTCACCAAGCCTCTTGGAAAGGTGAAGTTTGATTTGTTTAGGGGGTAAATTTGTAAGAGCAATGTATTAAGGGGGGGAATGTTATATTAATTAATACATTTGTTCTCCACGTATCATATGCGGTTACTCCTTAACCGTGTAACTACCTACCGTGCAATTGTTCCAGCACCTGTATATTTTTGGGCTTGCTGTTTTGTTGAGATAACAATCAATAATAATTGTTCTTCGGCCATCAGATTCAAGATATCTCTTCCCATAAACATCCTTCCATTATGGTACCTTTATTTTCCTGTTATAGTTGATATAGTTCAATATCTTATTTGAATCCAGTCAAAATTTTCACATCATGAAATTTTATGTATATATTTATCATTTAAGGGCTTATGTTTGCTCAAAATTTTTATCTCGCCAAGAGAAATTCATATTTATTTATAACAACAAGAAAATTTCTAGTTAAGTTATAAGGACTTCAAGTATGACACTATTCCTAACCAAAATCTCATTAACTCTTATACTCTTTACACTTACGTCATACTTTGGTCTCACTATTGAAATTGTTTTAGAACAATTGTAATTCCAATAACACATCATTTACACTTAAGGATTTATGACTACGAGGAGTGGTGACCTTGCACAAAACACTCATTTCATTGCTCTTAAACACAAGAGTATTAAATGCATATTACAAGCGAGACAACCCAACAAATATATGATTTTCAAATGCCTTCCAAGGAATAACTTTAATCGTTGGGTGAATATGCATTAGCATTTTCTTCACCAATAACCTTAAGATAGGATCCACAATATATTAACTTAAAAATAATTCATGGATGGGGGAAACTACACCATATGAGAAGTACATGGTAATCCACTACTACATACTAAGGGACACATTTATTTAAGAGGGACAAAAGGGGTTTAAATGTAAAAGTTATAAAATTTAACGTGTTCTTTTAAAGTAAATCCTTTTAAAGTAATATTTACAATCATTGGTAACCATACATCATATGTCCTTTTTCCATTAACATCATGAGTGGTCACTCGATCTACTACATTCATTAGTATTCACCTGAGGGTCTCTACACTCTAATACAAGACCAAATTAGAGTAATCAAATTTCCCTTTCTTGCATTACGATGGCACAAAAAATCTTAAAAGACAAGGTTCCAGTTTCATCCTCCTATACATATTTTGACACTAAAAGAAATGATTCTTTAACATCATTTTCCCAAAGCAACATGATACAATCAAACTCATTTACTTAACATAATATACACAATTACGACTAAGAGTAACATTCGTCAAACAGGTAAAAGTACAACTACATATGTGTTGGTCGTCAAATAGGACTTTACGAAGAGCAACAGTCAGGGGACAAGAAGTCCCTCCTCTTTAATGGGAGAGGTTCCCTTATTCAGAAACGAACTTATTTACAAATGTACAAGACATGATTTTTTGGTTAAACTTGGATATCACGAAAGTGTTTTTCTATGAAGATCATCAATTACAAAAGGACTGAGGAAATGAGAGTACGGGAAAGAGCAGAAAGGCAACATGCAGAATTATAGATATCAGAGTAATTCTTTATGTATGCGAAAGTCACAGTGAATTGAAACAAGATCATTTGTATCGGATAAATAAGATGGAATTTAAAGACACAGAGTTCTGTAAATAACATCTGCTTAGAACACAAAGTTTCTTAGCATAACACAGATTCATTAATCAAGGAAACAAAGTTCCTTCTTGGTTATACAAGATCACCGTTCTTGCAAAGTTGAAGAGTATGCAATCGGTAAGACTAACGAATTTGAGACAAATGAGCTTCACAAAGAAAATAAATGAAAGCTTAGGAATAACAGAGATCAGATAGACAAAGAATGGAAAAGTCCTTCTGTATTGATTTCTTTATAATCTATTTACACTTTTCAGAAAATATGCCAAGTTCCTCCTTTTTTTGAATGGCGTGAAGAAGGCCATTATATAACTTACAAATCAGTTACTCTTCGTAACTGTTTCTTTAACCAATAACAGTTAAAGACCGCCTATCGCAAGTACCTCAACCCATTACAAAGAAAACGGCAAAAGAAATGGAAGAAGAGAAAAGAATGAGGAGAAGAAGACAGGTGGCCAGTCGCTTTGGAGGGACCCACTGACTTCAGAATCCGCTGCCTGAAACTCTTTTGACGCCTCAGCTATGTCTCTGAAGTCTCATTCTAAAGATGACAGCGTATGTCTTTGAAAATAGAGATGACCAGTGTCTTGAAAACTTCATCCTTCTACCCGCTGTCCTTGGAATTTGGTCTTCAGATTGATAGTATTAGAGCCGCAACTTAAATTCATATTTAGTTTGAAAAACAACATATTCAGGTAGAGCGGGAAAAACTAAGTATGGATGGCATTTGGTTCGTTTGGGACATGTGAGATGCGAATGCGCGAAACACGCGGTTCGGCCGATTCGGGAGAAACAAGGAGAAGACGCACAAATGCCTTTTGGGACATTTGGGACGAAAACGCGTGAAGTACACGGTTCGGGTGCTTCGGCCGAAAATGGAACAACTTGCACTTTTTGACTTGGGACATTTGGGACATGAAAGAGCGAAGTACGCGGTTCGGGGTGTTTCGGCTAAAAATGGAACAAAAGGCCCCGTTTGAACTTGGGACATTTGGGACGAAAAGTTCCGAAGTACGTGGTTCGGGCGGTTCGGCCGAAAATGGAGCTCGCACGGAAAGTTTGGGACACTTGGAACATAAAAGAGCGAATTACGCAGTTCGAGGATTTTGGCCGATCGGGGGAACAGAGCGCACTTTTGAACTTGGGACAGGCGGGACAAAAATGTCCGACAGGCCCGAAAATGGAACAACTTCGGGGGATTTCGGCCGATCGGGGAACAGAGCGCACTTTTGAACTTGGGACAGGGTGGGACAAAAAATGTCCGACAGGCCCGAAATACATACAAAATGACCCAAAACATAGATTTTTTCAATTTCATGACTTTTCTCCTACTACCAGCTTGACAGAAAAGACACTTAAACTCGAAATTTCGAAAGTTCACCTTCTTCAGAGCAGGGCGAATTTTGAGTGTACAACAGTATGAAATGGTAAATTTTCCCAATACACAACATTATCATATACATCATGGAAATAATGAAAATAATTCATTCTATTCATAAAAATATCATCGAAATATTATAGACAATTACATTCCCTTCAGAAAACATGTTTAAAAAAAGACACAAGTGTCATTTTATTGCTCTTATTCTCTAGGTACCTGTAACTATCGCGGGATCACTCCCTAGAACTGGTATGGAAATTTACCCTACACTCAAACATAAATGCACACATTTATCATTTTGAAAAAAATTCAATTAAATAGAATAGAGAGGGAGAGATAGGGAGAGAGAAGAAGACAGGGTTCGTTTCTAACACATTCACACTTTCACATTCATTTGAACTTAACTTTTTGGTACTAGAGAGAGAGAGAGAGGCATTTTATTTTCCATTCACAATGTCATAACCATTTTCATTTCATCTCAATTTACATTTCCCCAATTCATTTACATTTTCAAATCAAGCAAAGTATCATAGTTGTTTCTAGAGAGAGAAGAGGGCGGAGAGAGAAAAACACACCATACATTTGAAAATGCATTCGTACAAGATAAAAGATCAAATAATATTCTAAATAGAATTATGATAGTATTATGAGGTCACACTCATGGCTAGAAGTCAAACGAGGCTCTTAGAAGGAGATTCTAGCTAAAGTAGCAAGTTGAGAAAATTGCCCAAAACAACAAAAGCGGTTACAAATTAAGTCTTAAACACACTCATTTTAAGTTCGGTAAAAAAATTTGATGAATCTTACTTACTCCCCCGTATATAGAAAATTATTCATGTCTAATGGAAGTTGATTACAACGAGCAAAGCTCAAGTTATAAGTGAAACTTTGGGGCCGGTTATTGTAATTACGTCAGTAACTCTTGTCACACAGCAATCGGTGACCAAAAACCAACTTGCCAAAATTAGTCTTCTGAATGTGTTTTCATTGATTTAAGGTGGGTTATGATTATCTTGTTGAAATTATAGAGTTAGGTGGCAGTGGTTTTGAGTTTCTCTCAAACCAAGAGGTAACCGTAAATCAAAATTGATCGCATTTTATTAAAATGAGCACGTCACTACAAATGACTAATAAGCTAAGTGGGCTTATAAATTTGACATGCAATGGCATTAATTAAGTTCAAACAACTTGGTTAAGTTTCCCCATAGTGTCCCATGTTACCAAGGGTCATGCAAGGAGTTTCAGGTTTACGGTATATTTGGGTGTGACAATACATGCAAGTAGTGTTTGGGGTCATAATTGTTTGTTGTTTGACGGTTCCAAATGAAGTAAGGTTTTATCATTGGTTGGAGTTACATTTCCTAATAATTAACATTTAATTTTAAAATGTAAGAAATGATGAAATTTAGTGCAAGAGAGAAGGGAAATTCCATACCCTTCTACCAAAAACTCACAATCCCCACATTCAATGAGACCGCATGTGGCTTTCTCGAGCTTCTTCACTTTACACATGGACTAAAAGCACATTTACAAATACTACATATAGAAAATACCTGATTATCTTTGTGCTTGATTGGCTCCCATACCTTGTTCTACAACATACCTTGTCCTACAACTTTTATTTTGGTACAGGATAGTAGTATGGTAGCAGAGGTGATTTGGTCAGGTGGAGCACATGGTTGAGGCATTTCTTCAAGGCATTTTGTCAAAAATTTAAATGCCCTACTTCTACACTTGAGAAAATAAGTGCAGAATTGATAACCATAGGCTTTCACGTAGAAGAAGAGTTCAATAGACAAATATGGCAGAGACATACATGGAATAGCAAGAAAGGGCACTAAAAATGTCTAAATCAATACAATATTAACTCAAAATATAAAACAAGGAGCAATAAACATGAAGTTGTAGCTGTCATCTACCCGAGAATAGCACTGTAAAGGTTTCAAATCATATGACACGTGTTTAGAATTAAAAGGAGCCAAATCAAAACGGCTGGGCATTACAACCAAAGAAGCGCCTCCTAATCCTCAATCTTCTTCTGCAAATTAAAAAAACAGTAGTAGGCAGCAAATCATCTTTTCAAGCACATTTTAACATGCATTAGATGCAGACATCGATCCAAATCGATCAATTTGTATATAGAAAAATGAGGATACATTAGGGATACTGATTTATCTTCATGTGCAAGGATGATTTAATCTAGAATGGGACTGATTTTAGGATGGCTATTAGCAGAGCTCCCTTTGGCACAATCCCATGTCACGTTCTACTTCGTTGCAACTAATCAATTACTGCTAAATTCACAAATTAACTTGGGTTTTACCATGGTTAACACCTTGGGATATCAAATAAAGTGCTCGTATTATTATGCAAGAAAAAATACAAGTCTGAAAGGTTGTCCTATGGATCCCAATTGGGCATTGGCAGGGAGGACAGTGGAAAATTTTAAAAATCCAAATTACACTTGTCAAACACAAATTTTCTGAAATCTCAAGTCCTTTTCAACGTACCTAAAGAGTTCTTATCCAGATTCCAAAATCTCCATCATTAATCTATGATGGGAAAAGTTGCTAACTAGGATGTATTTTTATGCCGAAAGGCATGTTCTCTAGGAGAAAACCCGACTCCCTCTAACTCTGAAGGCAACAACAACGACCGAGATCAATCTGTCGATGAAATATGGATTCACATCTGCCCTTCACGTGGTACGCAATGGTTGTGCTGACATGTGGAAAAAATATCGTTGTCATCAAATTTGAATGGATATGCACTATGAATTCGATGCCATCATTTTCCACTTTTATCATGGCATGTATGGCCTAAAATGGTTAATGAGGTTCTGCTTATTGTGGATGTTGTTTACAACGAGAGCTGAGCATTGTCCTCAATGACTGGTGGCACAAGACAACCTATGAACAGACTGTAGGCCTCTCTTCCAATCTTTTCGTCTAGGTTGGGGAGCCTCATGTATACCATCTTATATTTGATTATCCAGATCTTACATTTCAATGGAAGAGCTTAATGTAATAGCAGGGGTGCTTTTCAATTTAGAAGGTATTTTCAACTTAGAAGGTACTTGTATCAAATTTTTTACTTCACCCTTTTATGTCTTTATGTCCTTGCATTTTTTCTAAATCTGATGAAAAAAAATGTGTTTTATGTTTTATTGTAATGGGGTGTCTGTTGACAGAGGGCCAAACATATTCCATTCTGAAAATAGCCAACCAGGATCCCTCTCAGAATCACTAGTTGGGTGTAAACATGAGAGGCAAGCAACCCAAGACGCGCACGGGAATATGCTTAACAACAAAGCTATGGCCAAAAGGTTTGTAGCCCTAAAAGGATACGAAGAGCTTCTTCCTCTTCAATCCCATTGGCAACTCATCCTTCTCAACGCGGTAGAACAAAATCAACGGATACACAAAATGGGCGATGAATAATATTTTGCTTCTTACTCCACCCACTCTATATTTGGTTGCCATGAAATAAAAAATCAAGGGCGCTTATGACACCACCCCACCTTCAGACATCTATACTCCCTGCAGCTAAAATACCAGTATTCCCCCCTCCAATTCCCAACGTCGTCGAAGGAAACAGAGTATACGTATTCAAATCAAACTCCATCGTGGAAGTGATTGTGCAGAACGTAAATACTCTCCCCACCAATAATTAGGAGATCCATCCATGGCATTGTTGGAAATATCTAATCTTGTTCTAGATAAAGTTTAAACTTTATGGAATTCAACTTTATGTAAAAGATATTCACATTTATTGTGAATATTAACTCCTCCAAAATATCAAAAGATATTGTATATAATATCTAGAAAATATCAAGAGATATTATATATATCTAGAAATATCTAGGAATATCTATAAAATATCCAAAATATCAATAATATCTAATATAAGATATTATGAGATATTATGAGATATTTTCTAAGGTAGAAGGTTGGAAAACTTCTATAAATAAGAGGTTTCATTTTGTAATTCATAAAGTAAGAAAAGCAAGAGAAGGCACCGAAGTGCTCTGGAGTATTTTTAATACAAAGCCTTGTTTTTATATTTTTCTTGTGAGTTTGTGTGTGTTCATAATATTGTTTCTATTTGCAGCACACACCCTCTAGGTTAGGAGTTAGATATAATTCCTTCATGCATCTATAATGTCAAGACTTCTGGATTCTTGGCTATGGAGAAGGCGTGTTCAAGCTGGCGAAGGATACCAAAAACTACAACACATGAATCCTCCACTACGTGACACAGTGCCCTTGTTTCCGTACGGGTGGAAATCCCTGTGATTCCAAGCTGATAGTCTAGGTGGTTGGGCATACCACTACCATTTGGAGGCTCATTTTTTTATGAGAATGGGAGCGATGTCCCTCTAGGGAATCGAGCAAGTGGGAAGATTTCCAATGCAGCGATGGGATGTGGTCTCCCCAAAAACAAAATTGTGGTTTATCTTGTTCTCTACACCTCTCTGCCCTTTCGGGTTCTCTAGAATGGCCAATGTGACATCTTGTCACTTTCTGTGTTTCCTGCAAGAAAGTCTTAATTGTTGAAGGGACGCGAGAGAGATCTCTCATGGTGTAGCAACAGGGCTGACGTCAATATTCCATAGATTAATAACTAGGGAATAAATGAGTGATATTTAAGGCTTTTACTCTTTCATCAATTCAGGATTGAAACGATTTCAGACTGCCTTCCTTCCATTCAGAGAAAACCTTCCTTCCATTCAATATGCCTTTGGTGTTTTCCTGGATGCAATCACTGAGTATTTTGTTTCATTTATTACCATTATCATAAAAGACTCGGTTTGCATGTATTATAACATGAAATTTTCCCTTTCTTTGGCTGATATTTATTCTTTTCACCATGGCATTTGGTTAAATCCTCTAAATAATGTAAATATTTTCCTTTATTTCTAAGAAGATTAACGGGATCATCGTGTAAATATTTTCCTTCTATTCTAAGGCAGATTTAGGGGAATTGAAGTGAGATATAAAATACATAATTGACAGGAAGCCAATGATTTATACTCTTTAGCCCTTCATCGTCCACGTGTAATTATGCCAAAAGCCGTGTTTGACAGCGAGAATTCCCGGGGGATGAAAACTTATAATTCCAGTCGTCCAATTTCTCTTCACTGTCAACATCCACTTCAATATCAATTTTCTTCTTGACCTTCAACAACCTGGAATAATTATTTCAGAGGAGTATAAATTGACATATTTATTAATATGAAGTTGTACGTGGCTAGAAAGTGATATGTTTATTTTTATTGTTCTTCATCATATGTCTCAATTCGTAGTCTTTATTAAACTTCGCGTGCCATAACTCATAAAACCTAGGGGAATCATCAGGATATGATAATTTAAAATAATTACATTCATGAAATTGGGGGAATGATTTTACTTTACCACTTACACGCATAACCAATCTCTAAGTACGTCAAAAATCATTCTCACTATGGGGAAACGCCTCCTCTCGTTTGATGCGAAAAAAGACAGTGACAATGGAAATAAATCAGTTGACAACGTACGAAAGTATTTGAGCCTTACACTTGACAGCGAGCGGTTATTTGTGAGGACTATACAGTGCTTTGTATTATTATGCAAGGAAACTCACAACTCTGAAATGCCATTTATATTATTATTAAAGGAAAATGACAAGTCTGAAACACCATTTAGGATGCATCTCTCTCCGCGTTCTGTTGCGGGTTTTGAGGAGCACCTACCCAGGGTGGCGGGTTTGTTTGACATGGGTCTATTTCTCCCATTCAACTTTTATGTTACTGTTAAATACATGGATATTACACTTATAAATTGTAACAAAAATAAATAAAGGTTAGTTATAAACAATGATGTTAATTATCTTCAACAAAATAAAAGCATCACTTTTCTTTTAAATTATTTGCATAAAACAAAATTTAATTTATAATATATTAAAATTACTTAGATGTAGAAAGTGGTTTTACATTAAAATGCAATTGAGCGATTTTCATATATTTTATTTCTAAAATTAAGGAATCTCTATATCGAATGCCTATCGACCAAGTCGTATCACGTATATAAGATCGGTTGATGATACTTTTGAAGCTATTTGATTCCTATAATATGTTTTCAACCACAATATTATCAAACTATGAAATATCTATATCAAATGCCCTTATAAACAAATCTAAAATGTGTACTAACTTTGCATATGCCGATTTTCCTACAATTCACTTGTTCTATTAAAAAAATGATAATGGCGCACAACATTACGATAAATTTAAAAAATTATAACTTGGAAATCTGAAAACTCCATTACGCCAAAAGGTGTTTGCACATGCGGAAAGGTCCACCCCATATGACAACTGATGAGACATCGATGCGAGAGATGAATCGGTCGACGAAGCATAGACTCGTATATGCCCTTCATGTGGCGACCTCTAACAGTTAAATATTTCCCGAAATAAAAAATAAATCATTTTTTTCATGTGCCTGCTTGAAAATATGTTTCCTTAATTCATTGGTTTGGGGTTTTGGATTAGAAGTGGAGGCCACCATGGGCTCTACATCTTTATTTTTCTCAACTAACTATGTCAACAATGACACTAACTGTTGCAGAAACGTGAAGTCCACTAACACAGTCCTTTCTGTTAGAAGCACAAGAATACTAAGTGGGGGGGTGAATCAGTATTCGACAATAAAAAAAAATTTCTCCAACTTATTAATTTTATTTTTCACACTTAACAAGTTATTCAAATCTGAAAGTAAAATGAGAGCACACACAAAAATCAAATCCACATAACCCCAGATATACCGTGGCTTACCCAGTGTGGGATATATCCACCAAAAGAGACTGCTTGGATCTATTGTCCAAATCCAGCCAAAAAATAGTGTTTACAAAGTGTGAGCACCCACTCATAGAAGACACCAATCTCCAAGCCGAACACCAATTCAGCCCTTGAATGCAAACACCACTGAATGTGCAATCTCTTATTCAAAGCACCAACTTCTGGAGACACCAATCCCCAATCCGAAGCACCCACTCCAGAAAATCTGCAATACAAATCAATGATAATTTCTCCTTTTATATTCTCTCTCTCACATACTCATACTCACTTAAGAGATTTATAATATCAACTCACATACATATCACACTCACACAAAATGCTCTCTTTCTCGCTCTAATCAAAATGTGCACACAACACTTGCTTATATAGAAAGAAGGAGAGGAAAAACCACTTGTGGTTTCCCTAAAACCGTGTGCCCATACCATGGGCCAATTTGCTCCAAATATTAAATATTTTCTCCAAATAGCAATACTCTCTTACACATGTAAGAGTAACTCCTCTTACGCATCATAGAATCTCTTACGCATCATAAATTGTCATAAAAAAATTTACGTGTCATAAGCTGTCATAGAATCTCTTATGTGTCATAAGTTGTCATAGAATCTCTTATGCATCATAAGTTGTCATAGAATATCTTACATGTCATAAGCTGCCATAGAATATCTTACGTGTCATAAAATATCTTACACATCCAGCCATGTGTCGTAAGATTCCTTGGTGATGTTGAATATTAAAATATTCAAATTTTGACATCACACTAATTTTGACATGGATAAATATTTTTACAAACACTAATGTTGTAATGTTGAATATTAAACAAATATTCAAACCTCAATATTTCCATCAACACTAATGTTGTACCTTTGAAATTAATGACATAATACTCAACAAACTCCCCCTTTGTCATTGATGGCAAACCTTTGCTAAAAATAGACATGAAAACCTGTTTTCTCTGAAATCTAACTTTTTGCCTCATAGCTCTTTCTGTACTGTTGCATTTTACATGTTCTATGAAACTCTCCCCCATTCTACAATTCTCCCCCTTTAACATCAATGGCAAGGGGATGACTGAACCTGTCACCTAAACCTGTACTTGGAGATGAAGATACTGCAATGTATAGCTCCCTCGATGTCCATACTCCCCCTGAGATAGTCAATGAGTAAGAGTGGCATGAATCACTCCTAGCTTTTGTCTGAGTGACTCAAAAGATTCCTTCAGTAGGGGTTTTGTAAATATATCAGCAATCTGATCCTTAGTCCCAACATATTCTAATTTCACCTTCTAATCTACAACTTTCTCTCTCAAAAAGTGATACTTAATGAGAATGTGCTTTGTCCTGGAATGCATGACTGGATTTTTCAAGATGTTAATAGCACTCATATTGTCACAGAAAATGGAAATAGGATGCTCATACTCTACCTTCATGTCCTTCAATGTTTGCTTCATCCAAAGCACCTGTGTACAACATGCCACTACTACAATATACTTTTCCTCTGCTGTAGACAATGAAACTGAGGCATGTTTCTTGTTGAATCATCACACTTATCTATCACCAAGATAAAAATCTCTCCCACCTGTACTTTTCTTGTCATCAAAACTTCCTACCCAATCTACATCTTTGAATGCTATAAGAGTGAAATCATCACTCTTTGGATACCATAAACCATAATCCAACGTACCTTTCAAATATTTGAAAATTAGTTTTACTGCTACCACATGAGTTTCCTTTGGTGCCGCCTAAAACCGTGCAACTAATCCAACAACCTACATAATATCTGGTCTAGATGTTGTGGTATATAGCAAGCTACATATCATGGACCTATACAAGTTTTGATTAGCATCGGGAGACTCATCATTCTTACTCAACTTACAGCCTATAATCATGGGTGTACTAACTGGATTACAATCTTCTTTTCTAAAAAATTTCAACATCTCCTTTATATACTTGGTTTGTGAAATAAAAATGCCTTTACTAGACTGCTGAATTTGCAAACAAAGAAAATAAGACAACTCACCAAGAATAGACATATAAAACTCCTTCTGCATCTCCTCTGTAAATTCTTTGCATAGTCTCTTGTAACCACTTCCAAAAATAATGTCATCCACATAAACCACAACTATCACTTGATATTCTCCTCTATCTTGATGCACAAATTGCTATCCACAATTCCCTTTTTGAATCCCTATTCCTGCAAGTACTTGTCAATTCTAGAGTACCAATCTCTAGGACCTTGTTTCAAACCATAAAGAGCCTTTTTTAACTTGCACACAAAATCTGAATTTTTTTATAGAATAAAACCTTCTGGTTGCTCTATATAAGCTTTTTCCTCTAAATTTCCATTCAAGAATGTTGATTTTACATCCATTTGATAAACTGTAAAATTATTGAAACAATCAAATGCTGAAAACATTCTTAACACCTCCATACGAGCAACAGGTGTAAATGTCTCCTTGAAATCAATGCCTTCAACTTGTGAGTACTCTTTGCATACTAATTTGGCCTTGTTTCTGACAACTTCTCCTTCTTTTTTCATCTTGTTTCTAAATACCCACTTGATACCAATGATATTCTTGTCCTTTGGCCTTGGTACTAACTCCTATGTGTCATTCTTTTATATCTGATTAAGTTCTTCTTCCATGGATTTTATCCAAAAATTATCCTTGTTAGCTTCATTAAAATTACTTGGTTCAACTTTTGACAATAAGGAAAAGTTTACCTCTTGTGGTGCACTTGCTAGTCTTCTCCTTGTCTGTACTCCAGTATCTTTATTTCCAATTATTTGATCTGCTGTATGATTCTTCTGGATGAATCTAGATGTTGCCTTTGTGTTTTCTCGTTCATATTCTTCTTCTTCTTCTTCTTTCTCAGATCTGATTTCTTCATCCTCTTTTTGCACCACTGAGTGTCCTATTTTCTTCTTCGGCTTCTAATCATCGACTTTCATATTTATACTTTCCGCTACTTTTTGTAGTCTCTTTTTATAGCACTTGTAAGCCTTGCTTCTTGATGAATAACCTAGGAATATACTCTAGAATCAAATTTACTGAGCTCATCTTCATCATCTCTCTTAATGTAGCACTTACTTCTAAACACTTTGAAGTGTTTCACGGAAGCTGGTCTTCCTTTCCATAGTTCGTATGGTGTCTTTTCTGTGTTTAATAGAATATGTGCTCTGTTCATAATATACACCATTGAGTACACTTCTTCTCTCCAAAAATCATCTGGTAACTTGGACTCATTTAGCATTGTTCTTTCCATTTCCTGCACTATTCTATTTTTTCGTTCAACTACACCATTCTATTGTGATGTTCTTGCTGCAGAAAACTATCTTCTAATTCCATGCTCTTCACAAAACTCATCAAATTTGTTAGACATAAATTCACCTCCTCTGTCTGATCTCAAACACTTAAGCCTAGAGTTTGTCTCATTCTCAATCAAAGCTTTAAATTTTTTGAATTGATCAAAAGATTTTTATTTTTCTTTTAGAAATGAAACCCATGTCATTCTAGTAAAGTCGTCAATTAATAACATAAAATAAGAATCACCATGAAAGCTTTGTGTTTTTGTTGGCCCACAGAGATCAGTATGAATTAGCTCTAATGGATTTGTTGTAGAGTACTCCTTTGTCTTGAATCTAACCCTTGTCTACTTCCCATGTTGACACTGTCTGCAGATTGTACTTTGCGGTTTTGTGATCTTGGGTAAATATCTCACTGCTTGTTTTGAGCTGATTTTTACCATGTTGTCAAAATTAATGTGACCCAATCTCTTGTGCCATAACCAGCTTTCATCAATTTGAATCATGCAACACTTTTCTCCCTTCACATCACTTAGCATGTACAGGTTGTTACTTGTTCTATTTGCATCTGCAACCCAATTACATGTATCCTTCTTTCTAATTTCACAACCCTCAGCATAAAACGTGAGTGTATAACCTTGATCACACATTTGACTGTGTTGGTTGTCAAATAAGGACTTTATTGAGAACAAAAGTCAGGGGACAGAAATTCCATCCTCTTTAATGGGAGAGGTTCCCTTATTTAAAGGAAAAAAACTTATTTACACTTGTACAGTGTATAGTTTTAATGAGGAACTCAGATATCATGAAAGTGTTAAAATAGAATAGATCATCAATACAAAAGGATAGAGTAATTAAGTAGTGGGAAGGGACACAAAGGCACTCTCAAGAAACATAGATAAAAAAATAATTCCCTACACATGCCAAAATGAAATTATTTGGAACAAAACCATTTGCATTTGAGACAATAAGATGTTATTTCAAAGACACAAAGTTCTAGAAATTACATCTACATGGGAATACAAAGCTTCTTGAAGTAACACAGATAACTAATTCAATAACATTTAATAGATAGTAATGAAATAACAAGACCAGATAGACATAGAAAGAAAGATCTTTTTGTATTGATGGTTTTTTACTCCTTAACACTTTCAAAAATAAACAGACTTCCATCCCCCCCAAAGAATGGCGTACAGAGCCCATTATATAACTTACAAATTAGTTACACTTGGTAATTGCTTCTTTTAACTAAAATGTTAATTACGGAGATGCTTGAGACAAAACACTTAACCAATTACAATAAGCCCAATTTGAGAAAAAGAAGGAAGGGAGAAGCTGGAAGGGAAAACAACTGCTTATTGCTGAGGATGGCCCACCCACTTGAGGATTCATTCACTGAACATTTTCAATGCTTCCCCTATGTCCTATGCCTCGTGGGACTGATGTGTTGGCACTAGCTTGATTCCTATTACCTAGGCATTTCTCAATCTCCTTATCAAACTCAGTGTGTGCATGGTATTATTTATTAGCCTCTTCAATAGTAGATTGAAGAGAGAAAATCCCCTTTATCTTCTCTTTGGTAATCAACTCCTCCTTGAACAAGTTTTCTTTTAACAAATTCCCTGAATTGAGTTTTAATTTCTTGGAGGGAGAAAGGAACACCTGAAGTTTCATTGTGAAGATGACAGTGAATATCTTTGAAGGCAGATACAACACAAGTTTTGAAGGCTTCTCCTTTCTACCAACTGTTCCTCAACTCTCCTAAAGCTTCCTCCAAAACTTTTATTTTCCACTTCACATGCTAAAAACCCATGACCTTGAAAAATTGTCTTTAGTATCATCAAAAACATTATTGACCATCAATATAGTTTCATCAACCTGTCCCATCAGGAAAAGATCTACTATGCAGCTACTCCAAATTTTAAGTTCTTTATCCATGGTCCCAATTGTGGAGGAGAGTTTTTGTTGTAGATTAGTCATCTTCTCATTGAGTTTGAAGGCTTATACAATGAAATTCAAACCTGCAATGATCATGTCATCCACCATGGATTCCATAGCTGTCCCGTAGATGGAATACCTGTGTATGTATTTAATTCTTTGAACTTAATCTTGACTAAGAATCATAGGTGGCAGAAGGGCAGATAGTGGAGTAGGATCCAAAACCTTGTCCTTAGATAATAACAACTTGATGAAGCTAGAAATAACTTGAGCTTGTTCCTCCAGTTGCTCTATAGTTTGTTTACCTTTTTCTACTCTCTCAATAACCTTGGTTACTGTTTCCTGGAGCTTATGTACTTCACTCTCAGGGGTAGATTCTTCCATTGGAATCCTAGAGAGCTCCAGATCAGAGGCTGATAGATCTTGTTCTACTTTATCCACCTTAGATTTTGTAATCTCTAGAAATTGTTGGCCTTGGACATCTGTCACTATCCTCGAAGTTGTTTTAGCTCTCTTTGCTGGAATAGGAGGAGTAGTGCTCAACAAGGCTGCCACAACATCAAAATCTAGCCCTGTTAATTGAGATGGAGGTTTCCTCTTCCTGCTGTCAACCAAGGGTTGCACCCATGCAAAAGTGGAGGAAGAAGAAGGAGGAGCAAGAGACCCAAGAGCAAGAGAACTCATGGAACTTAAAGTATTTACTATTGTTGCTTCCAATAGAGATGTGAGTGAAGTATCTAGAGCTTCTTGGGTAGAGGAATCAATGGTACTTTGAGGTTTAGTGCTATGCACTTCCTTCTCTTTATCTATTGTACCCTTTGAAGTTCCTACAGGGACTGGCACCTCACTATCATCACTTTCACTGAGAACAATGACATTTTTTAGCCCCAAAAGTAATTCTAAATTCTTTGATAGGGGATATTCCTAAATCAGCTCCTATTTAACCTCTTTTATCTTCTTTTGGTATACTAGAGTAGATGAAGAAGGAGTGGATGATTCAGGTTCTTTATTTGAGGGAGGATTAGGGGTTTTGTACAGGTACCATCTGAGCTAGGTGTATGTGATTCCTTCCTAGGTGTTGAAGTATCTTTCGAGGAAGACTCACTTGGATTATTCTTAAGCTCTCTGACCTTATTTTCAAACTAGACCTTAGTTCTTACAAGAACAACATCCAGAATTTCAACCAAGTCGTCCTTCTCCCTCTTATACCAGTCTAGATCCTCCAAGGGATTATGCTTGATCAATGTATCAGATCCATATGACAACAGATCTTCATTATCATCTTCAAGTCCTTCAAGAATTTCATATAGATTGAGCTCCTTTATCAGCTAGAGAGAGAATCTACCATAATGTCTCCGCCTTGCTTCAAAGTCATCTGCACAATCGGCCCATTAGTCCTCATTATCTGATCTGTGATGATAATTAATTCTGAGATTTAGCTCAATGAAATTCTTCAAATCAAAACAGGTCCTGGGCATGAAGAAGTGAACAGTGATGGGAGTAAGGGCCGTTTCTATGTTTTGAGCATCTAAAGTTGTTTTACATGTATAATTACCTAAGGATATGGGGAAATTGCAACCCGAGAGATTTTCTTGTCTCTGCAAGTTCTATGTAACTTATCCAATTACCTGCATACTTCAATCAAAGCCATCTTATCATTACAAAACATGGGGAGCTTGAGAGGTGTGTTCTCATAACTGGCTAACCTGATATATGAAAACCTTCTGAACTGAATGAAGAAAGCTCCATATTTTGCTATCAGGTTCATGGCCTCATCAGAAAATCTTTTGGCAGTATCACTTTCTAGAAGCCTCATAATATACATGGTAAAAGCATCATTCACCCTCATAAAGTTATGGTTGCTGGTTTCAAGGGTGAACTGAGAGAAGTATACATAAATGGGTTCATCCTTCTGACCTTCGATGTATGTGAAACCAAACCATTTCCGAGATGATGCTAGGGTATACATAAGATAAGAAGTCGTATAGAACTTCTTGGTCTGTTGCACATTGGACAACTGTTCTGTCAAATTCATGCAAATGATTTCTACCAAATTTATGGTCTGGCTACCTTCTCAGGCGATGTTGATGAGAAGGCACATCAAAAAGTGAAATTCATTGGTGGAGGGTGATCCCATGACATGAGCTAGCAATATAATGAAATCCTATAGTTCTTCATTGAAATCAACCCTGAATAATGCTTTGGAAAGTCGGGATGTTCCCTTTTCAGGGTTCTTGAACCATGATTTTGCTATTCTCACTTTGTATTTATCATTGTCCTACTCAAAAAGAGTCTGAGCATGAGCCTGAGAGATAACAATGGAGTCTTCAACCTCTGGGATTTGTAGAGCAGAAGCAATGGCAGCAGCATCTAATTTGGCGATTAGTTCCCCATGCACATTAGATAATTCATTCGTGTCAGGGTTAAAGTGAGCCCCACATGCAAGCACAGTATCGACACATTGTACTGAGAAAGGGAAACCCGCAACAAATGCAAGGCCACTGTCATTGATCATTTGCACCATGGGAGAAGGATTAGGGTTAGTCAATCTGTTCCAGAAATTGCCAAAATCCAGGTGACAAACCTCACTATTACCGATATTGGGAACAGAGGATTCGAGCAGTGAAACATGTTCTTGACCTTGAAATTTGATCTTCATGTTGGCAGTGTACAAATAAATAGCCCTAACAATTCAAATTCGTAAAAAATGTAGAGGGAATGGGAGCGCAAGCAGATGATCTCAATTGAAAGGATTTGAGCGAATGATAGCAAGAAAGCAGTGTGCAAAATGCGTAGAGAGTAGTCCCATTAAATATCCATTTTAGGAGAGAAAAATTTATAAATGTGCATTAAATTCATATGCACCGACTCAGAAAAGAAAGAATTGGGAAAAGTGGAAAAAACTATCCTGTATGGTCTTTGGAACATTTGGGACATGAGGGACATAAAGACACAATTTGGCCAATGCGCGTGATGCGGGAAAAGTGGGGACGGAATGCACATATGCTTTGGGACAGATGAGACAAAATTACGTGAACAGCCCGATGCGGCCCACACATGCGATCGAGGAACAAAAGGCCCAGGTGAACTTAGAACATACGGAAGAAAAAGTTTTGATAGAACCGAAAGTTAATAGATTTTTGGGGAAAGTGGTCGATCAGGGAATAGAGGGTCTAGCAAAACTTAGGACATATGGGATAAAAATGTCTGACAGACCCACAAATCACTAAAATGACTCAAAAAACGTGAATTTTCCCTATCTCCTCAACTTTTCACTTCACTAGAACATTATACAAGAGTGTTAACTCAAAAATTCTCAATTTTTTACTTTCAAAAGAAGGGAAATTTTGAGAGGAGGACAACTGGCTCTTTCTGGGGATGACTTGGCTAGATTAGAAGAATGAGACAAGGAAAGAAATTTTAGAAGGCTAGGGGAAAAATACCAGCGCCTTATCCATTGGGACATAGAGTCAAAAAGAAAACCAATACAGAAGACAACACCCAAACAGGGAAAGGAAACGCACCCTATACATAATATACAAAAAGACTTCCTATTCACCTAGGACTTAAACAATTTTAGGTACTGTCCACTATAAGGAAGTGGGAGAGAGGAACCATCCATGTAATCAAGATAAAAAGAATTCTCACCAAAAAAGTGTCTGATTTTGAAAGGACCAAGCCAAAGAGAGTCAAACTTACCATGACTTCCTCGAGGCTCATGTCTTTTATCCCATAGCAAAATAATGTCTCCAACTTTGAAATCCCTTGACTTGGCCTTCTTATCAAACAAATATTTTACCTTCTGCTGGTGAGTAGATATTCTATCAGCAACCTACAGACCCTCTTCATTCAACTTATGAAGATACATGATCCTTTTATCTAAAGAATTGTTAAAACTGGTGTCTTCAATGGCCTTCTTTAAGGAAAAAACTGGTAGCTCAACTGTTACTGGTAATTGAGCTTCCACACCATACACCACTTGAAAATGGGACATCTCAATAGCTCTTTTAGGTGCAGAGAGCATCGTAAAGTTTCTTGTGCCAGTTCCTCTAAGATTCATTAACCGGTTTCCTTACTATAGCCATGAAGTTTTTGTTTGTTGATTCTTCCTATCTGTTCCCTTAAGGATAATAGTCCGAAGAGTGAGCCAAGGAAATGCCATATCCATAACAGAAATCCATTATCTCAGCTGAAGAAAAATTTGAAGCATTATCAGTCACAATCTTGTTTGGCACACCAAACCTCACCAAGATGTTTTCTTTGATAAAATTACATACTACTTCAAAAGTAGTACTCTTTATTGGGATGGATTCTACCCACTTAGTAAAATAATATGTGAAAGTCAACACATGAGTATGTCTAGCACTTGAAGATGGGTTAAGTGTTCCAATGAAATATAAACCCCATTGTTAAAAGGGCTCTTCAATCACAACTAGTTTAAGCGGCAAGGCAGCCAACTTAGGTCTACCCACAAAGGTCTGACAAACTTCACATTTATCAATCCACTTTGATGCATCTTTGAACAAGGTAGGCCAATATTATCCTACACGAATAATCTTGTGAGCAGTGACAGTAGATGAGTAATGGCCTCCACATGCTTGATCATGAAAAGCTGAAAGAAGCTTCTTCTATTGCTATTTATCAACACATTTTAGAAATCTCCCATCCATCCCACGTTTGAACAAAGCATTCTCCCACAACACATATTGGGTTGATCTTAACTTGATAGTTCTTTTCTCCTTGGTAGTCAAATGAGAGGGACATTCTCCATTGCTGAGAAAATGTGTGATATCAGCATACCATTCATCAATTGAGATGAGAAACAGAATATTAGGAACATCAACTTCATCCTTAGGTAACTCATGACCAGCTCCTTCAGCAATGAGTTCACACAAGCCTTTGCCATGAACTAGTTTGGTTGGTTTGATGTCAATATTATATTTTTGAACCTTCCCCACCCAATTCCCTCTCTTAGTTGCAAACTCTTGCTCCATGAGAATAGACTTGATGGTTGTGTCAGGCACAAGTACTATGGAGTGAGAGTTATGAATATAAAAATGAAACTTCTTGACAGCTTTAACCACTGCAAAAGCATGTTTCTCCATCATTGTGTATTTCAACTCATGATTTTTAAGAATGTAGCTCATGAACGCAATTGGGAGTTCATGATCATCAGAATATTTCTGAGTCAAGACATCAACTAGGGTTTTTTCTGTGGCATAGCAATAGATAATAAAATCTTTGCTAAAATTTGAACATGCTAAGATAGGAGTTCTAGCAATAGCCTTTTTAATACCTTCAAAGGCTTCTTTCCCTTCAGAAGACCAGCCAAACATTTGTTTTCCTTTCATCATTTGGGAGATATTCAAAGTTAGCTCTGTAAAATCAGGGATAAATCTTCTCAGAAAGTTGATCTTACCGAAGAAATAATGCACTCCCTTCTTGCTGGTTGGAAGAGGAGTCTGCTGAATAGCTTGAACTAATTCAGGATCGATTTTGATTCCATATTTAGAGACAACATGCTCTAACAATTTTCCCTCTGTGACACAAAAAATAGATTTCTTGGGATTCAAAGAGATCCCATGTTCTCTGCATTTCAAGAGAACTATTTCCAAATGTTGAAAATGATCTGCTCTGGTTTTGGAAAACACGGTCAGGTCATCTAAATACACAACAATACATTTCCCTTTCAAGCTTCCAAAATCCAAGTCCATAGCCCTTTGAAAAGTGGCACCAACATTAATGAGTCCAAAAGGCATCCTCTTGTAGTCAAAAGTACACCAAGGGGTGGTGAAGGTTGTCTTGTGCTTATATATGGTATTGACTTATACTTGATTATACCCTGAGAAGCCATCAAGCATGGACAAAATTTTGTATCCCGTAACAGCTTGCAAGACTTGATCCATCATGGGCAGAGGATATTTTTCCTTCAAAGAAGCCTAATTCAGATTTCTGAAGTCAACACAGATACAAATCTCACCATTTTTCTTCCTGACAGGCACAATGTTGGAAATCCATGTCGAATGGTGAATAGGGAAGATAATTTTGGCTTTCAGCAACTTTTGGATTTCTAGAAAAATAATGTCAGCAATCTTTGGATTATATTGCCTTTTATTTTTCTTGAAAGGTTTAATTCCAGGCTTGAGAGGAATGAAATGCTACATTTCCTTTGGTTAAAAATCCTTTAGATCCTCATATGAATATGCAAGAACATCCCTATACTTATTTAAGATGTTCACCGCCTTCTTCTTTTCTTTTGGCGTACAACATTTCCCAATGTTCACCATCTTGGGATCAGTAGAGCTCCCAATATTAATCTTTTCATACTCAGCAAATTTTTGTACTCCTACATAAGCTTTAGACTTAACATATCCATCATGTTTATCAAATAATTCCTCCAAACTCACTAGCCCTTTAGGAATCTTGTTACCTTTGAGTTTGATGCACCCATCTTGATCTATTTCCTCTTTGACACACTCTTCGTTGGAAGATACACTCTCACGAGCCAAATTTTCACTCCCTTTGAAGTAAAATTGTTCAAAGTTTTCCCTAAGCTCTAAGAAAGAAAGAAAATGTTGATCATCATTGAAAACTTTCCAATTACTTGCATTATCAGGCACACTGGGCCTATGGATCATCTCAATGGTAAACTTATCTTGAGAGAAGTCAAGATGAGGTATTAGCAACGACCCCGAGACAGCTAGTGAATCAGCCCTAGTGTTCTATTCTCTCGGCACCGCTTCAATGGAGAAGGCGTCAAGAAATTCAATAGAATCCCAAACTTGATTCCTGTAATGCTTCAACCTTCTATTTTTAACTTGAAAAAGGTTTCTTACTTGTTTAACAACTAGTTCTGCATCTCCACGAGCCATAAGATTCTTGACACCTTTTTCTTTTACTGCATAAAGTCCAAGGATGAGAGCTTCATACTCTGTTGTATTATTGGTATTTTCAAGCTATAGCTTGAATTAGAAAGGATGAAATTTTCCCTCAGGAGACACCAACACTACGCTAGCTCCAGAACCACCAAGGAACAACTTCCATCAAATTCCAAACACTATTAGGATCATGAATTACCTCCTTGGGAAGCTGAGCTTCCTCCGGAGACATAATCATATAGTTACCATGAACAATATCCTCATAGAGTATTTGTGCTTTGGGATCATCCGTCTTTTATACAATATACTCAGATCGCTTCTCAGATAGCAGCTTCTTCATTTTTCCATTAACTGGTATGAGGGCATGTGACCAATCCATTTGAATTTCTCCTCCCACATCCTTACAGAAGTTCCTACTTAATAGCATACCATATGAAGGAGGGATATCTGCTACTATAATAGTAGCCAATACTTTTTTCTCAGGTAAAGTAGCAAAAGCTACTTGTGCATATTTAATCCTTCCAACCAAGGGCACCTCCTTACTTTCCATAGAATAACATGATCCATTGGTGCGTGTAAGGGTAAGACCTAAAGCATGAGCCACCTTGGTAGGCATTACATTATCTGATGCTCCTAAATCTATGACACAGCTGCTAAGTCTATGACCTGCTATATGGAGAGTTACATAAAATGGTTTGATTTTCTCATTATGTGAGGTGACTGCAGCTACCAAATTGGGTTGGGGTGCGGAGGATGGAGTAGGTAGAAGGCCTTTAGAGGTAGTTTTGGAGTGAGAATTGACAAAGTGAACCATTTTGGAAAAATCTTTAGGATGAGTTTGATAATAATCAGCCTCTGAAATTTGAACCTTGTATTTTTAAGGTGATCAATGATATCAAAAAATCCATAGGTGGATGGGCTATCATCACTAGGAATCTTAGGTTTATCGGATTTAGGAGTTTTTGAAGAAAAAACTTTAGCAATAGAATTAGGTAGATTAGAATTGGCAGAACTCACCTTCTGTATGGACGTAGTGGGGATAGGAGATCCTCTTTTTACAACAACGGGGATAGTCGTGAGATGCTCCTTGGATCTTTTAACAGGCTGCATCACTTTCTCCCTTTTATTTTTCTTCTCTCGAGTCATGACAATGAATGACTTGCTATTCATATTTGCTACTACTTCATCATAATCATCTTCTTCATCAACACCCTCTTTGGTGAAGAAATTAACTCGAGATCCCTCAAGTTCCTCTATCTCTTCATCAGCTTCTTCCTCGATTTCTTCACAATATTCATTAACCTCTTCATCTTCAAGTTCTTCAAACTCACAGGTTGCATTAATAGGGACCTTGATGGGTGGCCCCTCAAGTACTAGCCTTGTCTGAGAAGTAGGCAAATGATTTCTAGGCTGAAAAATCCTCCTTGGAACATCTGCATAGGGAGCGTGCTGAGCCAATTGTTTTTTATGGAAATGAGGTCATTAGCAAGCTTTTGTACTAATGGATCAGAATTAGGTTCGGTAGTGGAAGAGGAGGAAGAAGAAGCTCTAGATTTAGAAGGATCTCTTTTCAATTTACCGGACATGATCAAGTCGTCTTCAATGCTAACAGCTAGTCTCTGATCCTTAGCCAATGTTTCCAAATTCACCCTTCTTAATGCATAACTAACCTCAGGCGACTGAGCATTCAGAAAAAAATATTTCTGAATTTGATCTACAGGCTGAGTGTCTAGTGGAATTTTGTTAATCAATTTGTTGAATCTAGCCACAAATTCCTTCATGAGTTCTTGTGATTCCTTCTTAATTTGAGAAATTTGGGCCAGTAAAGCATGCACATCCTCTGCAGGTTTGAAATGGTTCTCAAATCTTGTTCTCATCGTGGTCCAACTGGTAATGGCTCTAGTAGGAAGGTGATAGAAACAATCCGCTACATTATCTTGTAAAGTCTCTACAAAAATCCTCACTGAGACATCTTCATGTTCAACTCTGAGGACTCCACATGCAACTATGAAGGCTGTGATATGTTCATCAGGATGCACCTTGCCATCACCTCTAAACTTGGGAAGTTCTTCTTGTTACCCCTGGGTAACTCATGCAAAGGCTGAGGAAGGGCAAGAGGCCCAACACGATGGCCCTAGGGTAATGGAATAGCCATCCTTGGAAAGACTTCTTGAAGGGGAACTGAAACACCATCAAGAATCAAAGCACAGAGATTGGGGCTGAGTTTCTCTTGAGGGATACCACCTATAGGGGTTCTATCTTCGACATGAGGAGTGCTTGTTGAACGAGCTCTTCTATTTCTTCCTGTTAAAGGAAAAGGGAAACCTTGCTACTCTAAAAGCTGAAACTGATAATATTCAATACCAAGGGCCCTCCTTCTGGGAGTAAAACGTAGAGTCGCCAGATCAAATAATGATCAAGAAATTCTTCATAAAACTGAAATATGTTAAAAAAATGAATCCCCAGTGGAGTCGCCAAAAATTGTTGGTCGTCAAATAAGGACTTTATTGAGAAAAACAGTCAGGGGATAGAAAGTCCCTCCTCTTTAATGGGAGAGGTTCCCTTATTTAAAGGAAAAAAAACTTATTTACACATGTACAATGTATAGTTTTAATGAGGAACTCATATATCATGAAAGTGTTAAAATAGAATAGATCATCAATACAAAAGGATAGAGGAATTAAGTAGTGGGAAGGGACATAAAGGCACTCTCAAGAAACATAGATAATAAAATAATTCCTTATGCATGCCAGAATGAAATTATTTCAAACAGAACCATTTACATTTGAGACAATAAGATGTTATTTCAAAGACACAAAGTTCTAGAAATTACATCTATGGGAATACAAAGCTTCTTGAAGTAACACAGATAAATGATTCAATAACATTTAACAGATAGTAATGAAAGAACAATACCAGATAGACATAGAAAGAAATATCTTTTTGTATTGATTGCATTTTTACTCCTTAACACTTTCAAAAATAAACAGAGTTCCCCACCCCCCCCAAAGAATGGCATAGAGAGCCCATTATATAACTTACAAATTAATTACACTTAGTAACTGCTTCTTTTAACTAAAATGTTAATTAAGGAGATACTTGACACAAAACACACACACAATTACAATAAGCCTGATTTGAGAAAAATAAGGAAGGGAGAAGCTAGAAGGGAAAACAACTGCTTGTTACTGAGGAGGGCCCAGTGACTTGAGGATTTGTTTCCTAAACTTTTTCAATGCTTCCGCTATGTCTCTACCTCGTGGGACTGATGTGTTGGAAGTAGCTTGATTCCAAGTACCTACACATTTCTCCATCTCCTTATCAAACTCAATGTGTGCATGGTATTCTTTATTAGCCTCTTCAATAGCAGATTGAAGAGAGCAAATCTCCTTTATCTTCTCTTTGGTAATCAACTCCTCCTTGAACAATTTTTCTTTAACAAATGCCCTAGATTGAGTTTTAATTTCTTAGAGGGAGAAAGGTACACCTGAATTTTCATCATGAAGATGATAGTGAATATCTTTGAAGGCAGACACAACACAAGTTTTGAAGGCTTCTCCTTTCTGCTAACTGTTCCTCAACTCTCCTAAATCTTCCTCCAGAACTTTTATTTTTATTTCCACATTTAAAACCCATGACCTTGACAAATTGTCTTTGGAATCATCAAAAACCTTGTTGGCCATCAATATATTTTCATCAGCCTGTCCCATCAAGCGAAGATCCACTTTGCTGCTACTCCAAAGTTTAAATAGTTTATCCATGGTCCCAATTGCGATGGAGAGATTTTGTTGCAGATTAGTCACCTTCTCATTGAGTTTGAAGGCTTCTACAATGAAATTTAAACTTGCAATGATCATGGCATCCACCATGGCTTCCATATCTCTCCCGTAGATGGAATACCTATGTATGTCTTTAATGCTTTGAACTTCAGCATGACTAAGAATCATAGGTGGTGGAACGACAGATAGGGGAGAAGGATCCAAAACTTTTTCCTTAGATAATAACGACTTGATGAAGCTAGAAAGAACTTGAGCTTATTCCTCCAGTTGTTCTATAGTCTGTTTACTTTTTTCTACTCTCTCAATAACCTTGATTACTATTTCCTGGAGGTTATGTACTTCACTCTCAGGGGTAGATTCTCCCATTGGAATCCTAGAGAGCTCAAGATCAAAGGCTGATAGATCTTGTTCTTCTTTATCCACCTTAGGTTTTGCAATCTCTATAAATTGCTGGCCTTGGACATCTGTTACAATCCTCGAAGTTGTTTTAGTATCTTTGCTGGAACAGGAGGAGTAGTGCTCAACAAGGCTGCCACAACATAAAAAATTGGCCTTGTCAATCGAGAAGGAGGTTTCCTCTTCCTGCTGTCAACCAAGGGTTGTACCCATGAAAAAGTGGAGGAAGAAGGAGGAGCAAGAGATATAAGAGCAAGAGAACTCATGGAAGTTAAAGTATTTACTATTGTTGCTTCTAGTAGAGATGTGAGTGAAGTATCTGGAGCTTCTTGGGTAGAGGAATCAGTGGTACTTGGAGGTTTAGTGTTATATACTTCCTTCTCTTTATCCGTTGTACCCTCTAAAGTTCCTACAGGGATTAGTACCTCACTATCATCACTTTCACTAAGAACAATGACGTTCTTTGGCCCCGAAAGTAGTTATTAATGTTTTGACGGAGGATCTTCCTCAATTGGCTCCTCTTTAACCTCTTTTACCTTCTTTTAATATACTTGAGTAGATGAAGAAGGATTGGATGATTCAGGTTCTTTATTTGAGGGAGGAGGAGGGGTTTTACAGGTACCTCCGAGGGGTTTTATAGGTGTATGTGATTCCTTCCTAGGTGTTGAAGTATCTTTGGAGGAAGATTCACCTGGATTCTTCTTAAGCTCTCTAACCTTCTTTTCAAACCAGACCTTTGTTCTTACAAGAACAGGAGCTAGAATTTCAACCAAGTCGTCCTTCTCCCTCTTATACCCATCCACATCCTCCAAGGGAGTATGCTTGATCAATGTATCATATTCATATGACAACAGGTCTTCATTATCATCTTGAAGTCCTTCAGGAGTTTGATCTAGATTGAGCTCCTTTATCATCTAGAGAGAGAATCTACCATAATGTCTCTACCTTGCTTCAAAGTCATCTACACAATCGGCCTAGTAGTCCTTAGTATCTAATCTATGGTGATAATTAATTCTGAGATTTAGCTCAATGAAATTCTTCAAATTGAAATAGGTTCTGGGTTTGAAGAAGTGAACAGTGATGGGAGAAAGGGCCCTTTCTATGTTTTGAGCATCCAAATTTGTTTTACATGTATAATTACACAAGGATATGGGGAAATGCAGCCCAGAGATTTTTTTGTCTCTGCAGGTTGTATGTAACTTATCTAATTTCCTGCATACTTCAATCAAAGCCATCTTATCATTACAAAACATGGGGAGCTTGAGAGGTGTGTTCTCATAATTGGCTAACTTGATATATGAAAACCTTCTGAACCGAATGGAGAAAGCTTCATATTTTGCTATCAAGTTCATGGCCTCATCAGAAAATATTCTGGCAGTATCGCTTTCTAGAAGCCTCACAATATACATGGTAAAAGCATCATTCACCCTCCTGAAGTTATGGTTGCTGGTTTCAAGGGTGAACTGAGAGCAGTATGCATAAATGGGTTCATCCTTCTGACCTTTTGACATTGGGATTCGTAGAGTAGTAGCAACATCTAGTTTGGTGATTACTTCTTCGTGCACATTAGATAATTCATTCATGTCGAGGTTAAAGTGAGCCCCACATGCGAGCATAATATCGGCACATTGTACTAAGATTGGGAAGCCTGCAGCAAATGCAAGGTCATTTTCATTGATCATTTGTGCCATGGGAGAAGGATTAGGGTTAGTCAATCTGTTCTAGAAATCACCAAAATCTAGGTGACGAACCTCACTATCCCTGATATCGGGAACAGAGGATTCGAGCGATGAAACATGTTCTTGACCTTGAAATTTGATCTTCATGTTGGTAGCGTACAAATAAACATCCTTTATAATTCAAATTCATAAAAAATGCAGAGGGAATGGGAGTGCAAGAAGATGATCTCAATTACAAGGATTTGAGCGAATAATAGTGGGAAAGTAGTGTGCAAAATGCATAGAGGGTAGTCCCATTAAATATCCATTTTAGGAGAGAGAAAGTTATAAATATGCATTAAATTTGTATGTAGTGACTCAAAAAGGAAATAATAAGGAAGAGCGGAAAAAACTAGCTCGTATGGTATTTGGAACATTTGGGACATGAGGGATGTGAAGACGTGATCCAGCCGACGCAGGCAATGTGGGTAATGCAGGCCAAAAGAGCACGGGAAATCTAGGAACTTAGAAATGTGAGGGACACAAGGGATGCAAAGACGCGATTCGGCTGATGCGTGCGATGCAGGAAAAGTGGGGATGGAATGCATAAACACTCTTGGGACAGACGAGACAAAAGTACGTGAAGGGCCCAATGTAGTCGATGTAGATGATCAGGGAACAGAAAGCCCAGGTGAACTTAGAACATACGGAATAAAAAGTTATGACAGAATCAAAAGTTAATAGATTTCTAGGGAAAGCGGTCAATCGGGGAATAGATGATCCAGTAGAACTTGGGACATACGGGACAAAAATGTCTGACAGACCTACAAATCACTAAAATGACTCAAAAAATGTGAATTTTCCCTATCTCCTCAACTTTTCCCTTCACTAGAACATTATAAAAGATTGTAAACTCAAAAAAATTCAATTTTTTACTTTCAAAAAAAGGGAAATTTTGAGAGGCAACAGACTGACACTCAAAAGATTATGTTTCAGTCCTTCAACGAGTAAAACATTTTCAACTTTAGCTTGACGATTTAATTTGATGTTACCTCCTCCTGTGATCTTGGCTGTAGTGTTATCTCCAAACTTTAATGTACCTCTACTGGCCTTTTTCAGCTTCAGGAACTTGCTTCTGTCACCTGTCATATGGTTGGAACATCCACTATCAATGTACCAAGGTTGTTCCTCATCTTGTGTATGGAGCATGGTTTGTACCAACATAGCCTCTTCCTTTTCTCCCTCCTTTATCTTTTGCCACACTTTCTTATTGTTGGCTTTCTGAATGATTTATTTTCCCTCTTTCTCTTACATTGGATTTTCTATAATCTTACTCCTGCAAAATATTTCTATGTGGCCAACTTGGTTGCATTCATAACATCTAATCGCATGCTCATTCAAATTTTACAATGCAACAAAAGAATTATAGTTTCTAGCATGAAAATTCTGATTCCAACTCTGAAACCTTGATCTACAGTCCATCATCTTATGACCAAAATTGTGACAGGAAAAAGAATACCTGGTCATGTAGGGTTGCCTCTGATAAGATAAACTTCTGAAACTTCCTATTGGTACCTTATTCCACTTGTTCTATTCTTTGTTTTTGTTCTGTGGAGAATGATCTTCTTGTTTCTTGTTACTTTCTCCTTTACTGAAGCCTTTTCGGATATCTGCATAGTTGGCTTTCTTCTCTAGTTCTTTGGTCTCTTTCTTTTCTGCTTCATTGAACCCAATACCACCTTTAGATGATTTTGGTTTTTGTTATCTTAGAATGTTGCTCAACACCTCAGATTGTTTTTCAAACTTGATTCTCTTGTTCAAGTTTTCAATTTCTTGTCTTAGTGCGACAATCTCTGCCTCCAATCTCTCACATTATTTTTATTTTGATTTAAGTTGATCTCTGATCACTTCCTCTATTATTTTTTCCTCTTCAACTTGGGTCTTTAGAGCAACAATAGTATTCTCATGTTCTTTGTCAGCATGCAGATTTTTATTTGCTTCTTCATACTCTTGAAGTTGCACTTTTTGCTTCAGTGTCTTCTTTTTGAGTCTCTTGATCTCACCCAAGGCACAGATGGGTTCTTCTTCTAAGTTTACCTCACCTTCTTCATCAACTGCATCTTCATCTTCCACTTTTCCATCTTCAAGGGCCATAAAAAAATTTCTTCAATGTCACCTTTTGAATAATCTTCCTCTAAGCTATCATCTTCTCTGGTGCATAGAATATTCTTGTTTTGGTTCCAGTTCTTCTTCTTTTCAAACTTCTTTTGCTTGAAATTCTTTTTGTAGAAAGGTTTTCCTTTCTTTGCTTTGATAGCCTCTTCATCATCACTTTCACTTTTTGCATGCGGACACTTAGCTGCAAAATGGCCAATCTCACCACATTTAAAACATTTAAAAGGAAGTTTACCATTGTACTTGTCAGATCCTCTTTTCATATTTTTCACCAATAGGGATTCTTCTTCCTCATCGGATTCATCATCTGATTCAACCTTCTTCTCCTTTCCTTTTGAAGCTTTGAAAGAAAATTCTCTTTTTCTTGGCTTATCTAGTTTTGTTCTCATCTCATAAGCCATAAGTATTCCATATAACTCATCCATTTTCATTTTATCTAGATCCTTAAGTTCTTCAATTGCTGAAAATTTAGCATCAAATATAGGAAGTAGAGATCTTAATACCTTTTGTACTATTATTGGGTCTTCCATCTCTTCACCCAAGCCTTTGATCATGTTTATTGTATCATCCACACGGAGTAGATATCCTACAATGTTCTCTTCCTATTTCATCTTTAGACTTTTAAACTTTCTTCTGTGTTTTTGAAGCTTTGCCATAATTACTTTCGAATCTCCTTCATATAAATTGTTGAGCTTATCCCACATCTCCTTGGCAGTTTTGCAAAGCATAATCTTTATAAACTCTGAATCTACTACACCACACAAAATAACATTCATAGCTTTAGCATTATTTTCACATGCTCTCTTACCAGCCGGATCTATCGGTGGTGTTGCCAATACCGTATAGCCATTCTCAACCGAATGCCAAATATCATGTCCAAGAGAATTCAAATAGGTTTTCATCCTTATTCTCCAAAAGGAATAGTTTGATCCATCGAACAACGAAGCTTTATTTGTGGAGGATCCTTCTTGAGCTGCCATCATGATTTCTAATTTACCTTCTAGCTGTTAAGCTACACAAAAGGAACCTACTCTGATACCAATTGTTAGAAGCACGGGAATACTCAGAGGGGGGGTGAATCAGTATTCAGAAATAAATTTTTTTCTCTCCAACTTATTAATTTTCTTTTTCACACTTAACAAGATATTCAAATCTAAAAGTAAAATAAGAGCACACACAAAAATAAAATGCACATAACACTAGATATATTGTGGATCACCCAGTGTGGGCTACATCCACCAAACGAGACTGCTTGGATCTACTGTCCAAATGTAGCCAAAAAATAGTGTTTACAAAGTGTGAACACCCACTCACAGAAGACACCAATCTCCAAGCAGAACACCAATTCAGCCCTTGAATGTAAACACCACTGACTGTGTAATATCTTATTCGAAGCACCAACTTCTAGAGACACCAATCCCCAATCCGAAGCACCCACTCCAGAAAATCTGCAATACAAATCAATGATAATTTCTCCTTTTATATTCTCTCTCTCACATACTCATACTCACTTAAGAGATTTATAATATCAGCTCACATACATATCACACTCATGCAAAATTCTCTCTTTCTCGCTCTACTCAAAATGTGCACACAACACTTGCTTATATAGAAAGAAGGAGAGGAAAAACCACTTGTGGTTTCCCTAAAACCATATGCCCATACCATGGGCCAATTTTCTCCAAATAGAAATATTCTCTTACACATGTAAGAGTAACTCCTCTTACGCATCATAGAATCTCTTACGCGTCATAAACTATCATAAAATATTTTACGCGTCATAAGATGTCATAGAATCTCTTACACGTCATAAGTTGTCATAGAATCTCTTACACATCATAAGTTGTCATAGAATATCTTACGCGTCATAAGCTGCCATAAAATCTCTTACGCGTCATAAAATCTCTTACACATCCCACCATGTGTCGTAAGATTCCTTGGTGATGTTGAATATTAAAATATTCAAATTTTGACATCACACTAATTTTAACATGGATAAATATTTTACGAACACTAATGTTGTAATGTTGAATATTAAATAAATATTCAAACCTCGATATTTCCATCAACACTAATGTTGTACCTTTGACATCAATGAAAAAATACTCAACACTTTCAATGTGTGTATTCATTTTAATGGGTCAGATGTTGTGCACTTTGGGTACAAACTCAGGCAGTTATGCATAAAGTTAGTTAAACGACAGGTTCTTTTCAAGAGCAACCAGTGATGACGATGCCTCTACTAGGTTAGAATTTACATTTTTACAAATTTTCATTGGTAATAATTACATCACTTGGTTGCATTGTAAATGCATTAATGGTTTTAATGGACACTTTGAGCTTCCCCTTGGACCCCATGCCCTAAAAAATCATGCTTTTCTATACGGCAGAAGGGGCGATGAACCTGCAAAAAAATATTAATTTAATCAAAGAGAATAAAGAGTGAGCAAAAAAGAAAATTACATAAGCATTGTTGCATCTAAGGCCTGTTTAATGGTGAGATCCAACGGTTTAATTTCCAAACATCCAAAATATGACTCAACTTGAAAATGCACAGTTCCAAAAATATAAACAGAGAAGAAGTTGATCAAGGTGGAGTGAAGACGTTGATCAAGAGGCATTGGCGAGTAAAAAAAGAACTGTATCATTAATGGATCAATAGCGATTGAAAATGATGTGAGTTTTTTAGGGTAAGGGAGTGCATAAGGGATCTCATGCTCTTTACAGTAAAGTCCCACTTTGGCCCATCTGTTTTCAGGATGTCGTCACCCAGACAAATTTCGAAGATGGATTTGTAATAAAATCCTTTTGGGTTGTACCCAAACAATAAACAAAGAGAAGTAACAGTGAGCAAAAAAGAAAATTACGTAAGCATTGTCACATCCAAGGCCTGTTTAATGGTGAGCTCCACCCATCTGATTTCTAAACATCCCAAATCTGACTCAATCCAAACACACAAAGTTACATAAAGGTAAACGAAGAAGAATATGTTCAAGGTGGAGTGACAAGGTTGATCGAGAGGCATCGGCGAGTGATAGTAGAAGTGTACCATTAATGGATCAGTGGAGGGTGATAACGATGTGAGTTTTGAAGGAAAGGGAGTGTAGAAGGGATCTTAGCTCTTTACAACATGCTCCCCCTCTAGCTCATCTGTGTTTAGGATGTCATTGCCTAGAAAAACATCGAAGATATATTTGTAATGAACTCGTTTTGGGTTATAGCCGAACATGGTTTTCAGAATGTGCTCATATTTTTGGATCTGTGGTGACCATAGAAAACAAGTTGGCCATCCATGAAGCCTAAACTGTAGCATGTGATGTAAAAAAGAGGAGTAAAATCATCAGAGTGATGTAAATAAGAAAAAAAAAACAAAAAATAAATAAATAATGTATTTTCCTACCAAGTATGAGTATTGTTAGCAATTGATGATCAACTGCACAACCACAACCTTCAATTTTTGAAATCCCTTTACTCTCATGTTGCCAATTCCACTGGGCATACTGACTCATGATACGTTGATTACGATTTCCTTGGAACACAGTTTTTCTGTGTCGACCAAAAATTCATGCTTTGTACAAATTTTTAGGTTGAAAAATGTCTTCTGCATGATGCTACTAGCTCTATCGCCAACATTTTTTAGGAAAATTCGTTCCATTCACATTGTTTACCTTTATTTCTCGGCGTTTAATTTGATCAATACACGGTGCTTTTTTATCTATTTCAATTTCCTTTTCCACATACCATTATTTCTCTTTTGGCATTAACATCGCACACCTAACGTGCGATTGTTATTTTATTAAAATACTAGATTCATAGAGCCCAACATCAAACACCCATTACAATGTATTCCATTAACACTTCCACCAAGGGAATACACAAGGCTTTTAACTGTTGTTTTTCCTCCTCCCAAAAAAACAAAGAAATGTATTCATTATTGTTTTATATATATTAATAAATATAAAGGGTTGAATACGAACTGTCATTATTAGAGGGGGGGAAAGTCTGGCATTACAGTTCACCTTCAACCTAAATTTCAGTTTAAATATATATCTATAAAATAACTTATATTTTATTACAAACAGTCCTAAAGCATTCAACATATAGTCTTATGTTTATGAATCCAAATGTTTGAAAATGGATATAATATAGAGATTTAAAAAATCTTATAGACTTACAAAAAAATAATTACGTTTACTTCTAATTAAGAACCTTGTAATTTTTAATTTTTGTTTGTTATATTAATAATAATGAGAAATTGTTCAAGTTGAATTGACATTATTCAGTCACCCTATTTGGATCTAAATAAATGTTCTTTTAGATGGATGTTATGAAAATTCTTCCAATGGGCTCTAAGTTACTTCAACCTGACTTTAATAGTAAATTGTGTAATCTACGTAATTGATCCATAGGGATCCAAAAATAACTCTACTTCATCAGAAATAGTCAGCACAAAGAAGAAAAACAATAAACTGAGGTTTTGTCTTATAAGTAATAGGAATGCCACCCGATGTAGGGTAGCGGTTACAAAATCGCTGCCTAGCTAGGGTGGCGGTCTTGGGACAGCCGGTCTACACAGGGCAGCGGTTCTGGCCATTATGGACAGAAAACAAAATTCGAAACGAAAAACCTCTGAATTTGAAAGGATGTTTGTTTCTCTTCTCCTTCATGAACTTTCCCATTCTCCAATACATGGGAGGACATGAGAAAGGCTATAAATACATGATTGTAGGAGTGTAGAAGATCATCGAAGCATGAAAGCAAGTGAGCAAGAAGTCTTAGTGCTGGAAATTGTATTTTTGTAGAAGAAAGGAGTGTTGAGATAGAGCAAGCAAGTAATTGAAAGGAAGTGTTGAGATGTTATCTACTTCCCTTTCATACTTATTGTAAATTCGGTACTTGTTGATTTGAATTGGCCAATAGAAGTGGGAAGAAAGAGCAATTTCCCTTCCCGACTGGTTTTTCCTCCATTAGGGGTTTTACAAGATAAGATTGTTGGTGTTATGTGCTTATATTCTTTCCTTTACTACGAATTGTTGATTCTAAGAACAATAATAATTCATTCACTAGCTATCTCTGTTATTTTCCAATAGAAAGTAAACAACAACGGTTAATTGTGATTTTGTGAATAATTCCAAAGTTGAAGAGTTTACAGATCAATAACCAATTATTCATCTTTTTTATACGATTTTTGGTTGGTCGATATTCCTTACAAAGTAATCAATTGGTTTGACATTTGGAATGAAAATTTTATAATATTTATCTTTCTATAGTCATAAGATAATTATGGTTAATTTTATCCCTGTTGCGCATCTAGTTGCACTACAAAAATAGACTCATGTGCACAAGTTAGGTGAATTAACACACATAGTTGTTTCTATTCTTTGTGTCGGCCTATCACGTCAACGTGGGTAATTTGGCGAGCTCACTTGAAATGTGGAAGAATATGGGTTCCATCAAGGTTAACATTATAATTAAGTGGAATAAGTATTAAATTACGACACAATAACGATTAAGGAAACATGCTAGATTATCATAGTCACGTTCAAACAAAATATCTACTATGAAACCATGTTATGCTCTATATATTCATAATTCATTACATAAATACATGAGAAATTGTGCTTTTTATGAGATCTACTTGACCATATGCACTTACACACATACCCACACATGTACTTCTTACAATGAACTCATTATGGGGTATATATATTAGTGCTAACATGTTTTTCACTTATATTTCAAGAGATATTCTTAGCCTTTGTTAGCATAAACTAATGTGGTATTACATTTTCCACATATGTATGTAATTTGGTAACCATCCCACCTGCAACCATCCAACTACCTACTTCCCTCTTGTATTTATACACTTGTTTACATTGTATAAAAAATTCAAACATTTATGCATTCTTCTATTTCTATAAGTGGTATCAAAGCATGATTTGGTGTTTGGCATGTTACTATTCTTTGGCACCTGGATATTTGTGAATTATTTATCATCTACCAAGGGAATGAGACAAGTGTACAAACCCACGCAGAAGTGCTTAGTGTTTGTTGTCTATAGAGTGTGCAAATTAGTCTGGAATATCTGAACCAACGACTCCTGATTGGGGTTTTCTTTTGCAAAAGTCTTTTCGAGTTTGGCAACAGCAAATGTGGAGGATTATAGGGGTACTATAGAAACAAGAAAGGAAACATCAGAGAATGTACAATAAGGGTGGTGCAAGACATGTTAGGATGTGATGGAACTCATTGCTTTTATTTCTATTTCCTCACACATAGGCCTAGTTATTCAGTTTAAGGTTGGTCTGTGATCCCTACTGAATTTTGGATGTGTGTGTAGACATTACTTGGTGCGAGAGAATGATGCTGAGAGTGAGAAAACAAAGTGGAGGAAACAAGACCTCCCAATGAGTAGTGACCAGCGTGGCATCATCCAATAGCCGATGTGTAGAATATCAAGATACATGTGGACGTAGTTTGAATCAATTTGGAACAACACGAGTTCAAACCCCAACTTCATTTTCTTCATCAATCTACTATAAAATTATAAGAGAAGAACGTGAACAACTAGTCAATAAATTTAATTATCATGAGTAGCAATATAATTGCATGTTAATCGTGCTTGAAGATCTTAGAAACATTACAAGCAACCATAGAGACGTGCAGGTTTTGAGATACTGAAGTCAAGCCCAAAAGAGCGTCGGTCTATACTCTGTGTTGTTTAAAAGTCCCCAAAACATACAATTTGAGGACATAGAGGACTAAGTGACCAAGTCTTGTTTGACATATGAATAAGATTCATGCTAAGCTTGAAGAAGGATATGATGTAGATGATGAACGCAAGATCGAACGCCCTCAAGAACGTCTACATCTCACTAGACGAGCATACCAAGCTCACCTCTTCATTCGGAATTTTGAAAAATGAGAGCACATTTGGTCATAATGGTTCACAAAAATCTAGACGACGTTCTCTCCAAATGAAGCTGAAAGGACACATCGCAACTCAACAAGATGGTGAATCAAAAGAAGATGGTGATGATAATTTGGGCATACATTTGTAAGAACAATGTAATAAGGGGGGGAATGTTAACATAAACTAATGTGGCATTAAATTTTCCATGCATGTATGTAGTTTGGTAACCAACCCGCCTTTAACCATCAAAATACCTACTTCCCTCCTATATTTATACACATATTTACATTGTATATAACATTCAAACATTTCCACATTGTTCTGTTTCTGTTAACCTTCGATCTCTTTCTACCAGTTAATTATTACATCAAGTGGTGGTTAGGCACATGCCACCATAACCAAGTCCTACATGACAAATACTTATAGTAGTTCCTTGGATATATTCAGCCATGTATTTGTTTCCTCTTCCTCATGTGCTATCTTCACGTTGTTATCTTCATCCTGCTCATTTTGTTCTTGTACTATTACCAAAAAAGTGATCCAAATTGTTAGTTCATTTTCTATTGTGATCATGTCTATATACAACGCATCATTTTGTTCTTGCATGTTCATGCTCCATTTTTCTTTATTCACCGTGTGTATTGTGTTCCATTTCTACACAAAACTCTCACGTGCATGGATTTTCCACTCCTCATGGCCATGGATGTCCCTTTCTTCCTATACACCATTCCTCAAACTATTTGCATGCTCAAATTCAATCTTCTTGCATTCTTTTCCTCTCTTTTTCTTGAGCGCAAACTTTCTTTATTTCTCCACACATTAATCAAAGAATGGATAAATAATAAAGAATGTTCAGACCTTAATGTGGGACAAAAGAATAAAGGACACAAAGAATTTTTGGGGTTTAACATCACCCCACACTAATTCTGTTGTCTGCCCTTGGGAGATACTTTTGGTATTTCTTTGAATAGTTTTGGAACTTCGGATCGGAGTGCATATTCATGCGCTTACCAGTTATTTACCATCTTTTGGCTAGTTCAGTAAAATCCTCTACGCATTTGAATTCAGTTGTAGCTATCGTGTGTAGTTCTTGTAACTTCATGATTAAATGTATTCATCTTTATTGGTGAGCTTTCTCAGTTATTCCAATCATTGTTTTACCTTTTCCCTTTTCCTGTGTCTTCTTCACTAACCCTCTCAAATTCTTCCATAATCTTATTTCACATGGCCTTATCAATAAAATCATCCTCCACTTGGGCTTCCAATGTTATTTTCTTCTCAGTTTCCTCATGCATGTGCGCACTTATAATTCAAATTTACTTGAAAACCCACTTGAGGAGCTTGTCTGTATGCATTTCTTTATCTTCTAATTTCTTGGCAAGTTTTATAATAATTCTAAATTTTTCCCACCAAAAATTCTAATGTTCTCTTGTTCGCCATTTTACTGTTTGGAACTCTCTTTTTCGACTTCAATTTGTTTGAACAAAATATTTAGCAATTACTCCAACTCATCTACATTTTCACCCAAGATGATCGCATGTGTCTTTGTAAGCCCACATAATTTTTTTTCCTTTGCATCCATGTGCATGTACTTTTCTTGTACACCCTTATTCTCCCTATGTAGCTCACACAATTCATTTTTTGTCTCCTTGAGCTCTGCTTCTATCTTTATTACCTTCATTCATTGAATCCTAAATTCAACACTATTATTTAAATTTTATTTCACCACTTCTCCAACAATTTTTCAGAAGCCTCATGCATGTTTTTTTCTCAAAAAGGTAATAAGTTTCGATGAGGACTACAATGTTTATGTATCATGTTAGGATAATATATATGCATCAGCTAGACAGTTCAATAACGGGTTATTTTCTACATACATCAAGGGAAAAATATAACACCTATTAGAGAAATTTATTTCTACCGACTCCCCCATGCAGTCTCAGCCAAACAAGTCTTTCACTATTGTTCCATTTTGGTACCTCGCGCAGATTGACTTACAAGGTTTCTTTGGGTTAAGTGTGAATTTTGTTAGCATAAAAACATATTAAGTATTACGTTGTATTAGAAAGGTTATGGTTATTAACCTATCAGGTGGTTATTAAACTGAATTCCTTCTCCTCCTTATATTTATAAACCTCTTTTGTATTGTATAAAACATTCAAACACTTCCGCATTTCTGATGATTTGTAAAAAAAAATGATAGAGTAGAGAACAATGAAGAAATTTTCAAATATATTATACAATGTGAAGGGGATATAAATACAAGAAACAATAAATATGGAGAAATAAGAAAGTCAGTTTAATAACTGACTCCATAAACTGACAAGTCGATATAACCAACTAACTAAACAACGTAAAAAACTATGCTAACATTCCTCCCTTATTAAATTGTTTTTACAAATGTACTCCTAAAACATCATCTTCTTATTCTTCTTTTGATTCACCATATTATTGAGTCACAATGTGTCCTTTCTACTTCATGTGGCGAGGACGTCATCTAGATTTCTATGAAACATTACGACCAAATGTGCTCTCATTTGTAAAATTTATAAATTGTTGATCGTCAAATAGGACTTTACGAAGAGCAACAGTCAGGGGACAAGAAGTCCCTCCTCTTTAATGGGAGAGGTTCCCTTATTCAGAAACGAACCTATTTATAAATATACAAAACATGATTCCCTGGTTGAACTTGGATATAACGAAAGTGTTTTCTATAAAGATTTTCAATTACAAAAGGACTGAGGAATGAGAATACGAGAATGAGCAGAAAGGTAACATGCAGAATTATAGATAACAGAGTAATTCTTTGTGTATGCTTATAGTGAATGAAACAAGATCATTTGTATCATATAAATAAGATGGAATTTAAAGACACAAAGTTCTGTAAATAACATCTACCAGAACACAAAGTTTCTTAACATAACACAGACAAATGATCTTCACGAAATTAAATGAAAAGCTAGGGGATAAAAGAGATCAGATAGACAAAAAATGGAAAGCCCTTTTGTATTGATTTCTTTATGATCTATTTACACTTTCAGAAAATAAGCCAAGTTCCTCCTGCTTTCAAAATGGCATAGAGAGGCCATTATATAGCTTTACAAATCAGTTACTCTTCATAACCACTTCTTTTAACTAAAGATTAGTTAAGGATTGCCAATCGTATACCTCAACTTATTACAAAGAATACGGAAAAAGAATGAGAAGAAGAGAGAAGAATAAGGAGAAGAATACAGGTGGTTAGTTACTGGGAGGGACCCACTGACTTCAAAATACACTGCCTGAATCTCTTCAACGCCTCAGCTATGTCTCTGCCACGAGGGACTGATGTGTTGGCTGTAGACTAAGTCCAAAATCTGAGGCACTTCTCCATTTCCTTGTCAAAATCAACATGAGTATGATAATCTTTATTTGCTTCTTCAATGGAAGATTGAAGAGAGCAGATCTCCTTCATTTTCTCTTTGGAGATGGAGCTTTCCTTGAATAGGTTATCTTTGACAAAAGCTCTGAATTGAGCTTTGATTTCTTGTAAGGAAAGAGGCACGCCAGAATTTTCATCTTGAAGATGATAATGTATATCTTTGAAAGCAGAGACAACCAGTGTCTTGAAAGCCTCACCTTTCTGCCAGCTATTCTTTAGTTCTACCAAAGCCTCCTCCAAGACTTTGATCTTCCACTCCACGCTGTAAACCTAGGATTTTAACAGATTATCCTTTGCATCATCAAAAACCTTACTCGCCAATAAAATTTTCGCATCTGTCTATCCCATGAGGCGAAGGTCTACTATGCAACTGCTCCAAAGTTTGAGCTCTTTATCTATGATCCCAATAGTGGAAGCGAGCTTTTGTTGCAAATTTTTCACTTTCCCATGAAGCTTGAAGGCTTCATCGATGAAGTTCAACCCTACGACAAGCATATAATCCACCATGGCTTCCATAGCTCTGCCATAGACGGAATACTTGTGCATGTCCTTGATACTCTGTACTTCGTCTTGGCTCAAAATTATAGGTGGTGGAAGAGTAGTCAATGGGGTAGGGTCCAAAAAATTTGTCCCTAGACAAAAGAGATTTGATGAAACCTGTGAGAATCTGGGCATGTTCCTCCAACTGTTCAATAGTTTTCTGCCCTTTCTCTACCCTCCCAATTACTCTTGTGATTGTTTCCTGGAGGTTATGTATCTCTCCTTCAGGGGTGGACTCTCTCATAGGAATCCTTGAGAGTTCTAGATCAGCAGCCTGTAAATCCTGCTCTGGTTTATCTACTATAGGCTTAGCAATCTCCAAGAATTGCTGACCTTGAGCATCAGACACTATCCTGGAGGTGGTTTTGGCTTTTTTGGCACGAGAAGGGAGTAGTGCCTAACAAGGCTGCCACAGCATCAAAGTTTGGTCCTGAGCTCCAAGAAGAAGATTTCCTCTTCCTACTGTTAACAAAAGGTTGCACCCATGTAAAAGAGGAAGAGGAAGCAGCAGGAGGGGCAAGAGGACCAAGAGACAGAGAGCTCATGACACTCATAGTTTGCACAGTTTTTGTCTCAAGTTGAGATGTGAGTAGGGCGCTTGAGACAATTGTTGCAGAGGAATCAATAGCACTTGGAAGTTCAGTGCTCTGGAATTCTTTATCCTTATCCGTTGGATCTTCAGGAGCATTTGTAGGAGCCGACACCTCACTCTCCTCACTTTCACTGAGAACAATAATGTTCTCTAGTCCCATAGGTAACTTTGCCTGCTTTTTCTGGAGATCTTCTTCCACAGGCTCCTTCTTAACCTCTTTGAACTTCTTTTGATATACTTGGGTGGATGGAGTAGAAGCTGCAGGTCCTTGTGTTGATGAGGCAGGAGGGGTTTGTACTGGTGTATCTGACCTTGGAATCGATGCTTCCCTCCTTGGTGTTGAAGCATCCTTGGAGGAGGATTCCCCTGAGTGCCTCCTAAGATCTCAAACTTTCTTATCAAACCAGATCTTAGTTCTGACTAAGACTGGAGCTAGGATCTCGGCCAGATCATCTTTCTCTTTCCTGTTCCAATCCAAGTCCTCTAAGGGAGTGTGCTTGACCACATTGTAATACTCATATGAGTATAGATCAGAGTTGTCATCCTGGAGCCCTTCAGGAACTTGATACAAGCTGAGTTCTTGGATCAATTGCAGAGAGAACCTGCCATAATGCCTTCTTCTGGCCTCAAAATCATCGACACAGTCAGCCCAATAGTCTTCTGTATCTACCCTATTATGATAGATTATATTGATATTCTGCTCGATGAACTTCTTCAAGTCAAAGAAAGTTCTTGGCTTGAAGAAATGAACAGTGATGGGAACCAGGGCTCTTTCTATATTTTGTGCATCCAGGGGTGTTTTACAAGTGTAATTTCCTAAAGAGATGGGAAAGTGCAAACCAGTAATCTTCTTATCTTTGTAGGTTCTATGTAATTTGTCTAACTGCCTGTATACTTCTATCAAAGCCATCTTATCACTGCAGAACATGGGAAGCCTCAGAGGGGTGCCCTCATAGCCAACAAGCCTGATATAGGATAATTTTCTGAATTGGATAAAATAAGCATCGTAGTGCGAGATCAGGTTCATGGCTTCATCAGAAAACCTTCTAGCGGTGTCACCTTCAAGGAGCCTAACCACGTACATGGTGAAAGCATCATTTACCCTTCTGAAATTGTGATTGCTGGTCTCTAGGGTGAACTGCGGGTAGTAGGCATATATAGGATCATCTTTGTGGGCATCAATGTAAGAAAAACAAAACCATTGCCTTGATGCCTCCAGAGTATACATCAGGTACGAAGTCATGTAGAACTTCTTCGTTTACTGTACATTGGATAGCTGCTCCATCAAGTTCATGTTGATGATTTCCACCCAGTTGATATTTTGAGTTCCCTCACAGACCATGCTGATGAGCGGGGCACATCCAGAAGTGGAATTCGTTAGTAGAGGGTAAGCCCATAACCTGAGCCAGTAGAATTATAAAATCTGACAATTCTTCATTGAAATCAGCCCAGAAAAGAGTCTTGGATAGACGAGATGCTCCCTTCTTAGGGTGCTTTAGCCAGGACTTCGCCACCCACGCCTTGTATTTGTCACTATCTTGATTGAACAGGGCCTGTGCTTGATCCTGAGAAAAAACTATGGCATTATCTGCTTCTGGAATCCTCAGTGCAGTGCTAATGGCGGCAGCATCCAATTTGGTGATGAGTTCCCCGTGTACGTTGGTTAATTTGGTGATGGGTCGAAGTGAGCTCCGCATGAAAGCCACGGTATTAGCACATTGTACCGAGATTGGGAAACCTCCAGCGAAAGCCAAACCACTATCGTGAATCATCTGCGTCATTGGTGTAGTGTTTGCATCTGCCATCCTTGCCCAAAAATCACCGAAGTCAAGATGACGAGCTTCACTATCCCCAATATTGGGAACAACAGACTCTAGCGGCGAGATTTGTTCCTGTCCCTGAAATTTGATCTTCATATTGGCAGTAATTCGGAGGGCAGAGCCACAAGCTAGACTCGAGAAGGAATTACAGAGGGAAAGGATACACGCACAGGAAATTAGATTACAAGGGTTTGAGAAAAGGATAGCATGGGAGCAGTGTGAAGAACGCATAGGGGCTTTACTCATTATATAGCCGTTTAGGAGAGAGAAAGACAATGAATGCGCACTTAATACATACCTACCAATTTGAATAACCAGGATATTCGGGTAGAGCGGAAAAAACTAGCACGAATGGCACTTGGTTCATTTGGGACACGTGGGACATGAATGCGTGAAACACACGGCTCGGCCACGGGTGAAGCGGGGAAAAGACGCACAAACGCCTTTTGGGACATGCGGGACAAAAGTGTGCGGCGTACGCAATTCGGCCGGTTCATGCAAAAAGGTGACAATGGGTCCAGAAGATTTTGGGACATGAGGGACAAGAAAACGTGAAGTACGCGGTTCGGGTGACTCGGCCGAAAATGGAAAAACTTGCTCAACTGGACTTGGGACATTTGGGTCATGAAAGTGCGAAGTACGCGGTTCAGGTGTTTCGGCCGAAAATGGAACAACTTGCCCGATTGAACTTTGGGACATGAGGGACAAGAAGTTCCAACGGGCCCGAAAAAAAGACAAACTTCGGGGAAACCGGCCGATCGGGGAATAAAGGGCTCGTCTGAACTTGGGACACGCGGGACAAAAATGTTTGACTGGCTCGAAAAACACACAAAATGACCTAGAAATGTAAATTTTCCAAATTGCACTTTCTTAAGAGCAGGGGGATTTTGAGTGGACAACACAAATGAAGAGGTGAAATCTATATTCTTGTGCAATGAGACATGGATACTCCTGAGGGCATTCGATCTCACGTTCATCATTTGCATCATAGCCTTATTTGACATCGACAAGAATCTTCTCCTTTTGGTACTGTATGTCAAACATGACTCAGACATGCAGTCCTTGACACACTATGTCCTCTAATTATAAATTTTGGATATTTTTAATAAATGCAGAGTTGAAATTAGTGCTCTCTTGGGATTGAATTTGGTCTCTCAAAAGTTACACAGATCTATGGTTTCTTGCAATATTGGTAACATCTTTGGGCACTGTTGTCATACGCTCATATTGTTGCATGGGATCATAGCCTTGATTAACTGGTTGTTCGTGTTATATATGAATATGTTATTCTCTTACATCTTTATAGCAGAATTGATGAACAAATGAAGTTGGGGTTTGAGCTTGTGTTTGTTCCAATTGATTCAAAATATTTCCACACTTCTCTTGATCTCCTGCACACACAATTATGGCATCATTTCTCTAAGGAAAACAACAAAGAAATGCCAATTTTGGTGTCAAATCCTCCATGCACATATTTATTCCTTAAAGAGTATACAACAAGAAAGGACATATCCCCGTTATTTCAGAACTTAGATCTTTTAAAAGAAGAAGTTCCTCTTGCACCTAAAATATTCCTCCACTGGTCATTGTTTTTGTGATTTTTCTCACAATTTTGGCATCTAAATCAAAACTTCCTCCTTTAGCGCATTCTCTAATTTCCATGTTAGTGCTTGTAGGTTTAAGGAATATAATGGAGAAGAAATAGAAAATAATGAGACATTTACTCATTGTGCACAAGGTTTCGCCAAGACATTATTACACGACAGCTAAATGCCAAGAGTCATGTTTCCTCCTTTGGTTTCAAAGCTTCCACATTTCCACTTTTACCCTTCCTTTGTCAAACCAGTTGTCTCTTTATTTTTCCATCGCCCACCATGCTTCTACTACACCAAATGTATTCTATGTAGGGTGAGGTTAGAAGCTTTGATACCAATGAAAAATCACATGAAATGTATAAGTGTTTGAATCTTTTATACAATGAAAAATAGGTGTATAAATATGAGGAAAAGGCGTTCGATTTAATAACTTTATGATGAGTTAATAACCATAACCTTGTGTTGTCATGTAATTTTACTAACCTAAAAAATCAAAACTTGAACCATGACAACCAAGCCATAATGTGAAAACTTGCCTCAAAACCTTATTTAATCCCTCTCATGGTCAGTATGTCTTTCATGTTATGATCATCTTGACCTTACATGTTATCATAATGTACTAAATAATCATGTAAAAATTTTCAAAATGATGTGATAAGGCAATTCTTCCATTCAGTAAAGTGCAACATAAGGCGGGTTCTCCAACAAACTTAAAAAGGACAATTTTAGCCATTTCGGGGCATGTGTACATATTTTAGGAGGGTTTTAAAATATCATTAATATCTAGAGGTGGTTTTGGAGATATTTTAATATTTTGGAAGTATTTTATGAAAAATTATGAAATATTTGGTGATTCAAGGGTAGTTTGTGCAAAAGTGGGTTTTTACGTGTAAGGAATGAATAGTCAAATTATGAACCTAAACTTCTCTAGATGATTCCAGGACATCTTTAATTATTTATGAGGAAAACAAGTAGGAAATATAAATATTTAATAATCCTCTACATGGTGGCAACATCAAATTTGATCCAGGGTCTGATGGTTTTTTAAAACAATTCAAACTTTGCAAGTGTACCTCGTTGTCCCGATTAAAAAAGGAAACATTTTTGAAGTTTAATAAATAATTAAGGTCTTAAATCTATTACATTTATCTTATAATGGTATTTTGAATCATATTCATATACAATTTCACCTCAAAATTCCATCCTAAACCCCCAGGGTGAAGATTTCATGCTCTTAGGCTATTTCCGGTAATGTTGTTCAAAAACTAGCTTTCCAAATGAAGTAATGTTTTCTTTGTTGCACCTATATTAATTTTTTTCCCAAGGATACAATAGGGACACAAAAAAATTCCCCAATTCATCATTTTAACTCTTCACAACATCCATGTGCAGTCATATCAAGCCGAGTTGAGTCAAAGCTGAGTTAGGGAGAAATGTGAGTGAAAAGCAATCCTTAACCAATTTTTGTTAGTGCCACATGTCACCATATTTCTATAAGGCACCATTTTCTGTCCCTGATGTCACTTTTTCCTATAGGGGGAAAGGAGGAAAAAACAGTATTCCCATGAGCAAACCCCTGCTCCTGATGATCCATGTGACCTCTCCTAGCTCTATAAGGTGTTTTTTTGGCTCCACCATCTCACTCACCTTCACTCCAAGGATGCCACTCATCTCAATATTGCTCCAAGGAATCCTTTTTTTTCCTTGATGTACCTTTTTTCCCCTTTTTTCTATGATAAAATAGACTTTAACTCTCACTCACTCCATTTTAACCTAGGTTCAAAGTATGGTCAGCAGGGTGAGTTAAAACTTCATAAAACTCATTCAAAATTCTCTCTCACTCACCACAACTCAAAATCATAAAACATGAACTTAAAAACATGAATTTTATTCCTTTTAATCCATTAATACAACATTTTAAATCTTGTTCATAACATTCAAACACAATAACCTATTTTGTGCCCTAAACATACAAATCTAGTTTTGCTCATAACTCATGATTCCAAACTCTGATTGCCACAAGATTTTGACTGTAGCTTCCTCATAAAAACGCCATTAATAAGAATGTTTCATTGTATCCATTGATAAAATCATCCTTTTTTAAACTCCATTTTAAATTTCAACCCAAAATAACTATTTCTTAGATCTACAAAAACTTAGTGAGCCAAATTGATTAAAAATTGAGTTGAAAAACACATGAAAACAAGATGAATTATATCCCTCATAAACCAAAATATGTTAACTATGATAAATTTGGTTAAAAAACCTTCCAAGCTCCATTAATTTTTTTCATGTCATAGTTGCCTCAGTGAAATGATGGATAGATCCTTCTTCGTTTCCCAAAGATCCGTTGGGGAAAATCACTTGAAAATTGGAGTAAATGATCATCAAAAATTCTACTTTCACGGAAGCCAATTTTTACACCATGAAGTAGATAATTTTTAGGGATATTTAGGATTGAGTTTCATACAATAATTCTTCCCTTCTCAAATAATTTTTCACTTTCCCAAAGATCTAGTTGGCAAAATCATCTGAAACTCGGAGTGAAGGATCCTAAGAAAATCTATTTTTATTGGAGTCATTTCTTTCTTGATGAGGTTTCTAATTTTTCAAACTATGGTAGATTGGGTTTTTCTTAGTATCATACCCCCTCTGATGAAAAAATAATTTTCCCACTCATCTGGAAAAAGGTATCATCTGAAAATTGATGACAGGTGGTGAGCTCTAGCTTGGCTCAAGTCAAGTCTCTTTGACTCCCTCTTGGGTTTGTTTCTTTTGACTGTTGGTAGAGGTCATTCATATTTATTTTTTGAGTCTATCATTATGCATGCTCTTTGCACGGCATCTGGGAGCCTATCCCAGTTTTTTTACCTAATCTAATAAAAAAAAGTATCATCTGAAAATTGAGCAAGGAACCCTGGAATAAAACCCAGAATTTCAAATTTTCTTTTCATGGCAATCTGACACCTATAATGCACTTACTAAAAATAACATGTTTTTATGACATGGCATGCCTAAGAATATAAATTTATCAAGATATGCGAGTTATTAGCACTCATGGCCCCACAAATAGGAAATAAACATCAGAGAGTGAAAACAATGCAAAATTTCTAAAATAGCAGTCTTGGCTAGGACTTGTTAAAAATAGAATGTTTCCAATTTCAGCCCAGAAAGTTGTGGTGGCTCCCATTTCACTTATATTGTTTCTTTTTTCCATCAACATGAGTTCAATAAGATGTTTCATGGCTCAAACAATAAAATTAACCCTATGTAAGCTTTCAAAAGATCATAAGCATCATTCTGATCACATTCATATCAAGAAGCATATCCAAGAAAATCAACGCATAACAAGTGAAACCGTGAACATTATGATGTCGGAAAAGAGTTTGAAAATATTCAAGAGCTCCAGTGAAATTCAACTTCATTAAGAGGATGATTAACATAAGCACAATGAGAGAAGCTCATTGTGAGTAGGAAAGGAACTCATCTCAAGCAATACATACCTCATGAAGTGTTTCTAAATACCTGATCCATGCTTGATAATGAACACACATCTTACATATCATAGGAGGTGTAATTTTTGGTGTATTGGTGCAATTTGTAGGACAAAACATGTAACACACATATGGATAATGTTTTATTGAATCGATGTATGAATGATAATGAATGATTAATGGAAATGGAATAAATTTTTAATAGATTGATTCAACCCCCATCTCAATCTCTTATGCTTCCAACAATTGGTATCAGAGAAGGTCCTTGTGAAACAAGTTTTACAACTTAAAGGAGATCCTCTTGAAGCATAGGTATGGCAAATAGTTTAGCTCAAGTTGAAAAGAATCCATTGGTCAGAATGAGAATTTTTATGAAACCTTTAGGGTTTGACATATGGCAATCTATCTATGAATTTTGTACTTCCTCTCGACCAGGTATAAATGACGAGAAGTTTCATGAAGGAGAAAAAGTAGGTTCTTCTTCTTTTTTTAAGTAGGTTGTCCCAATGTAAAGGATGAAGACCTAGCAATTGATGATGAAGATGACCTAGAAATTGATCCTAATGTATGTAACCCCAAATAATATGGTGAATTTGTTAATGATTCCCTAGAACTAGAGATTGAGGATGTTCTAGATGTGTTTGAACCTATAATGGTAGGTGTATCATGTTAGTAAGCCATAATCATAAAGTATATATATGAAGAATTCAAAGAGATTCATGGAATAATGTTGACTAGTGTGCTTCAACTATGAAAGTTAGAATAAAAAACCTATATGCCTAAGAAGTGTTCATGTAACAATGATTATAGGTGGATGAAATTATTAATTCTATTGGAAATATCATTTGAGGATGTTATCTTCAATCCATCAAAGAGGAAAGGCAAGTATCAGCTTATGTATATAGTGTAGTTCAATACTTATCATGTATTCTACAAGGAATGTGGGCATAGGTCTAAATACATGTGACGAAAGAATCATGGTATGTATCTTTTCATGAAGTTATCTATGATCATTAGTTAATCATATGTATAGTTGTGTTCATAAAATTTTGTGATCTCATTAGATTTCAACCTTTGTGAGTGCTTAGAAGTTTATAGTTTGGTTGTTTGTCAAAGTCAAATATGTTGATGAGTCATGGTATTTTAAGCCTCAATAGGTTTTTTTTTCAATCAAGTATGTTTGGTTTTATTAATGGCATGTGTCATTGGTTGAAGTATGTCTCTAGTATGAGTAAAGTTGTCTTTTGTGGAGTTTTCCTTGTTAAAATTTACAAAAGTACACATGTAACCTTCCATCAAGTCTATTGAAAGATGATGCCATAGATTTCAAGAAATTAATTACACTATGTAGTTATAGTCATGGGTCCATGTATGAGTGTCAAATTTAGAAAAAATTGATTTCCGATCAAAAGGTTATGTATAGTCTGTTGAGAACCTAAATTCTAATAGGAATGTCTTTTCAAGAGGTTGTCGGTTTGTCTTAATATGGTTTCAATTATCCAAGAAGGAAACAAGTACTAATGTGGTGTCTCAATCAGATGAATTAAACATTTTGATGGTTTAAAAAGTTATATAGGGTTTTTGGAGGCCCCAAGGTGAGATTCAAGGATTAAAGGATCAATTGACATGTTTTTATAACATCAAGGTTATTAGGTCTGTTGTGCAAGGAGGTTTAAATGATTGATATAAAGTTATAAGTCCTGGTAAGATAGTGCAATTTTACTAAGATGTTTCTCTAGATGATTGAATGCCAAGCTTGAAGGTTATAAATGTGATGATCAGAATTAAATCCAAAAATGTGAAGACAAGGTATCAAGTAACAAGTAGCTAGAGGATGCATAATGATTTAAAGTCTATTGTAGAGTTGAAAAAGTATTGAAAGCTATTGGTATGATAATATTTCATGGTATGTTGAATGAGTACAATATTTGAAAGGATAAAGTTAAGCAAGAGAGTATAAATATTGTCTCAATGGGAACCTATTGTAACATTCATTTAGATGTACTAGATGCTAATAAGGATAAATGATAGGCAATAAGTCCTTGACAATGGTTTTCAAGTGTGATTATGCAATCTAAAGTACAAAAGCATCAATATGAGTTATGCATTTTAAAGCTATTCTTTGAATAACTAGCATAGTGAGTTAATTATAAATACATAAAAAGGTATGTTGTAGGACCTTATTATTAGTATCATGAACTCATGATGTATGTAGTGAATGGTCCTATATATGAGGGTATTTAAATCATTACCAAGTTGAATGGTCTAAGGTGCATAATAAAATGAGGTAGATTTGACAAAGAACATCAAGTGATAACATATAATGACATAAGGAAGATTACTTCTCCCAAGGGGAGCTGAGTCTGTAAGAAGATCTAAAAGTGATATGTGCAGTTGGAAGATGGTGTGTCTATCTCTTCAAGGTCTTCATCTAATGTGAAGTACACAGTGAGAGGTATGTCAATTCCTGAAGTGTTACAATATTCTTCATCTTATATCAGTAGTTTGTGTTTGAAGTTGTCAAAATTCTCTAATATTGTTGACTGTGTAAAATTCACTCACCATGCTTTGAATCAATGAAAAGGATATTGTAAATAGGTCTATTGTTTTCCATTAGATTTTATAAGGTTAAGTTAAAGGGATTTAAGGTAATTATCATGAAATATCTAGTTCTGAGTCTCAAGTGCGGGACTGGTAAGTGTTGTTTGACAATGGCTTAAGAAGTTTTTTAAAGAAGAAAGAAGTGTGACTTAGTTCAGAATTTTTGTGCCATGATCATGTCAAGGTGAAAGGTTTCTCATTTGATAGATAATGATTTGAAGATACAGAGAAATTTTTTGATGATAATTAAGGCTTGATAAAATTCTAAGGATATTGAGAAAATTCTTTTAAGAAAAGGAGGTGAAGCTATAAGATCTTCAAGGAAAGAGTTAATAGATTTAAGTAGTTTAAAATTACACGATTGTGTGTACATAGAATTTTTTGCTTGAAAAGAATACAAGGTCTCTGACAAGTTTGAAGAGAAAAATTTGAGAAATAATAAATATGATTGACAAGATTATAAGAACATTTACATGGTTATGGATTTTTTGGACAAGTACAGGTCAATTGATTCATGGTAACAAGTACATGATAAGGTTTGTAGTGAATCTCTTGACTCATCTCCATAATGTGTTTGCAAGAGGTGTGTAGTTGTAGGTGGTTAAGTAGTTCTTAAAGGAAATAATGAAGTCAATACTCGAAAATTTCAAGAAAATATCATATTCATAAGTGAGTAAATGTTTTAGGTATGAAGGAGGTCATGAAGACCTACAATGGATGATCTAAGAGTGCATGGATAATCTATAGGACTGTCAAATGAAATAGGTGTATCTTTAATGTGGTATGATCCATACTTTGTTAGAAGGGATATGAAATACATGTGAAAGGTCTAAGATGGGATACTAAGGCAGGGGGAGTTTGTTTGACCATGAGGCAAGAGATTTAGACTAAGGAAACTAGAGGTGCAAAAATTTTCTCTATATGTATGAAGTTTTGTGTCTCTCCAAGAATTATCTAATTGTAAGTCTATGTACATAAGCTAACATTGATCCATAATTCTTAAGAATGTGTTTGAACTGGGTGAATGCATGATTAGCTTTGCATAAGGAAAATAAGATGGTATTTATGAAAATCTTAGGATCAAATATTTGGTCTTGAATTAAGTATGGTGACCATCAAAGGAAGTGTAACTGAATTAAATTCAAGGGTATGTCTATGTGTCATGAGTTAAGGGAATCATGAAGTCATTATATAGTCAGTCTGATTTGATTCTGAGGTAAGATGAGCCTTGATTCTTATGTCTTGAGTTGGCATTCCAAGGTTTAAAGGAGGCATTGGATCTTGTGAGTCAGTTTAAATGAGTTCAAAATATGAGAGAAGCATACATGATGGTACAAGGGGCTACAAGGAGTTTTGAAAAATGCTGAAAATGGTACTCAGAGAAGTATAAAAGAATTAAGACCAAGGTATGTTCATTAAAATTACAAAGAAGAAAATAGGGGAAGACGAAAAGTAGTACAACAAGAAGGTAAGATTAAAAGATTGATCAAATTAATTAATTTTTTTTGAGCTATTGTTACTGTAAGAAGGCATTGTGGACTGTGAAAGAAGGAAAACCGTAAGGAATAGGTCTATAGGAGAGTTTTGAGGCATAGGGGCTTGGTTGAGCCCTCAATAAGGTAAGTAAGATGACTTTGTAAAAGAAATGATTATTGATAGATGTATAATAGGCATTGCATTTAGGGGGATATTTTCAAACCTGTAATAGGTGTTTCATGATGAAATAAGGCTGATAGTAGTGAGAATTTACTTGTGGATATGATTGAGTCATCCTCATGGCTAAGAAACAAGGTAAGAGACCAAAAATTTTCCATTTTAGTTAAAAATGGATAGTATCTTTTCAGGGGGAGAATTTGAAGGATAATTTATATGCTTAGGTTGATTCTCTAACATTGAGAAATTTTTCAAAAAAAATCTGAAGGAGTTGTTTAGGTCCAATGGTCCTAAATAGTGTAAAGGAAGTATTAGAGGCAGATTTGTGTTTTTTCTTGCATAGTATAGTCTTAGATGGTGATGGATGACAAGGATGTAGACAAATATGAGAATACAAGGGCAAGGTGGGATTTTTGAAATCTCATTACATGTCCATGGATCCTAATTTTGTAGATTGAAGACAATAAAGTGCAAGTATAGTCCAAGGGGGAGTCACTGAGTCAGGTAAGTTTTTCATTTGTGCACTCTTCCCATTTTTTTCCTTGTGTGTTGACATTTTTCATGTCTTGTTATTATTTTATCCTTTGTGATAAATGTCAAAGGGGGGGTAGAAGCATCATAAACATGGAAATGAGGTTATGTAGGTGTGTTTGGTCTTGTTGGTTACCATCAATGTCTCTGAAGGTGGTTGTCATCAATGAAAAAGGGGGAGATTGTTGGCCATTGTGTCTTAGTGATGTCATTGATGGAAAAGGGTGTCATGATGTCATATGTGTCTCCATGAGGTGTCATTCAGTGTCAAAATTCAAGGTTGATTAGTAGTGTCACGTTTGGTGAAGTCTTATGGTGGTATGGATCATGGTTTGTTAGAGATAGACATAGTTTGAGCTCTCCCAAGATGGTTGAAGGTTTTCATGAGGTCAAAAAAGGTTGGTTTTATGTGTCAATAGTCTCTAAGTGTTTTCATTTGGTCAGTAAGGTCATTTCATGTGATGTCTTGGTTGAGTCAGGTCATTCTAGGCCTATTCCTAGCTCTAGAGCATGCAGAATGGTATGGAGGTATGATTTTTGCATCTGATCATTCCTAACCAATCATGGTAGCAGCATGTTAATAGTTTTCATGAGGTGTATGGTGATTTTTAGTTCACTTCTCAGAGATTTAGTGCATGTGTGAGGTCCTTGGGAAGTAAGAAGGTGGAAATTAGGAAAGTAATCATGGGTAAGTAATGTAGCCAAAATCTAAACATACTTAATATACTACAAATAATTTGAACTCAAAAATAAAATAGATCTCCTTCTTCATAATTGAATCATGAATTACAATGTTTCTTAAATAGGAAAAAAACTCCCAACTCAAGTTGCCAAGAAAACTCTAACTTTGACTAAATCTACTCTAGGTGGTGGAAATTACTATTTTTAGCAGTTTACTAGAACTTTTTATTCTTAGTAAGTTCACATGTTTATTCGTACGGGCACAAAAATTGCCCCACATCTTCTACATGCCTAAATTAGAGGAATTGCCAACTTTCCAACTCACAATACATCTAAGCGACTAACATTAACTAATGCCCTAAAATAGGAAAAAACCAAATTACAAATTAAATCCTAATTTTTGGCCATCAAATGGTGGAATTTGAGCCCGAAGATGTGCTGAAATGTGCTCTAAAAAAACAGACCCAATCAAACACTCAGAGCACAAGTTTTGACCTTTTCAAAGTCATGCTAATTTTAGTACATCAGTAAGTGGGATTGGATAGCGATGTTTATACCTATTTGAGCTATATGATGAGTATGGAAAATTAGAGGATGTTTTCATGACAAGTTTCATGTCAGGATGAAGAATATTTTGCAAGATACAAAGTTTTTTGTTAAAACCGGGTTTTATACATTGAAGATTTGAGGTAAAAGTTGACCTTTTGATAATATTTATGGATTTTATGTTTTTCATGGGACCCATAATCTTTTAGGGATGTTTTTTCATGGAACTAAGAAGGTTTAGCAAAAATAATGAGATGGTTTGATCATCATGTTTTTATGAACGATCGTTAAGAAGATATTAAGTTGCTTTGAAACCCTAGCTCAAAGTGATTTGGAGGAAATTGAGTATACTGAACTAGTTTTGATTATTTTTTTCAAAGTGATGATTGGAGGTTGTAGAAGACTCATTCGTCTTTCTAGAAAGGTAAGATAGTGCTTGTGATTGTATGTCTGCCCCACCTAGAAATGTAAGTGTATAAAGAGTTTTAGTTTTTGGAAAAGTTTACCAAAGAAGGTGTGAAATAAATTGATTTTTTTTAGCATGGGATTTATTCTAGATTTCCATGATAGTTTGAGATTATGGGTGAGATTAAAAATGGAAAATTATACCCTATTTATGAGGATTGGTTTTTGGGGCAGTTTGTGGTAAAAGTGGAACTACAGGAGCTACATGTGGAGTTAAGACTTGGTTAAAGATTTTTTATGGTCCTGGTTTATATATATTTCCAATTATATATCAAAATTGTATTATTAATGTGGTATGAGTAAGTTATGACCTAATATTTGAAGGTCAAATATGGAATATGCCTAGTTAAACAAGGTCTTGAATGCTTCATGAGGTTAGTGATTGTTTTGAGTTTATTAATTTTTCTTGAAGATTTATGATTTTTATACACCATTTATAAGGGTGTTCATGATTTTTTTTTTTAAGATTTTAAGTGACTTTGAGTCTTAGAAGTTTAAATGAACAGTTGTAGAGGGAGATCTGGTTGAAGGCCTTCCACTTGGATTTGGAAGGAAATGTAAGATGTTATGGAAATAGGATTTAGATATATTTCCAATGGTGCATGTTTTGTCTCATGATGATGAGATTTGATAAGTCATCTAACTCAATTTATGAAAAAGAATGACTGTTTATTTCTCAAGACATAATTGCTTCGGCTAGAATATGGAGGTAGATGAGGAATGAGATGGATTAGTTAATTCTTGATATTAGTTGGAGATTTAATAGGGATGATTTTTGTTCCTATTGAAGTATTTTGGATGTCTTGAAAGTTACAAAAAGGGTGCAAACTAGTTGAGTTCCTTAAAGTGTTTTCTCGACAAATCAGTTTGGTGAAGAGGAAAGTTGGTGTGGTTTTGCATGTATGGATGTTTCATGAGTTATAGAAAGCATGGATGCTATATAACGGTCATGGGGATTCCAATGAGGGGTTACATGTCATATTTTAGGTTTTTTTGGGTTATCTGGAGGCCCAAATGTGAAGACTGGTTCATGAAAACACTTGTTTGGTGAAGGAAATGAGCCTTCTTGATAGTGTAATGAATAATTTAATTGGTGAAAGATAAGGTAAAACCATGCATGATTTTTTTGTGTCATATTTGATAGTTTTGAATAATTTATGAGATTTACTAATCATGGTGATGAGATTTGGGGTTTTTGATGATCAAGGTGATGGGGTTTTGAGCTTGTTTGGTACATTTGACCATGACCGACCTGCATGGGTTCATTTGATTAATATATATGAGTTTATTGTCATGTTTTGGAGTTTTTTTAGTCAAGATATTGGTATAATACTGACATATTATGTGTTTTAAATAATACAAGAATATTAAAAAAAAAAATTAGTTTGTTTTTGAACTAGTTGTGCATGGGTGAAAAGTGTGACCAAAGAGAGAGTGTAAAACAAGTATGAAAGCATAATTTCAGAGCTGAGGGAGTGTGAAAATGTCTAAATAATGTTAGATAGAATGTTTGCAATGGTTTGAAGCTAAGATATTCCATGAAAGAAGAAGAGAGAGCGAGCTAGGAGAATGAGGGTTTTAAGAAGGTGTGTGAGATGAATTAGTGATATCCATCAATTGTGGTAGCAAAAAAATTCAGATATCTTCATATACAGATGGTTTAGTTGGTATTTTATCATCTTAGAGGGTTTTAGATTATTTGTGGAGTGGGTGCTTCACTAAATTAGGGGTTAGTGCTCCTTGTAGGGTTTGTGCTCTACTGAATTAGGGGTTGGTGCTCCTTGTGAAGTTTGTGCTTCACTAAATATATTTTCTTTTTGTAATATAAGTAGAGTTTCATTTGGTTTTCTTCCTCTTGAATTTTTCCCACTTAAATTTGGTGTTCTTGTGTGCTCTTGGTTTCTTGCTCTTGGGTATGGTTGATTCGCTGCTTAAGTAAACACACATATGGATAATGTTTGATTGAATGGATGTATGAATGATGAATGGAAATGGAATAAAAAATTTATAGACTGATTTAACCCCCCCTCTCAGTCTCTTTTGCTTCCAACAGTGCAAGTTAATGCACACTCCTCTAATTGCTCCATTATTTGTTTGTACTCCTCATTCCTAGCAAGCATGCAAGAAGCATACTCCTTAATCAGGTATGTGGCTTGCCTAAAGAAGATGTGGGTCAAATCATAGTCATCCTAAGACATTTATTCTATAGGTTTTGTAATTTTTGGTTGGGAACCCTCCACATAGTGAGATCCAGATGCTTTAGAGAAGAAATAAGAGGTTACTTGTGCTTTCTTACTTCAATTGGTTTTCAATATTTTTTTGATGGCTCCAAATTTAGGAACTACATCTTGCTACACCATTGTTGATTCACTTCTAAGAATCTCTTGAATCCATGGGAATTTTTATGCTAAAGTAGATATGAAGTTGGGCATAAGGGAAATTTCAGGAGCTTAGTAAGGTACCATAGTTTTCTCGTGATGGGAACATTCTACCACTGAGAAAGACATACTTGGATTTCAATGAAGAATAGGAGAATGTGATGGATCAATCACACCTGGCTCAAGAGGCTGAATGGGGTATTTAATATTTTTTTCATTCTTTTGAAGCGTCCTATGTAGATAATCTTTAGTTTTATCTTCTTTAATTATTTTCCTCTTGGATGTTTTTGATGAATAAGTGGAACTTGTTACTTTATAATATTTCTTGAAGGAAGAAGTATGAGAAGATTTTCCTTATAGAGACAATAGACCACTTGAATTGATGAAGGAATATCTCTTCTACTTGAACCGTACTTTTAATCATTGGATCACTTTCATGGTCCTATCTTTGATATCGATTGATTCCTTGATGTTCCATAGAATGAGAGGAAGAGGGAAAGATTGTGTCGCTTGATATTCATAATCAAAAACCTCTAACCCAACATCTTTCATTCCATATAAAAACCAGTAAAACTTGAAATATTTCATATGGTCTACTATCATCCACATGTAATATCTTTTTTTTACTTCAAATTCATCTGGGAAGTTGGCCTTGTAGTCCTAAATTTGTGGCACATGGTGTAAGCTTAAGAAGTTGAAACTTTGTGGATCCTCCCTAATATCAAAGTCATCCCATGATATGTAGGAATGCAAATTGAGATCAACAAAATATGTTTCAATGTTTTCCACATCAGTTATTGTTAGTGAAAATTCACAACACCCCCAAAATGACCTTCAGATCTACTTTTCTAAGGAAATTTCATTTGGTGTGAATGCACAACATTGAGCTCTCTAGAAGTGTGGGACCTTTGAAAATGGGGAAAGCTCTCCAGAGAAGGTCGGTTCCTCTTCCTAAACTACCTGCCACAAGCTATTCCAGTGCAGGCAAGCTAATCTAATCCTAATCTAACTGTGCCAAGGAGACAGAGAGAGAGAGAAAAGAGGGGAAAATAGATCCTACACTAAAATGGTGATACACTAGAGAAGGAAAATGTTGAACATCTATCAAAACTTCCATGGAACAAGAAGAGGTGAGTAGTGGGAAGGATGGACAAGTGCATCACTGGCCCAAAGATAGATTTCACACAGAAAATGTTCCAAAAATCCATGAACACAGCTCCAAACCTGCAATGAACATTCAAACATGCATAAATACCTGCAATGAAGAGAGGCAAGAAGAAAAAAAGAAAAAAATGAGCAAGGATGGATAGATGCATCACAAAACATGTTTTTGTTGCTCCAGAAGTTTACACAGAACATCACTTTAATGGTAAAAGGAAAAAACACCATTACAGAGCATGGGAGGAGGTTGTAACTCCATTTTCAACCCTAGGGAAGAAAAGAAGGGAGGGAAGAGCAGAAAAGATGAACCACCTTTACAAATGAGCCAAAATTGGCTTTTATCACGAAGCAGAATGAAGAAAAGTGCAAAAAACGTGGGAAATTTGATTTGCAACTCCAACCACTGAAAAATCCTTCTAATTATCATGTAAAATAATGGGTTCCCATGGAAAATCCCATACTTCGAAGTACATTGCTCTGTAGATCCCAAAACAACCCATACTTCATTAAATTTGGTGGTTGGGAACCATTTATGCATTTTTTTGCATGCCAAGGACGTTTCCTCATTTTTCTCTAGAAAATATCCATCAAAATACAAAATTGAACCCTTCATCATGTAGATAATTTTACCAGATTTCCAATGACACCAAGAACGCAAAAATATGAGCTCTGGATCAAAAGTTATGCCCCTATGAAGATTTAGGGCAAAAATAGGGCAAAAATGGATTGGCGGGCTGAAACTTTAAAATTTTCCCTCTTTTTGAATTTGGGAAAAATTCCCCAAAAATCCCCACGCCCCCACCGCTCCACTACCACATGGCACCTCCTCATTGGTTGGCAGGGAAGCGGGCCCAAACCTGCCTTTTTCCCCTTTGATTTTCTATTTGGAAAATTTCCCAATTTTGCCCCGTGCTCTGTTGTCCTGGTGACACGTGTCACTTCCTCATTGATTGGCGGGGAGGTGCTTCCAATTTTTCATTTTCCACCTTTGCAGGCTTTCGGGTCATATTTTTCCCTTGTGCCATTTTGACCACTTTGGAAAATTTCACCAAATTCTTTCACGCCTCTGCCCTCCGCCTACGCGTGGCACACTTTGATTTGGCGTAGGCCTTAATCAATTTTCTTTTTCCGCGGGCCCGCAGGAAAAAATTTCCCTTTGCGCCCTCTAACTACTTTGGTAAAAATCCAAAATTTACTCTGCGCCTCTACCTCTAGATGGACACGTAGTGGCCTCCTATTCATCTACGGGCCTTCGGGCAAAAATTTCTCCTTTGCGCCCTTTTTGACCACTTTTTCAACTTACCCCCGCCGGTCCAATCTCCACCACCATGTGGCACCTCCTCATTAGGTGTAGGCCTCAAGCCATTTCTTTTCCTCAATGGGCCCGTGGGAAAAATCTTTCCTTTACGCCCCACCCACTCCTTGGCGATTTTTCCAACTTACCTCTGCTGACCCACCATTCTGCCCTACCACGTGGCACATTTGTATTGGTTGCGGGCCTTCCCAAGGAAAATTTCCCTCAAAAACTCCGCCGAGCCATAACTTGAGAAATACAAGGAATTAGGAGGAAAATTTTACCTTTCTAGAAAGGTGAGGAAAAATCATATCTGATGGGATGATTTCTAGAATCTTTTGAGTACTTGAAGCATGCCAAAAATTCATTTAAGTGCTAGCAAAGGAGAAGAAGGAGGAGTTAGCCAAAAATAAGCATGGGCTTATTTTGGATAACAATCTGGTGACTCAGAGGGGTCATCTACATGCTAGATGAACGATTATTAGCCTTTGAAGCATCCATTGGGCATGGAGTCATGAGTTGTAGCCTGTAAACTGATTTGAACTTTGAAAACTTCCTCTCTGAGCCACTTGGAAACCCACTGAACTGGAGTTGTTTCCACCAAGATGCCACTGAAATGGACTGTGCAAGAGAAAAACCAGCACCAAAAACTATGTAAAAAATTGAAAATCATACATGCTCCAAATGGAACATGTAGAGTGTGCACAAGCACTTCTTCTATTGAAAGCAAACCTACCTACTCTGCTCTAACTGGAAGAAAAGGTGGGCTAAACAAACCCCTACAACTGGCTATGCAAAATAACTTCCTTTCTTCAAAATTGGTAGCCATGAAAATGATTTGGAGATGAGTAGGGCTGCTTGGATGAGTGGAAAATAAACAAGAAGCTAGTATTCTACCCAAATTAGCAAGGTGTTAGCTGAAAGCAAATTGAATACCTCTTTTAGTTTCTCTGCATTTGGATTGAAGAGGTATGGCAGCTGATCCTTGGTAATTTGTAGCTCATCTTCATGCTTAGAAGCAAGCATGACTAGTTGTGACTTCCCCTTTGGCTCTAATGAAGCCAAGTACCTTATTGGGAAAGTTCTGATCTATTTGATATGCCCATAGCTCTGATTTTCAGCTCCAAAAATGGAGTCTTCTTGTAGACCTTCTTGAATGGATGGTATGGAAGAAGTGATGAAGTTATTCTGATATTTTCCTTCCTTTTCTAGTGAAGAACATGGAATATTAATATCTTCCAACATTGGTTCCAAAGATCTGTCACAAAACACAGGCAGTTGTTTTTCATTGTTCTCCTTTGTGGCAGTAGGCTCTTGATGTTGGAGAACGAATGGTGAAGAAGAAAATATTGTAGTTTCAGTTGTTATTTCATCCAAACATTCTTCTAAGTCTGATGGAAAATCAAACTCTTCAATGTCCTACTGCTCTACGGTCTCCCCCTCTTGTATGGTGACCTCCAAATCTACATTCTCTTCACCATGTGTAATTTCATTTTCAAACATGAAACTTGTCAATTCAAACTCACCCAAAAAATCAGATTTTTGGAGAGATGAAGTGGGAGAAAAACATTAAATTTCTTGTGCCTCTTGCTCAAAATTTGGACCTGTTTTGTTCACCTCCATAATGGCTTCATCAATCAAATCAGCCCCTTCAAATGAATGCAAAAATGTATCAATAATGCGTCCTTCTTTCGCTGCTACAAAAAATGACTTGATCTCATTCATTTGCTCCTCTTCAATGGGATTTGGAGTTGGTTGTTCTTCCTCCTCTTCTTCTTGAAGACCATCTTGCTCTCCTTCTACTGCAACAAAATCAGTCCTAACCACCACCTATTCAACTTTCAACTCCTCTAAAGGCTTAACCATCAAGGGGATCTTTGTTATCCCAAATTTGAGAGCTAAGCCTACCAAAATTTTGATCTTTTCACCCTTGTTTGGCTCTTCTTCTTGCTGATGTTTTCCTTGACTGGCATTCTGATTTTTATCTTCCCAACATGGATTTGGGAATACAAGAGGATGGGTGGGTTGTGAATCAATTGATTTTGCAATTTTTTGTGGTGTTGGAGGAGGTAGAAATTCTTGTTTCTTTGGAGGGAATGGCTGTTTGGAAGGGAAAAGGACAGAAGAATTGAGATGGGGTGGAAGACTAGGGAATGGAGAAATGGAATTAACTCTTGGGGAAACATTGACTGGATTTATAATTTGGCATTCCACATGAGATGGTGCTGCTTGAGGAATGGAAAGAGAAAAACTAGATGATGGTGTAGAACTTTCCCATTGACAAGGTTATTCAGCACCAAGTTTATAGGCATCTATCTCTGTTGTCCATTGTGCAAGTTGGGGCAACATCTCCATCATGAATTCTAGTTTCTCTTGAGGGCTAAAGTGTCTTGGAAAACGGCCTCCCCATGGGCAAGGAGTCCTGCAACCAATTATGAAAGCCTTCACTTGAATTTTTGCTCTTGATTGCACCATTTTTGCCTCCATCTTTTGGATTTTCTCCATGAAATCAGCATCCTCCATTTGATTTTCTTCATTGCATGCGTACCCTTGATCTTGATATGCTTCAAAACAAAAATGATTTTGGTATTACTCATATGGGTAAGCATGTTGATCTTGAATTTGATCAAAATGTTGATTTGAAGGAGTTGTAAAACATGTTGGAGGTGAAATATATTGTTGTTGTTGTAAATGTGAATTCCATGATGGAAATGAAGTCGTGATTGCACAACTTCATGGAATGAAAGGAAATGGAAGAGATGGAAGGAAGAATGGATGAAAATGGATGGAAAACAGGTTTGTAACTAAGAGAATGAGTTATTTACCAGATGGAGTCACCATATGTGCTTTTGAATATGCCTCCAAAGGCTGAATCCTTAACAGGAACACACCAACCTGTCAAAAATAAGGTGGAAGACCTCTAAGTCCCATCGGGCGTGCCAAAACTGTTAGTGCAAATTCACAGCACCCCCAAAATGACCTTCACATATACTTTTCTAAGGCAATGTCATTTGGTGTGAATGCACAACATTGAGCTCTCCAGAAGTGTGGGACCTTTGCAAATGGGGAAATATCTTCAAAGAAGGTTGGTTTCCTCTTCCTAAACTACCTGTCACAAGTTATTCCAGTGCAGACAAGCTAATCTAATCCTAATCTAACTATGCCAAGGAGACACACACACACAGAGAGAGAGAGAGAGAGAGAGAGAGAGAAAATAGGGAAAAATAGAGCCTACACTATAACGGTGATACACTAGAGAAGGAAAATGTTGAACATCTATCAAAACTGTCATGGAACAAGAAGAGGTGAGCAATGGGAAGGATGGACAAGTGCATCACAGGCCCAAGGACAGATTTCACATAGAAAATGTTCCAAAATTCCATGAACACAACTCTAAACCTGCAATGAACATTCAAACATGCACAAATACTTGCAATGAAGAGAGGCAAGAAAAAAAAGAAAAAAATGAGCAAGGATGGACAGATGCATCACAAAACATGTTTTTGTTGCTCCAGAAGTTTGCACAGAACATGACTTTAATGGTAAAAGGAAAAAAACACACCATTACAGAGCATGGGAGGAGGTTCAAACTCCATTTTCAACCCTGGGAAATAAAATAAGGGAGGGAAGAGTAGAAAAGATGAACCGCCTTTACAAATGAGCCAAAACTGGCTTTGATCACGAAGCAGAATGAAGAAAAGTGCAAAAAACGTGGGAAATTTTGATTTGTAACTTCAACCACTGAAAAATCATTCTAATTAGCCTACAAAATGATGCGTTCCCATGGAAAATCCCATACTTCAAAGTACATTGCTCTATAGATCCCAAAATGACCCATAATTCATTAAATTTGGTGGTTGGGAACCATTTCTCTGCATTTTTTGCATGTCAAGGACGTTTCCTCATTTTTCTCTAGCAAATCTCCATCAAAATACAAAATTAAACCCTCCATCGCTTAGATAATTTTATCATATTTCCAATGACACCAAGAACGTAAAAATCCAAGCTCTAGATCAAAGTTTATGCCCCTCTGAAGAATTAGGGAAAAAATAAAGCGAAAATGGATTGGTAGGTCGAAACTTTAAAATTTTCCTTCTTTTTGAATTTGGGAAAAATTCCCCAAAAATCCCCACACCCCCGCCACTCCCGCTGCCACGTGGCACCTCCTCATTGGTTGGCGGGGAGGTGGGCCCAAACTTGCCTTTCACCCCTTTGATTTTCCATTCGGAAAATTTCCCAACTTTTCCCCACGCTCCGGTATCCTGGTGACACGTGTCACTTCCTCATTGGTTAGCGGGGAGGCGCTTCCAATTTTTCTTTTTCCACCTTGGCGGGTTTTCAGGTCAGATTTTTCCCCTTGCCACCATTTTGACCACTTTGGAAAATTTCACCAAATTCTTCCGCACCCTCCGCCCTCCGCCGACGTGTGGTACACTTTCATTTGGCGCGAGCCTTAGTCAATTTTCTTTTTCCGCGGGCCCGAGAGGAAAATTTTCCCTTTGCACCCTCTGACTACTTTGGCAAAAAGCCAAAATTTACTCCGTGCCTCCGACTTCTACCTCCGGATGGACACGTGGAAGACTCCTATTGGTCCATGGGCCTTTGGGAAAAAATTTCTCCTTTGGGCACTTTTTTGACCACTTTTTCAACTTACCCCCACCAGTCCGATCTCTGCCACCACGTGGCACCTCCTCATTAGGTGTGGGCCACAAGCCATTTCTTTTCCTCCGTGGGCCCACGGATAAAATATTTCCTTTGCACCCTACCCACTCCTTGGTGATTTTTCCAACTTACCTCCACTGACCCACCATTCTGCCCTACCACGTGGCGCATTCCTATTGGTTGCGGGCCTTCCCAGGGAAAATTTCCCTCAAAAACTCCACCGAGCCATAACTTGAGAAATACAAGGAGTTAGGAGGAAAATTTTACCTTTCTAGAAAGGTGAGGAAAAATACTATCTGATGGGATCATTTCTAGAATCTTTTGAGTACCCTGAAGCATTGCAAAAATTCATTTAAGTGCCAACAAAGAAGAAGGAGGAGTTAGCCAAAAATAAGCATGGGGCTTATTTTGGATAACAGTTACATTCATGCATGAGTATATACCCAGAGAGATGGGAAATTACAAACCTTTATTTTTGGCATTCTTCAACTTGGTATGATCATTGGATAGTTGCCAATAGATTTCAAACATGATGATATTATCACTCTGGTACCTAGGTAGTCTACGAGGGGTAAGATCAAAGACGTTAAACCTGATGTAGGTGAAGGTGGATAATTGGATGAAATGAATCTCATAATTTTCAATCAATTCAAATACTTATGATGACATCCTCTACTCTGTTTTACCTTCAAGAAGTCTTATGATAAACATAGTGAATGCATCATTGACCCCAGGATAATGGTAGTTACTTTCCCCTATGAGTGAGTTTTGGATACTTCTCGTAGGTATGTGATTTTTTAGGCAAGTTGAGAGTATTAGATAGGCCTTTGAAGGGTCTTTTGAAGACAAGAGCATACACCAAGTACAAATTCATGGAAAACTTCTTAGTTACGGGTACCTAAAATAATACAATTACTGATGAATGTTGTCATTAATGAATTTTCCCCAATCTACCACTGGTTTTCCTTCAGTATCCACGAGGATGAACTAAGCCATCCAATCTTGGAATTATTTCATTGTTTATTCCCCCATCACCCTACTTAATATTATAATGGCATTATAATAGGCCTCATAGAATTCACTCCTTGACAATTTCTTTGAAATACAAGAAGGTTTTCTTCCTTGTTTGAGCCATGCACAGAGTGCTAGTCATTGCAGATATGAATCATTCCTCACCCACTCCTGTGAATAAAATTACATGGTTATGATGACCACACTACTACTGGTAGGAATTTGCATACACTAAAATATTCCTTTTTGTGTGAGAACTGTGAGGATTGAAATGTCATTTTCTTAAATTATTCTTGAATCTTCATCATAATGTTGTACACATGTCAAGACTAGCTCGGTGCTTTGAAAAGACAGTGGGTGGACTCCTACTCTGAATATACCTCTTGTAAATATTTTCTCCTCCACTGGATCATGGTTTCTTCCAAGAATTATATATTTTAGAACCTTTAGGTCCATATGGGTAACATCATTATCTCCCACATAATGATATTCAGTGATCGGAGTAGAAATGGGATCGATACCTAAATAATGAAACATAACAATGTCAAAAATTAGTGAGATAGGAAGAATTTATGTTGATAAAATTTATTTGATTTTAATTATGAGACTTTCTAATTTTACCAAGTCCTATATAGGAAAACTAGTTTTAATAAGGTTTCACAGTTTGCACCTTCTGATGGTTTTTGCTTGTTTTGGAGTGAGAAGGTTCTAAAATTTTGTTGTTTTTAGAAACTTACTATATTTAGACATGTAAATCCTTGCACAGACAATATTTTTGGAAGGATTTATTTGGGGTGTTGGTTTTTAATGAAAATGGTGTCAAAAGTTTAGGTTTTACTTCAGGACCTTCTACTCTAGTTTTTGGGCTTTTTCTCTGCCAGAGTCATATAGATCCAAAAAAGTAACTTCAAGGTCTGAAAATTTCAGGTTTCTCCTATAAATTATAAAATTAATTAATGGGTTTTCTTTTATATTCGTCTTAAAAGTGTTTTTGAGAGGAGTGCACAAATAAAATATTGTTCAAAACATGTGCACAATTAGAGAGTTATGAGCATTTATTCATTTTTTAGCATGGATTTTGGTGAGATTTCAGCAACATGTCTAGTAAAAATAGATGTTTGGGATATATTTAAAACATCACCTCGAATGAAAAAATGACTAAGTATGAGAGGCGAGGGTAGTTATTCATTTCAAATTTACAAATTTTAACTCACTTCTTGACCATGAACCTTAACCGAGGTTGGAGTATGGTTAAAATTGAGTTGTATTGATGCAAGAGAGAAAAAGGGGACAAAAGGGGCATTAAATTTTGGTTTTTACAAAATTTTGACAAGTGGCATCTTGTGTTATAGTGAGAATGAGTTGTGGCAACTGAAAATGGCTTCCAGGGACTAAACTGTGGGTTTTGATGTGACCAGGAGCTTAACTAGATAAGTGATTGAATGTGGGTTACTAATTTGTTTCCATGATGTAAAATTCATTATTATTTCACCCAAGGGGATGTATTATTCTCTAGAGTATTCCATGGGTTCGATTTCATGAGAGGGGGACAAGCCGCAGTGCAAGTTAAAAAGACCTAGGTGCAAAAGTGATGAGCAGTGAGTTGCGAGGAGTTAGCCAAGGTGGGTCACACTTTTGTGTCCCCCTTGTCTGATTTGCACCCAAGGTGAAAAATATGCTGAAAAATGTTCCATGGGGGTCCAATCATCATGAATAGTGTACAATACAACTTGAAACACTCACATATCCATCCTAACACCCCATGTGAACTTCTTAAACGACACACCTTCAAAACCAATGGGGGGAGTGTACTTTAGTGTCACCCTGATGCAGGAGCATCACTTGGAAAATATCATAAATAATAAATATGTCTTTCTTCATGTTTTTAAGGTCAATATAGGTTTATATGTGTGTTTTGGATTCATTAGAAGTCTTTAAAATTTGAATTTTGAGCTATATGATTTTTCCCTCCAAAACTTGTTTTTAAAATTTCTTAGTAAGGATTTTACACCTTTTGTCAAATTTGGTCTTATTGGTGTTTTTATTGGGTATAATATGTCTTATAATTATTTTTAATAATGTAATTATCCATTCTTTGGATTATAAACTCTTGTATTAACTCCATGGTGGTCTCTTAACTCAAGTGAGTTAGTAGTTTGTAAAGCTTAGTTAAGGCTATAACTAAGAAAAGTTAGTTATCAGAGTGTGGATTTGAATACATGAGATTTTTTGGTAAGAATGAGAGGGATATGAAAGGATTATCCACGTGAGAAGAGGAAAAAATATGTAGGGAGATACCATGTTTCATAAAAACGAGGAACTATAGATGAGAGGAAATCAGTCAAGAAAAGCAATCTTTTGAAGAAGGAAATTTTTTTATTTTGTAAGAACACAATTAAAATATGTTCCTTGTGATTTAGTAATTTGTATGAATCATGTTTTGAATTTATTCAACGGTTTAAGAGCCCACATGAAGTTTCTATGTAAAGAAGGTGTGCCAAAATCAAAATCTGGATTATGTATGGTATCTCTTGAACTTTGTATGATTGTATTTTTCTAAGAAGGCTAAAAAAATTGATTTAATTACTATAGATTAATAATGTTGGAATATACATGTTTCTAAATTTTTTTGGTTTAATGTTGAGTGAAACTCTTTAAAATGCATTGTTTCCTCTTACCGGGCTTTAGTTGGAACCCAGAAATGTGACTGCTAAAACAAGAATTGCAAGAGATTAGGAAAGAATAACGACTTGAAATTTTTTATATATATTCTAAGTTTTATTACAGACCTTAGATAAACATTTGGGGTCATAATATTAAGAACCAAAAAATTTATAGCAATCAAATTGCTCGCTGCCCTGTGACTGTCCCTATTTGGACAAATTTCTAAAAACTTCATAATTTGAGTTTTATCAAGTGAGTTCCTCTAAAATTGGGAATATATGGAATTTATACCCATAAGAATATGTTTGTAATTTTTTATAATTAAATTAATACATGGGAGAAATATATGGTCATTTTTCAATTTAGGGTTCTTAAGAAGGCCTAGTAGAAGAAGCTAGTACAAGGAGCATGGTGATTGTTAAGAGACTTGCATTGTGAAATGAATCATGAAATTTTTCATGCATAATTGGGAGCCTAATGGATGTCTAAAAATGGTCTCACCTTATCTGGGTTTTCTCTATATGTCTCCCAACATGAACTCACCAATGATATTCTTCTTGAGAAGGCTTATAGGGAAGCTTTGAGTAGTTTGATAGAAGATGAAGTTATTCATTGTTTGAAATAAATTTCAAAGTTATAATACATTTGAATGAGATGTGAGGAATTATTATAAAGTTAAAAACTCATAAAATACTCCCAATAATCAATTTTGCATGTTTTAGGCCTATTCTAGGCTTGAGAAGTGGATCCTCATGGTAGAGGTGAAAGGGAAAGTTTGTGTCGTTGTTGTTGTCTTTGTTCTAACTCATGGATGTGATAGGTTTCCTTAAAATTTATCTACATCATTTGGTATCAGAGCAAGAGTATTTCTCTTGTGAAGAGATAAGAAGGATGAAGACAAAGAATCCGATGAGAGAAACAAAGGTGGATAATGAGATAGAAAATTTGAGAAATGATTTGAAGATGTTAGATATTTTGGAGGAATTGTGTCTACAGTTGAAAAGAAGTCGGATGACTTTATGGAATTTGAAGAGGAAGGTGTGGAATTTTAATAGGAAGGTGAAGTGGCCATTTGAGTCACTTGTTGAGAAGAGAAATAATGAAATGAGAAGAGGAAAAGTGCATGAAGTAGCACTTGGTGAAAAGATGGAGAAAAGGAGAAATGTGTACAGCAAGGAGGCACATTTGGAAGCATTTTTGTATTTTATTTTGATATCTTATATTATATTTCAATTATTTTGTAAAGGTATGAAAAGTCTTGGGAAGAAGACCAGAGATATGACAATGAAAGTAGCAAGAAATGGATCATGCAAAGCATTTATGAAGGAAAATGAATGCAATGAAGGAATAGATCAGGTTGTTGAGGATATTGATCAACATGAAGAGATGGATTATGAAGACATAGATTTTTATGATGCCATGGAAAGCATATCATTAGATGAAGACAATAAAGGGTATAAAAACAAGAAGAAAACAAGTTGTGAAGACATGAAAGCTGGTGAGAGCAAGAAGTAACGTATTGAGAAGGTAAATGTGATTTTGAATCTTGATTCTAATCATACAAATGAAAATGAAATTTTTAATGTGCCATTAGGTGTTACAAAGTTTCAAGTTAAGCTTTCAAAACTAATAAGGGATCATGGATGTAGAATACCTAAATGGATTGAGAAACCAACAATGGGAATAGATAAGGAAAAGCGTAAGAAAGTGGTGGTTAAAACTTAAAACTTATGTGGAAAAGAGAACAATAGGAAAATCAAATCAGATCTCATGAGCAAACAAGAAAATGATATGATGACAAAGAAGATATGGCAAAGGAAGAAAAAAAATTTACTTCAGAAAAGAGAGGATGAAAGGATGAAAGAAGATGAAGGAAATTTGATAATAGATCAGAGTTTAGAAAGAGATGAAGGACAAACAATACCTAAATTTGATGAATACAATGAAAAACTAGGTGATCTCTCATTGGAAAAATAAATGTAGGTGTTAGAAGATTTTTTTGAATTAGCAAATGTATAGTCAAATCAGATAGTTGAGTTGGTTAAGAATTTTGAAGAACAGAAAGAAAAATGTGAGTGCATTCAAGAGAAGAACGATGCATGGAAAACTCAAGAAGAAGATCTAAATGAAGAGGACAAAGAATAAATGCAAGAGAAGATCATAAGGGATTTTCAAGAACAATTTTTTCATTCTGACATTGCTTTTAGTGATGTATGTGCAGGTGAACTAGTTGATAAGGTGATGAAGAAACAAGAAAAAACAAGATTTCTAAGAAAGCAAGAGACTCCATTTTCAGTTCTTGAGGTTAAAAAGAAACAAGAAGGACAAATTTAACATAAGAATCATGATTCTAAGGTCATAGACAATAAATAAATGAATCATGGAAAGTTGGAGAAGGTATGGAAAGATGAAGAGATAATAATGAAGACCATTTTTTATTATAACACAATACTTATACAAGGAATAAAACTCATCTACATACAAAGCAAGCTAGTAAAAAACATGGAGAACATAATAAAGACCTTTTATCCATGATATGGAGTCAAGAACAAGCTTAGTGAGGTTATCTATAATTGGAAGATCAGAAAGAAGATGAAAATATTAGTTGTACAAAATTTTGTGGGACAAAATCTTTTGTTCATTGGGAGTATGATGAAGGTGCATCACTTGGAAAATATCATAAGGACAAAATCTATCTTCCTTCATGTTTTTAAGGTCAATATAGGTTTATATGTGTGGTTTGGAGTCATTAGAAGTCTTTAAAAAATTATTTATTTTTGATGAAAAATATCTTATATTATATTAATTCAATACAATATAAGATAAATTTCAACAAAAAAATGGGTGGTATGAGAGAATGCCCCAAAACCACAAAAAAATCTAGGCCAATCCTAGGAGAACACGAAACAAACTAGGCCAAGCCTAAGAGAACACAAAAGCTAGGTAGTACCTAAAAGCATACAAAAAACCAGGTCAAGCAGCAGCAAAAAACATGCCTGAAGCGGGCGGATTATGATCATCCAACCAGCCTGACCCAGGTAAATCATTACTAGCATTTGGGACATCCCAACCAATAATATTTTCTTCTTCTATGTTTTCCTTTCCACGAGTGGAGATGATAAGGCTGAGATGAGAAAATTTGTCAGAAGATGGTGGTGGCAATAGATTTCATCCATCGACAATGTGTTGAGCAGTAGTGACAGGAGATACCCACCCAAGTTGGTGAGCTAGTAACCCCCAACCTTGTTGGCAAAGCAATCCTGGGATGGAGAGGTCATGGTGACCCCCGTATATGCTTGCGAGCTGTAGAGTAACTTATTTGGTGCATAAGACTTGGGAAGGTTGAGCCCAGTTAAAAGCATGCCATTGTGAACGACTACACTGACCACCACAGCCAGGAGGCAAGGAACACCTAGTAGGAGATGGTGGCACATAGGAAACATTACATGGGGCTTCCCCTAGTGATGCAACATGGTCTAGAGGTGATCCACTTTAAGCAAGACCTTATTTTCCTAGACTTGAATCTACAGCAATACATTTGATATCTCCATATACTTTTTATAAATGGAAAATTACTGATCAACTACAGAATTAGAAAATAAAAAAACATTTCTTTCTTTCCATATCCAAAAAATAATTTCCCCTCTGAAAACATGCCAAATCCAGGTGAACATAGGTAGAATCTTGGGATTGTCTCCAAGAAGGATATGCTGCTAGGTAAAGCAATACAATCTTAGAGGAAAGAAAAATGAGTGAATCTAGTTCAGGAAAGTTGAGCTTTGGGGAAAAACCAAAAAAGATGTAGAATAGATTTTAGATGGACACAAAATGGACATTTGGGAGTCAGGACTCCAATTTGAACAAGACAAACTATGATAGGGAGACCTTGGTGCAAAATGCACCCAAGGAAGTGGGAAATCTTGGGCTCCATAGAGATAGTCCAAATAGATGTAAATCACCTACTCCAAGCAGATAGATTGGAATGAATTCAAGGATAATTTTAGTGCTGAATATTCGTAATATGGTGAATATTCCATTTTTGAAAAATTTGAAAAGGAAATTTTATTGGCATGGGTCAGTGACCTGTTCGCCTAAAAATTATAGTTTAATGTTTTTTAGGGGTCGTCTTCACCTACCCTTGAAACTATCCCCTATATAATCCTGGATTATTCGCCAGGTAGATCACTACTAGCTCACTCATACCACTTGGGGGCATAAGTATTATCAAGTACAGTAAACGCATGACAGGAGAGTGGAGGCTGTAGATGTGCGACAGAGTGCTTGTTGACGCATGAAAAGGAGAGTTTGTTGACACATTATAGGAGTGCGGAGGGAGTAAACGTGCGAAAGAGTTTTTTTGATGCACAACACAAAGATTTTTTTTTCACGTGACACAGGAGGGTGAAGGTTACAGACGCGTGACAAAAGATTTGTTGTCACACATCAAGAAGATGGTTGACGTGCATAAACGAACCTCGCTGACACACGTCAACAACCTTCTTGACGCACGTCAACAAGGGTTTCTAACATGCGTCAATAAACTTCTAGACACACGTTAGTGAGGGTGTTGTCTGAACAACACCCTTACTGACGCATGTCAAGAAGTTTGTTGATGCACGTCAGCAACCCTTATTGACGCATGTCAAGAAGGTTGTTGACGTGCGTCAGAAAGGTTAGTTGACGCAATTCAACCACCTTCTTGATGCATGATAGAAAATATCTGTCATGTGTTTACAGCCTTTTGTCACACCACTTAAAAATCAGGAAAAAATTTCGCTGTCAAACCCCCAAAAATTTTTCCTTCACACGCAAAACTAGTTCCTAGGATATTCGCCAGGTATTTTCTACCTTCGATTTATAAGAGGTCTCTTAAAATGAACCCTGAATGAATTCCCCATCACATGTTGAGTTTATCCACCATGGGCAGATGAGTCAAAAGCCAACAATAGCCTTTACTGGTTGAGTAATTACAAAATGGAGTATCCGCATACCATGTCGGATTTCTAGTCTATCCACTAAGGGCGAGATGAATGCACAACAATTTGTGCTGCATGTGGTCAGGGACCCAACTGATCACAACATTATAAGTATCTTGGTTCTAGTTGGAGAGCTGAAAATGGGTTTTAATTTTAGGCCAAAGAAGCCAAGATTGCACATGTTTGTAGAATAAGTCTTCAATGGTGCGAATTCCATGTTTAAAGAGTTTGATCATGGAGATTCCTGAAGCTTCTGCCAAACACTTATGCTGTGCTTGAAAAATCGGTGACCACAAGATGGATTGGTGATTAACAAAAATACCATTATGAAAGCTGTCACCTTTCCATAGGAGCTAGGGTTTGATGCATTCCCATGCTTTCCAAATGCTCTTAAGCACAAAATTGCCAACCACTTTGACAAGCACTAGAGTTATGAGCATATTGATAAATCCAAATCCTTTCCACGTAGGGCAGCTGTAAGGTGAGCCTTCTTCAATACCATGTCATATTAGAAATTTCCAAGCTTATTGGCCAGTGATACTTCTAGCAATCCATTTCACGCAAAGTGCCTGACCTTGACATTGAATGTTAATAAGGCCAAGCCCCCTAGAATTGTAAGGAAGGAAGCATATCTCCCAAACCACGTGATAAAATCCTCTGCTAGTAGCGGAGTTAGCCCCTAAAAATGCTTTGAGAAGATTTTCTAGCTTCTAAATAGATGCTTTAGAAGGAACCCAACATGATGAGTAGTAAACGTGTGTGGCCGCATGAACTTTGGCATAGATTTGGAATTTCCCATCCAATGATAAAGGTATGGAAAGCCAATACTCCCAATTTTTTTGGCCACCCATTGAATAACATATTGCCAGAGCTCAGTCGGGGTGGCTTGAAAAGAAAAAGGAATACCCCACGAACTTAAAAAAAAATCCATGCACCAGAACCTTCCATTCAAAGGTTGCGAGCCAATCAAGCACAAGAAGGAAGGATTTTAGATGACATTGGGTATTTCTCCATTGAATAGAAGAGCCAAAAGCTAAGTAAAAAGTATCCAAGCATTCCATGACATTGTGAATGTGGGCTTCATCTTCAATGAGCGTAAGAAAGGAATCATCTACGAAATGACCATTTAGAATTTGAGAGATGGGCATAGAAGGAAGCAAGATTCCCCTTACAAGCCCTTGAGATTTTACATGGGCCAGTAAGAAGCCAAATCCTTCGATAGCTAGCACATACAATACAAGAGCCAAAGGGCAGCCTTGGCGAATAGAGTGAAAAATCCCATATGGTTTTAAACTGATTCCATTGATAGTGAGTTGAGCAGAGGCATCTGTAAAAAATCATACTAAAAAATTGAATAAAATTGGGGCTAAATCCAAGGGCTTGAAGCATGGAAAGAATAAATGGCCATTTAATCTGATCATAAGTTTTTTTAAGATCAATTTTGATGAACATGACAGCCTGATTGGATCGGCGATACCACTCCATGCCCTCCCAAACAAAAATGATGTTATCCATGATGTATTGTCCTTATATGAATCATGTTTTCTCTATTTGAATAACATCTTGGAGGATATTGTGAAACCGCATAGCTAAAGCTTTAGCAATGATTTTGTAGGAGACATTCAACATAGTGATTGGCAGCTAACAAGTAATTTTATCTAGGTCTCCTTGCATAGGGATGAATTTTATGTTCCCCTTGTTGATTTGTGGTCCTAAAGATTAGTTTTGAAACCCTTAGAGATAAACTTGAAAAATTTCATGACCGACTGAATCCCAAAGGGCTTTGTAGAATTCACAGGGGAATCCATCGTAACCTAGATCTTTATCATTGGCCATCTACATGGTAGCATTATAGAGGTCCTCAATGGTGAACATTTAGTTTCATATCACCTTCTGAGCCTCATAAAACTTGCATGGCACTACACCCACATTGATCAAGAATAGTTTGATGAGTTGTATAGGGTTGTTAAGCTTGAAACACAAGATTTTAGTGGTGCACAAAGGCTTGCAACATAATTTTAGGATCTGTAACATGAACGTTGTCATCCATGATAGCCTAATTTTCTAAGAAGGTTTCTTAGCTCTAAGGGAAAGAAACAAATCTTTTGAGTCTCGATCACCAATTTTGAGCCAATGCTACAGGCTCGAATCTGTGCTCCTATGACATTGTAATTGTCAGAAATCTGAATTTGTTGGTGAAGCGTTACAATATGAAGTTGTAGAGTTTCAGAGAAGGGATTGCCTTGAAGTGCCACCACCACTCGGTTAAGAGCCGAGGTATTAGTAGAGTATGAATGGCACCAAATTTTTTCTAGTTGTCTTTCATATATTCTAAGGAATCTAGTTGTCTGAGTCAGCGCATCCTCCCACCATTGAATCCAGCTAGACTGCATAGGTGGATGGTAATGCTAACAATGACTAGGTCAGGGAACTAAGTTCCACACATGCTTGATTTGATTGACTTTGGGCCCATACTGCATCAAGGTAGTATTAAGAAACAATTGGATTTTATGAATGTATTATGCCAATTGATACGAAATTGAATTGGAGAATGATCTGAAAGGACAAAATCATGCATGACCTCCACTGACATGGAATAAATGATATCAAACTCAAAATAATCTTGAGCTGATAGCATAGCTTTATCGAGCCATTTTATTATGCGATATGTAACTCCTCAAAAATTGGATCAAGTAAACCATGGTTTGGATGTGGGAAATCAAGAGGTGTTAGGCTCATAAAACCCAAACTTATTACACATAAAGAACCACACCTCCCTTTCACTAGGTGTCCACATCATTAGAAAGTGGCCACATTTATCAGTGGGTGACTCAAGCATATTAAAATCTCCATGTATGAACCAATACGCATAAGTAATTGAACTGGCGATCCACCACCATAGATCGGCTCTTTCAGCCACATTGTTAGAGGCATAAATATTAATGAGGCCAAAAAGGTGGCCGTTAACATTAAATAGGACCCATATGGCATGGATGGTGGGGTTGATGCCATGGTCAATTAACAAGGGCCACCATTTGGGTGTAAAAAGTGAAATTAAATCCCCATGCCTTGCTTCATTATTACTACAAAAATCCAAGTTGTCAGGCTAGATGGCTTTACCAAGCATCTGCAACTTAAAAACCTATAATTTTTACTTCCTACTAAAACAAAACATCCAAATTTGCAAATATTTGTCAAGTTTCACAAACAAAATATTTATGATAGGAGTCTGTAAGACCCCAAACATTACAAGATATACAATTCATGGGAAGAAACAATGGTCAAGAGCCATGTCACCATCCTCCAAGCCATCAAAGGCATCATATTGGTTTTACAGAAATTAAGAATTATTATATTGCAAAAAATACTACAAATCAATTTTTTTCATTCTGCATATTCAATGTTGTACTCCGCTTCAATTGAGTCCACACTGCGAGCCGGGCTATGGTCTTAAGAGATGCGATATGCACTTCGGGGCCTTTTGGAGGCCCCTTGTGAACTGCTTGGTAAGAGTAGTGACAAGGATTGCAGAATGGTAACATTGTAAGCTAAATTGGTTTGCTCCATGAAAACCGAAGCCATTTGGGGCATGCTGGAATATTTTGGCAACTAGATAGCCATGTTGGCAGTGACATTTGGTTCTTTAGCAGCAATCATAGGCTCTTTAGCATGTGTGTTATGGGGTTGTTCCTTAACAAGTGGCTCATGTTGGCCATTGGAACCAGAGGCCTTAGATTGTTAGGATTTTTTCTTGTTTCTTTAACCCTCAAAAACTTTCCAACCTTCCTCCTACAGGGGTTTGATTGGTTCGGGAGTTGCTTTGGCCACAGGGTGGTTTCAAGGGACATAAAGAGGAAATTCTTTGATCTTGTGATCAAAGTCTTGGCAACGGAAGCAAGTGTTAGGCAAGTTGATATACATGACCCACTAAGAATAGTGTTTTTCTCCCATCTGAATGTCTACAAATTCTTTTAGATCCTAAGAGAGATCAACTTCAATGCAAACATGGTTCTACAAGTGAGCATGGTAAAACCTATTTTCTTCAAGGAAGACTACCCGACCAAGAGAAGTGGAAATATGTGACAAAAAAGGAACACATGGCAAGGGTAGGCTAGGAAATTCAACCCAAATGGGGACTTTAAAGGTGGTATATTCAGATACCATGAAATCCTTATGCCATGGGGTTAAAAAAGTAGAGAGTTACAAACATACCAAGTGGCTTTCTTAGCCAGAATATTGGGGGAATTTACAGGATCCAAAAATCAAAAAAGAAGAAAAAACCTTGGTCACGTGTTGAATGCTTTCCACTCTGACTTCACGAGGAGTCCATACTATATTGGCCTAGGATTTGAGCATGCTTTCAGAGGGGATACGACCCACAAAATATCAAACAGAAAAAAAATTCTCTAACCATTGACAAACAACATTAAATTCAGGAATGGGAAAAACCACATCAGAAGGAGAAATGTACCTCTTGGAACACTTTCAGAATGAACTTCTAGGGTTGTTTCACAAGTAGTACCATTTCTCAATGCTCCAATATCTCTAGCCATGATTGTAACAACTGGGTTTGAAGATGGTGAGGTCATTTTATAGGGGACGCCCAAAGGGCAAGAAATGCTAGGAGAAACTATAGCAATAAATTCCTGCAGTGCCAAAAAAGGCCATGGTATGATGGTACCAAAATAAAAACCATAACAGAGCCAACTCCAATTTTTCACCAGAGCACAAAGCATTTTTCTAAATTATCTCCAAGTCTTTAAAATTTGAATTTTGAGCTATATGATTTTTCCCTCCAAAACTTGTTTTTGAATTTTCTTAGGAAGGATTTTACACATTTTGTCAAATTTGGTCTTATCATTGTTTTGATGGGGTTTAGGATGTCTTATAAGTTTTTGAATAATGCATTTATCCCTTCTTGGGATCATAAACTCTTGTACTAAATCCATTGGTGGTCTCTTAACTCAAGTGAGTTAGTAGTTTGTAAAGCCTAGTTAAGGATATATGACTAAGAAAAGTTAGTTATTAGAGTGTGGATTTGAATATAGGATATTTTTTGGGAAGCATGAGAGGGATATGAAAGGATTATCTATGTGAGAAGAGGAAAAAATATGTAGGGAGATATCATGTTTCGTAAAAAGGAGGGACTGTAGATGAGAGGAAATCAGTCAAAAAAGCAAGCTTTTGAAGACCGAACTTTGTTTATTTTGTAAGAACACAATTAAAATATATTCCTTGTGATTATGTAATTTTCATGAATCATGTTTTGAATTTATTGAATGGTTTAAGACCCCACATGTATTTTCTATGTAAAGAAGGTGTGTCAAAATCAAAATCTGGACTGTGTATGGTATCTCTTGAACTTTGTATGACTGCATTTTTCTATTTTGCATGTGGTTAATAAGGATAAAAAACTTGAGTTCATTCCTATAGATGAATAATTTTTAGATATATCCAAACATCCTCAAAACCCCACTCATGCCATTTTAGAATGTTGTTGTAACTCGTTTAGTCCAAATCGGGACACCGAGAGTGAATTTTCCACCTCGGGAGTATGGAGGAGTGTTTTTGGGTCAAACCTTATATGATTTTGACTCAAAATCACCTATTTATATTATTCTATCCATTATTAGGAGACAATTGTTCATGTAGTTTTATTTTTAGATTCTATTTCTTTCTTGACTGAAAGGGGCAATTGTTGTGTTCTAGATTATCATAGAAAATATTTGAGTTTTGGAATAAAAATGATGGGCCCATCATGTAGATTTTTCTAAGATAATTCCATTGATTATGTTTTCCCCTCCTAAATTCTTCTTGAACTCCCATAATCATCCATAAAAATTAGCTTTCACCATCAGAGCCTTCATTCCTTGTGCTCAAAATGACCCGGTTTTGTTTAAGTTGTTCCTGTCATCAATTCCTTCCACAAAATTTCCTTGAAATTTCTTGGACATATTCAATTTTTCTCTAACACCACCATCAAATGATTAAAATATTCCATATAGGCTTATGGAGGGTGTCTACCAGTTGCAAAAGGATCAAAACTGACCTTTATTAGGCCTCCAATGGAAGTTATTTTTACTTGAACATTAATTTCATCATCAATCACCTTTTGGTAATTTTCCCTGCACATTACAACACACTTGAATTTGTTTAGCATGTTCCTCTGATCCAGAGTGGGGGTGGAACTAAGGATAGGTTGGCTAGATGAAGGGTTCATAGTGACTAAGTGAGAAAATATTCAATTATGGGCTTTGTTGTCATGGCCAAAAAATTTAATTTTGCATGCTAGACATGTAGCATGACAACATTTGGTGATAGTTTCCAAATACTCCATTTTTTATGCACAATCATTTCTTAGTCAATATGAATGTTCTAATATAGAATGTGATATGTTGTTTTCAAAATATTTTCTTCAATATTCTAAGTGTAACTTGTTATGTTTTAATAGTGGAAATATACATATTTTTGTATCTTATGAATTATAGCCCTTAATTATTGAATGAAAAATCTTTTGTGTAAATAATTTTTTTTGTTTAAAAGAATCTACAACCAGGTTACAAGACAACAGTTGTCACTAACAGGTTCTGGAATAATTCTAATCTACTAGAATATACTTTTATTTTATTAATAATTATTAGAGGTCATAAGGTCCAAAATTTAGGGTTAGAAGTTTCAATTAGGTTCAGAGGGAAATTCCTCACCATACCCACTCTCTAACAGGCTTAAAGTTTCAACTTGATTTTTATCACACTTAATGCATTCAAAATTTCCCTAAATCACTCCCATTGGATAGGAAATTTCCTCACCTTTCCATTGATATAAAGAAGTCCTCCTAACTCCTCATATTTTTCAAGTTATGGGCCGGTGGGCCTTGGGGTGAAAATTTTCCCCAAGAGCGGGCCTGCGGGCCCAGGGGTGAAAATTTTCCCAAAGGGATGGGTTGGCGGGCCACGGGGAGACTTTGGAAAAAATTTCCCATGTGGGGAAAAAATCACATTTGCGCCCATGTGCTTCCGCGGGTCCGCAAGTCCACAAGGGACATGTGGCGCTTCCTAAGCCAGTGCGGGAAAAGTGGGGAAAGGCGGGGCGGCGGGAGACATTTGCAAATTCTCCCGCATGGGGTGAAAAGTCGGCTTTGCACCCATGCTCCCATGAGTCCACAAAGGACATGTGGCATCTCCTAAGCCAACGCGGGGAAGGTGGGGTGGTGGGGAGAAAATTGGCTTAATGCCCCGAAGGGCTAAGAGGGTACATAGACCCGCGCCTCCGTCGGCACCTCGCGATGCCATGTGGCAGCCCCTGATTGGCTGCGGGCTAGCGGGACAGTGGGGGAAACTTGGAAAATTTTCAAAAAATTTTCAAGACAAAAGAAAAAAAGGGACCCGTTCCTCCGCCGATGCCTCGTGACGCCACGTGGCATCACCTGATTGGTTGCGGGTTGGCGGGGAAAATTTGGAAAATTTTCCCAAAAATTTTCCGAAAGCGCTAAGTTAAAAAAGGGGATCCACCCCTCCACTGACACCTCATGGTGCCACATGGTAGCCTCTGATTGGATTGGCCGACGGGTTGGTGGGGAAAATTTGGAAAATTTTCCCAAAAATTTTCCTAAGCTCTAAGGGAAAAATTCGGGCCGCGGGCCCGCCAAGGAAATTTTTCCCAAAATTTTGACGCCAAGTGAAGAAAACTTCAGAAGGCCATAACTTTTGATAGAGATCTCAGTTTTGGGAAAACGAGGACTTTCTGGAAATCTCTCAACGTCCTCTTTACTCAGAGATCATTAATTTTAGATTTTGATAAAGTTTAAGGGGTCAATTTTAAGAAAACGGCCTGCAGGCTTTTACAGTGCGAACTGGTAAATTTTAACTTGTGAGATTTATTCAATTTGATCTTCCTCCTCTCTCAACATGTCAAATAGACATGGAGGATTGTTCCTAAATGGATTTAAGGAAGGATTCAAGGTTCAATTTGTTTGATTGATTTGCAATTTGAACATTTCCATTTCTTGACAGCAAAATGACTGTAAAATGGTTTGAGCCCAATTTTGCTAAGTTTTGAAATATTTCCTTTAAGTGTTTTTGTCTATTTGAACTCATTTAGGGCCTACTACTTCAATTCAATCATTTAATTTGTTATTTTATTGTTGCAGGTTCGAACTGTGCATTTTTGGTTTAGATAATTGCCAGTTTGAAATTACAAATAACAGGGATCAAATTTTAATGGGTCTATTTGCCACTTTCTTCTTCCAAGTATTTAGAATACATTCCAATTCCAATCTAACACATTTAGTTGATTCAAATCAAACCATTCAAGACCAAAATGCAATACTGATTTCAATTTTTTTTCACATTTCAAAGAGACAAAATACTGTATTTTTCTCACACGCATTTCTTCCTTTCAAACAGAGATTTCAATACATTGATATGATCAGATTCAATACAACAATGCAATTTGAGAAAAGCATTACATTCATTTATTGATTCCAAAAGACAACTTACAACTTCCTTCTTTCATTTCTTCCAAAATCATTTATTGTATACAGGGAAGACAATACATTTTCTTTTCACGTGTTCCACTTTACCACTTTTCAAACAGAGATTTCATAGAGTATGCAAAACATAGATTTCCAATGGAATAACATCATATGGACAAGACAAAACCATTTTCATTAATTCAAATGAACTCTTACAACTTCCTTTCCATTTGATTACAAAATACAGTATACCAAACACGTATCATTCTTTCACATTCTTTCTAAATAGAATACAAAGTATAACTCTTTTACATTTCAAATTTCACTTGCAAAACTGTACAACATCTTTCCATTACAAACATTTACAAGATCATCCACTTCAAGTGGGAAGGTTACAATGAGATTTCATTTCACAAGGGACTGTCAAACTGTCTTTTCTCAGCTCCAGAACAACAACATGCATTCTTCTCATTCATCCAATTTGATCACAACAGGAGTAGGGGAAAGGAAACGCTCTCCACCCAACCAAGACATCCAATGAAGAGGAGAAGCCATCCTTCTTCATTGGCCCCCGAGCCCCAACCACAAAGCAATAAAATATGTGATCCAACTCATGGCAACAACAGGCTTCCACAAAACATACAAGCAACATTTTCACAATAAAACACAGTCCAAAATAGAATGTAGTTTTACAACTACATTAACACATGAAAAACAATACTAAGGCTTCATCAAGCAAGCCAAAGGAGCAAGAAGCTATGGGGGATGCTGCTTATGCCTCCCAAGGGGAAAAATGGGTATCACCACCTGAGTACAACCCACCAAATATATATATATATATATATATGAATATCATTATATATATGAATATCATTTCAAACCCTGTCATGCCCTTATGCCTCCCCCAAGTACCCCTTATTCCTCACATTTTCTTATATCTCCCCAACCTCTTATGGCACCCCATAATGAGTAAAGAAATGCAAGCTATTTCTTTGTAAGGTGGAACCCAAATTCCCAACTCCCTCCACCCTTATACCTCCCTAAAACCACTTGTGCCTCCCACAAAATAACCCCATAGTCTTCTCCTACACCATTCCTAGGCCATCTACCCAACAACCCACAATATATACCAAAACATTCACACAAGAACATTTACATAAATAAAAGAAGAGCATTTCAAGAGCCAAGCTCTTACCTCTCCATGATGGAGTTGTTCCTAGTTCAAAACAACAAGCTCCTTCCAATGCAAGCAATCCAAAAATCAACCCAACACAAGCATGCAACAATCTTCCAAAAACTTCTCCAAGCAAGAGCTCCCAAAACAACAAGAAAATTCACCCAAAATGAAGTCTCCCAAAAGTGAAGCAACCCAAAACAAGGCAAGAAATTCAAATTTTATAGAAGAGGGAAGAGAAGAGGATGAGGTGGATCCATGTAGGATGCCACATCACACATCCTCAACCCCAAACACAAAGTCAACTTCATTCTCCAATGCATAATAAATAGGTGGGTGAATAATATGAAAGATTTACTTACACACTCAAACAAGTCCATACCCCATAAGGACTGAAATTAAATTATGTAAGAAAAGTGCAATTACAACATTCAACTTGACTTGTAAAAATGCATAAAAAGGTCTAAATTTAACCCTCCAACCATAGGCAAGGTTGGTATGTAAATTTAAGAGGTATGGGACAAGTTTAACTTGTCCCACAAGCCTCCAAAATCAGCCTCCAAGGACAAATTCGAATTTCCAAGAAGGTGGAGTGTTTCACACTCAAAAGTTAACTTACACATCACTTACACATTCTTACAACACTTTAAAACATGGCCAACAACTCTATTAATTACATTCTTATGACATATTTTAATTAATTAACTAAACAATATGATTACTCACAATATTTACACACCATTAAATAAATAATGAAAGGGGTAAGTGCACCACAAAATAAACACATGCAAAAATTAAACAAAAGGGACCAAAAATAAAAGAAATACATAAAATCCCTTGGTCACATTTAAAGGTGATCCCCCCATGGGAATCCCTAACACTAACAAACACACACACAAACAAAACTAGTTGCCATGGTGACCTTGTTGAATTCATCTAGAATTCCAATGTGGTTGGTCTCCAATCCCCCGATGTTTGTTGTGATATTTTAACCTGCAAAAAAACAAATACCTCCTTCGGCCTCGTGGCCATATCAGAACATCCAAAATAATATAAATATAATTAAAATTCCAAAATCATCTAGATATATGAATCACAACAACATCAAAGCAATCTAACAATATCATTTATAGTTTTATCAACAACTATATCATCATCCAATAATTTTCCATTTCTAGGTCTACTCACAATATCCAAATATCACAAGTCCAAACAACATCCATCATATAACCATGTCCAACAGTATAACATCATCAACATATAAAATGTCTCTAATAATCATCATGCATCATATAAGAATCAAAGTCAACAATAATCCATGATCAAATATCTAACATCATACTAAATCAAAACTATAATAATGTCCATAATATAGTCGACAGTGTCATGATCAGTATCAAAAGGTGTCAAAGGGAAGTGGGCACTACATCCCCCTCCCCTTAGACTCGACTTCCTCCTAGAAGTCACTGGAACAAATGTGGGAAACTGAACTCGTAACAAAGTAGCATCCTCCCATGTAGCTGCAGTCTCATCATATCTGTCCCACTGCACCCAAACCTGATCAACCTCTCTACCTCGAAGGCCCAGGGTCCTGTGATCTAGGATGCGAATGGGCTCCACCATCACCTGCCCCTGATCCTGCACCTACAATGATGTCCAATCTAACACATGAGAAGGATCTACAACATATCTCCTAAGAACTGAAACATGAAACACATCATGTATGTGAGACAAGCTAGGTGGCAATGCTAGACGGTAGGCCAAAGGGCCGATACGCTCCAAGATCTCAAAAGGACCCACGAATCTAGGAGCTAACTTAGAACCTTTTCCATAATGGATAGGGCTCTTATGTGGCCTGACATGAAGGAACACCTTCATGCCCACATCAAAACTACGGTCGGTCCTATGTTGATCTGCATACTTCTTCTATCTGTCTTGTGCCTCCTGTAGTCTCTATCTGATCAAAATCACCTACTGCTCCATGTCCTGCAACAAAGCTAGTCCAAGAGAAACCATGTCCTCTAGCCTGTCCTAGCTAAGAGGTGTCCTGCACTCTCTACCATACAAAGCCTAAAAAGGAGCCATGCCTATAGAACTCTGAAAACTATTATTGTAGGAAAACTCCACCAAGTACAGGTACTCCTCCCATCTAGACTACTGATCCATCACATACATCTTGAGCATGTCCTCTAAAATCTGATTCACCCGCTCAGTCTATCCATCTATCTCAGGGTGATATGTTGTGCTGAAATTGATCTTCGTCCCGAGGGCATGCTGCATGGTAGTCCAAAAATGGGAAGTGTACAAAGGATCACGGTCACTAATGATCTTCCACGGAATCCCGTGCAACCTGAACAATCTCATCCAAATATACCTGTGCCACTGCTCTAGCTATATAAGTGGTCTTCACCGGAGAAAAGTGAGCCACTTTTGTCAATTTATCAACTGTGACCATGATGGTGTCGTGGTGATATCTCAACATCAGTAGCCCAACAATGAAATCCATGGAAATGGTGTCCCATTTCCACTCCGATATAGCATGAGGAAAAAGAAGGCCAGCTGGATGCTGATGCTCGGCCTTAACTCTCTAGCACTCTAAACATCATGACATGAACTGGGCCACGTCTCTCTGAAGTCCTCTCTAATGATATAACTGTCTCAAGGTGGCGTGCATCTTCTTCACCCTAGGATGGGCTGAATAGGGTGCATGATGTGCCTCTACCAAGATGTCCTACCTCAAGCCTCCATCTCTGGGAACATAAATCCATGGCCTCTGTGCCTGAGAAGACCATCTTCCTCTAAAGAAAAACCATCAAAATTCCCCTCGAGGGGTCTCTGAGACTCGATCTCTTCTCAAACTACAATGTAGAAGCTGTCAAGAGGAAGCTGCTGAAGAATCCTACTCTGCAAATCTGTGCTCACTGAGGTGGCCATAGCCACATGTCTCCATCTTGCTGAGAGTGTCTGCCACCACATTCTCCTTCCCCTTCACATGCTCTATCTCCATATCATACTCACAAAGAAACTCCATCCAACGCCACTAACGAGCATTGAGATTGGGCTGTGTGAAGAGGTGGCGAAGACTCAAGTGATCTGTCCTAAGTGTGAATCTCTGACCAAGTAGAAAGTGCCTCCATCAAACCAAAGCATGCACAACTACCGCAAGCTCAAGATCATGAGTCAGATAATTAAGCTCGTAATATTTGAGTTTGTGAGACTCAAAAGCCACTACTCTACCCTCCTACATCAACACACCTCCAAGCCCTGCTAAGGAAGCATCTGTGCAAATGAAAAACTCACCCTATGGATCCAACACTACAAGAATAGGTGTTGTAGTGAGACATTCCTTCAGTGTACTGAAGGCCTACTCACACCTGTCTGACCAAAAAAATTTCTTCCCTTTCCTCTGAAGGGAAGTGATGGGGTGTGCAATCTGAGAGAAGTCCTGAACAAATCTCTGGTAGTAACCTGCTAATCCCATGAAGCTGCGCACCTCAGTCACAGTAGTGGGTGCTGGCCAATCCATAATAGCTCTAATCTTGGAAGGATCGATGGTGATACCTTCCCCAGAAATGATATGACCCAAATACTGCACCTCTGTCTGAAAGAATGCACACTTCTCCAAGTTCCCGTAAAGCTGCTGCTCCCGAAGACACTGAAGAACCTGGTCGAAGGTGCCCCTCGTGCTCCTCACGCATACATGAGTAAATCAAAATGTCATCAAGGAAGATGAGCATGAAGCGATCTAAGAAGGTCCTAAATACCCCATTCATCAAACTCATAAATACTGCGGGGGCATTAGTCAAACCAAAAGGCACCACTGTGAACTCATAGTGGCCATATCTCATACGGAAGGTGGTCTTATGAATGTCTGCCTCTGAAATCCTCAGCTGATGGTAACCTGACTTAAGATCAATCTTAGAGAAAATTGTGGCTCCCTTCATCTGATCAAACAAATCATCAATGTGTGGAAGGGGATAACGATTCTTGATCGTTACTTTGTTCAGCTGGCGGTAATCAATACACAACCGCAAGGATCCATCCTTCTTCTTCACAAAAATCACTGGTACACCCCAAGGGGATACACTAGGCATGGATAAGGCCTTTCTTCAAAAGGCCCTCAAGCTGTAACTTGAGCTCATAGAGCTCTGGTGTGGTCATCTGATAAGGTGCTCGTGAGATAGGCTCTGCTCCAAGAACTAGATCTATGTGAAAATCAATCTCACATGGGGGTGGTAACCCCGATAGCTCCTTAGAAAGACATCTACAAACTCTCTCAAAATGGGGTGATCATCTAGCGATGGTCCACTAGACCCATCCTCTGATCTGTCACTGACTGTAACAGCATACATCTGGCAACCCCATCATACACACCGCTTAAGCTGCATAACAGAGATGGTGCGAATAGAAATAGGTCTCCTAACCCCTGAAATCACTGACTCAACTCCCAAATCATCTACACAAGATATAACCTTGTGGTAACAATCCACTCTGGCCTCTGTGTGTAGATAACCAATCCATACCAAGATGACTCCATAAGAGCCCAAAGGAAGGATACAAAGATCTGAGGTAGTGGTGAAAGGTCCCAAATCCACCACACACTCCTTAACTAAGGAGTCCACAAAGATCTTGGCTCCAGAAGCCATCTCAACATCCCAACTATGACCCTGCCTAATTACCACCAGCCTGCATCACTTTACTAAAGATGGTGCAATGAAAGAATCAGAAGAACCAGAATCAAACAAGATGGAGGTAGGAATACCACCAATGCTACCTACAGTCTCAATAACTATACTCTGATGCTCTGCCTGGCGGTTCTCAACTGCTATGTACATCCTATGACTGTGCCCCATATCACCAAAAGTAGGCTCTAAGATCTGTGTCTTACCCTTGTTATTAGGGTTTTGTGGGAAGTCTCTCCAAAAATGTCTAGTAACACCACAACCAAAACAACCACCTGATCCTCTCCCCTGTGTAGCAGGTCCAGTCGGTACTCTGGAGGTCTATGGTGTGGATCCTGATGATCTGACTGTGGTCTGCTGAGGTCTCTACTGGCGAGCTCCTACTGAGTGAGCTCTCTGGGCACCCTAATGTCTTGATGGGACCCCTAGGAGGAGGCCCCATACTCCGACCTCTCTATGCATCAAACCTCTGAGGAGGTCTATAAGGTGGGTGGGATTGCTGCTACTGCTGCTGCTATTGGGTCTAAAAGATGACTATGTTGAACCCTGTCCACCATAAGGAAGAGGTACTAATCCCCTCGATCTGTTGTCCTACATCTGATGTATGCAGCTCCGGACTCAGTCTCTAGCCTGTTGGGTCTTTCCCCGAGTCTCCTATGCTATATAGGCCTTCTCGATGGCCTCAGCTAATGTCTGTGGACAATGGATCCACACTGCACCTCCAATGTCTAGATTCAGGCCCAGATGAACCTGTGAATCCGCACCTGCTCATCCTGCATATAACCAACATACTAGAGTAGATCCATAAATCTACTCTCATACTCAGCCACTGTAAGAGATGTCTGTCGGAGGTCATGGAACTCATCTATCCGCTGCTGTATGAACCTTCATGACAAAGTATTTGTTCCTAAAATACTCCTCAAAGAGCTCCCAGGTAACTATCTCAGAATCAACATGGAGCTTCTACTCCTCTGTCCTCCACCAGACACTAGCTCCATCCCTTAGTAGATGGATCACAACACGAGCTTTCATGTTGCTAGAACAAGGATAGAGCTTGAAGCATCCGCTCAAGCTCACCAACCAGGCCTCTGCCTGAAATCCACCTATGTCACCAGAATAATGTGATGGTTGAAGCTTCAGGATCTCCCTGATGTGATCTGCAGCTATGGTCTGACGACCTCTAGGTCTCTCTGCATGCTCATCCCTAAGCCTAGGGCTCTGAGACCTCTCTATATGTCTTGAAACTAGGTCACCCTGTTCCATCTATGGTGACTCTACCCTGGCTGACTCTGCATGGGATTTCTCTCCTCCATGCTCCTCACTGGGTCAAGGAGATACCTGACCCTCAATGGAAGGGACTCTGTCATGTCTGGCTACATGTCCTCCTACTGATCCTCCATGTAGAGTGGCATTAACATCCTGAAGAGTCTGCAAAATCTGGGGTAGGATGGCTACTACAACATGATCTGGTGGTGGTAAGTCTAGGTCTATGTGAAAATACTCCTCATTTTGTATGCGCCTCCTGCACATAACAAAAAGAGAGTTAGTCCAGCTTTCTAAGTTTTATTCAGTTTCCATGTTTACTAAAATATGTAATTTCTAGACTAAGTTGTTTTCTATATTTAAAAGTGTGATAGTTTTAAGTTTCATGTCTCAAGTTTTATAGTGTGCCCAATGGTCCAAAAATTTGAACCAATTCTCTAATACCAAGTGTAATTCGCCAGTTAAAAAAACCCACTTGAGACCTAAGTAAACAACCTAGGATTAGTTAGGAAAAAATTATGGAATAATGTTTTTTGTATTAAAAGAATCTACAACCAGGTTACAGGAAAACAACTATCACTAATAGGTTCCAAAACAATTCTAATCTACTAGAATATAATTTACTTTTATTAATAAATTATTAGAGGTCATAAGGTCAAAAATTTAGGGTTAGCAAGTTTCAACTAGGTTCAGTGGGTAAATTTCACCATACCCACTCCTGTAATAGGCTTAAAGTTTCAACTTAATTTTTTAGTCACCCTTAACACATTAAAAATTTCCTTAAATCACTCCCATTGGATAGGAAATTTCCTCACCTTTCCAGTGATATAAATAAGTCCTCCTAACTCCTCATATTTTTCAAGTTATGAACCGGTGGGCCTTGGGGTGAAATTTTTTTCCCAAGAGCAGGCATGCGGGCCCAGGGGTGAAAATGACTATCCCAAACGGCGGATTGGTGAGCCGCGGGGAGACCTTTGGCTAAGTTAAAATTGAATATATTTTTATTTAAGTGTTTTTTTGTCTAATTGAACTTCGTTTAGGGCCTACTACTTCAATTAAATCATTTAATTTGTTATTTTATTGTTGCATGTTCAAACTGTGCATTTTTGGTTTAAATAATTACCAGTTTTTAAACTACAAATAATAGGGATCAAATTTTAATGGGTCTATTTTCCCCTTTCTTCTTGCTAGTATTCAGAATACATTCGAATTCCAGTCTAACACCTTATTTTATTTAATCAAACTATTCAAGACCAAAATGCAATTCTGATTCACATTTTTTTTCACATTTCAAAGAGACAAAATACTGTATTTTTGTCACACGCATTTCTTCCTTTCAACAGAGCTTTCAATACATTGATATGATCAGATTCAATACAAAAATGTGTTTTGAGAAAAGAATTAGATTCATTTATTGATTCCAAAAGACAACTTACAACTTCCTTCTTTCATTTCTTCCAAAATCATTTATTGTATATAGGGCAGACAATACATTTTCTTTTCACGTGTTCCACTTTACCACTTTTCAAACAGAGAGTTCATATAGTATGCAAAACACATATTTCTAATGGAATAACATCATATGGACAAGACAAAACCATTTTCATTAATTCAAATGAAATCTTACAACTTCCTTTCCATTTGATTACAAAATACAGTATACCAAACACGTATCATTCTTTCACATTCTTTCTAAATAGAATATAGAATATAACTATTGTATATATCTTCCCCAGGTAGATATAGACAAGCAGAAGATTCTAGAGATCAAAGAAGCTCAAATCCTTGACATTTATCACTTTGGCGCACAGAAGTGGCGCACAGAAATGAGTGTCGACAATGAAATGTATGCGCCCTTGGCGCATAGAAGTGGTGCACAAAAATGAGTGTCGACAATGAAATGTATGCGCCCTTGGCGCATAGAAATGGCACATGACAAGGAGTGTCGACACAGGAAAAGTTACACCTTGGTGCACAGAAATGGTGCATGACATGGAGTGTCAACACAGGAAAAGTTACGCCTTGGCGCACAGAAATGGCGCATGACACGGAGTGTCGACACAGGAAAAGTTGCACCTTGGCGCACAGAAATGGCGCATAACACGGAGTGTCGAAACAGGAAAAGTTGTGCCTTGGCACACAGAAATGGCGCATGACATGGAGTTTTGACACAGGAAAAGTTGCGCCTTGGTGCACAGAAATGGTGCATGACACGGAGTGTCGACACAGGAAAAGTTGCGCCTTGGCGCACAGAAATGGCGCATGACACGGAGTGTCGACACAAGAAAAGTTGTTCCTTGGCACATGTAAGAGGATGTCGACATGCACATGAATGCGCCAAGGCACACCTTCAGGAGGCACAACATTCTGAGTGCTGGCAGGAAGCAGACCCTGGCACAGATATTCAGATGGCCATAACTTTTGACTGGGAGCTCGGATTCATGCAAGGTTGGACTTTCTGGAAAGTTTACGAGGTCCTCTATCCAACTACAACTATATATCTTTAATTGGGTGAGAAAAAATTCTTAAAATGGAAAAATATAGTTAGCCACTTTTGGGGGTCGCTAGGGTTCTCACCTACCACCATAATGAGATGAATTAAATACAACCTGCGGTGGTTGGGGTAGATTTGGAATTTCTCTCTCTTCCCTCTCTCATTATTCCTATAAATTGTAAGGAGGGGCTTCTTTCTAAAGGTTGGACATTCTTTTTTTGCCCCTCCCTTCTTCTCTTTGGCAGGTGAATTTGTGGAGTTCAAACCTCCTATCTAAAACTGTAATGCAACCTTGTCTCTTGGCATTTTGTGGTGTATTGTATCAATCTTTGGAGAAAATAATGCATGTCTGTGGATGATTATCAACCCTCTCTGTGTTCATTTTCATCTTCCTGATCTTTCACTGCAAATCTGTTATCTGTGCATGATCTTGCATCGCATTTTTTATAGTTTGTGTTTATTGGCAAGACAGTTGTTCTTCATTCCTCGGTGCATCACCCTTGTAGTTTAGGTTTTATTTTTATGCATCTTCTTACCCTGTCTCCTTGGCAAGTTAGTTTAGGTTTTGAGTAAACCCTCTGCATTTTTACATGTGCATCTGAATAGAGGAATAGGAACCAACCTTCATCCGGAGAGCTTTTCCAATTCGCGAGGTCCACACTTGAGGAAAAGCTCCATGTTATGCAATCGCACTGAGAGTCTCAACCCATCGTGTTGTAGACATTCAGGGGTGCTGCGATTCGTCATCAATAGTTTTGGCACGCCCGGTGGGAGTAAGAGGTCATTCCACAGATTTGAAGGAACTTTCAAGAAATTCAGACTTAAAAAATTACAGGTTTTACAGTTCAGTTTTTTCAACCTTCCAGGCTAAACTTTGAAATCAATTTTCAAGGGCTTAACTTGCTCAAAAAAAGTCAAAATTTCACCAAGTGATAGATCTGGGGATAATCTACCAAGAGTGTATTCTTAGATTTTTGAGATTTTGACTTTCAAAATTTCATGGTTTTTTTATTTTCGGATTTCAGGTTTTTGAAAGTCTAGCATTTTAGGATTTTCGGGACTGTCATTCCAAATCAAATTCCAAACTCTAAAATATCAAAAAAATAAAGGTCTTTCAGAATTCTATTTTTTAAATATTGTCAGGTTTTGTGTGTAACTTGGCAGAAGTCTTGCCTTTTGAGGCTCATTTTTTCTAACACATCTGGCGACTCCGAAGGGGATAGAATTCAGTGGTGTAGCAAGAAAAGGTTGCCTAGGCATATGAGAAGAATTCAAACCAGGTCCAATACTCGAGAAGAGGGGCTATTTTTCCACTTGCAAATTTCACCAGGCAGAGGAAGGAGAGGAAGAAGACCACAAAGATCACCATCTCCACCTGACAGGACTCTATCTACACCTCGACCTGGTAGACCTTTTCTCGCATTGACTAGGGTTCTCAGGCCAATCATAATGGCGCATCTACCACCGAATCCCTTTGTCAACTTCACGGGCAGTAGTCCACTTACCCTAAATGCTCAGAATCAAATTCTAGTTGCAGTGCTAAAGAATATACCCTATTTTACAGGAGAAAATCATACTACTCCTATTGATCACATCCAGGATATTACTAATGCATGTGCAATCCACGAAATAAATAAAATGGATGTTGCAGTCAAGCTATTGGCTTCATATTTCAAAGGTAAGGCATTACAATGGTTTAGGAGCCTAACAGTAGGGTCTATTACAAATTGGAACCAACTTTGTTCATCTCTTTGCAACCAATTCGGGGAGAGGGCAGACAATTTGTCTTTATTGGAACAACTGACAACAATCAAAAGGGCTCCTAACGAACAAATGACAGATTTCAACTTCAGATTCCAATGGACATGGGACAGGATTCCAATAGCCGTTAGACCAACCGCCGAAGGAGCATTCCTTTATTTCTTAAAGGTTATAAATTCAAACATAGCCATGATGATCCAATCAATGGGAGGGACAACGCTGCCAGGGGCCTATGACACAGCTATCAGAGCAGAGAACTGTTTGATCCAAGCTGGCAAGCTTGCACCAAGGCCACCAATGCCTCTCTATCCGGATATGGGAAATCCTACAACCAGTCAAGCACCAGAGTTGAATCCCATTCCAACTCCTAGAAATCAAAGCAATAATGAGGCGTCGACTTCTTCAAATACTTCAAAGGAATTACAGGAGGTTATGAAACAGCTACAGAACCTTGGAAATGAGCTTGTGACTATCAAAAGACAGCAAGCTCAAAGTGCTAGACCATGTATCAGCCTCAAGCACAGTACCAAGCTAGGCCCCCATACCAACAAAATAGACCACCACCACCTCAGGCTGCAAATCAAAACCAAAACCAAGGACAACCTCAAGCTGGCAGGCCATTTCGACCGTATGATCCAAATGCAACGACATCCTCAAGAGCCTTGGTTCTAACACAAAACAACATGGCACAAGAGTAGGACTGGTGTTACCCTTGCAATCTACCTCACAATCAGTCAGCATGTTTCAATGGTGCACTAAATCAGGCCTTGATGGTGCAAACCATTGGTGTTCCTCAAGAACCAAGCCAGGAGGAGAATCAACATGCAACAAATGCAACAAGAAGGACCTCCAACAGAAACCACATTGGCCAATTGGCAAACGGAAGACTTCTGTGGAGTTAACCAACAACCTTTTCAAGGCATGGCTGCCAACACACAGTCAAAGAAGAGAAATATAGGAGAGGAAAAACCATGTAATCCAGTTGTTTCTCAGTACACTCCTACACAACAAGGGGTCAGTAGACCAAACGCAGCTCCAAATGTGCAGAATCAACCTAAGGTACCTGTTGTAGCAACACATGCACTTGTTCAAGCTCCAGAAAAGGTTGCGCCAAGCAAGGGATAGCAAAAGGACAATTCATCCCCCTTCAACATCATCGATCAAATGAAGAAGACACATGTGAACATTTCCATGTGGGAATCACTGGCGATCCCAGTGGCAACGAGATTTATTGCAAGCTGAAACAATGGCTAATTGGTCTGGCCACAAATGTATCAAACTAGGGACATGAGAAAGTTCTCACTAAGGCAGCCAGTGCAACATGATGGGGGCCAGACAAGAAAAAATCTGAAGCCTCCACCATTCTATGTTTCATTTATTTTTGGAAACCACTTGGTACACAACTGCATGATAGATTCAGGGGCAAGTAGTTCAGTGATGCCAAAGCAAATAGCGGATCAACTGGGTCTGAAGTATGAGCCAGTGCTACAAAGGAGTAGTACAACTAGATGGAACAGCCAGTAGGAACATCTTGGGGTCATCAAACAGGGTTAAGCCTAACACTACATTCCTGTCCTAATGTTACAGTTCGTACAAGATGTGTCTGTGATTGACCTTCCGCCACTCTTTGCGTTGTGTCTATCAAGCCGACTTCACTGCAAAAATTGGTGGATATTTATCTACAGATTGGTCGGACATGACTTCAAACGGCCATAACTTTTGAGCTCCGAGCTCCGATCAGGTCACAACCAATTGGACAATTTCCATGGAACGAGCACTCATGTACCAAATCCTACGCCATGTAAATTGCTCGGATTTCTGATTTTTAATGAGGAGTAGATCAAGTGATTTAGAATACAGAGAAATATATTCGGCTCCAGTCAGTTAATGCTCATTCTCGTCAAATGACAGAAAACGCCTGCCAGACCCAAAATAGCTGTCCGCACTCAGAAGGCCATAACTTTTGCATTTCTCAACAAAATCGCACAAAATTTGTTCCGTTGGAATCGTGGCTCTGAGCCCGATGCACCAAAATCAATAAATTCTAGATTTGATGAGAAATTATTTTTCGATGGTTCAAGAAGCAGACAAGGTGCTGGAGGTGGTTCAATGTTGATTTCACCACAAGACATCAAATATTTTTCAGCTTTTCGTTTCCAGTTTTCCTGTTCGAACAACATGGTTGAATACGAAGCATTGATTCATGGAATTCATTGGGCCAGGAAAAGGGGCATAAAGAACTTACAGGTGTTTGGAGATAGTGAGCTAATCATCAACCAAGTTAGGGGACAACATGCTACAAAGAATGACCTGCTAAGGAGCTACAAGAATAGGGTATGGGACCTCATTGAGGATTTCGAAGCTTTCAACATTGTGTCCATACCCAGGAAGAAAAATGAAGTCGCAGATAGGCTCGCAGCAGTTGGAGAAACATTTGATGTGGTTAACAACATCAGAAGGGGAAAAACAAAGCCACATATCCATATGATTGTGAGGCCAGAGTTCCAGATAATAACACAAGTTGGCAGGTGTTTGAGAACGATCAACAGATTGTCAATTTCTTACAAGAAGAGGCTGAATTCTCAGCAAGGAATCAGGACAGATTAGAGCAGCAGTATGGGGATCAAGTAGTACAGCTGTGGAAAAACAAGCTTCCTAAGGGTTTGGTAACATTGGAGTCTATCTTCACCCCTAACGACCAGTTTCGTAAGGAAAAGGCAAACATACAGGTCAAGAGAGAAGACTCAGAGCCGATTCCGGTTGGGGAAGGCAAAACACTTCAAATTGGTAAAGTGGCCACTGAGCAGGAGAAATCAGATTTCATACAGATTTTCCAAGAATTTCTAGATGTCTTCGCTTGGAGCTATGAAGACTTAAGAGGATTCGATCCAAATCTGGCACAACATACCATAGAATTGGATCCAGATGCTAAGCCCATCAGGAAGAAGCAGAGACCAGTCAACCCTCACATTGAACCTCTAATGAAGAAAGAGCTAAATAAGCTAATAGAGGCAATCATTATATTCCCGATCAAGCACTCAAGCTGGGTTGTAAACTTGGTTCCGGTCAGGAAGAAGAGTGGAGAAATCAGGTTGTGTGTGGATTTCCGAGACCTAAACAAGGCATCCTCTCAAAGACCATTACCCACTTCCTTCAATGGAACAATATTGCAAGTAGTATCCGGTTCAGAGAGATTCTCTCTCCTAGATGGCTACTCAGGGTTACAATCAGGTGATGGTGAAAAGAAGATGACCAATTCAAGACGACTTTCACCACCAAATGGGGGACCTATGCCTACAAGAAAAATGCCATTTGGGCTATCAAATGCTGGAGCCACCTTCCAAAGGGCAATGGATATGGCATTTAAGGGGTTGATCAATAAAATAGTTTTGATATATCTTGATGACATCACTGTATTCCCAAAAAATGCAGCGGATCACCTCTGTCATTTGAGGCAAGTATTTCAGAGATGTAGAAGATTTGGGGTATCATTGAATCCCAAAAAATGCATATTCTTGGCTCACGAGGGAAAACTTTCTAGGTCATATTGTTTCAAAGGAGGGTTGACATTGACCCAGAAAGGTTGAAGCAATTCTGAGCATTGGCATTTTGTGGTATTGTTCAATCTTTGGAGAAAATAATGCATGTCTGTGGATGATTATCAACCCGCTCTGTGTTCTTTCATCTTCCTGATCTTTCACTGCAAATCTGTTACTCTGTGCATGATCTTGCATCGCATTTTTTTTATAGTTTTTGTTTCATGGCAAGACAGTTGTTCTTCATTCCTCCGGTCATCACCCTTGTAGTTTAGGTTTTATTTTTATGCATCTTCTACCCTGTCTCCTTGGCAAGTTAGTTTAGGGTTTGAGTAAACCCCTCCTGCTTTTTTACATGTGCATCTGATAGAGGAATAGGAACCAACCTTCATCCGGAGAGCTTTTCCAATTTCGCAGAGGTCCCACACTTAGGAAAAGCTCCATGTTATGCAATCGCAACTGATAGTCCTCAACCCATCGTGTTGTATCCATTAGGGTGCTGCGATTCTCATCAATAGTTTTGGCCATGCCCAGTGGGACCAAGAGGTCCGTCCACAGATTTGAAGGAACTTCAATTCAGACTTAAAAATTACAGGTTTTAACAGTTTTCATTTTTTTCACCTTCCAGGCTGAACTTTGAAATCAATTATAAGGACTTAACTTGCTCGAAACAAGTAAAATTTTCACCATTGATAGATCGGGGTATATCTTCAAATTGGTATCTTAGATTTTTGAGATTTTGACTTTCAAAATTTCATGGTTTTCGATTTTCATATTTCATGTTTTCGGAAGTTGGCATTTTTGGATTTTCGGACTGTCATTCCAATCCCGTCCCAACTCTAAATATCAAAAAATACAGTCTTGAAATTTTTATTTTTTAAAGATTGTCAGGTTTGTGTGTACGTGGCAGGATCTAGGCCTTTTGAGGCTCACTTTTCTTAACACAATCTGGCGACCCGAAAGATATAGGAATTCAGCGGTGTAAGCAGCAAAAGGTTGCCCAGGCACTCTGAGAGAATTCAAACTAGGTCCAATACCCCGAGAAGAGGGGCTATTTGTCCCCTTCAACTTCACAGGTAAGGAAGGAGAGGAAAGGACCACAACGATCACCATCGTCACACCTAACAGACTTTGTCTACACCTCCACCTGGTAGGCACACTAGGATAGGCCTTTCTCACATCGACCAGGGTTCTTTAGGCCACTCCTAATGGCACATCTACCACGAATCCTTTGTCATTTCAACATGATAGTCCCACCTTGCCCTAAATGCTCAAATCAAATTCCAGTTGCACAGCCTAAATACATACCCATTTCACAGGAGAAAATCACCTACTCCTATTGAATCCATCCAGGATATTGCTAATGCATGTTCAATTCACGAAAAATAATGAAATGGATGTTGTGGCAGTTTGTTGGCTTCATCTTTCAAGGCAGGCCTTACAATGGTTGTAGGAGCCTTACAGCAAGGGGTCCTATTACAATTGGAACCAACTTTGTTCTGCTCTGTGTAGCCAATTCGGGAGAGGGCGACAATTTATCTTTACTTATTGGAACACTGACAACAATCAAAAGGGCTCCTAACGAACAAATGGTAGATTTCAACTTTAGATCCAACGACATGGGACAGGATTCCAATAGCCGTTAACCAACGCCGAGAGAATTCCTTTAGTTCTTAAAGGCTTATAACTTCATACATAGCCATGATGATCCAATCATGGTGGGTGACAACCAACGCTGCCAGGTGGCCTACGACAACAGCTATCAGAGCAGAGAACTGTTTGATCCAAGCTCGAACGCTTGCACACGCCCCAATGCCTCTCTATCCGATTATGGGAACTCTACAACTCAGCCAAACACCCATCGTTGGAATCCCATTCCAACTCTAGAAATCAAAGCAACAATACGGATTGACTTCTTCAATACTTCAAAGGAATTGAGGAGGTCATGAAACATTGCAGAACCTTGAAATGAGCTGGTGCTATCAAAACAACAAGCCAAAGTGCTATGCCCATTTAGCCTCAGCACAGTACCAAGCGAGGCCCCCATACCACAAAATAGACCACCACCTCAGGCTGCAATCAAACCAAAACCAAGGACAAACCTCAAGTTGCCAGGCCATTTCGACCGTATGATCCAAATGCAACGACGTCCCTCAAAGCCTTGGTCCTGGACACAAATACATGGCACAGTAGTAACGACTAGTGTTACCCTTGCAAATCTACCTCACAATCAGTAAAAACAGTTTTTCAATGGTGCACTAAATCAGCGCCTTGATGGTGCCAACCATTGGTGTTCCTCAAGAACCAAGCCATGAGGAGACTCAACAACAACAAACGCAACCAGAGGGCCCTCCAATAGACCACATATGCCATTGCAAACAGAAGACTTCTGTGGAGTTAACCACAGCCCTTTTCAGGCTGGCTGCCAACACACACACGCACAGCGGTAAAAAGAAAATCTAGGAGAGGAACAACCGTAATCCAGTTGTTTCTCCGTACACCTCCTACACAACAAGGTCAGTAGACCAACGCAGCTCTCCAAATGTGCAAAATCAACCTAAGGTAACCTGTTGTAGCACACATGTCACCATGTTCAAGCTCTAGAAAGGTTGCTCCAAGCAAGGGACAAAGCAAAAGGACAATTCCAATCCCCCTTCAACATCATTGATCAATGAAGAATACCATGTGAACCTTCCTGTGGGAATCACTAGCGATCCCAGGCACTGAGATTTTATTTGCAAGCTCAATGGTAATTTGGTCTGCCACAAATGTATCAAACGCAGGGACTGATCAAAGTTCTCACTATACAATTCAACAAATTGGGGGGGATTTTGGGGGGGCCAGCAGAAAAGTGAAACCTCCACGATTTATGTTTCTTGATTGTTGGAAACCCGTGTAGCACAAAACAGGATAGATGTCAAGGGCAATTAGTGTCAGTGATGCCAAAAAGCAAATCCGCGGCTCAGCTGGGCTTGAGAAATTGAGCCAGTGCGAAGAGTAGTACAGCTAGATGGAATATCATAGAATAGTTGGGGTCATCAAGTGGGTTAACCAACCTACATTCCCTGTCCTAATGGGGTCAAGTTCTGTCAAGATGTGTCTATGATTGACTTGCCTCCAACTCTTTGCGTTGTGTCTATCAAGGGACTTCAACTGCAAAAACGGTGGATATTTATCTCAGATTGGTCGCACAATGATTTTTAACAAGGTATGGAGCCAAAGCAAAATCAGGTTAGAACCATTCCAATTTCCATATTGAGCCTCTGTACGCAAATCCTATCAATGCCAATTGCTCGCTTTTGACAAGAGGAGTGTTCAAGTGATCTAGAATAGGTACTCAAGGTCGAGGGAATCCTGATTTAACTTTGGATGAAGGGGAACAAGAGTCATTAATTTGACCCATACAGGAAATTGAAGATCTGGACTTGGGCGTGGTATTCCTATAATGAAGAAAATTCACCCATTCCGGACATTCATTCAGCCTAAACAACAGGATGAACAAATTTTGGAATTATTTTTTCGATGGTTCCAAGAAGCAGACAGGTGCTGAGGTGGTTTCAATGTTGATTCACCACAAGACATCAAATTTTTCAGCTTTTCGTTTCCAGTTTTCCTGTTCGAACAACCTGGTTGAATACGAAGCATTGATTCATGGAATTCATATGGGCCAGAAAGGGCATCCAGAACTTACAGGTGTTTGGAGATAGTGAGCTAATCAATCACCAGTTAGGGGATCAACACTACAAAGATGACCTTCTAAGAGCTACAAGAATGGGTCATGGGACGCTCATGAGGATTTCGAAGCTTTCAACATTGTGTCCATACCGGAAGAAAAATGAATTCGCAGATAGGCTCCGCAGCAGTTGGAGAACCTTTGATGTGGTTACACTCAGAAGGTGAAAAACAAAGCCACATATCCATATGATTGTGAGGCCAGAGTTCCAGATAATAACACAGTTGGCAGGTGTTTGAGAACGATCAACAGATTGTCAAGTTCTTCCAAGAAGAGGCTGAATTCTCAGCAAGGAATCAGGACAGATAGAGCAAGCATATGGGGATCAAGTAGTACAGCTGTGAAAAACAAGCTTCCTAAGGGTTTGGGTAACATTGAGTCTATCTCACCCCTAACGAACCACTTTCGTAGGAAAGTCAAACATACATGTCAAGAAGAGACTCAGCCGATTCCGGTTGGGGACGCAAAACACTTGCCAAATGGGTAAAGTGGCCCCCTGGCAGGAGAAATCAGATTTCATACAGATTTTTCAAGAATTTCTAGATGGTCCCCTTCGCTTGGACATGAAGACTTAAGAGGATTCGATCCAATCTGGCACAACATACATAGAATTGGATCCAGATGCTAAGCCCATCAGGAAGAAGCAGAGACCAGTCAACCCTCCTTTGACCTCTTAATGAATAAGAGCTAATAAGCAATAGGGCAATCATTATATCCCGATCAAGCACTCAAGCTGGTTGTAGAACTTGGTTTCCCCGGGCAGGAGAAGAGTGAAAATCAGTTTGTGTGTGGATTTCCGAGACCTAAACAAGGCATCTCTCAAGACCATTACCCCCTTCCTTCAATTGGAACAAATATTGCAATAGTAATACGGTTCAGAGGATTCTCTCTCCTAGATGGCTACTCAGGGTACAATCAGGTGATGGTGAAGAAGATGACCAATCAAGACGACTTTCACCACCAATGGGGGACCTCGGCCCTACAAGAATAGCCATTTGGGCTATCAAATGCCTGGAGCCACCTCCAAGGGCAATGGATATGGCATTTAAGGGGGTTAGAATCAATAAATAGTTTTTGATATACTTATGACATCCACTGTATTCCCAAAAATGCGCGTATCACCTCTGTCATTTGAGGCAAGTATTTCATAGATGTAGAAGATTGGGGTATCATTGAATCCCAAACAGGGCAAGTCTGGGCTCACGAGGGAAAACTTCTAAGGCCAATATTGTTTTCAAAGGAGGGTTGACGATTGACCCAGAAAGGTTGAAGCAATTCCGAGCATTGCCATTTCCCAGTCATAATAATGCTCTTCAAAAGTTCTTGGGAGGATCAATTGTGTCTGCGATTTGTTTCCAATCTTGTACTCTTGTTAAGCCACTAATGCTGATGTTAAGAAAGTTGGCATTTAAGTGGCATCTGCAGGCAAGGCAAGTTTTGAGGCAGTAAAAAAGGCTTATCCCAAGCTCCGACTCTCGTCAATCCACACTTCTCCAAGGACTTCGCTGTTTATATGCCCTGTGTTGTGGGACATGATTTCTGCAATCCTGGTACAACAAAACGAGGAGGATTAGAACAACCCTTGCTTTCTTCAGTCAAGGCTTGGAGGAACTATTAAACTGGTAACTCTTTTCATTGAAAAGCATGTCCCTTGCATAATCATAAGCTACAGAATTCAAGCACCTAGTCTCAAACAACAATATCAATTATTGGTCTCTCATGGGGAGTCAGGACTTCCTTCTAAACAAGGGATCTGAATGAGAAACGTGCAGATGGATAACTCATGTCTGGAATATGACATCGAATCAGGTCACCAAACTATACGTGGGAAGGGACCTATGTGAGCATCTAGCCTTGAGTGCACAAGTTGAAGCAGGTTATGAAACAGAGGCTGTCTGGTACTACAATATAACAAACAAGAAAATGATGATGTGCCCACTCCCTGTTGGACTTAGATGTGATCCACTTCCGTAAAGACAAGGCTATTCCCTCCATAATGAGAAAAGCAAAATAGGAATACGTAGCATATTACAAGCATTCCATATGGCTTGTTAGGGGTGTTTTGTTTTAAGAAATACATCAATGAGTTCTATGACGTGCATTGGGACAGGCCAATTGAGAGGGGTGTTACAACAATTTTCACGATGGAGATTTTCTGGAGGAACATTTTTCCCCGTAACATCTCTCCAGATAATACGGCGGGTATTACTAGCCGACAGCTTCAGTGACTGCTATCATGGATAAGAAAGGGTAGGAAATGTGGCCGCTTCACAGGCAAAGAAAGACTAGCACCAGCGCTTCCATTGCACCCAATTCTGGTTGGACCAACCATTTCTGCAGGGGGATTGTACTTCGTCGGGTCATCATCCAACTCAAGCCAGCCACAAGTGTATTCTCACGGCAACGACTATGTCACCAAGTGTACCGAAGCATAAGCACTCAAGGAAAGCAATGAGTCTAACATACTGATTTTATGAAGGAATAGTGACCAGATCGGTGTGCCGCCCACTATCCTATCAGAAAATGCATTGGGGGGGGGGGGGGGGGGGCAGTGATAGGTTCCAAGATTACAGAATGGGCTGTCAGATGGCATCTATTTGACGCACCTCTTCAAATATTCCCGCAGTAATATGGATGGCCAGAGTCTACAACACATTTGCTAAGATCATCCAGGAGACTCTGGACGAAAAATCAGAACATGGCATACCAATCTAAATCACATTCTGGGCGGAGGGGGAGGGGGGGGAGGGGGCGGGAACAGAATCACACCCAAAAGGAAAAAGGTCTATAGGTAATTCCCCTTACAATTGGGTCTATGGCAAAAAGGCAGTATTTCCGATATCATAAACTTCCTACATTGGCGTTTTTATGAAGCAGTTGGAGTTGGCTGATTTCGAACCAATGGAGGCTTAGGTATCAGAGTTGATTGAATTGGAAAATTAGAGAACATGCAGTTCAAACAATTGAGAAAATTAGGCCTTATTAAAAATATGTTTGATAAGACAGCAGAGCAGGAACCTTCCAGGAAGGAGACCTAGTTTCTTAAATGGAAGCGATTGGCAAAACAGAGACATGCCAAGTTTAATGTCCATTGGAGTGGCCCTACCATGGTCCGGGATTAAAATTATTAATGCCTTTCCAATGTCTACTTTGGAGGGAGGAAATTCCCATTCCGGTACGGAATCCCCTCTTAACCTTGTCTACTAAACAGAAAAGTGGGTTTACCCTTGTAAATATTAGCCTAGATTTCAATTCCTCTAAGTGTTATGCACATTGTCCGGTGTGTATTGGTTTCTGTTTCCCTAAGTGCTCCAGCATATAGCTTGTTGCTCTCAGAGATTTCTACAGTTCCAGAAGCTGTAAGGCAGAAAGTTGAGGTATCAGGTTTCGGGATATATATCAGGTTGGTTTCAGTTTAATGCTTATGACTCCATGCCCAATGGATTGCTAAATGAGGCCACTGATCTTCTCTACCTAGCAGTCAGGTGACCCATGAAGTCAACCAAATTGTTTGTATATCTTCCCCAGGTAGATATAGACAAGCAAAATTCTAGAGATTCAAATGAAGCTCAAATCCCTGACATTTATCACTTTGTCGCCAAGTGGCTCACAGAATGAGTGCGACGACAATGAAATGTAGATGCGCCGCTTGGCTCCCAGAAAATGAATTGTCGACAAGGAATGTATTGTCTCCCTGCTCACAGAAATGGTGCATGACACGGCGTGGTCGAACATGAAAAGTTACACCGTTGGCACACAGAAATGGCACATGACACGAGTGTCAACAGACAAAGTTTGCGCGCCTTTGCGACCAGATGGCGCATGCATGAAGTGTCGACAGGAAAGTTGCGCCTTGGCACACATAAATGGCCCAGGACACGGAGTGTCACACAGGAAAAGTTTGCACCTTGGCACACATAAATGGCGCAGTGACATGGAGTGTCGACATAGGAAAAGTTTACCTTGGTGCACATAAATGGCGCATGACAACGAGTGTCAACAAGGAAAAGTTGCGTCCTCTGGCGCACAGAAATGTGCGCATGACCCGGAGTGTCACAACAGGAGGAAGTGCGCCTTAGCGCACAGAATGGCACATAACATGGGGTGTCCGACACAGAAAAGTTTTTGCCTTGTGCAATGTAAGAGGATGTCGACACGCACATGAATGCGCCAAGGCACCCCCTTCCGGAGTGCCCAACATTCTGAGTGCTGGCAGGAAGCAGACCCTAGCGCAGATATTCAATGGCCTAACTTTTGACTGGGGAGCTCGATCATGCAAGGTGTGGACTTTCCTGGAAAGCTTACGATGTCCTCTATCCAACTATGACTATATATCTTTCAATTGGGTGTAAAACTTCTTAAAATGAAAAATACAGTTAGTCCACTTTTTGGGGGCTCGCTAGGGTTCTCACCTACCACCATATATGGATGATTAAATACAACCTACGGTGGTTGCGGGTAGATTTGGAATTTCTCTCTCTTCCCTCTCTCCGTATTCCTATCAATTGTAAGGATGGTCTTCTTTCTAAAAGTTAGACATTCTTGTTTTTTGCCCCTCCCCTCTTCTCTTTGGCTTGTGAATCTATGGAGTTCAAACTCCTATCTAAAACTGTAATGCAAACCTTGTCTCTTGGCATTTTGGTGGTGTATTGTATCAATCTTTTGGAGAAAATAATGCAATGTCTCTGTGGATGATTATCACCCTCTCTGTGTGCAATTTATCATCTCCTGATCTTTCCAACTACAAATCTGTTATTCTGTGCATGATCTTGTCGCAGTTTTTAAGTTTGTGTTTATTGGCAAGCAGTTGTTCTTCATTCCTCGGTGCATCACCCTTTTAGTTTAGGTTTTTATTTTTATGAACTTCTTACCTACCACCCGTCTCCTTGGCAATTTAGTTTGAGGTTTTGAGTAACCCTCTACATTTTACGTGTGCATCGAACAGAGGAATAAACAAGGCATCTCTCAAAGACCATTACCCACTCCTTCAATGGGAAAAAATATTGCACGTAGAGTAGTATCCGGGTTCAGAGAGATTCTCTCTCCTAGATGGCTACTCAGGGTACAATCAGGTGATGGTGAAAGAAGATGACCAATTCAAGACGACTTTCACCACCAAATGGGGGACCTATGCCTACAAGAAAATGCCATTTGGGCTATCAAAATGCTGGAGCACCTTCCAAAGGGCAATGGATATGGCATTTAAGGGGTTTGATCAATAAAATAGTTTTGATATATCTTGATGACATCACTGTAATTCCCAAAAAATGCAGCGGATCACCTCTGTCATTTGAGGCAAGTATTTCAGAGATGTAGAAGATTGGGGGTATCATTGAATCCCAAAAATGCATATTCTTGGCTCACGAGGGAAAACTTCTAGGTCATATTGTTTCAAAGGAGGGGTTGACGATTGACCCAGAAAGAGTTGAAGCAATTCGAGCATTGCCATTTCCAAGTCATAAGAAGGCTCTTCAAAGCTTCTTGGGAAGGATCAATTTTGTCTGCAGATTTGTTCCAAATTTTGCTACTCTTGTTAAGCCAATAATGCTGATGTTAAAGAAGAGTATGGCATTTAAGTGGACATCTGAAGGCAAGGCAAGTTTTGAGGCAGTAAAAAAGGCTATATCCCAAGCTCCGACTCTCGTCAATCCAAACTTCTCCAAGGACTTCGTGTTATATGCCTTTGGTGGTGGGGACATGATTTCTGCAATCCTGGTACAACAAAACGAAGGAGGATTAGAACAACCAGTTGCTTTCTTCAGTCAAGGCTTGGAGGGAATATGAAACTAGGTACTCTTTCATTGAAAAGCATGTCCTTGCAGTAATCAGAAGCTTAAAGAAATTCAAGCACCTAGTCTCAAACAACAAGATCCAATTATTGGTCTCTCATGTGGGAGTCAGGGACTTCCTTTCTAAACAAGGATCTGAATGAGAAACGTGCAGGATGGATAACTCATGTCATGGAATATGACATCGAGATCAAGGTCACCAAACTAGTACGTGGGAAGGGACTATGTGAGCAGCTAGCCTTGAGTCAACAAGTTGAAGCAGGTGATGAAAAAAGAGGCTGTCTTGGTACTACAAGATAACCAAGAACAAGAAAATGATGATGTGCCCACTCCCTGTTGGACTTAGAATGTGATACACTTCCTACAGACAGGCCTATGCCCTCCAGAATGAGGAAAAGCAAGAGGAGATACTTCAGATTACAAGCCATTCCATATGTGCTTGTTAGTGGTGTTTTGTTTTAAGAAAGACATCAATGGAGTTCTATTGAGGTGCATTGGGACAGGCCAAATTGAGAGGGTGTTACAAGATTTTCACGATGGAGATTCTGGAGGACATTTTTCCCCCACGAGTAACAGCTCTCAAGATATGAAGGCAGGGTATTACTAGCCGACAGTCTTCAGTGACTGCTATACATGGATAAGAAAGTGTAGGAAATGTGCACTCTTCACAGGCAAAGAAGACTAGCAGCGCTTCCATTGCAACCCAATTCTGGTTGACCAACCATTTATGCAATGGGGATTGGACTTCGTCGGGGTCATCAATCCAAACTCAAGCCAAGGCCACAAGTGGATTCTCACGGCAACGGACTATTTCACCAAGTGGACCGAAGCAGTAGCACTCAAGGAAGCAATGAGTCTAACATACTAGACTTTTATGAAGGGAATAGTGACCAGGATCGGTGTGCCGGCCACTATCATATCAGAAAATGCATTGGCATTTATAGGTTCCAAGATTACAGAATGGGCTGTCAAGAATGGAATCTATTTGAGCACCTCTTCAAATTATTACCCCTCAGGGTAATGGATAGGCAGAGTCTACAAACAAACATTTGCTAAGAATCATCAGGAGGACTCTGGACGAAAATCAAAGAACATGGCATACCAATCTAAAATCAACATTATGGGCTGACAGAATAACACCAAAGAGGTCTATAGGTAATTCCCCTTACAATTTGGTCTATGGAAAAGAGGCAGTATTGCCTATATCATTAGAACTGCCTACATTGGAGTTTATGAAGCAGTTGGAGTTGGCTGAGTTCGAAACCAATGGAGGCTAGGTATGCAGAGTTGATGGAATTGGAAGAAATTAGAGAACCATGCAGTTCAAACAATTGAGAAAGATTAGGCCTTAGTAAAAATATGGTTTGATAAGAAGCAAAGAGCAAGGACCTTCCAGGAAGGAGACCATAGTTCTGAAATGGGAAGCAGATAGGGCAAAACCAGGAAGACATTCCAAGTTTGATGCCATTTGGAGTGGCCCCTACATGGTCACGGGATGTAAAAGTAGTAATGCCTTCCAATTGTCTACTTTGGATGGAGGAGAATTCCCAATTCCGGTTAACGGAATCCATCTTAAACATTGCTACTAAAAGAAAAGGGTTTACCCTTGTAAATATTAGCCTAGATTTCAATTCCTCTAAGTGTGTATGCACATTGTCTTGTGGTAGTTAGGTTTCTGTTTCCCTAAGTGCTCCAGCATAGGCTTTGTTGCTCTCAGGATGATTTCTACAGTTCAGAATGCTTGTAAGGAAGAAGTTGAGGTATCAGTTCGGGATCAGATATCAGGTTTGGTTTCAGGTTATTGCTTATGACTCCATGCCCAATGGATTGCTAAAAGGCCACTGATCTTCTACCTAGCAGGCAGGTGATCCCATTGAGTCACCAAATTGTTGTATATATCTTCCCCAGGTAGATATAGACAAGCAGAAGATTCTAGAGATCAAAGAAGCTCAAAATCCCTGACATTTATCACTTTGGCGCACAGAAGTGGCGCACAGAAATGAGTGTCGACAATGAAATGTATGCGCCCTTGGCGCACAGAAATGAGTGTCGACAATGAAATGTATGCGCCCTTGGCGCACAGAAATGGTGCATGACACGGAGTGTCGACACAGGAAAAGTTACACCTTGGCACACAGAAATGGCACATGACACGAAGTGTCGACACAGGAAAAGTTGCGCCTTGGCGCACAGAAATGGCGCATGACATGGAGTGTCGACACAGGAAAAGTTGCGCCTTGGCACACAGAAATGGCACATGACACGGAGTGTCAACACAGGAAAAGTTGCACCTTGGCACACATAAATGGCGCATGACATGGAGTGTCGACATAGGAAAAGTTACGCCTTGGTGCACAGAAATGGCGCATGACACGGAGTGTCAACACAGGAAAAGTTGCGCCTTGGCGCACAGAAATGGCGCATGACACGGAGTGTCGACACAGGAAAAGTTGCGCCTTAGCGCACAGAAATGGCACATAACATGGAGTGTCGACACAGAAAAGTTGTGCCTTGGTGCATGTAAGAGGATGTCGACACGCACATGAATGCGCCAAGGCACACCTTCAGGAGGCACAACATTCTGAGTGCTGGCAGGAAGCAGACCCTAGCGCAGATATTCAGATGGCCATAACTTTTGACTGGGAGCTCGGATTCATGCAAGGTTGGACTTTCTGGAAAGCTTACGAGGTCCTCTATCCAACTATGACTATATATCTTTAATTGGGTGATAAAAAATTCTTAAAATGGAAAAATACAGTTAGCCACTTTTGGGGGTCGCTAGGGTTCTCACCTACCACCATAATGAGATGAATTAAATACAACCTACGGTGGTTGGGGTAGATTTGGAATTTCTCTCTCTTCCCTCTCTCCTTATTCCTATAAATTGTAAGGAGGGTCTTCTTCTTCTAAAGTTAGACATTCTTGTTTTGCCCCTCCCTTCTTCTCTTTGGCAGGTGAATCTATGGAGTTCAAACCTCCTATCTAAACTGTAATGCAACCTTGTCTCTTGGCATTTTGTGGTGTATTGTATCAATCTTTGGAGAAAATAATGCATGTCTGTGGATGATTATCAACCTCTCTGTGTTCATTTTCATCTTCCTGATCTTTCACTACAAATCTGTTATCTGTGCATGATCTTGCATCGCATTTTTATAGTTTGTGTTTATTGGCAAGACAGTTGTTCTTCATTCCTCGGTGCATCACCCTTGTAGTTTAGGTTTTATTTTTATGAATCTTCTTACCCTGTCTCCTTGGCAAGTTAGTTTAGGTTTTGAGTAAACCCTCTACATTTTTACGTGTGCATCTGAACAGAGGAATAGGAACCGGCCTTCATTCGGAGAGCTTTTCCAATTCGCGAGGTCCCACACTTGAGGAAAAGCTCCATGTTATGCAATCTCACTGAGAGTCTTAACCCATCGTGTTGCAGACATTCAGGGGTGCTGCGATTCGTCATCAACAATAACTCTTTTACATTTCAAATTTCACTTGCAAAACTGTACAACATCTTTCCATTACAAACATTTACAAGATCATCCACTTTAAGTGGAAAGTTTACAATGAGATTTCATTTCACAAGGGATTTTCAACTATCTTTTCTCAGCTCCAGAACAACAACATGCATTCTTCACATTCCTCTAATTTGATCACAACAGGAGTAGGGGAAAGGAAACACTCTTCACCCAACCAAGATATCCAATGAAGATGAGAAGCCATCCTTATTCATTGGCCCCCGAGCCCCAACCACAAAGCAATAGAAGATGTGATCCAACTCAATGCAACAATAGGCTTCCACAAAACATACACACAACATTTTCACAAAGAGACACAGTCTCAAATAGAATGTAGTTTACAACTACATTAAAACATGTCAAACAACACAGAGGCTTCATCAAGCAAGCCAAAGGAGCAAGAAGCTATGGGGGATGCTGCTTATGCCTCCCAAGGGGAAAAATGGGTATCACCACCTAAGTACAACCCACCATATATATATATATATATATATATATATATATATATATATATATATATATATATATATATATTTCAAACCCTTTCATGCCCTTATGCCTCCCCCAAGTACCCCTTATTCCTCAAATTTTCTTATATCTCCCCAACCTCTTATGGCACCGCATAATGAGTAAAGAAGTGCAAGCTATTTCTTTATAAGGTGGAACCCAAATTCCCAACTTCCTCCACCCATATACCTCTCTAAAACCACTTGTGCCTCCAACAAAATAACCCCATAGTCTTCTCCTACACCATTCCTAGGCCATCTACCCAACAACCCACAATATATACCAAAACATTCACACAAGAACATTTACATAAATAAAAGAAGAGCATTTCAAGAGCCAAGCTCTTACCTCTCCATGATAGAGTTGTTCTTAGTTCAAAACAACAAGCTCCTTCCAATGCAAGCAATCCAAAAAATCAACCCAACACAAGCATACAACAATCTTCCAAACACTTCTCCAAGCAAGAGCTCCCAAAACAACAAGAAAATTCACCCAAAATGAAGTCTCCAAAAGTGAAGTGACCCAAAACACGAAAAGAATTTTGAATTTTATAGAAGAGGGAAGAGAAGAGGATGAGGTGGATCCATGTAGGATTCCACATCACACATCCTCAACCCCAAACACAAAGTCAACTTCATTCTCCAATGCATAATAAAGAGGTGGGTGAATAATATGACAGATTTACTTACACACTCAAACAAGTCCATACCCCATAAGGGCTGAAATTAAATTATGTAAGAAAAGTGCAATTACAAAATTCAACTTGACTTGTAAAAAAAATGCATAAAAAGGTCTAAATTTAACCCTCCAACCATAGGCAAGGTTTGTATGTAAATTTAAGAGGTATGGGACAAGTTTAACTTGTCCCAAAAACCTCCAAAATCAGTCTCCAAGGACAAATTCAAATTTTCAAGAAGGTGGAGTGCTTCACACTCAAAATTTAACTTACACATTACTTACACATTCTTACAACACTTTAAAAAATGGCCAACAACTCTATTAACTACATTCTTATGACATCTTTTAATTAATTAACTAAACAATATGATTACTCACACTATTTACACACCATCAAATAAATAATGAAAGGGTAAGTGCACCACATAAAACACATGCAAAAATTAAACAAAAGGGACCAAAAATAAAAGAAATACACAAAATCCCTTGGTCACATTTAAAGGTGATCCCCCCCATGGGAATCCCTAACACTAACAAACACACACACAAACAAAACTAGTTGCCATGGTGACCTTATTGAATTCATCTAGAATTCCAATGCGGTTGGTCTCCAATCCCCCGATGTTTGTTGTGATATTTTTAACCTGTAAAAATACAAATACCTCCTTCAGCCTCATGGCCATATCAAACGTCCAAAATAATATAAATATAATTAAAAATCCAAAATCATCTAGATATATGAATCACAACAACATTCAGGCAATCTAACAATATCATTATAGTTTTATCAACAACTATATCATCATCCAATAATTTTCCATTTCTAGGGCTACTCACAATATCCAATCATATAACCATGTCCAACAGTATAACATCATCAACATATAAAGTGTCTCTAATAATCATCATGCATCATATAAGAATCAAAGTCAACAATATTCCATGATCAAATATCTAACATCATACTAAATCAAAACTATAATAATGTCCTTAATATAGTTGACAATGTCATGATTAGTATCAAAAGGTGTCAAAGGGAAGTGGGCACTACAATTTCCGTATAACAGATCCTCCACTACAATTAGATAATTTTAATGTGTATTTCTATGGCAAATACATTTTCCATGAATAAAAGACCTCTCTTTTATTGTCTTTTATCCTACCATTATTTCATTTTCTCATTATTTATTTGGTCATCTATATTAATATTTTTAATGTGTATTTGTAAAATTTATTTGATAGCTTGTGCTAAAGTCCATAACAACTAATTGGGAATGATATGGCTCTTGAAGTACACACAACCGAAAGTCGCTCTTGCATGGAATTTACAAAATGCATCAAAAGACTCCAACTATTTCTAGAAACATAGAAACTCTGAAATCTTTAAAATAATGGTTGGATTCCATATTATTTTCTAGCATATTTCAATGGGAAAATTTATCATCCATATCCACTCTAAGTTCAAAAAACAATCCTTAACAAAGTTGTGGAGTTGATAGACTTGCCAACTCATTGTTTTCTTATTTTATGGCACAATTTAAATAGAAATTGTCGATCTAAATGTCGATTATTACTTACATACATGAAAATCATTACAAACAAAAATAAATCTTTTCTTTCAAGCATTTTTTTCAACAACACAAAATCCTTGTACATGCTTCCACGTTTCGTAGATATGCTCAATAATATCATCTTTAATTATAGTTTTGTGATTGTTTGCTTAGATTTAGTCTTCAAATGGTCCATTACTGAATTGAAGTAACTTTCCATTGAAAATTATAAGCTCTAAAAGGATTGCATTATTTTTTCATATGTTGAAATTGCTAGTACTAATCCTATCCCAAATCATTGACTATATTTGCATAGGACAATAGTATGGAGATTCAATATGGTATCTAATAGTTAATAACTCATAAAACACTACACATAGTGGTAAAATTAACTATGATAAGGTTTCTATGAGAAATTAATCAAAATTTTGCAAAGAAGTGGTATTAAAAATAAATGATTAAGATAAGGTCTTTTATGTATCTAGTATATGAAAATGAAAAAAACTAAAAAAAAAATCTAAGATTTAAGTTTATTTTGACACATTTATGATTTTTACATAAGTTTTAATCAGATTTAAGCTTACTAGTAGTTGTCCTCAGTTACCAATAACCATATCAAAAAAAAAAAAAAAAAAACGTATCCTTGAAGTAAATCTATACATGCCTTACCACCTTAGGTTAGATATGTCTCTTCATTGTATCTTAGAATTTCTTAAACACAACTCTAAAAATCCTTGCTAAAATAAAAATACACGGGGTTCATTAGCTAGGCAATATCCTAGCACGTTCATTCATATTGAGGTAATTAAAATTGATAAAAATTAAAGTCAATATATGCCAGTAGACATTAGGGGGTGAAAGGATTTATTTTATTAATATTTTAAATTAGGTATTAGAGGTAGGTTAAAGAGGTGGGCCAAAGGAGAGGTGGGGATAATTTTAATATAAAACTTAAACATTTGAAATTTAGTTTTTAAAACTAAATACTTAAAATTGCAAAATGAGTGTGGTCATAAAGTTAAATTATAATCTCCTTTTGAATAAGGAAACCTCAATTACAAGATTCTTAAACAAGAAATAATAAGATGGTGGTAAAATATGATTATGTTTTTCAACATAAATGATATTATTTCACCTTCTTAATTATTTGAAGAGCTATTGATAAATGATTAAAGATTAACAATAAAGTAATTGGTAATATGTATTGAATGGCTTCAAACTTGCCTTTTAAAGAAAAGAAATATTAAGAAAATAATAATTAACTAGGAAATATGATATATTTTCTTTCTGATAGATCAGGGTAGAAATTAAAGGGGTAAAAAATTGTAATGAAAGAATAGGGGGTATTTTCATATTAATAATATAGTGGGAGGGGATATTATCAATTGAATAATTAGAGTTAAAAAATAACATTAAGAGTATTATTTAATACCCTTCGAACAACCATGTTATACCATACTTTTACTAAGTAAACACCCCATGAATAATAATCATACCATGGTTGGTTGGCTTGGTGCAAGATAACATATAAATCCCAATATATCATCATCATGTTATGTTAATAGAGGTGATGCCATAGTGGAAGTGTCTCACTTACATAATGGTTGATTGGTTAGGGGATGAGTATGTTTACTTTCTGGACCTCCCCTCTCCTCTTCTATGGCTTTTAAGAAAAATGGTAAAAATTACCTTTAAATACATTTCTTCATACCCTCAAGTTGGATATTTATCTTAGAATTGCTTCTACAGCTCCAAAAATCCTTATTAAATCAATATCAAATCCTACATTGGTTTGTTGGCTTTTTCCATGGTAACATATAGACCCTCAATATATTATGATCCCTATATCGATAGGGGAGACAATACAATGGAAGTGACCCTCTTACTAATGTAATTGTTGATTGGTTGTGGGATGAGTATATTTATTTGATCAACCTCCATCTACTCTTATGTGGAATCCAAAAAAAGTAATACCTTAAAAAATTCCTCTAAATACATACCTTACTACCCCCAATGCATCTTGGAATTGCTTCTATGACTCTAATAAATTCTCATTGTGTGAACTTTTTTCTTTTAATGTTTTTAGTTGATAATATATTATCAATTATATTTTAATATTACCTAAAACAATAAGGAGATTGATGAAGGTTATAGAAATTAACAAATATATATATAGTTGTATTAAACACCATAAAATAATTCATGTTTTTTTGTGAAGAACACAAATCACATCCATATAAATAAAAGATCTATGCAAACTTGGAGAAAATGACTTAAGAGATGAAGGAAGTTGGCTATTTTATAAATAGAAAACATGTAATAAATGATGAAAACAAGGAGGAATAAGAATTATTCCTTTGCCACCATGGTGAGAAGTTGGTGATTGTATTTAGACTGTTAAGTTTTCCTCCCAAGGCAATTGTTGGACTCATCAAACACCTTTGAGTATGTGTTGACTACTACACTCCAACCAATTTTCTCTACAATATTATCGCAAGACTAATTATTATGAGAGATGTTAATCAATTTCACCATTTTAAAAAAGATCAATGTTCTTATAGAAATGATTGATAATGCTACGCAACTCACTCTATAAACATATGTTGGCACTATAATAAGATACACCATGTTTAAACTACAATGATAAAGAAGGAACCAAGTTTTATTTTCCATTTCTTTAAAAAAATATATTGGAGATTTTGACCATGTGTTGAATTCATACAATTAGATATATAGTATGCAACGTGTAACCTGCATTGTATGTCAAGGGGTGTTGTCAAGCCCTATTTTATAAATGGTTGAAACAACCTTTGCATTTTATTGATATTTGGCCCTAACATAAAGTATATTCTATTGTGATTATGTTAGATGTTCATTGAAATTCAAAATTATATTAGCCAAATTTAATATATAGTCAAATATTAATTTATTTATCATTGATATACGGACATCATACTCTTCAACTAAATATATATCTAATAATGAAGATGCCTCTCGACATCTCCAGCCTACTGAATCTACATAACCACGTAAAGTGGGTGGTCTAATCCACTGTAAGCACAAATTTTCCTTTTCCCCAGGGTCCCTCTCAAATACCAAAATATCCCTTTACTTCTGTCCAATGCTCTTTTACTTGGATCCCTCATAAATCTACTCACAATCCTCCCCCCACTGCATGGCACACACGCCTATGCACACCATAGCATACATCCAACTACCTAACTGCTGATGAGTAAGTATCTTGGAACATTTGGTTCCTCTCCTCTCCTCCTTTCTTGGACATTGCTACTTTGATAACTTGAAATACCTGCCAAAGGAGTCCCAACCGTTTAGCATCCTGCATATAAACCTCTCCAGACCTTCGTAATGTACTCTTCCTCTTCCTGAGATCAACTCATCTCCGTTCCTTCCTATCCCGAGATATCCTCATACCAAGGATTTGTTTGGCTCCACCCAAATCCTTCAATACCACGGATTCCCTAGCTTCTTCTTGAGTATTTTATTCCTACTGTTTTACCTGAACCAGCATGTCTTCAACTACAAACAAAGGAATATGGCTTCCATCCTCAAATTTATTTGTATATCTACGCACAATGGTCAGATGACATTTGATACACCCCTGCCCATCATGAAGCTATCACCTTCTTTACCCATTTGACGTGGAGCTTGTTTCAGCATACAATTCTTCTCATTTGGCACACCATCTCCTCTTTACCTTGACTTCATAGCCTTCTGCTTTCTGCAGATATAGCTCTCCTCCAATCGCCATGGAGAACTATAGTCTTTACACATCTAACTGTTCTAAGTGCAAGTCTTCTGCTGCCACTATTTCCATAGAACAGTTTGATAGAATTCATTTTTACTACATAGGAGAAAAAATCTCATCAAATTTATACCTTTGTTCTGGAAAACGCCCCCTTGAGACCCAACCAACCGGGCCTTGTAATCTTTTCTTGGCCTCTTCTTCCTCTTTGCCTAAAACACCCACTTATTCTGTATACTCTTTTTCCTTCAGGAGCTTACCAAATCCCATGTCTGTTTCTCCTGAGAGCCTGATGCGCCTCAATCCCTGGCTTGCTCCCCTTCTTCCTGTGCATCTACCTGCCATAGCTTCACCAAAGCCTCTGGTTCTCCATCCACTATCATCTGAGTACTAAAATAATAAAGAGACGGAGAAAACATTCAGTTCTCTTTCTACCCTATAGACCTCCTCATATATGGAGTTTGGGGTTCCTGTGAGGGCTTCCTGAACTGATTCATGTGTCACTTCCCCATCCGAAGATCCTCTATCCAGCTACCGCTGGCATATTTTTCTTGGATTCTTCCTCCCTGTTTTCCTACAATGTGCTTATACAATGACTTTCCATTAAAGATACATCAAGACGAATGATTTTCTTGTCCTTATACTCCAACCGTTAATCCAAGTCCTCACACCATACGCAATGAAAGTAATTTTTCTAATTAGCCTCTAGCTTGGTCCTATCATCCTACAAATACCTCACTATCCAAAGACTCTAAGAATGAATAATCAACTTTCTTACCAGCCAAGCCTCCTCAAGGTATTCCTCCTCCAAGGCCTGAGTGTCCTCTGTTTATCAAGTACATAGCTGTGGGCTCACCGCTTCTGCCCAAAAAGAAAGAGGCATCCTGCCTGTAAACTCATGGGCTCTAAGCACGTTCCCTTCTTTTCGGTTCTCCCTTTCTGATACACCATTCTCGGTGAGTCCTGGAACCATCTTTGCCTACGGATTCCATTCTGAACGTAATCATAAATTCTTGCTGCAATACTCCCCTCCATTATTGACCTGAACATTTAGCTTAAGAAACCTGTTTCATTCTCTCGCAGGCTTCCATTTAACAATGTGGTCAAATACATCAGATTTGTTTCTCATACAAAACCCAAACTTTCCTTGTTGTCATCATCAATAAAAGTAACATATACGTTGACCCCCAAGAGATGATACCTACCTTCTGAGTTTGGCCCCCACACTTAGAATCCACCCAGCTCTACTTACTCTCTATTCTTTTGTAGTCCACTGAGAAACCTTACTCCCGCTTTTTTTTCCCATATATGCAATTCTCACAAATTTCACAGAAATCCATCTGTTTCTGTAGATCCGGCAAATTCCTTATTTCTGCTGTTCATGCCCTTATGGCTCCATTGACGGCCTATAGTGCCATATGTTTGTATCGCATCTGAAGCCACAAGATTACAATCAATCAATAACTTCATGGCTAAATACACAAAGGTTCCAACCTTCTTACCTCTTGCCACACAAGACACCCTTGGTAACCGTCCAAGAGTCGGCTGTAAATATCACAGTACAACACCAATCACTTCCCAACTGCCCTACTACGATATCAAATTTCGTCTTATGTAGGCACTGTTTTACAATCCTTCAATAGCAAGTATCCCAATCTGCATCTAACCTGAACCGAACCTTTTTTTTTTCCAACTATCGCAAGGCTTCATCCTCACAAAGAAAACATGCCCCAAATCTCCTTGAACCTATCCAAAATAATGCCTATGTGGAAGCATGAAATAAGCCCCTGAATCTAAAACCCAAGATTCAGTATATTGGTGCAAAGAAAGAATCAAAGCAATCCTGACATAAATTCACCCTTGCACATTTCCTCTTGTTTTCTTCTTGTTTTTCTTCTTATCCCGAACTCCCAACATCCTTCTTTTCAGCCAGCTTTCCACAATTCCAACATACAATCCTGTTCTTGGATTTTGACCTTGCCTATTTTTGATTTCCACCAAAACTGTTTCCTCTAATTCTTTTGTCTCCCCTAGTTTCCACTGTCAAGCACATTCTCCTGAAGTAGAAGATTTTCCCCAGAGCTTTTTTCTTCACTTTCCCTCTTAACTCACCCCTACAACATCCTCAACTTCAACTTCGAGTTAGCTAGAACCGAGTTCTTATACCGCCGCCATACAGGCTATTCACTCTCAGGTAAGAGGGCACATAATTAATAAGCCCTAACTTCTTCATTAAATTCTATGTAACCAAAGCGAGCATATTCACAACCATATTGAATCAATTTTAAATGAGCTGCTACTGAACTTTCCTCAGACATCTTCATATTAAACAACTTTTTCTTAAAATATCTTATTAGAGGCAGATGATTTTTCATACAATTCCATTCCCTAATGCATCCATTAGATCTTTTTTAGTTCTTTTTCCTTGAGACTTAACTAATACGAAGATCAGACTTCAGCCAGAATCATTCCAGTGTTTTCCTATCCAGCAAAAAATCCCATTCCACATCTTCATACTCGAGGTTTGTTCACCTTCTCAGAACGGAGTATAGATCCTTTTATAAAGGTCATCTTCCATCTCATCTTCTCAAAGACTAAAATTTTCCCGTTGATTTATCAACCCTAGATTCTTCCATTCATCTGCACCTAGCTCCCACTCAAGCTAAAACTTTCCCTGCAATCCAACACTTCAGCCAACCAACCAGGCTATATACAAGTGTTAGGAAGATAATGTATAAATATGCGGAATAATCCTCACGAATCGTAACAATAGAAACTAATCTGCAGAAATTATTACAAAGATCTCCAAATAAAATGCAGAATACAAATAACCATGCCACACAAAAGAGACATATTTAACGTGGTTCACACCAATTTGGGGTACATCCACCAAGAATCACTACTTGCTCAGATTTTATTCAAGCCACTGCTCTCTCAATACAATCACAAATCCGTTTGGACTATGCTCACAAACTTACAGAATTCACAACCAATTCAAAACACAATCTGCAATACCTTTTACGCTTGTCCTCTATCATATGCATAAGCCCATATAAGCTAGACACTGCTTAGCAGTTTACCAACCGTGGGTATCAGACCCATGGGCAAAACCTCCCATAAACCTATGGGTCAAAAAACTCACCTATGAGAAAAGCACGTTTCCCGATATTTCGGGTGTCATTTTTCGCGGCGAGGATACATAAAAGTGTACAGTACTCTTAGTGTACAGTCTCAACCCTTTCACACAGGAAAACAGGCCACAAACCTAACATGAACTTCACCTCTCTATATTTTCGCATGTCATGTTTTGATCTATGTTCTATAGTAATGTAACATATGCGAAGGTGAAGTATCACAAGGCCCCTAATATTTAGTAATATATAAACCCCTCTTGACATATATTACATATATTTATATAATATAGGTCTGTTTCTAGTAGCAGCCAAACGCTGGAGTTTTGTAAAAAATCATGCCTAAAATAAAGTATGCGTAATTAGGGGAATTTTGTTTTTTTGTGCATGAATAAATCATATCTTACAGGAAATGTCATAAATGCATTTCAAGGAGGAACCATATCTCTTAAGAAAGAGTATGAGCAAAATAGGAAGGTCTATAATACCAAAGTTTTCTTATGGATTTTATTAGTACCACCCCGTATTATCAAGTTTAACACAATACACAATATTTTTCATAGATGAAAGGCATAATGTACATCACATTTAATGACAATTCCTAGAAGAAATGTGTATCAATACACATGGTACATTATTTTATTCCAAGGACATAGTGTATTTTCCTCCGCCTTCCGTTTCATCAAAATTAAGTTTTTTTGTTTTCATCTTTGTCATAGGCTCATAGAAATGGCGGAGAATACGTTAGACTAGCTGCAATGCCTTACGCGAGAGATAGCCACAATGTTAACCAATCTCATTGTTTCTCTTTCTTCAATATCACTATAGTCCTTGGAAAGATTCAAAACTTGGCGATTTATGTATCGTCAATGCCCATGCCAACCTAGGTAATTGGTGTGTGCGTCCCCTCTGTATTGGGTTTGGGATGGTACACCCTGTTTATAAGACATAGCTTGTGACTCACCGCTTCTGCCCCAAAAGAAAGAGGCAGTCCGGAATGTAACCTCATGTCCTAGCAGTTCCATTATTGTTCGGTCATCCTTCGAACCCCATTCTGCTGTGAGTTCCTGGAACCATCTTTTGCCTACGGCATTCCACTTCTTAGAACAGGATAATCAAAAATTCATTGCTGCATACTCCCGCTCCATTATCTGACCTGAGACATTTTAGCTTAAGACCTGCCATTTCATTCTCTACCAAGGCTTTCCATTTAACAAATGTGTCAAATACATCAGATTTGTTTCTAATACAATAAACCCAAACTTTCCTTGTTGCATCATCAATAAAGTAACATAATAACTTGAACCCCCAAGAGATGATACCTGAGTTGGCCCCCACACATTAGAATGCACCAGCTCTAACTTACTCTCTTTCTTTGTAGGTCCAACCTTGAGAAACCTTACTCGCTTTTTTTTCCCATATATGCAATTCTCACAGAAATCCAAATCTGTTTCTGTATATCCAGGCAAATTCTTATTTATGATGTTCATGCCCTTATGGCTCATATGACCGAGCCTATAGTGCCATAATGTTGTATCTGCATCTGAAGCCACAAGATTACAATCATCAATACTATCAGTGGCTAAATACAAGGTTCCAACCTTCTTACCTCTTGCCACCACAAGAGCACCCTTGGTAACCTTCCAAGAGTCTGCTGTAAATATCACAGTACAACCATCACTTCCCAACTGCCCCTACCGATATCAAATTTCGTCTTAATGTAGGCACATGTTTGACATCCTTCAATAGCCAAGTATTCCCAATCTGCATCTTAACCTGAACAGAACCTTTTCCAAACTATGCTGCAAGGCTCATCATCACCAAGAAAACATGCCCCAAAATCTCCTTGAACATAATCAACAAAATAATGCCTATGTGGAGAAGCATGGAAAGAAGCCCCTGAATCTAAAACCCAAGATTCAGTAATATTGTGCAAAGAAAGAATCAAAGCATCCTGACATACATTACCATTGCCACATTTTCCTCCTTGTTTTCTTCTTTGTTGTTTCTTCTTATCCCGAAGCTCCCAACAATCCTTCTTTGCATGCCCAAGCTTTCCACAATTCCAACATACAATCTTGTTCTTGGATTTTGACCTTGCCTGATCTTTTGATTTTCCACGGTTTCCTCTATTCTTTTGTCTCCCTCTAGTTTCCACTGTCAAAGCATTCCCTGAAGTAGAAGATTCCCCAGAGCTTTTTTCTTCACATTTCCTCACTTAGAATCACCCCTACAACATCCTCAAACTTCAACTTCGAGTTAGCTAGAACCGAGTTACTTACCGCCATTACCAGGCTATTCCAACTCTCAGGTAAAGAGCACATAATTAATAAAGCCCTAACTTCTTCATTAAATTCTATTGTAACCAAAGCTAGCATATTCACAACCATATTGAAATCATTTAAATGATCTGCTACTGAACTATTCTCAGACATCTTCATATTAAACAACTTTTTCATTAAAAATATCTTATTAGAGGCAGAGGATTTTTCATACAAATTCCCTAATGCATCCATTAGATCTTTTGTAGTCTTTTCCTTTGAGACATTAAATAATAACGAAGATGCAAGACTCAGCCAGATCATTCCAAGTGTTTTCCTATCCAGCAAATCCCATTCCACATCTGTCATACTCGAGGGTTTGTTCACCTTCTCAGACAACGGAGTATAAAGATCCTTTTGATAAAGGTAATCTTCCATCTGCATCTTCCAAAGACTAAAATTTTTCCCGTTGAATTTATCAACCCTAGATCTTCCTTCATCTGCCATAGCTCCCACTCAAGCTAAAAACTTTCCCTGCAATCCAACACTTCAGCAAACCAAACCAGGCTATGATACCAATTGTTAGGAGATAAGGGATAAAATATGCGGAATAATCCCTCACAGAATCGTAACAATAGAAACTAATATGCAGAAATTATTACAGATCTCAAATAAAATTGCAGAATAAAATAACACAACACAAAGAGACAGTATTTAACGTGGTTCACCCAATTTGGGCTACATCCAACCAAGAATCACTTGCTCAGATTTTATTACAAGCCACTGCTCTCTCAATACAATACCCAAATCCGTTTGGAGCTATGCTCAACAAACTCTACAGAATTCACACCCGAATTCAAAACACATCTGCAATACATTTGCTTGTCCATCTATCATATGCATAAGACCATATAAATAGACAACTGCTTAAGCAGTTTTACAAAACCGTGGGTATCAAAACCATGGGCAAAACCCGTCCCATAAACCTATGGGTCAAAAAACTCACCCATATGAGAAAAGCACGTTTCCCGATATTTCGGGTGCAATTTTTTCGAGGCGAGGATACATGAAAAGTGTACAGTACTCTTAGTGTACAGTCTTCAACACTTTCACACATGAAAACAGGCTCCACAACTAACATGAACTTCACCTCTCAGTATATTTTACATGTCATGTTTTGATCTATGTTCTATATGTATGTAAAATATGCCGAGAGGTGAAGTTCACAAGGCACCTATATATTTATATAATATATACCTCTTGACATATATTACATATATTTATATAAATATAGGTATGCTAGTAGCAACCGCTGGAGTTGTAAAAAATAATGCCTAAAATAAAGTATGGGAAATTAGGGGGAATTTTGGTTGTGCATGAATAAAATCAATATCTTACAAGGAATGTCATAAATGCATTTAAAGGAGGAACCATATCTCTTAAGAGAATGAGTATGAGCAAAAATAGGAAGGTCTATAATACACAAAGTTCTTATGGATTTTATTAGTAACCGTATTATCAAGTTAAAAAAATACAATATTTTTTCATATGAATTGAAATGCATAATGTACATCACATTTAATGACAAATTCATAGAATGAAATGTGTATTACACATGGTACATTATTTATATTCCAAGGACATAAGTGTATTTTCCTCAGCCTTCCGTTTCAAAATTAGTTTTTTGTTTTTCATCTTTGCATAGCGCTCATATGAAAATGGCGGAGATACTTTTAGACTAGCTGCAATGACTTCACTCGAGAGATAGCCAAAAATGTTAACCTCATTGTTTCTCTTTCTTCAATATCAACTATAGCCTTGGAAATATTCAAACCTTGCGATTTATGTATCGTCAATGCCCATGCCAACCGTAAGGGTAATTGGTGTGTGCGTCCCCTCTGTATTGGTGTAATTGGGATGGTACACGGAGTTCTATCTTCAAATGGTATTCCAAAGTAACTATCAAATTAAACCATTACATACGTTGGCGGGTTTGGTGGACCACTACCAGGTGCATATACTATGCTTCGAATATATCCCAAAGCTCCATTTACAAGACCTGCTTCTATCCAAAGATTGCATGTTAGCATAACCCTTGCACCATTAGAAATTAATAATTCTAAATCAAGTTCATCATTCAGACCTCCTGCCAGTGTGTTGGCGGTACTTGTTCTAGTTGTAATGCTGCATGTGACAGGTCTTTTCAATGAATGTAATTTTTTGTTGTTGTTGTTGTTATTCACGTTAATATTTATCGCCATCAAGTGAATATTATTATAGAATTCTTCGTTGCTATTTTTGTCTAATGTAGAACTTGTTCTACTCATTAACAACATATAATCATCTAGTGTCGGATTTGCATCTCTGAGATTTTCTAGAAGTTGTCGAAAACAGTTTTGGTCTTCATCTTCTCCTCCTTGCCTAAATACCTTATCTAATGTAAAAATTGTTCTGAATGCTTCCCATAACAACTTTGTGCGTCTATTACTATCATATGGTGGTTTATCAGTAACAGGAGGAAGTTTCCCCAAATCTCCTACCAAAACCATAGAAACACCACCAAAACTCATGTCTTCTCTTTCAGGGAATGCTTGACGAAGTTGGGAGTCCACGTTTTCTAGCAAACTTTGTCCAATGAAGCTCATTTCATCAATCAATACATATTTTATGTGGCAGATCTCTTGTTGGAATGTTGCAAGTCTCAATCCTTCCAATTCTGTAAAATCTATAATAGGGATTCGAAGTTGTGAATGGATCGTCGAGGTGCCAATATTAAAATTTACAAATCCTATTGGTGCAAGCAATAGAAGAGGAGAACGTTCTGGGAATGATGCATCAAAAAGTGCCTGAAGAATCACACCAATCATATAGGATTTTCCTGTTCCTTGAACTATCAAGAGCAATGGAATGTTATTTCAATGTTGATTATAATGTTTCATTATTATATCAAGTTTTTGTTTTTGTTTAGCACACAAGGCATCGTAATTGAAATTTGGGGCTAATTCATCATCTATAACCAACCCATTTTCTTTCATGTTTCTTATGAATTTTATCATTTTACTTGTGTATTCTTTACCTCGATATTCATCATTCCATGGTGCTTTTATGTCAATATATCTCCTTCCCAACATATCTATTTCCATCACTTGCAAAATTTGACCACGATGAAGCCTACACATGATTTCCGAATCATATTCTATTGTATTCTGTTGAACATGTTGATTAATTTCCTCTTCAGAATCACTGTTATTTTCAACATATTCTACTGCAATCATCCTTTCCACATGCCATGGATTATAACGGAACAATTCCCAGTTTGAACTTATTGAATCAGAATCAAGTCTGATATCTCTCTCTATATCCCAAAACGGCTTGTAAAGCAACAACTCTGACCAACAAAAATCAAACCATTTATGAGATTCTTGTGAAGGGACATAGGAAAACCTCAGGAACACTCTCACAATAGCTGCCAAACTCCTTGACCTCCCACTTTTTATCCCGTTTTCTCCTTGGATTATATGTCCAAGATCTAGCGGCATTAATAAGAGACACACTTTCCATGGAAAAAGGCCTATTCTTGTACATGTCAATGAAACTTATTGCATGTTCTTCAGGGTAATCTCCATCAGTTGTTACTGTTTTGAACACCTCATGGGTAACATTCAAATTGACAAATAATCTACTGCTCTCTACTAAAGGGAGCTCTAAAAACATGTGACATGTTTCTTGTGTGCCAATGTATCTTTCAACAATTGTTTCGGTTAGAAGTCTGCTTGTATGATTTCTCTACCATTTCATCTGGGTTTTCTATGTTTGTAATCCGCATCAACATTTGATGATAAGTTTCAAATATTTTCTCTACTTTTGCTGCATACTTTACAATGTACTTGACTACGAAATGCTTGGAAAGAATAGGTTGTCAATCTAGATTTACTCTCCACAATTGTAATTATTAGTGTCGGTTATTATTTATCATTTTATTTATTTATTAGGATAATTCTTACACTTGTGTTAGCCCTACACTTGTTGGGTTAGCTTGCTTAGGTGTACTAGTTGTGTGGAGTTAGCTTACTAATTGTGTTGAATTAGCTTCTCAGTTATGTGGAGTTAGTTTACTAGTCTTTTGGAATTAACTTAACTACCAGTATCAATTAGTGGGAGTTCTTCACCACTGATTTAGGTAGTAGTTACAATTCCCTCCTCCTATATGTACATCTTTCTTATTGAATAATTCAAGTCATTGTATTGTAATGTATTGAGCATTATGGATTATGATGGATTTTCATATATGGTATTTTAGCTCTTTTGCTTTGCAAATCTAATGTGGTGTGTTATTATCATCTAAGATCGCCACTTGGAATAATCTTCTTATTATTCCATTCATGGTATCATAGCGATAGATGATGTAGACATCTATCTATAAGTTTTTTTTTACAAACAAGGGTTTATTATTTTCATATATTTGGAATTTGTTAACATTTTTTTGCAACATGCATTTTTATGCAAAATGGAGTGTGGAATTAGATTTGTAAGGTGCCAAAACCTAAGAATAGACTGTAAAATCGACCATGTTTTGAGACAATCAAATCTGGATGTAGATATGTACCCTTTGGGTGCATTCTTTTATCCATTGGATACAAGTGTATACCTTCCGGATGCATTCTTTTACCCTCTGGGTATTTCGGTTTTGGGTAGTCTTTTATCCAATGGACATAGATATGTACCCTCTTTGTGCATTCTTTTATCCATTGGATATAAGCATGTACCTTCCAGATGCATCCTTTTACCCTCTGGATATTTCAGTTTTGGATGCAGTCTTTTATCCACTGGACGCAGATCTGTACTCTCTGGGTGCATTCTTTTATTCATTAGATATAAGTGTGTACCCTCTGGATGCAATGATTTACCCTCTAGACATTTTAGGTTTTGGGTGCAGGCTTTTATCCTTTGTTCGTAAGCATGTATCATGTGGATGCACTCTTTTACCCTTTGCACATTTGGGTGTCACGTGTACCTTTTAAAAAAATATCAGCAATAAAATATTATTGTAATAGCAAAACCTTCTAGAGCTCATAACTTTTGATCTGTAGCTTGAATTAAGGTGATCTTTTTTTGAAATTGTGTATTTTTTCGAGGTATATGCATTGGTGAAATTTTTATACACATATTTCAAATGTAAAAGGTACTTTTACTCATTGTAATATTTGCATGCACTCAATTATAAAGTGCCAAATTTGGGAGGGTGTTGTGATCACTTGTGGATGTAATTTTGGTTGAGCCCGACATCCTAAACTATTGGGTATTGCATTCTTGTATCTATGGGTGTATACATGTATATCTCTCTTGTTTGTTGAGATATTTTGGATCTATATTTTCAACACTTTTTTTGGCATGTTGATAGTCTCTCTTATGGGGGAGCTATTCTGGTGGAGCCCAATGTTAGTTTTCCAGTTTTCCAGTAGTTGATTTTGACAACTCATACAGATCTGTGGTGTCACTCTACCCATTCTGCAATATGGGAGGGTGTGGTGTTGATATTTCTTCTTCAGGTTTTGTGCCATTTCCTTGTTACCTTGGATTTTCTTAGATCATGGCACTCCTATTTATTTGGATCTCGTGTCCACCTTGTTTCCTTGGTTATTCTTGGATCGTGGCACACCTATTTGTAGTAGTTGATCAAATTATGTTTGGTGTTTTTTTTTTCACTTTTGACATCACTCAATTGATAGTCTCCTTATATGGAGCTATTCTGGTGAAGCCCAGTGTTAGTTGTTTTTGAGTTCTATGATCAAGCAGTAGATTCAGACCACAGTGCGCACCACACTTCTATAACATTATATGAGTTTTTGGAGCTGAGCTTCTGAGGATATCTTGCAGTAGGATTTTTCCCTCTCTACTTTGTTATTATTGGTTTTGGGTACCTTGTGGTGTCCAATTTTCCCAGTTATTGTACATGGGTACCTCATCAAGCCTTGTTGCTAGGACCCACCTTCTTTTTCACCCACCTAAGCTATCCTTACGAGAGGGTGTTAGTGTAGGTTATTATTTATCCTTTTATTTATTTATTAGGATAATTCTTACACTTGTGTTAGCCCTACACTGTTTGGGTTAGCTTGCTTAGGTGTACTAGTTGTGTGGAGTTAGCTTACTAGTTGTGTTGAGTTAGCTTCTCATTTATGTGGAGTTAGTTTACTAGTCTTTTGGAGTTAACTTAACTACCAGTTCAGTTAGTGGGATTTCTTCACCATTGATTTAGGTAAGTAGTTACACTTCCCTCCTCCTATATGTACATCTTTCTTATTGAATAATTCAAGTCATTGTATTGTAATGTATTGAGAATTATATTATGATGGATTTATTTATATGGTATTTTAGCTCTTTTGCTTTGCAAATCTAATGTGGTGTACTATTATCATCTGAGATCACAACTTGGAACAATCTTCTTATCGTTCCTTTCAGTAATATGCAGGTTCAAAATTTTTATCTCTCGTCTCTGAGTCTTGATATAACTTTGATCCGTCGAGATTCAATGGCCATGGTGCATTATACCTGCAAAATGTAATAATCAATTATTAGTTCTTCCACATATGTGTTTTTTATTTCAATTTAATTATTCAAAATTTTGAACATTACCTACAAACCATTTTCCCCCTTTTTCTTACGTAGGCAGGCACCCTCTCTACGCATTGTATGTCGTTCTACACTATTGAGAATCTCTTCGTAGTCACATTCCATATCTACTTGTGTCAGTTGTCTTATATTTTGAAGACATGGATGCTGCATAAAATTTTGGTAGACCTGTAACATAGAACATAAGAATACGCAATATATTTTGAGAACGTAAAAATTCTATATAAATCACAAACTTGATGAGAATCGATAAATTACTTGTATGTTTCGCTGGTGCAGGTACTCCTGAGGATTCCATGTATGGACAATAGAATGGAAGTATTTTTTAGGATTTCCATGTTGAAAATCATCATTCCAATCAATTTTGTCCATATTTGGTGCACCTTCTAACCATATGAATCCATGCACATGCGGTGAACCTCTATGTTGTCATTCATATCTAGACCAATAATCTTTAACTTTCATTCCTTTTTGTAATATCTCCTTTTGGAAGAAAAGTGTATGTCGCAGGTGCATATAATGTGCCACTATATGTGGATATTTGATGACATTTTTCCTTTGCAAATTTTGTGCTTCCTGTGGATTATCCGGTGGCGTTCCAGGCATTAATGCATGTAGATCAGGCCAATACGTATCAGCAACACTTAATGTGAAAAAAATGGTAGGTGATCAGATTTGATGCAACATGCCTGTCAGTTCACCATGAGATTTTTCCTAATAAGACCTTGTACCCCTCAAAGATGTTCTGAACCGCATCAAATAATCAGCCAGATTGGAATGGGGAACATTTTGCATATGCTCACGTAACTCATTAATGGCGATTGGAATATCTTGGAGGTTTTTCTTAACAAACACTGCAGATGAGTTTTGTGCACGATGTCTCATGATCATGTTCATCATGTAATACTTGAATCGGGGATGTCAACCAAATCGATGATCCCTATATCGAAATAAATGTTTTTAAAATTCATGGAGACGTACTCGTCTTAACCACAGTTCTAGCCATTCATATTTTCCATCGGGAAACAAAGTAGGGAATGTCATATCAAGTAATCCTACTGTCACATACTCATTAATAGGAGATAATCCTATCCCTGGCCAATCAATTAACGCTCCAGGGTCTACATGAGGGTTATTCACCCATGCATGGATTAATTCCATCTCCCTTGGGGCATTAGGTGGTTTAGATGACATTGATGTTGTATGAATAATTATGTTTTGTTCATTTTTCTCCATGGTCGGACCTATAAATACAACTTCATTTGCATCAAAATCAAACTCCATATGCATTGAGTTCAACTCCTCAAATACATTTTCATCGAAATGAGGTGGAAGTTCATTCATAGCATTTTCATTGATCTGAACATCTGAATAGAACTTATCATGTTCTATTTTTATATTTCAGTGCATTGTAAACTTACTCTCTATTGACTGTAAAGTTGTAATTTGTTCCACACTAATCTCTCCTCTGAACAATAATTATCAGTAAATCTTTCAATCTATGCAGAAAAAGATTAGTGATTTATTTTACTTCTTGAATAAAACTTATCATGTGACCTTTATATTTATATTGACCTCCTGTCGCATGTGTCACTTGCAGGATTGGGTTGACACGGGCTATCAACATTTCCTCAACTGGAGTTAAGTTTGCAAGTTCTGGTGGTTGTGCCCCGGGATCCATATTGTTTGATGTTGAAAATTGATGATGACCTTTCTCTTGTCTGCATCTAGTACACACGGGTCCTTCAGGTGTTCGAGAAAATTTTATTCCAAGGTATCATTCTTGACAAATATAAGACATGATAGGTGAAGTAAGGTTATCAAGACCACGTTGAAAAATCATTTGGACGGTATTCAAATCTCTCCTTACCATTCCATTGGGATCAAATATATTTTGTTCTATCTCAATATGTGAGTTTTGCATTCTTCTTCTTCTTCTTCTTCTTCTTCTTCTTCTTCTTCTTCTAGGTTCTTTTGTTGATGCCTCCTATAAATGATTATTTTACATTCTTCTTCTTCTCGTTTCTCATGTTTGTTGTAATGTTTTCTCCTCCTGCACACCATTATTATCTACATTATCTCTAACATCGACATCCATTGTATCTTGGCCCAAGTTTTCAGGTGTTTGGAGCACACGATCCACCAATGTTGAATTTCCTCCCCCAAAATTGAATTCATCATTACCAACCAATCTATGATAGTGCCTTTGAGATGCTTCATGGTGAAGTTCTTGTCTTCGAATTCTTTATTCTTCTAGCAACTGATCTGAATGAATATGTCTTTGTATATTTGTTCTTGATACATGTGAGTCATCTTGAGATGAGCCCGCACATGAATTGTTATCATCTTATCTGATATATTGTTGGTCTTTCTACATCTAATGCATCATTTGTCAATTCATTCCTCTATTCTGTAAATCTTTGTCTATCATCATCATTTCGATGTTTCCTTTGTTCCTCTCGTTGTGCATCTGTCATTTCTTGTTGTCTTCTTTTACGATATTGTCTTGGATATTCTCTTCGATATGCTCTTCTCTCTTCTTCATTTGTTAATTCATTCCTCTGTTCTACAAATGTTTGTCCATCATTATCATTTTGATTTTTTCTTTGTTCCTCTCATTGTACCTCTGTCATTTCTTGTTGTCTTCTTATGCGATATTGTCTTTGATATTCTCTTTGATATCCTCTTCTTTCTTCTTCATTTTCAAAATTTAATCTTCCTAATTCTTCATTTGTTAATTAATTTCTTTGTGTTGCAAGTCTTTGTCTATCATTATCATTTCAATGTTTCCTTTGTTCCTCTCGTTGTGCATCTGTCACTTCTTGTTGTCTTCTTATGCGATGTTGTCTTTGATATTCTCTTTGATAAGATCTTCTTTCTTCTTCATTTTCAAAATTTAATCTTGGTCGAGCCATACCTATAAAGTATTTTCAAGAAATTTTTAAATTATTTATATAACTAAAAATTTCACGTACATGTAATAGACAACAATCATATAATATTAATTTTTTAAATATTAGGAGTCAGCATACAAAACAATCCTACACAAATTGGACATGATTTTGTTACAAAAACATCAAACAATTAATTTCGAGACTTTGTAAAAAAATTACATCATCCCAAAATGGACAAGTTTAACATACATTAGGGGCACCCTCGTTACGTTGCTTTAAAATCCTTTTTGTCCAAATTTGAACGTGCTAGGATAGTTTCAAAGGGAAATATCCCATTCAAAAATCCTAGCTCCTGGCATCGAAAAAGGCATATGCAACGCTAGATTCCGAGTTGGACAAATGTTCTGTAGCTTCTTGTGTAAATGGTCTGGCAATTTTAGAGAATTATTTCCAAAATGTAATAAATACAAAATCATGAATGAACTGTATATAGATCTATCTAATATTCAAAGGGGCCATGATATTCCGATTCATCTAATATTTAAAAGCACAATGACATTCAAAATTTCATATTACGGTAAAAGAGACATTACTTATAAAATTCACACAAAAGCCTAAAATTGAATTCTTAATATTTATATCGGCATTAACTATAAAGTACCCTATCATTAATTAATAAAATACCATACCCTTTACTGTGTAAAAAGAGATCAATTAATAAAATAAATCAAAGAGATTAATTAATATAGTTTTTGGTTTACAGTAATGTTTGTGAGCATGTTCATGTTTATTTTTCACATAAATTGACATTTCTATTTTGAATGTACCATATTATGCACATGTATATTACCTCTAATGTGTATAAGTGAATGTAGTGTAATATGTTTTCTGTGTAATATGTATTGATAAAAGTAATCAAATTTACAGTGTAATAACTGTGTAATACCCTTTTCACTTTATCATTGATTTCCTGTGTAATACCCTTGACTTTGAAATACCCATTTGCTATCATTAATTAATAAAATACCATACCCTTTACTGTGTAAAAATAGATCAATTAATAAAATAAATAAAAGAAATAAAATTTAATCAATGTGTCCAAAAATTTATACATCACAATTCTTGAATAGAAACCAAATAAGTCTGTTCCACAACCCTTTACTATGTAAAAAGAGATCAATTAATAAAATAAATAAAAGAAATTAAATTTACAAAGAAAAAATCAATAAACCATTTACTGTGTATTATGCCTCACAATTTTTGAATAGAAAGCAAATAAGTCTGCTCCAACAATTCCTTATGATTTCAAAAGTGCACAATGTTATCCCTAAACAATCCATATAAATATAAGACTAAAATAATCAATGTGGAAACATCATTTCAAGAAATCAATTTATTAAGGAAATAAATTAAATTCAATTTACCAATGCAATCAATAAACCCTTTAGTGTCCAAAAATTTATACCTCGCAATTTTTGAATAGGCAAATAGTTTGTTCCAAAATTCCTTAAGGTGAAAAGTGCAAATGTTATCCCTGAACAATCCATATAAACTAAAATAATCAATGTGAATACTCATATTCACTAAAATTATCAATGTCAAAACATCATTTTAATAAGAAAATTCAAACCAATTGCACATACCAGTTAAAGAAAATGTGGGCATACCTGTTAAATAAGGTGAAAATAGGGTTACTTACCTTTACCATAGTCATCTGCAAGAAAGAGAAGAAAAGTAAGGGAAGCAAATGCCTAAAATGTTTGGGTGGGGGACAGTTTTGTAACTGTCCTTATCATATTTTTTCAATTAATAGGTGAACTTATATGTATAATACATTTATTCATTTCACCTTATTCATATGTATTAATAAAATACAATTGAATTCACTGTGTAATACCCTTTACTTTGAAATACTCATTTAACCTTATCATTAATTAATAAAAGACAATTGAATTTATTGTTAATACCATTTACCACGTATTTCACCCTATCATTCAATTAATAAAAGAAATTAAATTTATCCATTTACTGCGTAATACTCATTTCGAAAGAAATTAAATTTATCCATTTACCGCATAATACCCATTTCACTTAGCACATTTATTTCTCCTAATAATTTTATTGGTTTTTATTTATACAGATTCTTTTTATTTACACAAATAATTATTTACATGGGCACGACATCAGACTCCTCAACTCAACATACATATATATATATATACATACATATATATATATATATATATATATATATATATATATATATATATATATATATATATATATATATATATATAAATATCACACATGTTTAGGTATTCATTTCCCCATCATCGTAGTCATCATCATGATTATCATCGTTAGGTCATGATCATGATTATCATCTTCACATACATGGTCATTTTCATCTTCCATCATCATCATTATCATTACCATTGTTATAGTGCATATTTAGGAGATTTAAGGTTTACAAAGTGTGACATAGTTGTCATCTTTTTCATTGTCACTTCTGTCATTGTCGTCGTTGTCATCATTATCCTCATCATCATTATCACCACCATTAACACCACCACCATCAACATCTTTGCCATCATCGGGTTGTCGTGAATATTTTTTTATTATTATGTTAATTTGTAAATAAATTAAATATTACAATCATCATCATATCATGATCATGAGATAAATAAGTTAGGTATTGTTTTATGAATAATGCAACTCCCGCGGTTGCTACTAGCATACCTATGTTATATAAATATATGTAATATATTCCGAGAGGTATATATTATTTATATAGTATATAAATATATAGGTGCCTTGTGAACTTCACCTCTTGACATATTTTACATGTCATGTTTTTATTTATGTTCTATATATACATGACATGTAAAATATGCCGAGAGGTGAAGTTCACAAGGCACCTATATATTTATATAAATATATGTACTATATACCTCTCAGCATATATTACATATATTTATATAATATAGGTATGCTAATTATATTCTATTGTGATTACGTCAGATGTGTCGTTGAAATTCAAAATTATATTTACAAATTTATAAGGGAGGGGAGCCAGTCATGGTGCACCCAAACTTTTGAGGCAAAAATGGAGGAGAAAGAATAGAGATTGAATATCTCATATTATTCTATTAAACATAGAACTCACGTACATTATTTATAGGTATGGAATTGAACAAGACTCCCCTAAATGGATGGAGAGGTTACAAAATAGAAGGAGAGAATAATGGAATACACCTAGAAGGAGAAAATAAAGGGATAGAATAGAACTTTCTCTCCTAAAAATATAGATTATTCAACGTATGCTAACATTCCCCCCCTTATTACATTATTCTTGCAAATGTGACTCCTGAAAAATTCAAATTTCACTTTGCCAAGGGATTTAGTGAGAATGTCGGCAACTTGTCCTTCAGTAGGACAGTACTGGAGCTGAATTTGATGGTTCAAGACGTGCTCTCGAATGAAATGGAAGTCAATTTCAATATGCTTTGTTCGTTCATGAAAGACTGGATTCTGCACGAGCTTCAACACACTCTGATTGTCATAATAGAGAATAGGTGACTATTTTTCAGGAATTCCCAGGTCATCCAAAATGTGACGTATCCATATCATTTCACACACAACTCCTCATGCGGTGTGATATTCTGCCTCTGTGGATGAGATAGAAACAACATTTTGCTTCTTGCTTATCCACGAGATAGGTCCAGATCCGAGATGAAATATGTATCCTGTAGTTGACTTCCTATCATCAACAGATCCGGCGTGGTCCGAGTCGACGTAACCCTGTAAGAAGAATTGATCATTCTTCTTATATTCCAGACCATAATTAGTTGTTCCTCGGACATATCTCAAAACATGCTTTGCTACATTCCAGTGACATTTCTTTGGCTCCTGCATGAACCTAGAAAGATAGCTGACAGCATAGCAGAGATCTGGTCTGGTATATGTCAAATAGATGAGCCCTCCAACAAATTTCCTATAGAGAGTAGCATCTACTTGAGGTGAGTCCTGGAATCTTGAAAGTTGCAAGCCTTTTTCCATGGGAGTGGATATAGGTTTACAGTCAGACATTCTATACTTTTCCAGGAGTGTCTTGGCATACTTTGTCTGGGAGACAAAAATGTGATGCTCCTTTTGCCATATCTCCAAGCCAAGACAGTAATGTAGTAGCCCCAAATCTGTCATGTCGAAGGTTCTTTTGAGATCATTCTTTACAATATCAACCTGATCTTCTGAACTACCAGTGATCACAAGATCATCTACATAAACAACCAGAATGACAATTTCTTTGCCTACCTTCTTTATATACAAATTTGAATCTGAGGGGCTACGAGTGAACCCATGCTGCAAAAGGTGATCGTTGATCTTGATATACCATGCCCTGGGAGCTTGTTTCAGTCCGTAAAGTGATTTGATGAGACGACATACCTTCTTAGGCTACTTTTCATCAACAAATCCTTTAGCTTGGGTCATGTATACTTCTTCTTTCAGATCACCATTTAGGAAAGCACTCTTGATGTCCATCTACTGAAGTCTCCATCCTTTCTGTGCTGCAAGTGCGCAAACTACTCTGATGGTCTTCATCTTCGCAGTGGGTGCAAAGGTTTCTTCATAGTCGATGCCTTCTTTCTGAGCATATCCTTTTGCTACAAGTCATGCTTTATGTTTGTCGATGGATCCATCTGCCTTATATTTTGTCTTAAAAACCCATTTGCAGCCTATGGGTTTCTTTCCTGTAGGCAGATTGACAAGTTCCCATGTCTGATTTTTCATGAGCGAGTCATATTCTGTATCCATGGCTTCCTTCCACTGAGTTTGACTGAGTGCTTCATGAACATTATCTGGCTCGGAGCTATTCATCAGTGAACTCATGAGTGCAAAGTTGACCTCATTTCTTGTTTGACTCCTTGTTTTGACTCCGGATGATGTATCTGGGAGTTGTTGCAAATGTGAGTCCTTGATAGTGCTTTGTACCCACTTTGGATGAGAACTTGGCTGCTTTTGAGAAGAACTGTGTCGTTGCTGTGAGGATTGATGTGGAGTCACATTCTCCAGTTCTCCAAGGTCAACAAATAGTTCTCCTGGCAGCATTTCTTTTCTCTGAGTAGTCTCCTCTAGCTCATCATCTGATTCAGAGACTAATCGGTGAGATGTGTTTGGAAGTGGATCTTTTGTTGATATTATTGAGTCAAAGGATGACTCGTCACAAACCACATCCCGACTCTCATATATTTTCTTTGTCTCAGGATCCATGAGACGATACGCCTTCGAGGTAGTACTGTAGCCAAGAAGGATACACGGGAGTGTTTTTGGCTCTACCTTCTTTCGCTTCTGAGCTGGGACATGCATGTATGTTGTGCAACCAAATACTCGCAAATGAGAAATTGATGGATTTCTACCACTCCATACCTCTTCTGGCATTTTGTTCTGTAGAATCTTTGTTGGTTCCCTGTTGAGAAGATATACAGCCATTTGTACTACTTCAGCCCAATAGCGTTCTCCTAGCTTTGCAGTTGATAGCATGCAGCGAGCCATCTCCATCACTGTGTGATTGCGACACTCAACAATGCCATTTTGCTGGGGCATGTAGGGAGTAGTCAGGTGCTGCTTAATGCCGTGATGGTTCAGGAAGGCCAAGAACTTCTTTGATGTGAATTCCCCCCCTCGATCTGAGCGGAGTAGAAGAAGTGGTTGTCTGGACTCTTTGACAACACGATGATAGAAGTTCTGCAAGTGTTGAAGAGCCTCACTTTTCTTCTTTAGGAAATATACCCACATCTTGCGAGAGTGGTCATCCACGAACAGCTGGAAGTACTTGTATCCTGAAAATGAAGCAGGCAATGGGCCATTCAGATCGGTATGAACTACCTCCAGACACTTCTTGGCATGGAAGGTGCTCACTTGAAATGGATCTCTGTGTTGTTTTCCTGCAAGACAGCTAGGGCAAATAGGCAAGGAACTGGACAATTTGGGTAGTCCATGGACCATTGCTTTTGAACTCATCTGGTGCAATGAACTGACCGACAAGTGTCCATATCTAAAATGCCATAAGGCAGTTGATTCTATTGTTGAAGCAGATAAAGCTACTGCAGAAGATGAAACAGTATCTAAAGCAAATAACTTATCTTTTACAAAAGCTTTAGCAAGAACCGTACCTTGTCGGGAGATTAAGCATGATTTAATGCCATTTTGAACAAGAAATTCTACCTTAAGGTGATGATTCAAGAGCTGAGTAACTGACAAGAGGTTGCTAGTCAAGCCAGGAACATATAGTACCTTTGTAAGTGTACATTTTCATGGTCCCAGAGGAATAGTGACATTCCCTATTCCTTCTGCAGTGTACTCTTTGTCATCCGCTATCCGAACTCGATCTCCAGTTGGTTCTTCATGTAGTGAATCAAACAGCTTCTTGTCACCTGACATATGCTTGCTTGCACCAGAGTCTATCAACCAGACTTTCTTCGTGGGTTGAGAAGTTTGAGAGACGAGTACAAGATTCTTACTACAATGGGCTCCTTCTGATATCTCCTCACCAGAGTCATCATCTTCTTGTTGGGCTGCGAGATTTCCCTTGTGCTTTCTCCAGCGGGGATGTCGTTTGGAATTTTGAAAATCTTCACGCCCGGATGTGCTTGTATGGCTTGAAGACCCCTGTTTCAAGCTATTGTGCTAGCAGTGATCAGTGTCATGAGTATTGGTTCTGCAAATGTGACACCATCTCTTTGACTTTTGATCTTTCTGTTGTTGTTTGGGTTGCGCTGGATTTGGCTTCTCTGGGGGACCTTTCCGATTCTTCTGGCCACGATAAGGCTTTGTGAACAAGGCTTTGTCCTGAGACTCCTCATGCGATGAAGTGATGGCCTCTTCCTACTGCAGCAAATTCACAAGCTCTTCGAATGTCACTGTTTGTTTAGACACATTCAGTGTCGTAACGAACACTCAGAATTGAGAAGGGAGTGCTCTCAAGGTGATTGTGATGAGAAGTTTATCATCCACCATTTCACTGAGTGCTAATAACTCTGATCTCAGCTCAGCCACGTGACGTAAGAATTCCTCCACTTTCTCGTCTGACCCCATAGAGAGGGTGTGCAGCTTTGACTGAAGATGAAGTATCTTCGTCTGATTTTTGGCTTCATAAATGGTTGCCAACTTGTCCCAGGCCTCCTTGGGTTTCTCCACATTCCTAACATGCGGTTGCACATCATCACTGATACTGAGCATTATCAGCATCAAGGCTTTAGCACTAGCCATTTCATATTTTATTAGTTCATCGGGGGTTGTGGAGCGGGCACAGACCCTGTGACAATTCCCCATAATCCTTCAAACTGAAGGATTGTCTTCATTTTTGTCTTCCAGGACACAAAATTAGACCCTTTGAGCAACTGAGCGTCAGACAAAAGTAACTTCAGAGCAGACATCGTAATAAAAAAAATATTTATTTATTTGAAAAGTTATTACAATTTTGACTCACTGACGAGAATTACTGGCTCGTAGATGCTCGCGATATTCACGTGCTGTGAGACGGTGATGCTTTGTAGGGTGTTCTTCTTTGTCGTCACAATCGGCGTCATATCCGGCTTCTAATTCTTCCCGTACTCACTTTGCTTGGCAATTGACGTCAAAAAGAAAGTATTCAAGAAGTCCTTCTCGAACTAGCTTGTCGAATGCAAGATTGCCGGTATTTCGAAGCTCATTCAGCAAAGCAAAGTAGAACCTAGAGCTCTCAGGAGCTTCTCCATGGTGTTCTCTGGCTGGTGAGTTGATATTCTGGCTTTCAGCTATGGCGACCATGTTATTGACGCTCTCAATCAAGTTGTCTACACTCGACATTCAACGAAGTTTTTTTTTTTATGATCTGCTTCTTGTCCTTCGTTGTCATGGTGGAAAGGTCTGTTTCAGACACTAAAGGCACTATATATATATATATATATATATATATATATATATATATATTTTAAAATATGACCTTCAGGTTGCACAATCTCCCACACAAAAATAATTCTCCTTTCATGCAAATGAGCAAATGAATTCTACCTTTCTACGCAGGCTTGCAAATCTCCACGCACCAATATCAAACATCGACGCAGAAGGTAGCAAAAGACTAAGTTTAGGAAAGAAATATTTTCCACGCAGTAGTCATGAGCAAGAGAATTTTTTTTTTTTCAAGCTTCTTCTTGTCTTTCCATGCAGCTTTTAAGACTTTCACTCACCTTCACATGAGCCACCAGCAGGAAAGAACAACCACCACATAGCAAAATGACTGTACAGGGGTCGCAGTTGCACCAGGTAGAAATAGAAGCCAAAAACCCAGATTAATTGCATGCAGGTCGGTTTTTCCTTCCTTCCATGCAGGTTTTGAAGGACAACATCAACACAGATGGAAATTCAATTTCCCACACAGCAGACAAAAAATTCTCTTTTCCACGCACCTTCCTTGAATCCACGTGTCTTTTCTCTTTTTTTTTCACGCAGGTTTCTAAATGCTCACGCTGAGTATGGTCTCTTCCACGTAGCATGAAAAGATAGCAAATGGGGAGAGTCCACTCTAACTCCTCTTCCTCCATGCACGCAGGTAGCTGATACTTGTTTTTAGCGTAGAAAACAACAAAAAACAGGCGCAGGAAAAAGACAACAAAAAATGTCCACGTATTTTAAAAATGTTTTCTCTTTTCTTGCGCACAGATTTCCTCTCCACATGCACACTACAGGCCGCTGTAGCCTCCTTCCACTGTAACTCCTCTTCCAGGATGCCTTTCAGGGAGAAGCAAGATTAATATTCTTCTTTCATGCACAGTCAGAGATCAAGAAAGCTCTGATACCAAACTGTGAGGCAGAAATGGAGGAGAAAGAATAGAGATTGAATATCTCATATTATTCTATTAAACATAGAACTCACGTACATTATTTATAGGTATGGAATTGAACAAGACTCCCCTAAATGGATGGAGAGGTTACAAAATAGAAGGAGAGAATAATGGAATACACCTAGAAGGAGAAAATAAAGGGATAGAATAGAACTTTCTCTCCTAAAAATATAGATTATTCAAAAATCTGTCAAAAGAAGTGCTTGAGAATTCTCTACAACCTAATCTATGGTTTCCAAACAAATTGCTGACATTTGTAACCCACCCTAGCATACTTGATCGAGTGAGAGGTGTCAATTTTTTTTGTCTTTTCTGGGGTTGGACGAATACATGCTACTTAATCACCCCACCTATTACTCTTTAGTCTGCCACTTATTACAAAGGGATCCATGATTTTTGAGTAGTGTGGAAATCTGCGCATGTAGATATAGTATTAAATTAGAAAGGGAATGTTGTGTTATTTCAAAAAAGCATATCTTAATATGTATAAGTCTACTTCATTTATTGTCATTGAAGGCACCAATAAACATCTCACTGCCGCTGTCCATTAATATGCATGGAGTTTCCCTACTTAAACCTCACAGTGGAGAGATTGAGAAAGATGAAACTCGGAAAGAAGAAACTTGGTTTTAACTTGCTTAGCGTTTTATGATACTGCATCCTTCAAACCCGCCTAATCATTGCGTTGGAAATGTGTTTCAATGTTATTTTTCCATATGGGCATTTGTTTGTAGCTTGGAAGGTAACTTCCGACGTGTTTGGTAGCAGCGGTGGAGAGTCTCAACTTGAAAAAATAGAAAGATGAGAGTCTGGCAGTGACAACATGGAGGGAAATGGATCTGGTGATGAGCAGGAAGGTAACCATCCCATGAAGAAACCGTATCACAGAGTAGCCCTCATCCAGATGAGAATCAAAGGCAGCTTTTGAGCAATCAATTCGGGCTTTCACCACAAGTTAGATTAAATTTTGGTTCCACAATAGAAATGTACCCAAATGAAAGTATTCTGAGGATTACGAAAATCATCTATTGAGTATTATAGATGTGGATAAATTTACTTGCTTAACATATTTTATTGTGGCTAATGAGATATTTTGTTTTGGTTCCAGTTTTGTCCAGAGTTATAACTTTGAGATTTGTGAGCTGGTTGAGACACCCATTCACTGTAACCAATCAAAAAAATGAAAAAAAGTTAAGTTTGAAATCTTATGTTTGTAAAGAATACAAACCATCACCATCATATTTGTAGGTGATGTTTTACATCTTACACCACCTCCTCACACATAGGATTTAACAGTTTTGGTAATATAGATTTTCAAGGATTTAATTAGGATTAAGTATGCGAGGATTTAACAGGATTTAATATATGCGATTTTTAATGGGTAAAAATTGATAGATTTAAGCTTATACATTATTGTATTCATATGGAACAAGATTGTTGGAGTCAACTCAAAATTGAACAGTACATGATGTTGCAAGAAGTTTTTTCAGAAATCACTGTGTTGGATCACCAACATTCAAGTGGAAGTTTGGAAATTGTTTGATTCTCTTTGAATATCTACACTCCATATTGGTTTTAATAGGTGAGGTTTTTACCCTCATTGAGGCAATGATAGAAACTATTTCATAATTTCACTTTCTATTGGTAGAATGTGTTATTGGCCTTACTGGCTATTACATTAATGACCAATATAGGTTATTGGAAAATTGCATACTAGCATTCACTATTTCCTCAATTTCAAAAATGTAATTTTTAGAAACAATAGGAGTTTAAATCTTTGAAAAATATAATCACATAACTTGGAAGACATATATTCATTGCACCGTAACATTACCATTGTCCATGTACAAAAACATGGCCATACAATATACTTAGGGCCATATAACTATTATAACTATATTGTGGTTTATAAATCGAAAGGCCAAACCTCATGGAAAGGATCCATAATGTAATTTTCACATTGTTGTTCAAAAATAAATATTTACTTTCAAGAAATAACAATTTCCATGAAATTTTCGCATAGGAAGGTCCATGGAATTCCAATCACTACACCTGACCTCAAAGTTGGGGTGTTACATTTCCACATTAGGGAAAACAAAAATATGAACAAATCCCTTATTATTGTGTAGTTGGGATTATTTTAGATCCTGGAGAAGCATTCCAATGTCCTAGGTTTAAATATTGCTAACTAGTTGATCACTGTTCCCATGTTTGCCCAAGGTCCAAGTGTATGAACCCATTGATTCTCTGATAACATTGGGTGTTGAACATAGACAAAGGATCCTGCCCTAGACCATCATAAAAACCCATTAATTAGTTAAGAAAATTTAACTGAATACTTCTTGCCTTATTAAACGGCTTGCAACTTTATAACTCTTCAACTACATTTGAATTATTTCACGATTAGTAAATCTTTTGTTATAATAAATAAATCATTATCTATTCCTTTTAATTCAATCATTTCAGTGCTCCTAAATCTTTTCCTCCTAGGGGCTTTTTCATTTTTATTCTGCTCATTAATATACGCTTATCAAGTCAATTCTTTAAGATACCTTCATGTCTACCTAAATTTATTTAACTTAGTATTATATTTCTTCAATGTCATTTATTGACATAATTTTTTATGGCTAAGGTCTAACTTACTCTAACCCTAATTATTAAGTTTAAATAATCTACGGTAATCCTTATTTAGACACTTATCTAGCTCAATCCATGTATGAAACTAATTTAAGCACTAATTGACCTAAAGTCATGTCTCTTTTTTTTAATCACACAGGGAACTAAAAGAATAAAGGTCACACTTTAATTCTAACATGTTAACACCCCTTTAGTGGCCACATTCTCAAAATAAACATGAATTTAAATTAAAATATATTCCCACCAAAATTGCATCTACTTAAGATTCTGCATGGATTGATTCTTTATCCATTGACATTGACCAACATAGTAGAGCCCTTGGGTCTTAGGTCATTCAATCTAATCCTAAAAGATCCTAAAGTGAGGTTCTAACTTATTCATTTATTTAACCTTATTTCTTAGTTTTCATTTGCAATTTTGGGATGAGAAGGAGATGCTTCTTAATGGCAGATACTGAATGTTTTATTATTCAATGCATGTCTTACAATCAAAAGAGCAAGTCAAATATACAGGCTACGGGAGGAGATCTACGAGAGAGGACAGTTAGATAACTGTCATAAACAAAAAACTAACAATGTATTAACTCTAACAATGTGCTAACATTCCCACCCTTAATACATTGCTCTTACAAATGTACCCCCTAAACAAATCAAACTTCACTTTTCCGAGAGGCTTGGTGAGAATATCTGCAACCTAAAAATCAGTAGGGCAGTACTGGAGCTGAATTTGGTGGTTCAAGACCTATTCATGAATGTAGTGACATTCGACCTCAATATGCTTTGTTCATTCATGAAAAATAGGATTCTTCACAAGCTTCAACACACCTTGATTGTCACAGTGAATGATGGGAGGTTTCTCTTCAGGAATCCCTATATCTACAAGAATGCGATGTAACCAAATCGCTTTGCACACAGCTCCTCATGCAGCGTGGTATTCAGCCTCAGTGGATGAGAGAGCAACAATAGTTTGCTTCTTGCTAATCCATGAGATAGGTCCAGATCCGAGATGAAAAACATACCCTTGAAGTGGATTTCCTGTCATCAACAGATCCTGCATAGTCTGAGTCTGTATATCCCTGTAAGAAGAACTGATTTTTCTTCTGATACTCCAGACCAAAATCAACTGTACCTCAGACATATCTCAACACATGCTTTGCTACTATCCAATGACATTTCTTCGGCTCTTGCATAAATCTGGTGAGATAGCTCACTGCAAAGCAAAGATATGGTCTGGTATAAGTCAAGTAAATGAGACTCCCCACAAGCTACCTGTAGTGAGTGCCATCTACCTATGTGAATACTGGAATCTAGATAATTGCAAACCTTTTTCCATAGGTGTGGACATTGGTTTACAATCTGACATTCCATACTTTTTCAGGAGTGTCTTGGCATATTTCATCTAGGAGATGAAGATATGATTCTTCTTCTACCATATCTCTAAGCCAAGACAGTAGTGAAGTAGCCCCAAATAGTTCATGTTGAAGGATTTCTTTAGATCATTCTTTACATCATCCACAAGATTGTCAAAACTTCCTGTGATCACAAGATCATCTACGTACAAAACCAAAATAAAATCTTTGTTCCTACCTTCTTGATATAAAAATTTGTATTTGAGGGGCTATGAGTGAATCCATGTTGTAATAGGTGATCATCAATTTTTATATACCATGCCCTAGGTGCTTGTTTGAGTCCATAAAGTGACTTTATCAGACGACATACCTTGTGTGGTTCATGCTCGTCTACAAACCCTTCAGGTTGGGCCATGTATACTTCTTCTTTGAGATCACCATTCAGAAAAGCACTCTTGACATCCATCTGCTGAAGTTTCCATCCATTTTGCTGTTGCCAGTGCACAGACAACTCTGATGGTTTTGATCTTCACAGTGGGTGCAAAGGTCTCATGATAGTCAATTCCTTCTTGTTGAGCATAACCCTTTGCAAAAAGTCATGCTTTGTGTTTGTCGATTGAACCATCTGCCTTATATTTTGTTTTGAAAATCCATTTACATCTAATGGATTTCTTACCTGGAGGCAGATCGACAAGTTCCCACATCTGATTCTGAATTAGGGAATCATATTCAGCATCCATAGTCTGTTTCCACTATGGTTGGTCTAATGCCTCACGAACAGTGTCAGGTTCGATGCTATCAACAACTGAACTCATGAGTGACAAAATTTACCTCATGTCTGGCTTGAATTCATGTTCTGACTCCCGTAGAAGTGCCTAGAAGTGAGTTCAGGTGTGCATCCCTAATAGTATTCTAGACCCATTTCAGATGTTGGTGTTGTTGCTGCTGATGTGAAGATGTGTTTTCCAGTGTTCCTAGATCAACGAACAAGTCTCCACTCAGTCTCTTCTTCTCTCTGAGAAGAATCATCTTGCCCATCATCTAGATGTGTGAGAAATCTATGTGATGAGGTCGGTACTAGATCTCCATTGTGTGGTAGGGAGTCAAAGGATGACTCATCACACACCACATCTCGACTCTCGTAGATCTTCTTCGTCTCAGGATCCATGAGACGATATGCCTTTGAGGTAGTACTATACCCCAATAAAAGACATGGCAGTGTCTTTGGATTGATCTTCTTCCTTTTCTCATCTGGAACATGCATATATACAGTGCAACCAAAAACTCTCAAATGATGAATAGAAGGTTTATGACCAGTCCATACCTCTTCCGGTGTCCTGTTCTGCAAGATCTTCGTGGGTGCCAGGTTGAGTAGATACACTGTTGTCTAGACTGCTTCTTCCCAAAACTGATCCTCCAACTTGGCGGTGGAGAGCATACAACGAGCCATCTCCATGATAGTCCTGTTGTGTCACTCGAAAATCCCATTTTATTGGGGAGTGTAGGGTGCAGTCAGATGTTGTTGAATGTCATGCTACTTCAGGTATGCTAAGAACTTCTTTAATACAAATTCCCCCCCCCTCGATCTGAGTGGAGGAGAAGGAGAGGCTTCCCAAACTACCTAGTGGCTTGCTGGTAAAAGGTTTGGAAATTGGAAAATGCCTCACTCTTCTTCCAGAGAAAATATACCCACATTTTCGTGAGTAATCATCAATGATGAGCTGGAAGTACTCAAAACCTTGGAAGCTAGCTGGCAGGGGTCTGCAGAGATCGGTGTGTATAACCTAAAGATGCTCCGTAGAATGATAAGATCTCTGTTTGAACGGACCTGTGTGTTGTTTTACCCGCAAGACATCCCAAGAGTAAAACAGAGTGGAGGAAGCCCTCATACCATTTCCTTGGCACTGAGTTGATGCAGAGCCCAATTAGAAAGATGACCATATTGAAAGTGCCATAGTGCAGTGGACTCCCGTTGAAGCAGAGAGAGCAATGTTAGATGAAGTGACCACATCCAGTGCAAATAGATGGCCCTTCATAAATGCTCGAGCAATGACTGAGTCTCCCTGGGAAATGATGCAGGACTTGACCCCTTTCTCAACAAAGAATTCAACCTGCATTCGATGGTTAAGAAGTTGACTCACAAACAAGAGATTTGAGGTCAAACCTAGAACATATAGCACCTTCGTGAGTGTACATATTTGTGTCACAAGAGGAATGATGACATCACCAATCCCCGCCTAATATACTCCTGATTATTCTGCGATGGTGATCCAATCTCCAGTGGGCCGGTCACTCAGGGTATGGAACAACTTCTTATTACCAGTCATGTGTTTGCTGGCACCCGAATCAATCAACCAGAAACTTTCTGATGGTTGCGAAGTCTGTGAGACTAGGACAATGTCTGAATGAGTTGTGTCCAGAACCTCTTCATCGAAGGTGGCATCCTGTTGAGCAGCAATATGACCCTTCTACCTCTGATTACGAGCACACCATCAGGATTTATTGGAATATCCTTGGCCAGAAGTTCTCTCTTCGCCAGAGTTGCCATACTTACGACCATTGTAATAACATTTCACAGTCGTGTGTGTATCCATGGAGAAAATGTGGCACCATCGATCCACCTTGTTGTTTTGCTCTGGGTGGCTTCTGGGGACTGGCCGCTGAGAAGGTTACTGTTGAGGATGTTGCTTCTGATTCTGGGGGGCTGACTGCCCTTTCTGAGGCTTATGTTTTTTTCCTCGTGATGAGAGCCTTGTCTTCAAAGGCTTCTTGAACATTCATGAATGGCTTCTTCCCGCTGGAGATAATTCACCAGTGTGGAAAAACTCACCTCTTGTTGAGTGATGGTCAACGTGGTGATCAGTGTCTGAAACCGGGAAGGAAGAGCTCTCAAGGTGAGCGAGGACTAGCAACTTGTCGTCCACGGTTCACCGAGAGTAGAAAGTTCTACGCGTAACTTAGCCACACACACAAGAAGGCTTCTACTGATTCACCATCATGCATACTCATCGTGTGAAGCTTTGTCTAAAGATGCAACTTCGTCATCAGATTATTGGCTTCATAGATGGTACACAATGGGGTTCATGCCTAAGAGGAAGTGGTTGCTTCCCGAATGTAAGGTTGAACCTCATCAAAAAGGCTCAGAGTGATAAGCATTAATGCTTTTACATCAGCCTTTTCATATTTAACCAACAGATCAGCGTCTGTGGGAGGGGCGTCTTTGCCAGAAAATGATCCCCCAAAGATCTTCAAACTGAAGAATCATCTACATCTTAGTTTTCCATGTGGCGAAATTTGGCCCTTTTAGCAACTGGGCATCCGATAACAAAATGTGAGGTGCAGACGTTTTCAAATGACTCAAAATTGTATTTTATTTATTTATTTATTGTTAAAAAATGGTTACAAATGCTTACTAAAGGAACTTATCCATGAAGATGGGCTCTTTAATCTCGTGTAGTGAGACAAGTGAATGCTCCTGTGGGAATTCTACTTCGTGTTCATCATCTGCATCATAGCCACATTCAAGTTATGCATGAATCTGTCGCACTTGACATCGAACATCGAACCAAAAATAATCCAATATTCCTCAATGGCACAATAATCATCGTTAAAGAGAAGATTCCCAATGTTGTGGAGCTCATTGACCAAAGCAATGAATAGTCCAGCGGTGTCTTCATTGTCGCTCAATGCCCAAACATTTGGTGCATTTGCTTGTGGTGCTTTCTACATCCGAAATTTGTAACATACACGCACACAGTTTTGTAATTTTCAGGCTTTGCTGGTGCTAGCTTGAATAATGGCCACGTCCAAACAAAAAACAGTGGCTCGAATGAAAAGGGTAGTTAGCAGGTCATTTGGAAAAAAAATAGTTCTCATCAAATAGTTGCACAAATATGCCACGAGGTCATAACCGACCTCTTTGCTGATTTTATTATGTCTTGGACTAGTCTTCTCTTTCTACGGTCCTTCTTCACGTAGACTTAAAGCAAACTGCTAAAATAAGGAAAGTTTGTTATAGGTCACTTCCTTTGTATTTTTTCCTTAAATGACAAACTAGAGTCAAAGCTACCACCGTCCAAGATCCACACGTAGGTTGGTGCACTAAAAGTTCTTCAAACTTCAACGCAAGTTGAAATATGCCATGCAAATCCTCAATGAACTTTTTCAAATGCCAACAGGTTTGCAAATTGGTCACTCGACTTTGCAGGTGTCAATCGCCACTCTCACTCGCTCACCATGGAATTACAGTCTCCATAGTCTGCTTCCTCCAAATTTACACTCATGGCTTCTCCTTGGCGGCTTCCTTCCAAACGCACAACACAGGACAATGATGGCATAGGAAAGGAAAGGAAATCAGGTTGATTGGATCTCCACGTAGGCTCTGATACCAATGAAAGCAAAGACTAAATATTTTATTATTCAATGCACGTTTTACAAAAAAAAGAGCAAGCCAATATATAGGCTGTGGGAGGAGATCTACGAGAGAGGACAGTTAAATAACTATCAACAAACTAACAATGTATTAACAACAAAACTCATGCGCTAAAACTTCTTTCATCCAATCAAGAGGGCTTTCTTCTGTGGGCATAGCTAGTGACTCATCAATTTGATTAATTCCATTTGGATTTTCCAATTGTTATTTAACACATTCATTTATATTTATCTCCTTCTGGTGACGCTCTGATTCTTTCTCCAATCGTGTGTTAGGAACCATCTCAACATCTCCACTTTGCTCTAAATCAGCCCTAGATAGATGAAACATATTTTCTGTTGCACCAGCATCATCTTGAAAAGCTATGTCAAATGTTCTGCTAGGTCCCATGTCTTCATCCAAGGCATTGGGATTAAGAGGCCATATCCCTGCTCTTTTGAACCCTGATTTAATGTTGCTAGGTGTAAGAGCCATTATGAATTCTTTGCTCCCTAACTCAGCTAATTCATCCCTTTTCACATCTATCCCATGGTTTGCAATTATTCATTTATGTCTCTCCTCCTTGAAGTATGTTTTGAATGGAACAAAGACACTCACATCCAATGGCTGTAATTTATGAGAGGTGTGTGTAGGAAATGTTAACAAATCAATCCCCAAACTCCTGGCTTCTTGAATTGTCGCCAAAGTAACATGTGAACCATGGCCATAAAAAATTAGTTAATGCCTATTTGTAGGAGACACACCACTAGGTATAGATGATGCAAAGTGATGTAACCATTTCATGAATAAATCTTTTGTCATCCATGCATGTGCTTGTGTTACCATGCAAGCTCCAGGCTCACAACCTGTAATATAATTTTCTAAATAGTTCTTCCCCTTAAAAAGATAGAATCCTGGAATACTTTGTCCAGCAACATTTAAACAACACAATATGGTAATCCATTCTCTACTTTTTGGGATGATATATGGGATACTCCTACTACCCCTTTTAGCAAGCACTCTCATACCGCAGTTCCTTCCAAATTATAACCCAATTTCATCACAATTCCATATTCAGTTTGGTCCATATGGGTTGGCCTCATAATCTTTAGACAAAGTAATGTAGAAGGAACTGACAATTGATGGCCTCAAACACATTGCTCGATCCTTATCAAGGCCTTCAGCTGTCCTTAATGTTAGATCTGGGTGTCTTTTTCTAAAACTTGCCCACCATGACTTACCTGGAAAACCATCCATGAATGGGTTATACCTTGTTTCGCATATTTGTACCACACATGTCTTAAGTTGTATAATTTCTAACCCATTGCCCATGTCAGCCATTTCATGACACCAACTCACTATCTCCATCTCTTCTTCATCTATTAGAATTGTTGGTGGACCCTTTCTTTTAGTAGTGGTAATGCCCATCAACCAAGAAGTAAGGGTGGTCGTTGGTATACCCCATTTTTTTGCAGTAGCACGTGTAGGGTATCCATATTCTTCAACATCTTTCATGGCATTATCCATATCAGACTTGTTCTAAGAAGCTCTTAGCTTTGTCACTTTTTGGGGTGAAGGGCTCACTCTTATTGCTTGGACATTTTCTTCTTCATGTGGTGTGTCATTAGCATCTTGAGGCGGGGTATTGTTAGCCCCTTCTTCATATTCTTCACTTGGCGGAAATCTTGCTCCCCTAATTTTGGCACATGCAGGGCTTACTCTTTTAGGAAGTTGCCTTCTTCTCATGATGTCAATAAAAACCTGCAAAGATAGATGAATTTACCAAACCAATGTAGCTTACAACAATAAGAATAAATAATATTGAATCAACTCACATAAAAGGAAATGCAACCATTTTATGTGAGTGTATATATTCTGAGCAATGGATACTTCAAAGATCAAAGGTCAAAATGGGTCTAATACAGAAGAAGGCAATGTTATTGAAACAAATACATATTTGAATTTATGGCCAAATATACATCTAGATGAAAAAGGCAGCATACAATATAATATTATGCTTCCTTTTCATGTAGATGAATATTCACAAGTAATTCTGAGCTAAATTAATGAAACCTGTAGATGTATGTGTACATGTAGATTTATATTTACAATTAATTACATGCTAAATTAATGAAATATGTAGATGTATACTTACAAGTAATTACATGTTAGATGTATATTTTATGTTTCCTTTTCATGTAGTTGTATATTTTATGCTTCCTTTTCATGTAGCTGTATATTTTATGCTGCCTTTTCATGTCGTTGTATATTCTGTAGTTGTATATTTACGAGTAGATGTGTATTCAGCAAATGTATATCTACAAGTAAATATATTTCTACAGAACACACATCTAATTGTAAATATAAATTACAGATTTCATTAATTTACCCTAGAATTACTTGTAAATATACATTACATATTTCATTAATTTAGCCTATAATTGCTTGTAAATATACACCTACACATTCCATTAATTTAGCCTAGAATTACTTGTAAATATACATCTACAAATTTCATTAATTTATCCTAGAATTACTTGTTAATATACATCTTCATGAAAAGGCAGCATAAATTAAAATTCCATGAATATTTCCAGTTATTCCCAATTAATAGATGGGTTAAACACCAAAATAACTTGAATCAAGCAAGTCTTTCTCCTTGTCAAAGCACTCCATAAAATATATAGATTGACGAAAAATAAAATTAAATCAAATGAATGTGCATCAATATAACAACAGAGTTAAGAAGTTACTATGTGGCACTATGAGGAAAAATAATAGATGAATACAACAGTTGGAACTCTAATTTTCATGCACTAACAAAATAATACTAACTGAATAAAACTTCGTAGCAGTTGAGGCACTGGATTTATAGGAGATATGAAAAGTGTTGTAGTTGATTGATCCTTGTGTTTTTTTTTATTTGGTAAAATTGGTTGATCCTTGTGCTTGTTTGTGATTGGGTGAAATTGATAGGGGTGGATCAAGATTTATGATATTTTATTTCAATACTCAGATTTGAAGTTCAATTTGATTTGATTTCTCATTTCAATTCAATCTTTGTTTCTTGAGCCTTACATTTGTTGAAAATATACGGTACATCATTTATGGGAGTAGTTGGTATAGAAAATGGTGAGAAATTTAATGCTTAAAAGACAACATGTATTTGAAAATGGTGCACTTTGGACTTATTCTTGTGAGAACCTGCCCCAAAATTTGTGTATGACAAGATCTTTAACATTGTAAGATGGGAACTTAGATTATATGAAAAGTGACATCAAATTGATATGATGATGTGGTATCAATTTTTTATAGGGATGGAATACAATGGTATATCCATGTATTAAATACAGGTTGACTTTAAATTTGACAATCATGGAAGTATAATATATGTTATTTTATGTTTAAAAATGATATCAAGTATTCTAGAGTTGATAGATTCATGGGTGTACATGAAAAATGACATTTACATCAAGTTTGAAGATTGTTTATACATTTATAGAATAATATTCATTCAATTATTAATATTTTAATGTGTAAAAACTGGAGTCAACTATTAATATTTTAATTATTAATTATTAATATTTTAATGTCAACTACCCTCACAACTATTGGGTAATGCTCCTCTCAAATATTTAATTTCATTTATCATTTGATATTTCCAGCCCAACGACCTCTCACATGCAAATGAATTTCCCCCACCGAATTTACAACCCCTATCTCTACCTTAAAACTTGTGCAATTGCTATTGGCTAGATAAGGACAGGCAAGTTATGAATCCGCTTGCGTGAAATGGACAACACGACTATTCTTGACCTGCGAGCCAACTCGACTAAGATAAAACTTGAAAGAAAACAAAATTGTTTTTTCGCTCGAACTTCTAGTAGCAAAACACACATTTTCTCTATCTATTTCTGTAAGAAATGGGGACGAGCGCTTATATCTTAGCCAATACTTATTTCAAATTTATGATCTGTGCATTTTCTATGCTTATTGTAGTTGAAGCAACAGACACCCTTCTGTCGGGGACTTCCCTCACAGGAAATCAGACAATAATTTCAATGAATGCCACGTTCGTCTTGGGATTTTTCAGTCCCAATGGAACGAATAACTGGTATATTGGCATCTGGTTCGCCCAAGCCCAAACCTCCGAGAAGAATGTCGTATGGGTGGCTAACAGAGAGACTCCCATCGGAGGCACGCCCGGAGTTCTGAAGTTTTCGAGGGACGGTCGTCTCAGACTGTTTGATTTGCAAGGAAGATCAATTTGGTCATCCGATAACGGTTTCAGAGCGTCCCGTGCTGTGGTGCTGGATTCTGGTAATTTTATCATGTTAGGCGCCCAAAACACTTCTGACGTTGTGTGGGAGAGTTTTAGTTATCCGGGAAATACATGGTTGCTCTCCATGAAGATGTGGAAAGGCATGAAACTAACTTCCTGGAAGAGTTCTGTGGATCCTGCGCCTGGACTTTTCTCTCTAGGAATGGATCCTTCCCCAGGAAAGACAGAATTTTTTCTGTTCTATAACAACAGTGTTCCATATTGGTCCAGTGGAGAGTGGGCTGGTGACCATTTCACCAATTTGCCGGAGATGATAAAGACAAAATGGTATGACACACCTTTTGTGAAGATTTCGCCTTCGAAAATGTACTTCACGTATCTAGTTCAGCCGGAAATTCAATTCATGAAACCACTGGTAGTTCTGCACATGAGTGGCGAAGTAAGAAATTTTCTCTGGATTGATGACAGTAAATGGAGCCTCGTCTGGTCGGAACCCCGCGATCAATGCCGTGTGTATGGCGTGTGCGGGAAGTACGCTTCCTGCAACAACAACAATATACAATTCTGCAGCTGTCTTCAGGGATTCAGGCCCAAAAACAATACTCTCTGGGAATCCGAGGAGTGGTGGTCTAGCGGCTGCGTTAGACGTAACCCATTGCAATGTTCTGCCAGAAATGGCAGCACCGACGGTTTCATGGAAATGACAGACAAATCTTTACCGGATGGAGAAGTCATTTCATTTGCCAAAGTGGAAACAATGCAAGGATGCCAGAATGTGTGTCTCAACAACTGCTCCTGCTCTGCCTTTGCAATCGTTAATTTTACCTGTCGGTTGTGGTATGGAGATCTGTTAAACCTGCAAGATTCATCTCATAGTCAACCGTTCTTCATTAGGGTGGCTTCTTCTGATTTAAAGGCAGAGTCGTCCTCCATTAATGGAACGGGTAGAAACCGTAGCCTTGTTATAGTGCTTCCTGCTTGCGCTGCTCTGGTTGCTGTTATTGTGGTTCTGGTGATGTTGACGCTGTTTATCAGGTGGACACGTCGGAGGCGCCTTAACGAAGGCGCGGATGAAGTGCCAAATTTGCTCAGAACGTTCACTTACAAAGAGTTACAAATTGCAACCAAAAATTTCAGGCATAAGTTGGGGAGGGGAGCATTCGGTTCAGTGTTCAAGGGCACTCTACCCAACAAAACAGTTGTGGCGGTTAAAAAGTTAGAGGGTTCGGGGCAAGCAGAGAAACAATTCCATGCAGAAATCAGCACCATCGGAAACATACAACATGTGAATTTGGTCAGGCTTCGGGGATTCTGTACTAACGGATCTCGAAGGTTGCTGGTTTATGAGTACATGCCCAACGGCTCTCTCAATTCCTTGTTATTCTCAAAGTCCGAAGGAGCAGAACAGAAGGTGTTGGACTGGAAGACCAGATTTAAGATCGCAATGGGCACTGCTCGAGGATTACTTTATCTGCACGAGGAATGCAGAGATCGCATTATTCACTGCGATATTAAGCCTGAAAACATTCTCTTGGACGAGGACTTGTCTCCAAAGGTAGCTGATTTTGGTCTGGCAAAGCTTGTGGGAAGAGATTTCAGCCGTGTACTCACAACAACGAGAGGAACTCGAGGATATTTGGCTCCAGAATGGTTATCCGGCCTTCACATCACTGCGAAAGTGGATGTATACAGTTTCGGCATGACGCTGCTGGAGATAATATCAGGTCGCAGAAATCTGGATCTGAAAGCGCAGGAATCAAGCAGGTATTACTTCCCTCCATGGGCTGCAACTCAAATCCATAGGGGAAACTTAATGGGTGTTGTGGACGAGAGGATATCAGAAGGCGCAGATGGTGAAGAGGTGAGAAGAGGTGTTATGGTAAGCTTGTTATGCATTCAAAAAGACGAGTTTGCGAGGCCAAGCATGGGTGAAGTTGTGCAAATATTGGAAGGGACAATGGTTCCTGACGCCTCACAAATTTACCAGTGTGTTGAGATGCTCCGGGACCACGAAGCCCAAAAACAAGATAGTGATAGTGAAAGTTAATCTCTCAGCAGGTCTGGCAACATCATTCATAAATAAATTATGTTTGATCTCTCATTAGCAACATGATATACGTGGACTAGTGATTACAGTATTGTATGCGTCGGATCCTACAGTAAAATATTACTATATTATGCGGAGTGGCTTCTCTTAAATAAGTAAAGGGTATTGTATGGCGTTGTTTGTTTTAAGAATGTTGTATTTTGAATAAATTATATATTTTATTTATGAGAGTTTTTGTTTTTTTTGTGTCTTTGGGTAAGTATTGTAAAACTAAAACTTTATGCAAAACTTCAAGCGTAATATTGTTTATATTAAAAAAAATAGTTTCACATACATAAGTGGTTATTTAATTTAAATCCTGATTTAATGGATGAAATTGTATAAATAATTAAACTTAAAATTCAAAATTAATTTAAAATATGCGAAATTAATGCTGTAAAAAATTATGTCCAAATTAATATAAATAAATAAATTATGATTGTTATTCAAAAAATAAGTGAGAACATCCTCAAATGTCATAGCCCCCATCCCCAAATTCTCCACTAAATTGAAAAAATTACTCAATGATGTCATGTCGGTGTACGCTTAAATCATGTCCAACACGCACTCACAAAGGAAAAATACCCCATGTAAAATGACATATAACATATACAAAACCCTTCCTAGCTTAGAATGATCACACAATCATTGGTGGACATATTGACTATAGCTACCAATATTGAGATAGTCTTCTTTTTAGATTTTTGTTTTTGTCAAGATAATCAACATCATATGGTAATATGTAAGGCCTACACAAATCCTAACGACGATAATTCTTGCATTCCAATTCCACTTATTGGATATTTAGGATTAGATCATGATAAATCAACCTATAAATGTTGGACAAGCACAACGGGACCAACTTGCTTATTGCGCACTTTCTCTGGAGCATTCTTCATCAAGGGCTTCCTGTGGGTAAGCGTCTTGTTCTTCTAGGAGCTCCCCCGTCGTGCATTGCCCGTTCTGCAGCCACCTTGAGACTCTTCTTCATCTCTTTTGGTTCTGCCCTCATGCTTAGTCTGCCTGGCACTGGATTCATACCCTTTTTCAACCTTTTTTGCCCACCTTCTTCACGTGGAAAATGGTTCTTCTGGGGGATACGGCCTTTATTCCAGCAAAATATTACAACATTTGGCATTCTTTCAGACCAGCTATTTTATATCACATTTGGAAATGTAGAAATGCTGCTATTTTTAATAAAGAGATAGTGGATAGAATTTTTTCTATTTCTAACAACCTTGTTGTCATCTCCAATGTTTCGCTTCAGATCCAAGTTCAGGCGGAGAAAGTCCGCATTGAAGTTGAACACCTGCAAACTTTGCTGGACCATTGGGGGAGTGCTACTTGTGCTGTTAGTCGCGTCCCACCTGATTCCCCTCGTAAGGTTGTCGCTCACTCCCATGGGTGGTGCAAGGTTCGATCAGGGGTCATCGGCTCGTGGGCGGCGTAGCACCTCTCCTCACCGGCATGGTTCTCTCTACATCCATCTTGGATTCTGCTTGCTTCCGGGGTTTTTGGTCGGCTAGGCTCTTGTAGTGGTGGCTCCGGGAGGTAGGCGCCTGATCAGTCAAAGTTTCTCGCGGCTTTCTCTTGCTATTCCCCCCCCGCCCCCCCGATGGGGAAACAAGGAGGAACAGCAGGAAAATGATGGTTGGGAGCAGCTTGATGACGCCCCCGATACTACTCTTGGTGGTTGGGGACACCGTCCAAAGAGCCCACCACCGCCGCCAGCTTCCTCCATGTTTGTCTACTACTGCTTAGCTCCAAGTTTGGAGTTTCTCTGGTTTTTGGCTTATCTATTTTAAGACTTTTTTGATTGAAAATGCGTCTATTGACATGACACTTTTGCGTCATTTTGTGTGTGTGCACATATATATACATATATAAATATATGTGTATATATATGTGTGTGTGTGTATAAGTATACACACATTAAAAATTAGATTTTAAGAGAATGAAGAGTTCATAGTATATGATTACAAACATATCTCAGTTTAGATGGCACATCCCACTACATATTAGATCATTCTTTACCACTAAAAGGAGGAATGAACAATTATATATAATTGCAACCATTTTTTACGAACAACTACAAAATGAATTTTATATCACTACAAGATATTAGATCGTATGTCTACAATATTTTCACAAAATTAGTGTAGATACATAAGTTAAAATTGTTAATCCACTTTTGTGGACTCCACTTACAATTGTTTTGTAGAAAAATTAAATTGTAGTAATATTGTGAGGATTTACCACAGTTCAAAATATGTGACAATTGCCCACACAACAATTTTTTTTTGTAGAAATTACAACTTAATATTTGTGACAATCCCACAACTTCAACAATTATGACATAACCACAATTTCAACTATTATTGCATTACCTCAATTCAAAAAATGATATTGTAAAAACCACAATCAAAACAATTATAATATCATCTTAATTAATTTTTTATACATAATACATTATTTTTGTGAACTTACAATATTAAAAAATAACAATTACTATAGTATTTTTAAAAATCTAATAAACTATTAAAATAAAAAATATTTAATATGTTTATAAGGAAATATAGCCTTGTTTAAAAATTTATAATGTTTTGCTTTTTATAACTTTATAAACTTAGAATGCAAATATTTATGAAATTTAAAATATTCATAAAATGAAAACAATATTTTTAGTTAATAAATTATTTTTCACAATAAAATATCAGTTTTAATAATAGTTTAGTCTCTGTTTATTTATTTTCCTATTAACTATAGTTCACTACATAAATATATGCTCTCAATTCAATTAATAAATAGGATCTATATTAGAAATGGTAATTGATTATGAAAATGACACATAAGTATATAACCTTGAAATGATTTCATTAAAAATAGCAGGGAAAGAAATGAAAAGATGACGAAGAATAGAAAAGGTAACAAATTATAATCTTTGAAGGAAAACATTCCCCCGTAGTCTCAAATCCTGATTTGCAAAAACTTAGCAAATCCAATGAATTTATAGATGAGATCTGCAATAATCGAGAGGGTTTAATGTGAACTCTACTGTACTTGCAAGAAAAGGGGAAAAAAAACGAGAGATTATATCTATAAGATTGAAATAAAATGACCGTGTAAAAATGGAAAGATAAATGTATTTCAACATATGAAAAATATAAATGTACTCCTTCAATAATTATTAACTACAAGAATAAATTTTCATTGCGAATCAATCGACTCGGGTACCATTTCAAAATATTTATTTCTAATTCACGATTTTTTTTTTCCAAATTAAAAAACATTCTATCAGTCCTTATTTTTCAGCACTTCCTCGCATGGAGCTACAATGCAATGAAAAAAATTGTCATTTCCTTATATAGATACATCTCAAAAAATTGTTTTTCATTGTTTGAAAAATAAATTAAACATTTCAGATTTTTCAGGGTTGTGTTCTTGAAAACATAATACGGAGGTAGTTTTTTAATCAACATTAATACAAAAGTTTCTAAAGTAATAGACATCTGGTAAGATAATACACCGATTAAATATTCCTTAGTCCAGAAATTTGTAAAAACAAATAGATATCTCATTAAAGTTAATACTAAAATTTGTAGAATAGTAGGTTTCTATAGGATGGAAATAGATGATCAACCTTTTCCCAGAAAACAATTGGTACTGCGAATTACTCAGATATCCATCAAAAACTTAGACAGATCAATTCCCAAAGGCATGCAAACTGTGCTAATTAAGATAAAATTTATTTTTTCCCTTAAGCCACATGCACTTAAAAAAATTAGCGGAAAAACTCCTTGTTTTTTACTAAACATATGCAATCATGAATGAATTATAACGGAAGATATTCTTATTAAATCCACATTTCAAGTGATGTAATTCATCTCCATCTTTTATTTTATTCTCCAATGAACGGCCTAAATTTTTTCAAATATGTGATACAAGTGAAATGTACTTTACCCATTCGAATAAAACTACGTGTAAATTTGGTTTCTATTTTCTGATTGATTAATAGACTTAATTCGTGGGTAGGTGTTTTCCTTTGAAGATGCTCTTTTGGTGAAATAGTGTGAATTGTCTTGCATATTTATTTGTTAAAGCAATGTTTTTTGTTGAATAGTGTTTGGAATTAATTAACTTGGTGAAACAACATGAATGCAGAAGTAAATATCAAATACATTGTCACACTCAATTCCCTCCATAATAAATTTACAATCTAACCTCACCGGCGTTGATTGCAACTCATGTGCAATTGCTAGTAAATATTATATTTCCACAAAAACTAATAAGTTATAAGCGCGGCAGGACGAACCCTCATACACATATTTAATTCTCCAGATTTTGTATGAGGTTTGCTTTAATCATTTTTTATGTTATGGTTTAAGAGGGGATAATGGTTTAATATTATGTGTTGCATTATTTTAATTGCATCAAATCAAGTGGGAATGTACATTGTTATATTTGAATATGTTAATATAATATTTGAAGTCATTGAAATATATAATAATTTGAAGGAATTTGTAATTATAATATTTATCACAAAAATTATCATATAAAATATATTTATTAAAGAAAATTATTAAAATTAGTAAGACAATTTTAAGTTTAGGTAAAAGAAATGTGAAATTTACAAAAATTAAAATTAAAATTAAATTTGAGATTTAATATTTATTATCTCCCCAATAATTTGAAATACATATTATTTATTAGTATATTTAAAATCTTAAATAGATATGCATAATTTTTTTTAAATGTAAATTATCCACAAAAAGTATTTTGTGTTATTTATTTATAATTGTAAATCTAATTAAGTTTTTAAATAATGTGGATCATCTATTAATATACCTATGTATGTATCCATGCATATACATAGATATACAAATATACTATTATGTATTGATTTGAATGATTAGAATTTATGCATTCAGAATTTTATAATATTATATTTATTATAAGTAATATATATAATATAATTTTTTAATGGTTTAAAATATTTTATAGATGTAAATATTTTGACAATAAATTAATAGTGTTGATGTTTTTTTTTTTTAAATTGTTTTCAATTGTAATGAAAAGTGTAAAATCTAAATTGTTTTTTCCACAATATAAATGAAGATCTGTTTTAAATCCAATACATATTTAACACGAGCTATTAACATTTCAATTTTGTTACAAGGGTCAAGCTATAATACTTCGAAGCTTAGCACATTTGTATAGTGTTGGCTTGGAGCGGGCCAAAAGCTATTACAATTCTCAAATGCAATGGTCTGAGGCTATAGACATATGACAATCACTATGTTGGGGGTGTTCCATTATTCTATAACCACCTTTTGAGAGATAACGTTATGGGTGAACTAACTTAGTAAAACATATTATTTATAAGCTTAGCAAAGTGTATAGGCATTTTTTAATATAGATTTCCTTGACAATTATATTAGTAAAATCTAGACTATTTAATCAATTTATATCTTAGATTATTATGATCACTTATACAAATATCTCACAATACATATATTATCCACTATACATGCATTATTATGGGCACTTCCTCCTCATGTACGTCGACAATATCTATTTTTTGTGGATACTACTTGTTGGTAAATAGGCAAATTCCTAGTAGTGTCTCTGAGCATTGATAAACGACAATGCATGGCTGCAAATGAGTTATGCCCGTCGCATGACGCTAATGACATGTTTTCTAAGCATTTACATTTTGTTGGCAACAACAATTTAAAGTTTAGCAAGTCAATTTTCTACATGGCCCATGCGTGTAAAAGGGCTAACTGAAAGGTCTGACTAACTACCAACTTTTCAGCTTGGACTTCAACATAGAAGTATATGGCATTTTGATTAGCTTGTCTATGGATTTAGAAACCATTGAAAGGACTCAAACATGACACAATAGGGGGTTGAGAATTGTACAATATCAATTTTGTCAAATACAGGTAATACAAACAGTTTTTTCCATGCCCTGTCAGTAGTCTTCTATCGAAGAATCCACCTTCTGCTAATGACATTATCAATGCCTGCACATACCTCTGTATCCGTTACTCTTTGTATGAATTTATAGTTTTGGTTTTTCAAATTAAGTTCCATGTGGAGTCCAAACTGTTGTCTAACGTCAAACGGGTTTAAGCCTGTTTTGCAGAGGAGATTCGACCCACAAAATACCCAATGAGGAATCATTGTTCTAACCATTGACAAACAACATTAAGTTGCCTGAATGGGCTGAACTACATCAAGCAGCATTGAAAGACTCTCCTCGCTTTAGTGACCTGTCGCGCTGCTATTTCCTGGGACGCTATCTTTAGCAGTACCAATGGTCGTTCCATTTATCTCCTGCCATAGTTGAAACAACTGGGTTTCAAGATGGCGAGGACCTTATATAGAGAACACCGAGGAGGGCATGAAACGCTAGGAGAAACCATTGCAATTTATTGAGCCCCTAGTAGCTCGAAAAGGCTACGGTATGGCGGTTGGGAATGTGAAACCCTACAATTGCCTTGCACGTCCAATTTTGACTGCCAGAGTTGTACATATGATTTTTTGTCCTACCATGATTTTCATCGTGGACCCCATAAAGTTTACGGTGAGAAAGATATTCATTTAATTGGTCATGCGTCTTTAGAACAATCAATGATGTACTCAAGCTACGGATTGGGTCACCTATGCCAAAGTTCCAACTGTAACTTGTAATCCGTGAGCAAAAGACATATTTTTTCAGCAGCTATTTATATAAGAAATGGGTACGAGTGCTTACATGTTAGCTACTTCTTGGTATGTCTGTGCATTTTCTAAACACAGTCTACCGCATCAAGGTGTTAATCTTTGGCAGTTGAATCTTGAGACACCCTTCTGTTAGGGTCCTCACTCGTAAATTATAGCAGCATGTAGTTATGGACAGCTAGTTTGGACTGCATCCAATTCGTATCTGGACAGCCTAGAATTTAAAAAAATAGTATGTTTTTGTCAAACAAATATTGTTAGGATAAAAACAATTGTTACTCTAATATTGACTCCTTTTAGGTGACACCTCATAACCAAGGTTGTTAATGGTTATTGAGTTGTCTTAATCTCAGCCGTTCATCTTGTATTAATCTCGGCCGTTGATTTTCAACGAGAGTAGTATATAAGGGGGTCATTGGGGTCATTTGTAACAAGGAAGTTTTTAGAGAAACTTGCAGTGTTAGCAAGTAGTCTTGCAGTGTTAGCAAGGGCGCAGTGATAGCGTTGGAGATAGTAGTGAAGGAATATCAACAGGAGGATTAGGAGATTGTCGGAGCTCTGCCAGTAAAAGGCGAGCAATATTTGTATCTCTTGATTTGTTGAAGTTTAATATATTTCTCATCTGTAGTACTGGTTTTCCCTACGGTGTTTTTCCAGGGACAATTGTCCAAAAATATTGTGTTCACCTTGTTGGGTATTTTTTATGTGTTTGTATTTGTGAAGTTACAGTTGTGTTATTTTCCAATATTTTTTGATCAAATCATCTTACAAGGTATGAAGTTAATAATCAGTAACTGTAATAGATTTTTCACATGGTATCAGAGCTAAGTTCGGGTAGAAGAGATTTCCCCTAGGTGAAAGAAAGTGAGGGTTTATAAAACCCAGTTTAACCTCTTCAAAATTATTATTGTTATTTTCTTTTAAGATGGCCTTAGCAGGTTTAAGAGATTAGGATAGATTGGATGGAGCCTCGAATTTTGGTGTCTAGAAAGCCAAAATTTCTCTATTGCTGGAAGAGAATGGTATCAAGGAATATGTGACCATTGTTGTACCTGTACCTACAGATGCAACAGAACTCTTAGCATATAAGAAGGAAGATGCTAAGGTGAGGAGGTAGATTCTTGATGGTGTCAAGGATCATATTGTTCTGCATATTGCAGAGTTAGATACAACGAAGACGATGTGGGATGCCATTATGAATCTGTACCAGAATGTTACCACTAACCGGAATTTGATTCTCAGAGAAAAGTTGAGGAATACCTGGATGAATAAGGGAGAAGATGTCACAAGTTACCTCACCAGACTTATACTTGTCAAGGATGAATTGGCAGACTGTTGGAGACAAACCAAATGATGACGAGCTAGTGAGAATAGCCCTAAATGGGTTTACTAAGCAGTGGGATGTCTTTGTTCCAAGTCATCAATGGACGAGACACCTTACCAAGTTGGGATCGACTATGGAGTGATTTCACTCAGGAGGAGCTTAGACTAAGTCTTGTCAATGGAGCCAACAATAAGAGTCAGAAAAGTGAGGTGGAACAGGAAAATGTTGCCCTAGTGGGTAAAGGGAAAGCAAAGAAGGGGTCTAGTAAAGGATCAAATTCACAAGGTGAAAAGAAGAAGAAAGATTCTTCGAATATCAAGTGCTATGGCTATCACGAGTTTGGCCACTATGTCAGCGATTGCCCAGAAAGGAAGAAGAATGAAAAGAGAGGCAAGAAGCAAGTTGCGGCTTCAACAAGTGTAGATGAGCTCTCTAGTAGAATGGAAGGTGAGTTTGCACTCATAACATGTATGGTTAGCTCAACCTCACAGAGTGTTTGGTACATAGATAGTGGGGCGTCATATCATATGACAGGAGTTAGAGAACACTTCTCTAGTTATAAGGAAGAGAGCACTAGAATCCAGATCTCTATGGGGAAAATGTCCAAACTCAACTCAGTTGGGAAAGGGATTGTTCAGTTTCAGAGGGAGATTGGTAAGATGATTCCCCTTCATGATGTGTTGCATGTTCTAGGCTTAGGGATGAATTTGATTTATGTATCTGTCCTTCAGGAAAAAGGGTACAATGTACCCTTTAGAGGGGCACATGTGTTGATCAAGCACAAGGATTGGAAATCACCCATAGCTATTTGATCCAAAACCAAGGGGTTTCAGACTTAAGGAACAGATTAACAAATGTGCCAAATGAATTGCAAAACAACTATCTCTGAAAAGAGATGTAAATTACTCAAAGACTTCCAAAAATCAATTATCTCTGCCAAGAGATGTCTATCTCTTCTTCCGGTTACATATGTATTTATAATAATTTTATAAATACGAAAGGACACCTAGAAAGATGTGGAAGGTCACCAGTCTCGAGGGAGACGAGGTGTTTCATCTTCCAAGACTTACATGTGCACTAATTTTGCGAAACATACTATTTTTAGAATTTACTATTTTTAGACAGCAGTACAAAAATCACAATTTGGGCCCCTTAAACGTGGATTTCTGGGGTCAAACATTTCTGAACAAATTTCAGCACCTTCTCATCACATTCTACGCATTCCAAGCTTTCCGTTGCCTTTTGAACGGAGTCAATCGGAGCTACGGTGCAAAAGTTATGGTCTCTGGAAGTTGCGCCACTAGAATTGCTGCCTGGATCACTATTGTAGTTAGGAGCGGTCAACTTTATAGGATGCAGTTTGATATTCCTAAGGCACTCATGAGCAACAGTAATCTTAGAGATCAGGGAGAGCTATGATATATAAGGATGGGCCATATCCATCATGGAGCCCTTAAATTACTTCATGAGACAGTGACAGGTGTTCCTGAGGTGAGCACAGAGCACGATGATGTATGTAAGGGATGCGTGTTGGGGAAGTTTGCTAAAGCATCATTTCCAAGGAGTGACACCAGATCCAAGGGCATTCTTGATCTAGTACATTCAGATGTATGTGGACCAATGTCGACGAAGTCTCTCAGAGGGTATGAGTACTTTGCTACTTTTATTGATGATTTCTCTAGGAAGACATGGATATACTTCTTGAAGACCAAGGATGAGGTTTTCAGTCGCTTCCAAGAGTTCAAAGCTCTTGTGGAGAATTTGACAGGAAGGAAGATAAAAGTTCTTCGGTCAGACAATGGAGGTGAGTACAAAAGCTATGAGTTCCAAGAGTTCTGTACCAGAGAAGGAATTAAGAGAGAGTGGACTGTTCCTTACAATCCACAACAGAATGCAGTTGCTGAAAGGAAGAATCGGTCTATAACGGAGGCATCAAGGGCTATGTTGCATGACCAGGATTTACCCCGTTATCTGTGGGCAGAGGCATGCAATACAACAGTATACATACAGAATAGAGTTCCACATAAGGTACTAGGGAAGATGACACCAGAGGAAGCATTCACTGGGAAGAAGCCAGATGTCAGTCACTTTAGGATCTTTGGGAGTTTGGCATATTGTCACATTCCTAAGGATACATGTACCAAGTTAGATCAAACTGCAGAGAGAGGGTACTTTGTGAGGTATAGTGAAACCCCTAAGGCATATCGGATATTCATTCCGGGTACCAGAAGGATTATTGTTCGACGTGATGTCAAGTTCATGGAGGACAAGGCATTTAGAAGGTCTAGAGATTTGCCAGTAGATGATCAGAGTGAGCAGCCAATAGAAGCTCCAAGGATCACTCAATCGAGTCAAGGGCAGCAAAGCTCGAGTACAGTTACTAGTACAAGCATAGACTCAGGAGGAGAGAGTTTTCAAAGTATGGAGCAACAGGTGCAAGAAGAGATGCATCAAGAAGACATGGAGCTTGATATTTCATCCTCTACAGTTGGTAGCAAGAACCGTGAGGTTCAATAGACACAAAATAATACTCAGGAGTTAGTGGGTACTCCTAGGAGGAGTGATAGACAACGGAAACCACCAGCCAGGTATGATGACTATGTTGCATTAGTTAGTATGTTGGTAGATAGTGAACCTTCTAGCTATCAGGAGGCTGCACAACATCAAGTGTGGCAAGAAGCAATGGTTGAGGAGTATACTTCAATTATGCAGAATGATGTGTGGGAGGTAGTGCCTAGACCAACAGATAGGGCAGTGGTTGGATCACATTGGATCTATAAGATCAAGCATGGTGCAGATGGTAGCATCGAGAAATATAAGGCAAGGTTCGTGGCAAAGGGGTTCTCTCAGAAAGAGGGAATAGACTACGAGGAGACATTTGCTCCAGTTGCCAGGTATACTTCTATACGAGCTGTAATCTCAATTTCAGCACAGATGGGATGGCAGATCCATCAAATGGATGTCAAGACAGCGTTTCTTAATGGTGAGTTGAAAGAGGAGGTATACATAGAACAACCAGAAGGCTTTGTAGCACACAGCAAAGAGACCCACGTGTGTAGATTGAAGAGAGCGTTGTACGGACTCAAGCAGGCTCCCAGAGCATGGTATGAGCGCATTGATAGTTACTTGCAGGAAATGGGCTTTGTGAAGAGTGAGGCAGATGCTAATCTCTACTACTTGGTAGTTGGAGGTGAGATTCTCATTCTTGTTCTATATGTAGATGACTTGTTTCTTACAGGTTCACTGGGGCTCATAGAAGAATGCAAGAGGGATCTTGCAGCGGAGTTCGAGATGAAGGATTTGGGACTTATGCACTACTTTCTAGGCATGGAGGTATGGCAGAAAGATGGAGAGATTTTCCTTGGGCAAGGGAAATATTGCATGGAAATCTTAAAAAAGGTTCAGGATGGAAGATTGCAAAGCCATGTCTACACCCATGATCATGAATTGGAGGAAGGTAGACACATCCAGGGAGAAGGATGTAGACCCCACCTTATACAGGAAGTTGATTGGTTCTCTCATGTATTTGGTCAATACCAGGCTAGATATAGCTTTTGCAGTTAACTCTCTTAGTCAGTTCATGGTTGAGCCAAAGAGAGTGCATTGGACTGCGGCAAAGCATGTGCTGCGTTATTTGCGAGGTAGAATCAAGTATGGAATTAGATATGCTCGAGGTGAAGGAATCGGGTTGATGGGCTATACTGACGCAGATTGGGGAGGTAGTACAACGGACAAGAGGAGCACTTCAGGGTGTTGTTTCAGTCTGGGATCAGGAGTTGTATCTTGGTTCAGCAGGAAGCAGAAGTTTGTGGCTCTGAGTTCAGCAGAGTCAGAGTACATAGCAGCTAGCATGGCAACATGTGAAGCTATATGGCTTCAGAAGTTGTTAGTAGCCTTGTTTGGTCAGAAGGTTGAGACTACGGTGATACACTGCGAAAATCAGAGTTGCATCAAGTTGACTGAGAATCCGGTGTTTCATGATAGGTCAAAACATATAGACATCAAGTATCACTTCATCAGAGATTGTGTACAGCGCGGGGTTGTTAAGCTACAGTTTGTACCTACAGATCAGCAGGTAGCAGACATTCTGACAAAGGCATTAGGGAAGGCAAAATTTATCTTCTTCAGAGAGATGTTGTGTGTCATGCAGAACAGCTTCCTCGCTAAGAGGGAGTGTTAATCTTAGTAGTTTGTAGCTTGGACAGCTGTTATTTGGACAGCCTAGAATTTAGAGAAATAGTTGTTTTTGTCAAACAAATATTGTTAGGATAAGAAGAATTGTTATCTACTATTGACTCCTTTTAGGTGACACCTCATAACCAAGGTTGTTATGGTTATTGAGTTGTCTTAATCTCAGCGGTTCATTTGTATTAATCTCGGCCGTTGATTTTCAACGAGAGTAGTATATAAGGGGGTCATTGGGGTCATTTGCAACAAGGAAGTTTTGAGAGAAACTTGTAGTGTTAGCAAGTAGTCTTGCAGTGTTAGCAAGGGCGCAGTGATAGCGTTGGAGATAGCAGTGGAGGAATATCGGTAGGAGGATTAGGAGATTGTCGGAGCTCTGCCAGTAAGAGGCAAGCAGTATTTGTATCTCTTGATTTGCTGAAGTTTAATATATTTCTCATCTATAGTACTGGTTTTCCCTACGGGGTTTTTCTAGGGACAATTGTCGGAAAATATTGTGTTCACCTTGTTGGGTATTTCTTATGTGTTTGTATTTGTGAAGTTACAGTTGTGTTATTTTCCAATATTTGTTGATCAAATAATCTTACAAGATAGGAGGTTAATAATCAGTAACTGTAATAGATTTTTCACACTTCCCTCGCAGGAAATCAGACAATAATTTCTAAGAATGGTACATTCGCCTTGGGATTTTTCAGTCCCAAAGGAATAAATAACTGGTACATTGGCATCTGGTTCACCCAAACCTCTGAGAGGAGGGTCGTTTGGGTGGCTAACAGAGAGACTCCCATAGAGACAGGCCCGGAGTTCTGAATTTTTTGATAGATGACCGTCTCAGTCTGTTCGATTTTCAAGGAAGATCAATTTGGTCATCCGATAACATGTTGAAAGCGTCTCGTACGTTGATGTTGGATTCTGGTAATTTTATTATGTTAGGCGCCAACACCAGTCATGACTCGGTTGTGTGGGAGAATTTTAATAATCCGGGAGATACATGGTTGCCCTCCATGAAGATGTGGAAAGGCATGAAACTGACTTCTTGGAAGAGTTCTGTGGATCCTGCGCGTGGACTTTTGTCTTTTGGAATGGATCCATCCCCAGGAAGGACGAAGTTGTTATTGATCTATAACAACAGAGTTCCATATTGGTCCAGTGGAGAGTGGGCCGGTGACCATTTCACCAATTTGTCGGAGATGATAAAGTCAAAAATGGTATAACACGTCCTTCGTGAAGATTTCACCCTCGAAAATGTACTTCACGTATCTAGTCAAGCCGGAAGTTCAAGTGATGAATCAGTGATTGGTTTGCACAAGAGTGGCGAAATAAGAACATTTTTTTTGGATTCATGACAGTAAATGGAGCCTGATTTGGTCTGAACCCCGAGATCAATGCCGTGTGTATGGCGTGTGCGGGAAGTTTGGATCATGCAACAATAACAATATACAATTCTGCAGCTGTGTTGAGGGGTTCAGCCCCAAAAACATTACTCTGTGGGAATCCTGGGAGTGGTGGTCTAGCGGTTCCGTTAGGCCTAACCCATTCCAATGTTCTGCCACAAATGGCACCACCGATGGCTTCATGCAAGTGACAGACAAATATTTTCCGGATGAGCAAGTCACTTCATTTGCCCAAGTGGAAATTACAATGCAAGGATGCTAGACTATGTGTCTCAATAACTGCTCCTGCTCTGCCTTTGCAATCGTTAATTCTACTTTGTCTCTTTTGGTATGGAGATCTGTTAAACCTGCAAGATTCATCTCATGGTCAACCGTTGTTCATTAGGTTTGCTTCTTCTGATTTAAACGCAGACTCCTCGCCCATTAATGGAACAGGTTGAAATCGTACCCTTGTTATAGTGCTTCCTGCTTGCACTGCTCTGGCTGTTGTTATTGTGGTTCTAGTTATGTTGACGATGTTTATTAGGCGAACACGTCGAAGGCGCCTTATCAAAGGTACAGATGGAGTGCCAAAATTGTTAAGAACGTTCACTTACAAAGAGTTACAAATTGCAACCAAAAACTTCAGGGATAAGTTGGGGAGGGGAACATTCGGTACAGTGTTCAAGGAAACTCTACTCGACAATACAATTGTGGCGGTTAAAAAGTTTGAGGGTTCGGGGCAAGCAGAGAAACAATTCCATACAAAAATCAGCACAATCAAAAACATACAACATGTGAATTTGGTCAGGCTTCGGGGATTATGTAGCAATGCATCTCGAATGTTGCTGGTTTATGAGTGCATGCCCAACGGCTATCTCAATTCATTGTTATTCTCAAAGTATGAGGGAGCAGATGAGGTGGTGTTGGACTGGAAGACCAGATTTAAGATCGCAATGGGCACTGCTTGAGGATTACTTTATCTGCACGAGGAATGCAGAGATCGCATTATTCACTGCGATATTAAGCCTGAAAACATTATCTTAGACGAGGACTTGTCTCCAAAGGTGGCTGATTTTGGTCTAGCAAAGCTCATGGGAAGAGATTTCAGCCGTGTACTAACAACAACCCGAGAAACTCAAGGATATTTGGCTCCCGAATGGTTATCAGACATTTACATCACTGCTAAAGTCGATGTATACAGTTTCGGCATGACGTTGCTGGAAATAATATTAGGTTGAAGAAACTGTGAAAAATCTATTACAGTTACTGATTATCAACCTCCTATCTTGTAAGATTATTTGATCAACAAATATTGGAAAATAACACAACTGTAACTTCACAAATACAAACACATAAGAAATACCCAACAAGGTGAACACAATATTTTCCGACAATTGTCCCTGGAAAAACCCCATAGGGAAAACCCGTACTACAGATGAGAAATATATTAAACTTCAGCAAATCAAGAGATACAAATACTGCTTGCCTCTTACTGGCAGAGCTCCGACAATCTCCTAATCCTCCTGCTGATATTCCTCCACTGCTATCTCCAACGCTATCACTGCGCCCTTGCTAACACTGCAAGACTACTTGCTAACACTGCAAGTTTCTCTAAAAACTTCCTTGTTACAAATGACCCCAATGACCCCCTTATATACTACTCTCGTTGAAAATCAATGGCCGAGATTAATACAAATGAACGGCTGAGATTAAGACAACTCAATAACCATAACAATTTTGGTTATGAGGTGTCACCTAAAAGGAGTCAATATTAGATAACAATTGTTCTTATCCTAACAATATTTGTTTGACAAAAACAACTATTTCTCTAAATTCTAAGCTGTCCAAATAACAATTGGATGAGGACAAACAACTGTCCAAGCTACAAACTACTAAGATTAACACTCCCTCTTAGCGAGGAAGCTGTTCTGCATGACACCCAACATCTCTCTGAAGAAGATAAATTTTGCCTTCCCCAATGCCTTTGTCAGAATGTCTGCTACCTGTTGATCTGTAGGTACAAACTATAGCTTAACAACCCCGCGCTGTACACAATCTCTGATGAAGTGATACTTGATGTCTATATGTTTTTACTTATCATGAAACACCGGATTCTCAGTCAACTTGATGCAACTCTGATTGTCGCAGTGTATCACCGTAGTCTCAACCTTCTGACCAAACAAATCTACCAGCAACTTCTGAAGCCATATAGCTTCACATGTTGCCATGCTAGCTGCTATGTACTCTGACTCTGCTGAACTCAGAGCCACAGACTTCTGCTTCCTACTGAACCAAGATACAACTCCTGATCCCAGACTGAAACAACACCCTGAAGTGCTCCTCTTGTCCGTTGTACTACCTGCCCAATTTGCGTCAGTATAGCCCATCAACCTAATTCCTTCACCTCGAGCATATCTAATTCCATACTCGATTCTACCTCGCAAATAACGCAACACATGATTTTCCACAGTCCAATGCACTCTCTTTGGCTCAACCATGAATTGACTTAGAGAGTTAATTGCAAAAGCTACATATTGCCTGGTATTGACCAAATACATGAGAGTACCAATCAACTTCCTATATAAGGTGGGGTCTACATCCTTCTCCTTGGATGTGTCTACCTTCCTCCAATTCATGATCATGGGTGTAGACATGGCTTTGCAATCTTCCATCCTAAACCTTTTCAAGATTTCCATGCAATATTTCCCTTGCCCAAGGAAAATCTCCCCATCTTTCTGCCATACCTCCATGCCTAGAAAGTAGTGCATGAGTCCCAAATCCTTCATCTCAAACTCCGCAGAAAGATCCCTCTTGCATTCTTCTATGAGCCCCAGTGAACCTATAAGAAACAAGTCATCTACATATAGGACAAGAATGAGAATCTCACCTCCAATGACCAAGTAGTAGAGATTAGCCTCTGCCTCACTCTTCACAAAGCCCATTTTCTGCAAGTATGTATTAATGCACTCATACCACGCTCTAGGAGCTTGCTTGAGTTCGTATAAGGCTTTCATCAATCTGCACATGTGGGTCTCTTTGCTGTGTGCTACAAAGCCTTCTAGTTGTTCTATGGATACCTCCTCCTTCAATTCACCATTAAGGAATGCTTGTCTTGACATTCATTTGATGGATATTCCATCCCATCTATGTTGTAAATTGAGATTACACCTCGTACAGAAGTATAACTGGCCACTGGAGAAAATGTCTCCTCATAGTCTATTCCCTCCTTCTGAGAGAACTCCTTTGCCACAAACCTTTCCTTGTATTTCTCGATGCTACCATATTCACTGTGCTTTATCTTGATAGATCCAGCATGATCCAACTACTTCCCTATCTGTTGGTCTAGGTACTACCTCCAACACATCACTTTACATTATTGAAGTATATTCCTCAACCATAACATCTCACCATACTTGATGTTGTGCAGCCTCTTGATAGTTGGAAGGTTCACTATCTACCAACATGGTTGACTAATGCCACACAGTCATTGATACTTGGTTGGTTCTTTCCGTCTGTCTCGTCACTCTTCCTAGGAGCTACCCACAAAATCCTAAGTATCCCTTCTATGTGTTTTGAACCTCACAGTTCTTGCTGCCAACTCTAGAGGATGAAATATCAACCTCTAAATATTCTAGGTTCATATCCTGTTGCACCAGTTGCCTCCATACTCTATGAAAACTCTGTCACTACTTGAGTCTATACTGGTACTAGTAACTATTCTTGAGCTTTGTTTCCCTTGACTTGATTGAGTGATCCTTGGAGATTTTGTTGGCTGCTCACTTTAATCATCTACCTGGCAAATCTCTGGACCTTCTAAATTCTTTGTCCTCCATGAAATTGACATCAAGTTTGAAAAATAATTCATATAGTCCCCGGAATGAAAATCCTGATATGCCTTTGAAGTTTCAATGTACCCAACAAGGTACCCCTCTCTCTACAGTCTGATCTAACTTGGTATGTGTATCCTTCTGGAACTATGACAATATGGAAAACTCCCAAATATCCTGAAGTGACCTGACATCTGGCTTCTTCCCTGTGAATTCTTCCTCCGGTGTCATCTTCCCTAGTACCTTGTGTGGAACCCTATTTTGAATGTAAACTATTGTACTACACGCCTTTTCCCATAAATAGTGGGGCATGTCCTAGTCATGTAGCATAGCCCTTGCTGCCTCCGATATAGAATGGTTCTTCCTCTCAGCAACTCCATTTTGCTACAGATTATAAGGAACTGTCCACTCTCTCTTGATTCCTTCTTTGGTACACAAATCCTGGAAGTCATTTCCTTTGTACTCGCCTCCATTATTTGACTGAAGAACCTTTATATTCCTTCCTGTCGAGTTCTTTGTAAGAGCCTTGAATTCTTGGAAGTGATTGAAAATCTCATCCTTGGTCTTCAAGAATTATATCCAGGTCTTCTTGGAGAAATCATCAATAAATGTAACATAGTACACATATCCTCTGAGAGACTTTCTCGACATTGGTCCACATACATCTGAATGTACTAGATCAAGAACACACTTAGATCTATTGTCACTCCTTGGAAAAGATGCTTTTGCAAACTTCCCCTAACACACATCCCTTACATACATCATCATGCTCTATGCTCACCTCTGGAACACTTGTCACTATCTCACGAAGCAATTTAAGTGCTCCATGATGAATATGGCCCATCCTCCTATGCTACAGCTCTCCAATGATCTCTAGGATTACTGCTGCTCATAAGTGCCTTAGGAGTATCAAACTGTAACCTATTAAGGCAACCACTCCTAACTCTAATAGTTATGGGTGATTTCCAATCCTTGTGTTTAATCAACACATGTATCCCTCTAAGAATTACATTATACCCTTTATCTTGAAGAACAGATACAAAAATCAGATTCATACCTAAGCCTGGCACATGCAAGACATCATGAAGTGGAACTCATCTTTCCATTCTCCCTCTGAAACTGAATAGTCCCTTTCCCAACTGGGTTGAGCTTAGAAAAGTTCCCCATAGAAATTTGGATTCTGGTGTCTCTCCTCCTTGTAACTAGAGAAGTAATCTCTAACTCCTGTCATATGAAATGACACCCCACTATCTATATACCAAACACACTGTTAGGTTGAGCTGACCATACAAGCTATGAGTGCAAACTCATCCTCCAATCTCCTAAAGATCTCCTCTGCACTTTCTGAAGCCGCCACTTGGTTCTTGCCCTTCTTATCATTCTTCTTCCTTTGCTGGGTAGTTACTAACATAGTGGCCAAACTCGTGATAGCCATAACACTTGACCTTCGAAGACATCTTCCTTCTTCTTTTCACTTTGAGAATTTGATCCTTTTGCTAAATCCCTTATTTTCATTCCTTTTTCCCTCTAGGGCAACATGTTTTCTTGTTCTCACCTAACTTTTCTGACTCTTATTGTTGGTCTCCATTGACAAGACTTAGTCTAAACTCCTCCTGAGTGAAATCAGTGCATAGTCGATCCCAACTTGGTAAGGTGTCTCATATACTAACAACTTGAAGAAAGACATCCCACTGTTTAGTAAACCCATTTAGGGCTATTCTTACTAGCTCATCATCATCTAGTGTATCTCCAATAGCTACTAACTCATCCTTGATGAGTCTAAACCTGGTGAGGAAACTTGTAACATCTTATTCCTTGTTCATTCGGGTATTCTTCAAATTTTCTCTGAGAATTAGCTTCTGGTTAGTGGTAGCATTCTGGTACAGATTCATAATGGCATCCCACATCTTATTCGCCATATCTAACTCTGGAGATGTGTGGAACAATATGATCCTTGACACCATCAAGGATCAATCCTCATCGCCTTGGCATCCTTCCTTCTTGTATGCTACAGAGTTGTGTTGCGTCTATAGGTACAGTTACAACAGTGGTAACATAATCCTTTATACCATTCTCTTCCAACAATAAAGAAAGTTTGGCCTTCTAGACACCAAAATTCGAGGCACCATCTAATCTGTCCTAATCTCTCAAACTTGCTGAGGCCATCTTAAAAGAAAATAATAACAATAATTTTGAAGAGGTTAAACTAGATTTTATAAACCCTCACTTTCTTTCACCTAGTGTAAATCTCTTCTACCCGAACTTAGCTCTGATACCATGTGAAAAATCTATTACAGTTACTGATTATTAACCTCCTATCTTGTAAGATTATTTGATCAACAAATATTGGAAAATAACACAATTGTAGCTTCACAAATACAAACACATAAGAAATACCCAACAAGGTGAACACAATATTTTCGGACAATTGTCCCTGGAAAAATCCCGTAGGGAAAACCCGTACTACAGATGAGAAATATATTAAACTTTAGCAAATCAAGAGATACAAATACTGCTTGCCTCTTACTGGCAGAGCTCCAACAATCTCCTAATCCTCCTGCTGATATTCCTCCACTGCTATCTCCAACGCTATCACTGCGCCCTTGCTAACATTGCAAGACTACTTGCTAACACTGCAAGTTTCTCTAAAAACTTCCTTGTTACAAATGACCCCAATGACCCCCTTATATACTACTCTCGTTGAAAATCAATGGCCGAGATTAATACAAATGAACGGCTGAGATTAAGACAACTCAATAACCATAACAACTTTGGTTATGAGGTGTCACCTAAAAGGAGTCAATATTAGATAACAATTGTTCTTATCCTAACAATATTTGTTTGACAAAAACAACTATTTCTCTAAATTCTAGGCTATCCAAATAACAATTGGATGAGGACAAACAGTTGTCCAAGCTACAAACTACTAAGATTAACAGAAACATGGAGCTGAATGCGCAAGAATCAAGTAGGTATTACTTCCCTCCATGGGCTGCAACTCAAATCTATAGGGGAAATTTAATGGGTGTTGTAGATGAGAGGATATTAGAAGGCACAGATGTTGAAGAGGTGAGAAGCACTGTAATGGTAATCCTGTTATGCATTCAAGAAGATGAGATTGTGAGGCCAAGCATGGCTCAGGTGGTGCAAATATTACCCGCGAGTCTTATCTACTAACATACAGAAATAAATTCAGTCAATTAAATGTGTATGTCAAATGTTTGCTTTCTTTTAGAGTGCTTATGAAAATTCAGCAATTTGATGGAGCTGCCAACATGTTTCCAATTGAAGAAATCTTCTAAGTTTCATATTGTTTTATGAATAATTAGCAACATTTCACGGACATCTATGATGATTTGGGAACGTAGCCACGCACACGTGGCAGTTTTGACTAGCATGACCTAGTTCATGTCAGTAGATCATTCTGAATACACTAGCATGTTTCGATTTTCATTTATCAGAATGGCAATGTCTGATGGACATATGGTTGATGTCACAAATCTATTGATAACGGGAATGTATTTGATTACTATAGATGTCAGTCATAGTAAAACATGGATGAAGGTCATTAATATGTTAGTTAGAATGGCTAAAATAACATAAGGTTGTAAGTAATGTAAGATTTATGTATGTTAATCATTTTCTGATTAATTATTGAAATGAAAAATTGGTTATAGTTAAAATGTGAAAAATTCGACTTGTTTACTGAGTAGTTGATTTATAATTTTTTTGAAATTGATAAAAGCTTAATGTTTTCAAATTTGTTTTGTAGTTTATAGGGCACAGAAGAACGTGGTTTTCATGGCGGCTACACAGTTGTTATCACAAACTGACTTTCGGGGATGAATAATTTAACATTTATTAACATGTAGGATTGTTTTTAAACAACTTATTGTTTACATGTAATTGATTTTGGCACCATGTATGGCCCATAGGTATGTAATGATTGTCCATTGTGCAATAACTAATTGTGTTTAGGTTGTTTAATCTTGTTAGATTATACTAGGTTGGGGTACCTAATGGTCCCCACTTGCAAAAAGAATGTAATTTTTTATGTAATTATTTAACTATTGTTGTCACACTCCTTGTATTATATAAACACCTTGAATGAGAAATACTTTGTCATTATTATTTTATCATTCAGTGTCTAAGAAGGAAATGAGGGTGATTTTTGGCATGTTGGGAAAGACTTCTTATAGCTTTTGGGAGTTCTCTTAGCATAGGAACATAAGCACTTTTAAGACCCTATTTATTGAAATAAGGGGCTTAATTTTTAGGCATGAAGGTTGTTTAACCCTTCCATTTGTGGTGACTCTTATTCACCATTAATGTGAATACATTAGAGTCTAATGGGAGTGTGAGTTGTGAAACATTTACAAGAACTTTGTAGATAAGGAAGCTTTTTGAGTAATTTGGAGGAGTAATGTTTAAATGAGGATTTCATTCATTAAATAAATAAATCACATTATGAACTTGTTATATTGGTCTTACAAAGAGATTAAGTCAGGGGTGACACATGATCAAATCTTCATTTGTAATTAGTATGTATTATGTCTTCTTCAAATACTCATTAAAGAATGGTAGAAAGAAGACTTTTTTCTTGTCATTTATGCTATCGAATGCTTTTAAATTTAAAAAATTAAAGTAAGTTGGGACAAGAATTTGTAATAATAATTATAGTTGGACACCTTTGTGGACAAAGAATTTATTTTATCCTTGTTGTGTTAAAATATTTGTACATAATATGGTAGATTGCAGAGTGATGATTTGTGTTTTCCATTGTTTTACATTTAATTGCATGCTTGCTTAGTGTGTCTTTATACTTGTAAGTTATTGTCTCCATCCATCATCCGAAATGATGGATTTGGGAGTGTAGTTTGGGGACCAGGGAGGGATTTTCCCTCTTTTACCATCATGGCTTGATGGGCAAGACATGTTGGTTCAATATTTAAGCCCCAAAATAATGGTTTTAGGTGGGGAAAATCCACAAAGCACCCAATATCATTTTAAAATCTTACATTAAGAATGTACCATCCTTATGTGTATAGTTGTAATTAATGGGTATTGTTTTCAATATTCTACAACCTTAAAGGGTCTCGAAAATACTAAGATAATGACTTTTCATATGGTGTAATCCGAAGTCCCAAATTATATTTTGTTTTGGAGAGACTCATGTAATGAGAAATTTTGGGAGATTTTGTAAGCTATGAAACAACGTATGGTTAGACCATTGACTCTATGACACTATTAAGGTAAAGAGTCTCATCCACTTTCCCAATTATTGAGGAAAATGTGAGTTTTCTCCTCTCCAGTTTGTCCTCTTTTTTCTGGAATTCATGTAATAGATTGTGTTTGGGGTTGTGTGTACATGTTTAGAAAGTCTTGTACATGATATGCTTGTGGTTACCTCTCTCTTTTCTTGAATAATTTGTAGTAAGTAACTCTCTATTTCCATGAGGATTTAGGCTAGCATTTCTTACTATTAAAATTTTGGAATAATGCATGTAAACATAGATGCCTATAGAGATTGAGTACATGTACACCTATGTCCTTTCACGTGCATTTGTAGGATACTACAGACTTATTTGCTAGATCATGAAGATTCAATCTTGAATTATGACTAACCACATCTTGGTAAAAATCTTAAGCATTTTAAATACCCTTCCCCATTTTGCTTCGAGTCATGCTTCTTGGAAATACCCATTTTGTTATGACAAGAATTTTAGATACCCCCTTTTATAGTTTTCACCATGTTTCAGGATATAGTTTTAGCTTTGAATCCTTGTTGTATTAAAGTTTTGCACATAATATTAGATTATATTTCAAATGTAAATGGAGCCTTGTCAAAGCCTTACATCCTGTTGCATTTGGGCTTGTTGAAATTCGTTTCATGTGTTGTATGATATCCATCCATCATCCGACTTTAATTTTGTGAGTATATCATATTTGCATGGTAAATGTTGAAAGAATTTGTCCCTCTTAAAGGAAATGCTTGAAGGATTAACATCTTATGTTGGTTGGATTACTTAAATTGATAGACGGTTTGTGTGGGGAATACTTGTTCATTAGTCATTTAATCATGGTCAAGCATCACTTAGTGAGGTCTATTCACTTATAGGAGTTAGAGGCATTAATTCTACTTAGGATTACATTTAAGCGAATGATCAGGACTCTTGCCATCATAGGAATGATTGTTATGGACAGTCAATGTGCAAAATACAAGAAATATTTTTAATTGCTCTATATTTAGACCATTTCTCTATGAGAGAAAGATATGTTGGATGTCTTGCATTGGCAGTTATTGAGGAAATGTGATAGTTTATACCTTCTTTTCTTACATGGTAAATGGAATTTGTAGACCCTTTTAGCTTGTATACATCTCCTTCAGGAGTGGTTGTAATATTTTGAGCCGATTACCTCTCTGTAATGTTGTCTTATTTGAGTGCAACTTTGATAATGTGCACACCATAACACTTTCCCATGGGCTTGAAAGGATTCTAGCATTCTTCTAACCTTTGGAAATCATTGTAAATGGAAACCTATAGAGTTGTTTGATGGCTGAAATTTTTGGCCTTGAGACTTGAATGTCTTAAGACTTTGTTAATTAACCAAACCATGAACAATCTCGAGAATGTATGAATTGATGTTAAGGATATTCTTATATTTCAACTGTTAATAGGCAAGTTTTAAAACAGGATCTCCAATATATATGGAGAGAAGTCGATACTATATATAATCCCATAAAAGAAATATTTTCTGTTATTAGCCAAGAAAACCCATACTCTATAAAAGAACAGATCTATTCCCATAAAGTGAGAAGGATAACTAGTTATGTCACAACCCTTACATCTTTGAAATTTCAAGTGCCTACTTGTGATCTAGTATGGAGTTTCTCCTTCAATCTAAATGGTGCCTTTGAAAGTCTTTAAAGTCTCCTTTGCATTTTCAGTGCTCCCCTTCATTTGTTTTAATTTGCGTGCAGGTTCCACTATTTTGTAATAAATTCAAGCTGGTGGAGAGGCTTCTTGTGGAGGCCATGATATCATAATATTTGCATGGGGTTTTGAAAGAACTTTGCATGTGCAGGGTTCTGAAAGAACAATGAAAATAACATCTTAGGTGGATTTCCTCTTTGAAATACGGTTTTGTGTTTTGAATATTCTAGCAATTTAGTGAAGCAAGACCTTCACTCTTTCTTGGTTTGGAGTATAGAGGCTATTACTTGCACTACATTTCAGTTGACCAGATTTATCAGATATCTTCAAACTACTTGGGTATCAGTTACGCATTATTAGTCTTTGCACAGATTCGAATGTATATTCTGCATAATTCATTTCCCAAAAGCTTTTCTAAATAGATAAGAAACATTGTTTCATGTGTTTTTGTTACCTTGCTTTTTGTTACAGCCATGATAGGCAATATAGGCTTCTTTTCTTTTCTTAAAGAGAATCTTACCCTATCTAGGTTTTAGAGCTTAGATATCTCGTTACAGGATTCTTCAGCAAACCCTTTTAAAATCCCGATGTATCTCTTTTGTTGAAGTCTTATTTTAACCATAAGAGAACATTCGCAGCTTACACATCTTATACACATTTCACATGATGACACATCACTTTATCTCTATCTCTTGCACACTTATGTCTATCTAGCAAATCATTGTACACACACATACATTGGTACACGTGCATGGAATAGGTTTATGGCAAAAATTTTTGGATCCATTTGAGCCATGTCTTATCTTTCTTGCGGCCAATTAAAAGTCCCAGAACCACATAAATATTTGGTTCTATGAAATTGATTTTCAGACAAGGAAAAACCTCAACTTATCGGCCTAGCAAATGTCGTTAATTGAAAAATATTTTAAATTTTAAAATTTGAAATTTACAAAGAAATCGATTTCATTAGGATACATAGTTATATACCATTTCATCGCAAAAGCCAAATATTGGGTCTTAATGTGAATACCTACAAGGAATTCTATTAACGCCATTTTTCTTCTTTATGAAATATATATATCATAAAGAAGAAAAATAAGTCGGTAGTATAAATTAATAGGATTCCCTGTAGGTATTCACATTAAGAAAATCTTAATGACTTATTGTTTAATTCCTATATATATAAAAACTTAGTTTATATATATTAAAGTAAATTACATAATGAAATCGGTATTCTTTGTAAAAGAAAATTCAAAAAAAATAAATTTATATAATACATTTGCTAGGCCGATTGAGTTGAGGTTTTATTTTATATAAAAATTAAACGTGGAGGCCAGAACTTATTTATGTGGCTACTAGGAAGTTATGTGGCCATGGCCATATTGGCTCCCTGGAATGTTTTCGTTATAGACTATTCCATGCACGTGTGTGTGTGTGTGTGTGTGTGTGTGTGTGTGTGTGTGTGTGTGTGTGTGTGTGTGTGTGTGTGTCAATTTATCTTATCGTTAAAAAAAACAAAAGATATTCAGGATTTAAAAAAAAACAAATCATAACAGTCTATACCCAAAAACCCTAGATAGGGTAGAGATTGAAAGAAAAAAAGAAGAAGCCTACCATAGCCATCATGGCTCTTTTTCAACAAAAACAAAAACAAAAACAAAACTTCCAGTTATATATTTATAAAATCTTTTGGGATAATGAAATGTGGAATATACATATCGAATCCGTCAAAGAAAAATAGATGTGTAATCTCATACCCAAACCAGTTGAATATCTGATAAAATTTCACAAAAAAAAGTGAGTAATCTCATACCCAAACACAGATAAGCATCTGGTAAATTTTATTAAAAAAAGAAAGGGGAAAACCCATGATTTTCTTTGTTCTTGAACCCTGCACATGTATATAGAAAAAAATGGAAATATTATCAGATTCATGGCCTCCACGTCCTCTCCACCAATTTTTTTAATAAAAAAAACCCTGCACGCAAAATAAAACAAATGAAGGGATAGAATGAATAAAAAAGTAGACTTTAAAACTTTCATAAGGACTTTTAGGGTTGAGGGAAAGTCTAGAGATCCAAGAGTTGAAATTTAAAAGATGTAAGGGTTGTGATATAACTCTTTCCTTCTCACTTTATGGGAATAGATGTGTTCTTTTATGGGTATGGGTTTTCTTTTAATTAAAGAAAATACTTAGGGATTTTAGGTTAGAATTTAAGGCAGTAAGGATTTTTCTTAAATTAAATCATGGTGTGACCATATAGAGAGTCAAAAAGTAAATATATTAAATGGAAGATCCTTGAAGTGCCTAAGTAAAGTGACTCTTGTTTAGTAAATAAATATCCTCATAATTGTTTAGACTAAAGAGGAGTGATGAAATTAATATAATTTTATGATATAAAATTAAATATGAGCTATGATGGCCGCACTTTATCAACGTTGGATGAATATGATGTAATTTAAATTTTTAAATACCTCAACGAAAAAAAATCCCCAAATTTAGTGTTTTAAAGTTATATTTTAGCATTATAAAATGGGGCATTACAAAGGTCAAAAACAAGATACCGAGAGTTGGGTCTTAATGAAATAATTCAATAATTTAGACATAATTATATAGGAAAGTTAGGAGAAGCTACAAAGTTACATAAATCATTTTTTTAAAATTATAATTTAAGATATTATTATTTTCTGCCAAGAGCAGGTTACTATACTTTTTAATTTTTTAATTAGTTTATTTTCTTTAAATTGTAGAAAATATGTAATCTTATACAAAGAATAACAAAACAAATTAAACACAGAATAATAATTTGCAAATAAAAATAGAGTAATCAAGGAAATCAACATTGTTGTGTATAATCACATTTATTCATTCTCTTTTGTCAGAGATTTTTGCTCATGACATTCAATCTGTGCTTGCAACACCCTCTACTTTTTCTTATGTAGATTATACGCATTTGTTGTGTGCATACAATGCAATTACAATGTCTGCTAATTAAATAAAATACTTTCCCTAAACTTAGCCACAAACTCCTCTTAAATAAGGCTTTCTAAATCTAAACCGAAGTCTTCTAATTCCACCCCCAGGGTTGTGCATGCATTAAACAAACCATTTATTTATTTTTCTTTATCTATTCATAAAATAGAACTCTAATTAAACTAGAACTCTAACAAGCTATGAACTATATGAAATAGTCAAACTGTTGTTATTTAAACTTAGACTTAATCTACGTGAGAAATTACTTGCATAAAATATGCATATTCCAACATAAATTAATTATAGGCATGAATTATTTTTTAAGTGTCAATATGTCTAATGTATAGAGAATGATTTAAATAATTTACAATATAAAATTTTGAAAGGAAATTGTTTATCACCATTTCTATTGGCAAGGAAAATATGATTCGACTATTTTAAGGCCTTATTCGACTACAAATTTTTGATAATATTTAAAATCAAAATATTTGAAGCTACCATGTATACTAGCATTTATGTAAAAGTGACATTTTTTCATAATTTGTAAATCCATAAATTTAAAAGTTGACATGTATTATAACCTTTACATAGAAGTGACAAGTTCATTGAAATAAATAAATAAATAAATAAAACTAGTAATTGCACCAAAAGTGTGTAATGGACGCGCTGATAGGTCACTGGTGGAGATGGTTAACCATTTGTGTCAGGCACATACAAGTTTTTTTGTAATGATTTATTGTTAAACTAATAAGCAATCTTGAAAAGACATGAAATTGTGTTGGAGCTTGTATGTTTCATTCCGTGCTTGTTCAAGTTTCTATTTGTGACTAGGGGGAAATTTTCTCATCTTTCATGTTCAATGACAAATTACACCAAAGTTGTTGAGAAGATCCAAGGTCCTGTTGTGTGATTTTTTGAGCTTGCATTTACAGTTGGAAAGAAATTCATGCATCTTCATATTTTGTGAGAATAATATCAAATTCGTATTTGGAATTTGAAGTTAAATGTGTGAAGATGTTGTGCTAATTTTTGGTCTTGAAGGAAACACACTTAGTTATACTCCTCCTAAATTGCTTTTGCATTTTGAATCGCATTTTAGTGGGAATTGACTCTTTTGCAAAGGACAAACATTTAGAGGCTATAATTTGGACATATGAGACTCTATTTTTTGTTCTTTTAACAGCATAACAAAAATGTCAAGATCTCAACGGTTTGATAGAGGTCGTTTGAAATTTCAAGGAAATTTTTCCTAGTTAATTAAGAGGAACAAACAATATAGCTTCAAATTTAGATTGGCAACATTCGTGTACTCTCTTTAAATGAGCCCTCAAAGCAATCTCTTTTCATATTGCAAGGGAGCTAATCTATGTCACTTCGAAGAAAAAGACACTTAAAAACAAGTATGTAACACATTAATGTCCATTTCTTCAATCAATATAAGAAGCTATGATATTTTCTTTTTAGAACTTTATGTAAAAATACACAGTTTTTATATTTATATACTTAGCCATAAATTCTCACTCGTGATGTATCTAGTAACCTGGATTACATAGAAGAGGACTACTTGGATGTAAAAAATTAATACAATGCCGGATAAAATATATTCATATTGATTCAACTTGTTCAAGAAGTTTAGGTCAACTTGAACAAATAAAGATCCTAACCAATCATTTTGATGAGGAAGTTCAAGAAGCTCATTTTTCCATGATTTACTTAAAGGTCAATTAGTGTTTTTCAATGTAGAACTACTAAATTGAATTTGTGAAAATGCAACTATTGTAACACGTCTACTGAAATTCTAATTAAGAGACACTGGCGACAACAAAACTCATACTCTATTTATATATGCATAAATTTTATAGATACACCCCAATATTTTGAATACTCTTTGGAGCTATGGTTTACAGAGGGAAAAATGCTATTAAAAACCCAAAATTTATAAGTAGTAGTATCAAATTTAAGAACGAGATAATAGATATGTAATGTATGCAATCATTTTTTTTGAAGGGTGTGCTTGTAAAACTCCTCCTAACATTTTAAATTGCAGTATGCCCAAAAGCCACAATTGCCAAGTGAATAATATGCACTACCAATCTTCAACATTTAGAGCACTGAAACGTGGACTTTAGGTACACCATATTTTCCTCTGCATTAACTTTGGTTTAAATGTCAAGATGCCAAGTGATAGAATCATACAATTTTAAAATCACCTTCATTACTTATTACAAAGATCGAATAAACAATATTATCTGTTTAATTTAGGGAAGGTGCGATATTTTATTTTTGTTTAGGTTTACATCAGTCCATAAATGGATTCTATGAAAAGTTGGAAGGAAAGGATACAAGTTGATCTCTAACTTGGAGATAATGTAGCAGGAAGATGTAGAAGGGTAACAGGCTAAGGTCCATGTTCTGGAAAAATTAACCACATTGATATCCCACAAAAAATTGAGGACCTTCAATGCCAGTAAGGACAAGCCCAAGATCTCATGTCAACGATATGATAGTGGGCGCAAAGTCTCCTTCACTATCCGCTTCAAAGAGGAACTCTGGCATACGTATATTAAAGACCTTGCTTGCCTACATCAACATGCACAGTTGAAGTATATTCCAAGATGAAATGTTTGAATGCTACATAAGATCATGCAAAGGAAAGGCCATTTAAAAAAAAATTATATCCAGTCCTAATCGTGGGCTCTTATGTAATGCCCCAAATTTTTGGCACTCGAATTGAACCTCAGTCACCTAAAACCTGGGTAATTTTTATTTATTTTTTTATTTTTTTAATAAATTATTTAATTAATTTTTCAAGTGTGTTTGACGTTAGAATATTCCCAAATCATTCGTGATTATAAAGTGTATTATTTGTCATGGCGAGTTTTTAATTTTGAGTGTGGGGCCTTAATTACCCACAAGGGTTTTGATTAAATTTCGTAAATGCACCCAGATCTTATCACACCCTAACTTCCTATGGCTTTTCAGACGCCAATAGACTGCATGATAATATTTGAATTTATAAGGGCCTAATATACCACCAGAAGATAAATAAATACTGGAATGAGGACAAGAATAATCTAGTTTCTTCCTTGTTAAATCATATTGTATAATTCAAGACGTTATCCTTATATTTGGCACTCAAACGATTATCAACAAAGGTAAACATATTTTTGACCCTAATTTTTTTTAATAAATCTAAAAGTTTTACTACAAGACCTTACCACAGATTGTTTGGTTTTACCAATGTAATAATTTTCTTAGGAAATATTGGAATTTATTATTATTATTATTATTATTATTATTATATAGCTACTACTAGGAATAAACACATCCGTAGGTTTAATAACTACATTTGATAGCAATTATTTGCTCCAAATAATTTTATTAGTGCAAGAAGGCCCACGTATAATCCAACTAGTTTGATTATTATCCAAAATTAAAAGATCGGAGATACACCTCTTACAAAAGAATTATGAATAAAACAAAAACATGTGTCCACTTCACATGTGGCAAACTTAGTACCCAAAGACGATAGTAGGATTAACTTATCATGCACCGTTGATTAAAAGGAACCTTAAAAGATATTTCTAGAACTCTATATGGAATTCCCTTTACAGTTTTCTCATTCCATTTCCATTTGCTCCATTCTTGCAGGTGCAGTGACAATGTAATGTTTTGTTTTTTTTTGATTTTTTTTTTAATTTCCTCCTAGTGGAATGTTCTTGCCACAGGGGCGAAAAATTATGAAATTCAACATTAATAGGTTTTTATTTATTTATTTATTTTTGTGTATTACAAGGTTCGATTTAGACCCGAGGCCTTTGATATTCATGGCGGTTGTGGCTTGTAGAGGGCATCATGGCTGCGAAAGGAGGGAAGATTTCATGGTAAGGGGGGGTAGGGTCTCCACGCATGGGGCCCGCGTAGGGTTTGAACGGGCGGCAGTGGTGTGGGGGGGGCACAGGGGTTCAACCCCCTCCCCACATTTCTTATATATATTTCATTGATTTATATGTACTCCAATTCTGATGAATTATATTCATATTTCTATTATTCATCCAATTGGGGTACATATAAATCAACGAATGTGTGTGTGTGTGTGTGTGTGTGTGTGTGTGTGTGTGTGTGTGTGTGAGTGTGTGTGTGTGTGTGTGTGTGTGTGTGTGTAAACAGATGGTATATACCTATCCAAATATAATATTCATATTTCTATTATTCATCACAATTGGAAGTACATATAAATCAACGAATATGAATGAGCTATATAGATATATACATAAGTGTGTGTGTGTCGCGCGCACGCTTTGCGTGCGTGCGTGCGTGTGTAAAATTACACACACACACACACACACACCTATACACACACACGTGTGTATAGTACACACACACATATCTCACACGTGTGTATGAGATGTGTGTGTGTGTGTGTGTGTGTGTGTGTGCGCGCGGGCCGCGCGCTGCGTGTGTATAATTTATATATGTGTGTGTTACATGTGTGTGTATCAATTTGTGTGTGTAATTTATACACACACATATAACACATACATATTACACACACACAAACGATTATCAACAAAGGTAAACATATTTTTTGACCCTAATTTTTTTTTAATAAATCTAAAAGTTTTACTACAAGACCTTACCATAGATTGTTTGGTTTACCAATGTAATAATTCTCTTAGGAAATATTGGAATTTATTATTATATTATTATTTATTATACAACTACTACTAGGAATAAAACACATCCGTAGGTTTAATAACTGCATTTGATAGCAATTTGCTCCCAATAATTTTATTAGTGCAAGAAGGCCCACGTATAATCCAACTAGTTTGATTATTATCCAAAACTAAAAGATCGGAGATATACCTCTTACAAAAGAATTATGAACTAGCAATCGCATGTGCACAATGCAATGTGAACACCGAATGGTATATGTTATTTGATTTATAGGGGTATTTAATTATTTGGGTGAAATCGTGTTAGTGTTGCAACATGTTTGAGACGGTGGTTGCCTCGGTTTTTTGGTTGGTTTTTTTTAAAAAGCCTTTTTTGGATTGTCGTTAACATGTTGATAAGGGGTGTGATTAATAGTGTAAGTGTAGGAATATAGATGAAGCATTACATTGAAAGGTTCTATTTGTACATTTCAAATTCGTACATATACATTTGCAAATATTATATCACGAGATCTTAACTAAACATGAATACATGAAGACCTCCGTACATTTGTAGATTTTATATTATGAGTGGTAGCCTTTTGTGGCCAATTTTATTTGCACTAAACATGAATACATTTGATATCCCTTGAATGACTATAGCAAAATGCACTAGAGCCCAACACATGTTCCTCCATTTCAAACTCAACACATAGGTCATTTGGAAAGCAGAGTATTGCAAGCTGGTGTTGGATTACAAGGGAGTAAGTTCATTGGTACTGAGTAATCATTCCAACATTTCATCATAAATTAGATTGATTGTAAAATTTGATGCTGGAGAAAAATGTAAACCCAAGATATCTCTACAATCCTTTCAATGACTGAGCAATCTCATTACAAAATTTAACAAAGAGTTGATATTTAACGCCAAACGGTATAAGTTATTTGATTTAGAAGGATATATTTGTGGTTTTTAATTATTTGGGGAGAAATTGTATAATATTATATTATTTATTTATTTAATACTTATAAACAATAACAATTTTGATATTATTTTAATTCATGGGAATGATTTAAACACAATTTTATCCAGAAATTTGATCTAAAATTGTATACACACTGTAAAAACATAAAAATCTTAAAATGTAAATAGTTTGAAAAAATACTCTTAAACAAATTATTTTTTAGTTGAAACTCCCTAAATAAACAATTAAATGCATTAATATTTAATTTAAAACATTGATTTTACTTCTTACACTCATAATTAATTTAATAAAATTAGCGATTTTTTAAATGAACCCATATTCTTTCCATTTATTAAATGTATCATATTAAACACTATTTTACAAAAATTGCTACTTGGGTCGAATTAATAACCCATTAAAAAACATATATGCTTTATAAGGATAATAAACATCATATCTGAAATCTTACAGTGCCTATGAATGTTGGATAACAAGGAGCACATATAGGTTTTTTCTTAATTCCAATGGAATATACGGGATGTCAATTCCCGCCTAAGTTACCTACATTACCCCTAAATTGTGTTTTACCGAACTCAAAAATATGTTGTGATTCAGATTGAGATTCGATAAATGTGGGAGGGGACCCATGATGCAGAATAGAGTACCTTCATTTTGAAAAGTGCACAGAATAATTTTTGTACGTGTGGCTATAAAGTGGAGAGTGATTAGTGACCAAACAAAGCAAGGCTTCTGATGCCATATTCACTTCAAGCCAATAAGTTTGTATTATTGTACATGATACTTAAATAATATAATTTGTGAAGCTTCTGAGCATTTTGTAAGGCAAGATGAGAATGTCCTTTTTGTATACAACAAATTTCTTATCAAGCCTTGGTGTTCTTGCATATTCAGGGTCAATGTAGGTTTTGGCTGAGGAAATGCACATGGCAATGCCCAATTATGACAAATGTGCCTCAAAATTATCATCTAAAAGAATTTTATAAGTGTTCACATCTCTGTGAACAATGCATGGGTTACAGTCATGATGAAGATATGTTAATCCTTCTGCAACAACATTAGAAATCTTTAGCCGAGTGTCCCAGTCTAGCTTTATCTTCTTTTATGATTCTATATGAAAATAAAAATTAAAAAAAAAACACTTTTAGATTCTCCAACAATCCATTTTAATTAAAAGGTTAGAGATTGATTGGATTGTTATGAATCTACAATGTAGAGATCCATTTTTCTTTATTATGATCATTTTTCTTCCTTATGATCAGTCAAACATTTCAGCTTTAAGCATTTTTTTCAGTGTACACTTTTGCACAAATTGATAAATTATGCCTCCTATACAATGTTGCACACACTCGTACACTTCCGCGTAACATGTGCATCACCATGACATCACTTGTCATCCCAACATCAAACTCTTGTGTACTATGATTTGCAACAATTTTGGCTCTTTCTCAGTGTCTTCCAACATACCACACCTCTTTCTGGCTCTTTGAGGATAGTCATGCTCTGAAGCATTTGTAGAGATCACATGCAGCCTTGCCTGCTTGTGCAGTGCAAAGATGTACCCTGCGGCACAATATCTCACAACTCCTCTAGAAATTGTAGGGATGAATTCACAAACTGGTAGAAGTTATGAAACATCTATAAGAATATGTTTTATTGTTTATTCTGCTACATATCCTGAACAATAAACAAGTAATATGTAGGGCTACATGTCAATATTTAGGGAAAAGGTTAATAATTCTGAATTCATAACAATTAGCACTTAAAAATGAGCATCTGCTACCACATATTTTTAGTCAAATGGCTTGGCAGAATTATCTACTAAGATACTATTACAATTTTCAAGCTTATGCATATAATAAAAAATACAATGAATGTAGTTTTAGACATAACATTTCTACTGAAACTACTGGAACATGGGCTATTAAAGTTGACACTGGATTGATATTTACCATGCTCCATTAAGAAAACAAACTCTCAATACTAACACTACGTTTTCACAGGTCCAAATGTGACATATTTTACCTCACATGTGCTTGTGTAATGTAGAAAAAGTTGAGAAAACCATAATCCCTACAAGAAGCCTTACAAATTTGACAAATAAATTTTGAAATAATGTATAAAATAATAAATTTAAGCTTCAAAAATCATAAATAGCAACTTTTAAAACCTCAAACTATGGAACCTTGCCAAACTAACATAACAGTAACATTTGATGGGAGAATATCAAACTCTACCCATACTGATGTGTTTTGTTACATTTAAAAAATTGATAAATATACTTTAAATATTGATCATCAAGATGAAAAATAAGCTACAGAAGAGAAATTAAAATCAGTGAGCCAATCCAGAATGATCAAGTACCCCACCTAATGTGCAATAACTAAAATTTTGCTTCCTTTTCATCAAAATCAGCAAGCATATTAAAACTAACATTGGATTGATATTTACCATGCTCCATTAAGAAAACAAACTCTCAATACTAACACTACGTTTGCACAGGTCCAAATGTGTCATATTTTACCTCACACGTGCTTGTGTAATGTAGAAAAAGTTGAGAAAACCATAATCCCTGCAATAAGCCTTACAAATTTGACAAATAAATTTTGAAATAATGTATAAAATAATAAATTTAAGCTTCAAAAATCATAAATAGCAACTTTTAAAACCTCAAACTATGGAACCTTTCCAAACTAACATAACAGTAACATTTGATGGGAGAATATCAAACTCTACCCATACTGATGTGTTTTGATACATTTAAAAAATTGATAAATATACTTTAGATCTTGATCATCAAGATGAAAAATAAGCTACAGAAGAGCAATAAAAATCAATGAGCCAATCCAGAATGATCAAGTAACCCACCTAATGTGAAATAACTAAAGTTTTGCTTCCTTTTCATCAAAATCAGCAAGCATATACAAAAATCCCTCTAGAATTTGTAAAGAAAAAGCTGGAGGTAGATTTTAGTTTGGAGTGAAAAGAATGTTTTAATAATATGTTGCCTACCACATGGCCATGAAGAAATTCATTGTAGGAAATGCAGAGTCCCCAATCTCCATTATTCCACATCACTGGAAAGAGCCCTTCGATGCAGCTGCAACTTTGCATTTTGAAGTCTTATTGTCTGCTATTATGAACCACCTCCATAGAGTGAATTTCGTAGCTATTTTTGAGACAAGAATCAACATATTGGCTACCATTTTGACAGCAAAACCCACCCAATAAATCTGATCTCTCAGCTTCTTATAGTGAAGATTTTGTTTATTCTTGTTTGCCTTTTCAGAAGCTGTGTTCAATTAGTGTATGCAAACAAACTACTTTGGCACTATATTGCTATGCTCGACCGTTTTGATGTTGATGAATTCTGGTGGTGGACTAAAGCTTGAAAGGTCAAAACCCCACTCAAATCAAGCATCTAGCTATAATTTCCATGGATAATGTTGTGGACGCTCTAGCTATTTGATGGGGCATGACCCTTACTGTTATGGTTGAAATAGGCTCCCAAATTTTGGCCTTTGCCCTGAAATTCAACAAAAGTTCTTGAAATACCACATTCCTAGGGATATGATGGAAAGTGAAAGCAAAACATTTTTTAGGGTATGATGTTTGAAACAACTCCCAAATTTTGTACTCTACCCTCAAATTCAACAAAAGTTCCAAAAAAATGTTTTATTAAAACAATTTTTTTTAATGGATATTAGTTATGTAAATCTCCCCTCTTCCCCCACCTCCCCGCGCCCCCCTTCTTTTGCCCCTGCTAGATTAGCCCAGCTTGTGTATCTGCCCAAGAGCCCTCTCCATAGTGGCTTGGATGACAGAGGGGAGGCTGTGGCCCAGACTTATATTTTAATCTGATTGATTGAAGTAGCTTGAACTATAGAATATAACCTTATACTCTCTCTCCATGGTGGCTTGTGTGACGGAGGAGAGGCTGTAGCTCAGGCTTACATTTTAATCTGATTGAAGTAGCTTAAACTATAAATATGATACAAATATTTTTATGACAGATGTGACAAATTGTAAAAAATTAGAGAAAGCAATGGTTTCATATACAAAGAATCTGTGAATAAAAAATAAAAAATAAAAGTATCAGTTGATTTAATTTTCATTCTCAGATATAAAGGACTTCAATTATAAAGACTAACCAAGAAACGATGTTCTTTGTTTTAAAATTTCAAAAGAAGGGCAACTTTTTGTTGAGCCCTTAATTAGTGATGGGCTCAATTAAAAAGAGTACTTCAAACTTGGAAACCTTAAACTTGATCTCTAGATTTTGTGAGAGTTCCACAATAACTCCTCCAATACAACACACCCCTATAGAAGGCTATTCAATATGCCTTACATACACACTATAATTTGCTTTTTAAGACATACGATCCAAATGCAGTTTGCCCAGACTTATGAAGCCTGGCTTTTGCGTATGAGTGTCATTACAGCAGCTCTATCAGGTAAGGCGGGAATTGCACCCTTTTTTGTTGTAGCTATTGCACCAGCACCATTGGCAAATAGCAGTACTTCTCTCAACCTCTTTTCATCCTGTGAATGCAATGACAATGATCAGTCAAAAAAGATGAAGTAAAGAAATATGAAATTTTTTTCCCATAATAGGAGAGTATCTTCATGCATTTAATTAAGATTTATCATAGAAGTTTCATAAATGCATGGTAAAAACATAGGCTTCTATCTATCATATATGTTGGGTAGTGTTTTTCACTGGTTGGTCAATTTTTCGAAGTGTTGTAGCTACCATGAAAACAACGCTCGTTCATGGTTCTAATGAGTACAAAAAATACAACTATCGTTGTGCATCAACTAGCAATCGCACGTGAGGTGTGCGATGAAAACGCCGAAGTTGGAGAAGGAAGTGAGGAGAAGGAAACTGCAATATATAAAAAATGAGTACGAGAAATGCATATGGGTAGACAATAAGAGGAACAAGTTGAAACGAGTGTGGAATAACACAATAAGAGATGAGAAGATGAGCAACAAAGGGAGAGGGAACCGGCAATGCGGTTCAAGATGGGAGAGATGAAGGAAGGGAACGAAGGTGGGATTCCTCTAGTAAGTGTTACTGCAATAGGAGATGAAGGAAGGGAACAAAGGTGGGATTCCTCTAGTAAGTGTGACTGCAGTAGAGGAACAGAGGACATTTAAGAGTAACGACTAAATGAAAATGAAGGAGAAATACGAATGACTGACAAAGAGGAAACTCTTGATATACCCATGAAGGTTAGGCCTTGTCTTTCCGTTCCTCCAATGTCAGTAGTGGCTCGTTACAGAGTAAGCCCTTGGGATTTGTGGATTGAAAATGCCCAAGCAATTTTAAGTGGTAGTTATTTTGGTTTCTTATGGAAATTGGTAGAAGAGGAAGATGGAAGGTGTTGTCTGCATGCCAAGGAGGCCCCTGTTAGCAATATTTTAATATTGTGAACATTATTATTATTGTGCAAATAATGAGTTGGTGACAACTCGTAGAGATCTCTTAGAGAGATTCTAGGTTTGTTGAGTGAGAATAGGTATTGGGAGAGATTTGTGGGATGCTGAGTGATTAGTGGGATGAGTGTTGACTCCTAGAATCGAGGAGATCAAACTCTATATATGTAACCTCTACCTGTGAATAAGATATCCCGGAAGTTTTCAATATCAAAACTCCATTATTCTATTTCCGGTGTATTTTTTCTTATTAAATCTGGTTCAAGCTCCATATTTGGTATCAGAGCAGCGATGTTCCTCAGCATAATGGTTGATTAATGGTTTACGTCTTGGATCAACACGGTTCTGGTGAGACGGCATGGATGCATATTTTTGTCAAGAGATGAATTTATGAGGTGGTTGAAATTGATGGGTTCTATGTGTTAACCTGGCGAGCTCTTCCAACATTAGGGATCTGCGACCCTGCCCAGTTCGTATTCTGCATGCTCTTCTAGATTGGTCTTATTGTGTTGATTGGCAAAGGCACCGCAAGCTGTGACTCAATTCTTACCATTTCTAATTGCATTCTATTGGTGATCATACCCAGGCGCAGCTCAGACTCCTACCGGAACCATTATCAATTCCATCGACAATTGCAGTCTTCCACGCATTCATTCCATCTCCACTCATAGTCATTTGTGCTTTCTGCAGTCGTGGATCTGTCAAAGTTCCTACATCATTGCAATCTACGTGGCACATATCACGAGCTTTTCACATGCAAGGATTCGAGACGCCATTGCAAAAGCTGAAGGAGACGTTTTGATGAGAAGAAATTCAATCTCTTCTTCTCCCAGCGCAGTCACTTGGCAACTCGAACCTCTGTCAGCAGCACGCAATGCATTGTGATTTGTATTGCTCTGTAGAAACTTATTTGCACTGGAGTAACCACCGAGTCGACCTGGTATTATGTTGAATATACAGTACAGCTGTATTTGAAAATCTGTGCACTCACTGCCAAAATGCGACAGCTGTATTATGCAAAGAATCGTCCTCCTGTGATCAAACCTGGAACGACACCAAAGCAACGTGAAGACTTGGTCAAGACCCTATCTCGTGCCAAGAATTTATATTTGAAAGGCAATGTTTGATAGTCAATAATTTTAATGTTGATAGTCTATAATATAGTTTGATCATTGTCCATTGTCAGTCTTTAGTTCCATTAACATGTTTTGGGTAATGTTAATAGTTAGTGCATAGAGTTGTGGGTAATCAAATTCCTTTTGTCTATGTAAATGTCAATAAGTAAATTAGTATTATAATGGTATTCTAGATTGAGTCTGTAGTCTTTAGAAGGTTGATGCGAGTTTTAACTTATTTAGTCGATATACAATAGGTTTGATATTTTTGAAGTCTTGAGTTATTTTTAGTGTCTTTGAGAGTCATTAAAAATGTCAAAATAGTTGTTTTTAGGGTATCTGTTTGTTGTCATTCTATTGTCATCAAAATTGAGTCGAAAAGTTGTTTAAAAAAAAAAAAAAAAACGACAAATGAGTGCATTTTCGGTGTAATCCGACACTCATTTTTTAAGGAAAAATGCAAATGAAAACCGTTCCAGGCTTCGGGGGCTCCGCCCCTCGACCCCGCCCTGTATCGCGACAGGGAACGCGTATCGTCCTCGACTATACTTTCTGCTGAGTTAGCAGGGATATTCTGATGGAGGCCGGAGGCAACGGAGGAAGGAGGTTGATCAGCGACCTCTCGTCAGGCACCATTGACGAGGCCGCGGTATTGATTTGGTGGCCAAGTATTTTAGTTGTGTGTTTCATTGTTTGTAATAAGAACAGATGTCACATTCCTGTTCAGAATTGTATTTCCTTTTATAACCTCCTGATGTAAATATGTTGTAGTAGAAAGATAAAAGCACAAGAAAAAGCAGCATCATGTTTTTCTTGAAGAGGATGAACAGAGGTTCATGAGCAGGGGCTCGTACCTAGGACAGAGGTCCGTTATTGTTGAACAGGGGTTCGTATTTGTTGAACAGAGGTTCAACATACCAAGATCATGAGCATGCAGAGGCAGGCAAGCTGTAGAAGACGTGTGAATGTTTTTCTCTACATTGTTCACATTAGGGGAGTGTATGTGTGGAAATAATAATGTTAACAATAGGGGAGTGAATGTTAGCAATATTTTGATATTGTGAACATTATTATTATTGTGCAAATAATGAGTTGGTGACAACTTGTAGAGATCTCTTAGAGAGATTCTAGGTTTTTTGAGTGAGAATAGGTATTGGGAGAGATTTGTGGGATGCTGAGTGATTAGTGGGATGAGTGTTGACTCCTAGAATCGAGGAGATCAAACTCTATATATGTAACCTCTACCTGTGAATAAGATATCCCGGAAGTTTTCAATATCAAAACTCCATTATTCTATTTCCGGTGTATTTTTTCTTATTAAATCTGGTTCAAGCTCCATAGCCCCAAGTATCGATCTTATTTGATGACGACAAATAAAAGAAAAGCAAGTGGACTGAAGGAACCTTCGTAGACAAAATAAAAATAGATTTTCCCCCATATGTGAAAGTTGTGGCCATGATGCGAATTACACGTGGAATGCCTTATAGTTTTGCACAATAACCAACAATAATGTAAATCACATAAGTATGCCACACATGATCTGAAACCGAAACTTGTAACCACATGTAACGTTTAAAATTATGTAAGGGGAAAATGAAGCGACATTTGTAGGTTGCATTTTCTCATGGAAACATTTGTATGCAGATAAGATATGTTACTAATAACAAAAGATTTTTAAACTATTCAGTGTGTCAATAAACCTTTAAAACATATATTATAACTATTATAGTTTGTTGGACACTCGCAAAGTGTTTGGTAAAATGACTCAAGAAAAATGTCTTCTCATGGAATATGATAAATTGCAGTTAGCAGGAAGACATGGGATTTTTCAATAGACACCGACACATATTTACCAAATTCAACGAATGAAATTCCAACCCAATCACATGACCCTCGACATCTTTTTTTTCAGATTGTGCCAAACAAGGAGCATCGAGACAAGGTTTGGGAACGCACAAAAAAGTAATTGAAATCCATTTTTTGGATGTTGTAGTTGTGAATGCGCTGATACACATGCATGCAATATGTGGAAACATTCAAAAGGCTCATATATTGTAAGTGAAGACACATAGTCGAAGAAATAAAAATCACAATGCATAGGTGTACTTTGCATGGCAAATGTAAGAGAGAAATATCCAAGGATAGCAACATAAGAAATGTTTACCTTAAATAAATTTAAAGACAAGGGTTTCTAGAGCAAGTAGTTATTATACCATATATTGTTATAACTATATTTTTTTATCGTAAAAAAGAATTATCAATAATTTATTATATATAATCTATTAATAATTTATGTTTATATATTCGAATAATAAATAAAAAATTGTGAACTATTTACTCTACTAATCTACTTGTAAACCATATATTTCAATTATTAGCTCATTTAAATATGTAATTATTAATTAATATAATATATACATATATTTAATATTGTGGATAAACAATAACAATTGCCAAAATATTATTTACGCAATCTGATAATCTTGTGTGTGTGTGTGTGTGTGTGTGTGTCCTACAAATAACAAAAGAATGTTAAACTATTTAGTGTGCCAATAATTTTTTAAACCATATATTATAACTATTATAGTTTGTTGGACACTCACAAAGTGTTCGACAAAATGATTCAGGACAAATTTCTTCTTATGGAATGTAATAATAGTTGTTAAAATGATGACACATGCTTTCTCAAAACATTTACCAAATGCAAAAAATGAAATTGCAACCTAATCACATGACCTAGTTCGACATCAATTTTTTTCGGATTGTGCCAAATTGGGAGCATTGAGACAGGGTATGGGAACCCATGAAAAAGTAATTTAAATCCAATTTTTTAGATGTTGTAGTTATGAATGCGTCGATACACATGCATGCAAAAGGTGGAAGCATTCAAAGGCTTGACAACTATTTGACAAATTACATAATACAAATGCATAAATTGTTGTACATGCACAAAATGTTTTTTTTTTTAAAAGTCTTGGAGATATAATAGGTTACAAGGTTGTAGAACATATTGTTTCAAAATTGAACATTGCAAACTTTTTTTGTGTAAAACTGGAGCACTATGGACCATACGATGACCATGTACAAAGAAATTTCATTTGCACAAACAATTATTTTTGTTTCTATCAATTCATTTTAGCCATATTGTTATATATGGAAAGGTTTATGAAAATGCAGTGCCTTCCTCCACAATGACAGGTTCAAATAATTAAAATCGCTTTTGCAAGAAACAAACTAAATGGTGCAACAATGCCCTGTGCATGATACCCAGAGTGTGATATACCTTCTCTTTTTAAGACAAAAAAAGATAAACGACATCATCTCAAGTATGAGATGCCACGTAGATAATATTATTCTAATTAGTTTTAAACACATATAAATCAATAAATTAAATCTAGTTATAGAAAATATTTTCTATGAGTTTATTATAATGAAAATATTAAATTATTAGGAGAAAATATACTTTCAGATTGATTTGAGAGTCTTCAATCATTAAATAAAGAATATGCAGAATAAGTTTCGACAACAAAGCAAAGTAAAGATCCATGTCCTTAACACCACCTTCATAATCTCAATCAGCCGCTCCTTTTCATGCTTCACCACTCCGTGCCATATATATATCTTTTTCACTATTTCCATTCCCACTATATCCTTTTGTTCTTTATTTTCCAAGTACAGATACCATACTATCTTGTTGTATGTTTCTTTTTTTTCTAACATCTCCCCCGTTTCACTTTTGGATTTTTTTTATTAATTTTTTGTCATTATGGAAGTATTAAAACACTCATAGAATATTTGGGTATATGGTCCAACTATCCATGACAACATATTTTTTGTAACATATTACTTTTCAAACAACTTCTCTACTAAATTTGTTTTGTCTAAAGTGTAGTCTTTATAATTTTATACTGCCATGTTCTTCCACTTAAACATTTTCTATTTGTCATATTATTTTAACAAATACAATTTCTTAAACCATAATATTTTCTCTCATTCCCCCACTCTCACCGATGTACTATTTTCTTAGAGACTCTATGACTCTTTTAGAGTTGAAAAAGTTTAACTTGCAAATTGATGAAACTTATGCCATCTTCTATTCTAAATACTTCAAGTAGTAGTTCTTTAAAATGAATGCAATTTTTTTCAATACTTGTCAAATACTTTTTCATATGAAACACTACAGGCTTCATTGTTTCATGGATTTTATTTCATATTCGCAGAAATGAATACATATGACCATTGCATGTTTTCCCCCATGCTACCCAAAGGAGAGACCACAACTGTCGTACCTGCACAAAATGCCTCATTTGCATAAAACAATCCATCTACAAGAATCAAGCGTTGTTAGACTTGCACAAATAAAGGGGTTCTAAGATTTAAATCTCAACAATAACACTCAAAGTCTGTACAGAAAAGTTTGTTTCATCATTGAGATGCAAATTTATACTACAATGGCATTTAAAAATTCTATACTGACAACTTTGCTTTATCATAATTGACTTAAGCTGATGCACACAGAAGACCACTAGGAACATTGTTTTTAAAAAACATTTAAAGCCGAATACATATAAACACCCCATAACCTCGGCTACGAGCCACATTAATTATACATTTCATTGTAATAAATATTTCTATCTTTATCTTCCACATCTGCGTGTCTTTATCTATGACATTCCTACCTTTCGCGTACACGTGTAGGGGCCATTCAAATCCGTGCTTCGTCAACCATGAAATCCCATCCGTCGATGTCTCTGTCGTGGTTAGAGGGGGTCGGGTTTTCTCACATAGACCACGCATATTGGCGCAATAAATATTGCACTAAATAATATAATTTCCCTAAAATCAAATTTCCATTCGTTGTAGGAAAGAGTTGGGTAATCTTAAAGATTTAATGAAGGGGCCAACGTAGCAGTATGGGTTGACATGGAATAGTACCATACCTAGTTATGTGAGAATTTTTAAAAATGCAGTGCCTTCCTCCACAATGACAGGTTCAAATAATTAAAATCGCTTTTGCAAGAAACAGACTAAATGGTGCAACAGTGCCCTGTGCATGATACACAAAGTATGATATACCTTCTCTTTTTAAGACAAAAAAAAAAGATAAACGACATCATCTCAAGTATGAGATGCCACGTTGAAAATGCTGTGTTTTATAGGCATGAAAAACGAGCAAAGAAGTAAATAACAAAATGCAAGAAAATACCAACAAAAATAGTAGTCTCCTTTTCCGTCTCCCTCTAGCTCGCCTGTGGAATATAACGTTGTGATATGGAAGACATGGGCAGAGGACGAGTCAGATTAGAAAAGTAAAGGGTATTATTGTGTATGGTTCCCGAGGCTCAGAATCACACGAGCTACATCAAAATCCATCGAACCTCTATCACTCTGCAAACACCACAACCATTAGCATTTTTCCTTTTCCATACTCATTATTCATATTCCTAACAGTAAATACTTACACTAATGTGCCTGACCAGGAGCCGACCCGCTATGTTGGTATTTTCTTGCATGGAGACCCGTATCTTCCTCTCTTGGTTTTATTTACTTGTATGTCTCAAGCAATTTGCTTCTGATCAGAAGAAGGCATTAAAAAATGACATGGTCAGATGTTTCTATGCCAAGGAGTCCATATCATACCATTTTCTTTCAGACGAGCGATAGAACTTGTGTCACCATGCACTACAGCGCTCTATCAGATATCTCGCCACTGCTGCTGCAATCGTACGTGAAGTGTACGATGGAAACGCCGAAAGTTATTGTGCAAGGAAGTAAAAGTGGAGGGAGAGAAAAATGCGAGAGGAAAATGGGCGAAGAAGGGGTATGAGGGCAGGGACGTGTAAAGGTGGGGAAATCTAAATTGGGGAAGCAATCTGAAACTTTACACAAGACTAATAATAATATTGTACAATAACATATTATTATTAAAATATTTTTTATGTTGATAGTTGTGTTCTAAATTAAAATGATATTGAGTCAATTTAGACACATTCTATAGCATCCAATTAATTAAGGGTCTCGTTTTTTAAGGTCATTGAAGGATTTGATCTCGATTGCTAAAACGGTCAATGTATGTTAGTTACATCCGAAAGCACACACTCCATGGTCCAACTTGACCGCTACTTTTACCTCACAAGTGTTCCACTATTTTTTGATTGACTGTAATGAATGTGTTGAGCAACATTCCCTAGTTGCCAAGGTTCTTAGGTATCAAACATTTCAAGAATAGGTAGCACATGCCTGTATCATTCATTAACTAAAGACTTAAGGGAAGTTACAATTTATGGAACGAGACCTCCAGAAGGTCAAGGGCAAGTGAAAATACACCAGATTCGGTCTTCTCGTGATGTAGACACAGTGACATATAATAATATACAAAATATGTAAAGGTGCCCATTGTCATGAAGATCGCCCTCAAAATTTCGTCCCAGTTTGAAATGTTTGGAAACTCTAACCTAAAAACATGTCGGTGATTCAATGCACATCAAAGGTTGGTGCTCCACTTTTGAGAGCCATCATAACTTAATTACTCAAATAAATTTTCGATTGCCGACGAGGCAAAACATGACATTCTAAGGAAACTTGAATCCATGTTGTCCATACCCAAAGGCAACCCTTAGATGTCCCTCACAAATGGAAATTCTTGGAGGCATACTTCTATGTCATGGCTTTTGTATATAGTTAAAACCATGGTTTGCAGTCAGAAGATGTTACAAGGTGTATTGATGATTTTATGAGAAATCTACCTTGTTTGACCAACAACTTTACCAACTTGAAAAAGGAATGATAGGGCACATGCAATAACCATGGCCTAGGAAAATATCCTAAAAATAACATTGGCCGCCCATTTGATGAACATTCCATTATAGTGTGTGCCTGCGGTACATAGTTACGCTGAAGGTGTTTATTACAATGGGATGAATCTTGGGGTCTTTGACATATGTCAATCAACACACGAGATCTTCACAGCGCCAGGATTTCAACTGGAACTTTGACCTTGGCCTATCTAGGTCATCGTCGTATAACATTTACTTTACAGATGATCTATTTCATCAAGGCCGACTCCTTCCTCTGCCATATTTTCCATAGAGTAAATCTGATTCACGCCTTGAAAATATGCTTCAATTAAATGACAAGGTACGATCATGGAGAACGGATTTGCAAGCAGAGGGTTGTTACTCAGCCTTTCAAAAAAATATACAGCAGCGTAATTTCACAACTGCAAGCAGTGATTTTTCTACGTCCAAGGAAAACCACAAATCAAAGCCTCCCGCATTGGTGCTGTAAAACAGGACTTCAATGGAAATTTTTATTAACCCCAAGGTTTGTATAAACACCTCCTGTGTAGATGGAGGACATCCGTTTCAAATAAGGAATTCCCAACATTAATCAGGTGAATAACTCTTTTTTAAACAGGTCAGTTTCCTGTAACAATAATGTGCGCTTCTGACATGCTCGAGATCTTCCATTTGTTCCAGTCTTCTCTATATACCTACATTTGATTGACTTGATTGTGCAACTTCCACTTTCCCTACTCTTCTCTATATACATTTGCATCACTCAGATTGCTTTGATAGTGTTCTAATCATCTTTGTTTTAAAATATTTCAATACTGCATTCAACTCACTCAATATTGCGTTGGAATTACTAATTCCTTGCACGAATTCCAAATAAACAAGGTGCATCTTCTTAAATTCATTTCATTAACATTCAAATATAATTTAATATTTTTGTACATTTAAAGCGCTTGATAACATATGTCGGACCATGCATTTTCTAAAACCATTGTATAACACGCAATCAAAAGTTCAAAACTCAAAATGGGTATGACATTATATGTGGTGAATTGTAACTTTTCAAAGTGGTGTTGAAATTTTGTAAATGGATTTTCTTCTCTGAAGAGGGGATATTATTTTTATTATTGAAAAATTGTTTAGTGGGGCATATATCTTTTGCATTCTAAATCAAATTTTCTCATATTAGATAGTGCAACGTCCATATTATGGGGATTTTTCCTCATATGTTAAAGTCTCCATGTTAAACTTGTTAAATAAGTAGCAATGAATAACTACATGCATCTGCCACCACTAACATGAACACTTTAGTTTTAGTGGCAATTTGGTTTATTTTCCTTCTGTATTATGTTTTAGTGGCAATGTTTGGGAAAATAAAACCTAAAATTGTCATTTTTCAACATAAATCAAATTTTGTGGACGAAAATTTGTGCGTGAAAGAAATGTCCACAAGTAGAGGGTGGAGGAGTTTGGCCCTTTTAAATCATTGTACATCAATGCAGGTCGTCGACTATCTGCTAAATTTGGGCAATGGTCTTGCGTAATTTAATGTTTTTTGCCCACCTTAGGTACTTCCTTCAAAACATGAAAATGGATCATCGATCCTTATTAATTGAGAAATGAAAGGAACGAATACAAGCATAAGTTTTTCAAAGAGATTTTTCTCTATTAAGCTCTTGTCAGATTAATAGACTGATTTTCACAAATTTGTTAAGGTCTCAGTCTTCAAATTTCATCATCTGTCTGAGATTTAGAGGGCTCATAATAGAAGACGATCCTTCAAAAAACTGGTCGACGATAATCTTATTTGCCCTTTCAGAAGGATGGTAGTTGTCCGAATACAAATGGGTGTCTCTGTTTGAGCACACATTTGATGCCGCTGTGCAGAGCCCCACACCATTGTTTGCTCCTTGTCCACAGCACGCATTTGTGGAGTCCACAAATCCTATTCAAAACACCACCATTTCACTTACAAATTTCAATAGGAGCTGCCATTTTAAGTAGTCAACAAATGTATGATTAAACGAAAAATAAGGTTTATACCGTATGCTGCAGGGTTGCTAAATATGCCCTTATTCATTGAATAGTTGTCTACGAATGTGAAGACCTGAGCAGATGCCTCGCCGTTGAGCCTATTTATGAGGGATCTGAGTTGTGAGTTAAAAAGCGAGGCAGCTCGCTGAAGCTCTGCAGCGCACTCCCCGTTGCGAGATCTGGTGGCCTTTACTCCCGGAGCACAACCCAATGGACCTGTCGACGTAACCAATACCCTCCGCCCTCCCAAATCGTACAGTTGCTGCACAAACATAAAACGAATTCGAAATTTCAAACATGTAGGAATTTCACAGGCACAGTCTAGCCTTAACTAAAGAGTAAGAATTTCACCCTCAGATATTTCTCGTATTCGGAGACTATATACTCCGTGTAGTCTGGTACCGTAAACTGCACCGATCTGAGATAGATGGGAAGGAGATAATAGTTATTCACATAATTTTTTCCTACGAGAGTGATTGAAGAAACAAGGGCCTCCTCGATAAGTCTCTCGGTTTCAGCCTCTCCAAGGATCTATGCCACCCTTCTTTGATACTCTTCAAAATAAGAAAACTGCTGAGGGATTCTGATAATATTTTCCTGCAAACACAATATAAAAACTAAAACCCAAGAAAGATTCTTGCTAATGAAGACATAATAATCAATAAGTATTTGTCAATATTAAGTAAAGTGTATGCATTCATACCAATTGGACTCCTGTGTCGTTGAGAATCCCAATGCCCGCAGATGCAAAATTGGCACCCCTCAGCAGTGCATCTCCGTTAATGGAAGGGTCCAAATATGGTAGCACAGACTCTGCCCCCAGTGCTGCTGCACGTTACTCATGGAATTCTAATATAATCACTCCCACACAGTGATAAATATTCAATGTGTATACAATTGATCACTATGGCCGTAACCCCTTGCTTGGTAGGAGATAGTGCCATGAATGTTTGCAGTCTGTAAGACCTGTTTGGTGACTGAAAACGTGCCAGAGTCGTCTTCTTTATGCTTGATACGACATTTCCACAGCAACTCCTGTCAATGCGCAGAGATTTCAAAGGCTACGATCTGACATTCCTACCTTTCACGGACACGTGTAGGGGCCATTCAGATCCGTGCTTCGTCGACCAAGAAATCTAATCCATTGATATCTCTATCATTGTCAGACAGGGTGCGAGTTTCTCATAGAGAACACGCCTATCGGCATAAATATGCATTACTCTTCAGTTTAAAATCACAGGAGCATAAAATCACAAGAGCAATTACATAGTGGAACAATGAAGGTTACAGTTACCTCAAGCAATGACATGTCCTTGACCAGCTCAGTAAGAAATGCTCCAACATATGCATCACCAGCCCCAGTTGTATCAACAGTATCCACTGCAATTCCATTTATTTCCCCCCGAAAATCCTATATAAAATAAATGGCTGATCAGAAAATAGAACATGGCAACCTCAATTACTCCTAACGCATAAAATGTTAGCAAAATAATCAGGATGACAACTTTTTCTTTACAAAATAGTTATCAGAAGTCCGGAAAAATTTAGACCCTGTTTCCTTTTCATAAAAACTTTTCAGTAGCGACCATAATTGATATTATTTATCATTAGAAACAACATCAACAGCCATGAAAGTACTTGGTAACAATTTGATTATAAACTTAGAATTGTTCACAGGTGCTACCTTAGTATAGTATCTGCAGCCTTTTTCTCCCTCAGTTACAAGGAGCAACTTGAGTCCTAGACGCATAAGGGTATCAATTACTTCATCCTTTTCATAGTCTTCCCCATTTGTGAGAAATTCTACTTCTTCATCACTGACCTGTAGAAACAAAAACGCTAATTCTTCTTTAGCAATATCTATTTATGTGTGAGATAGATTTTCAGGGAAAGAATGACCTCATATGTCTTTGATGTATAAAATAAATTTTGTAAGATACAATTGAAATATTAAGTACAAGCACCTTAATCACATCTGCCTAATCCCAGATGCTGAAAATGCCTTCCCGAGCTATTCAGAGATCATGTGCTTTGAGAAAGAGTTGTTCTTGCATGGAAATATCCTAATTATTCATAAATTATGTACTTACGTGGCTTCTAAGAACACCCAATCTCCTCCTCTTTGGGGACTTTGATTCCTTTTCAGGATTTGTCCTTCATGATGAAATCACTCTATGCACCCATAATTTTTTCCAAAAAACCCTCTACCATATGATGTTGTACATCTTCCCATGCTTCCAATGAGAAATTGAGTATGCTGGCCTTCAAACCTAACCATCTGTTCCTCCCAAAAATTATCCACCATGGTGAGGAGGATTAAGGTCATATTCATAATCAGAAGGCTCTGGGATGTGATGTGAAGGTGAATGTGAACCTGTACAAACAGAGTTCTTCCCTCCTTTCATATCACATCCTGCAAAAGGTATAAAATAAGTGAACAAACAGAATTAAGTTAAAGACAAGGGAAAATCATATCATACTTGATATATATTCACACATTAGTAGCAGACCATGGTCAAGTACAAATAATAAACCAATCCCTGGCTATTTTATACAATTGAATTGGTTCAGAATTTAAAACCATAACTTCCTACCCAGAGCATTACCTGGTTAAGAAAATCCTCTTCCATTTGGTGGTTTTCCTCCTTCCATCCTTCTCTGGGGAAACTGAGGATGTTGACCTTCAAACCTACCACAACCTGTCTCTCATAGACCCTCCATCATGGTCAGGAGCACCAAGGTCATAATCACAGCCATTAGTTGTCAGGATGTTGTGTTGAGGTGAATGTGAATCTGTAGAAACAGAGTTCTTTCCTCTTTCCATATCGTATCCTACAAAAGGCATCAAATATGTGAATAGACTAAATTAAGTTAAACGAAGGGGCAAATCATAGCTAGATATAATCATGCATCAGCTGCGGGGTTGCTTTTTCCTTATATTCAGCACCAAGAGTTACCATAGTGGGCTTTAACAAAATACCATCAAACGACACACTGTTCTGAGACAAGTAGAAGACTACAGAAATTTTCCACGGTGGTTATTGAATCCTAATTCGTTATAAATTCTCAGAGGAAAGCCTCCCTGCTGAAATTGTGAAGAAACAGTTTCCGATGGAGGAAATTTTATTCAGAGCTGTTATTTTAGAATAAAATTATTCCCCGACACTAATTGGCTCCACGAACAAGTTGGCGTGGCTCAGGCCTCCCACTGTCGCGATCTCAGTTAGAAACTCACTGTAAAACTCCGAGGTATCCTCCAGTTTCTTCACTGCGACGAGGGTTCCATCCCCAAGATAAAAAAAAATTGATGAAACACGGGACAACTACACTAAGCGCTCGACTGGCTACAGATACCATAATATTTGCAGATGATTTTCACGAAAAAACCCTAAATCAATTGCAAATATAGCATGCAACTGCAAAACGCATGAAAAAACAAAAACGTCTGGACGCCCGTCAAAACTGTCAAATGGGCGTCAAGTTTAATAACCTTGAAAAACGTTTGGGAGGCCGTCAAATTTAACATAGCTATAGAAACGTCTGGAGGTCTATTACCATAGGGGGAACGCCTTCGGCGTAATAAAACAAAAACATGTGTCCACTTCACATGTGGCAAACTTAGTACCCAAAGAGGATAGTAGGATTAACTTATCATGCACCGTTGATTAAAAGGAACCTTAAAAGATATTTCTAGAACTCTATATGGAATTCCCTCTACAGTTTTCTCATTCCATTTCCATTTGCTCCATTTTGCAGGTGCAGTGACAATGTAATGTTTTGTTTTGTTTTGATTTTTTTTTTATTTCCTCCTAGTGGAATGTTCTTGCCACAGGGGCGAAAAATTATGAAATTCAACAGTAATAGGTGTTTATTTATTTATTTATTTTTTGTGTATTACAGGGTTTGATTTAGACCCGAGGCCTTTGATATTCATGGCGGTTGTGGCTTGTAGAGGGCATCATGGCTGCGAAAGGAGGGAAGATTTCATGGTAAGGGGGGGGTAGGGTCTCCACGCATGGGGCCCGCGTAGGGTTTGAACGTGCGGCAGTGGTGTGAGGGTGCACAGGGGTTCAACCCCCTCCCCACATTTCTTATATATATATATATATATATATATATATATATATATATATATATATATATATATATATATTCCGTTGATTTATATGTACTCCAATTCTGATGAATTATATTCATATTTCTATTATTCATCCAATTGGGGTACATATAAATCAACGAATGTGTGTGTGTGTGTGTGTGTGTGTGTGTGTGTGTGTGTGTGTGTGTGTGTGTGTGTGTGTGTGTGTGTGTGTGTGTAAACAGATGGTATATACCCATCCAAATATAATATTCATATTTATATTATTCATCACAATTGGAGTACATATAAATCAACGAATATGAATGAGCTATATAGATATATACATAAGTGTGTGTGTGTGTGCGCACGCGTGTGCAAGCGTGCGTGCGTGCGTGTGTGTGTAAATTACACACACACACACACACACACACACACAGAGTATACACACACACGTGTGTATAATATACACACACATATCTCACACGTGTGTATGAGATGTGTGTGTGTGTGTGTGTGTGTGTGTGTGCGCGCGGGCGCGCGCAGCAGCGCGTGTATAATTTATATATGTGTGTGTTACATGTGTGTGTATAATTTGTGTGTGTAATTTATACACACACATATAACACATACATATTACACACACACACACACACACACACACACACACACACACACACACACACACACACACATGTATGACACACACACATATCTGTGTGTGTGTGTATGTGTGTGTGTGTGTGTAATTTATATATGTGTGTAATGTATACATGTGTGTGTTACATGTGTGTGTATAATTTGTGTGTGTAATTTATACACACACATATAACACATACATGTATAAAAATTACACACACACACACACACACGTGTGTGTGTGTGTGTGTGTGTGTGTGTGTGTACACACACACACACACACACACACACACAATGGGTGTATATAACATTATACACACACACACATGTATGTATTTGTGTGTGTGTGTGTAATTTATACATACATACATACATACATACATACATACATATACATATACATATACATATACATACACACATATACTAACATTTCTTTAACTCTGGTTTATATGTTTTAACAGAAATAATAAAATTGAATCCCACCATATAAATTTTATTCGATTAAAAATATTCTTTCTTATATATAATTAATTTCTATATATCAAAAAAAAATCATGGATAGGCAACATTGGGGTAATGGTCTCAATGATAAAATAGATTAGACCAATTCCTTCACCCCCCTTGGCCCCACATGCACGAGTTTTGAAACTAAGTACATATTCTACAACTAGTTTTATGGTCCTTTTAAACCATAATATTCCTTGAAAAATAAAGAGGGAAAATGTATCTAACTTCTACAACATACTTAAAAAAATTCCACTATAAATTTTTTAACACAAAGAGAGTGAGGAATATGATAAATTTACCTTAGAATCCAAAGCTAAAAGTCCCATTAAATACTTTACATTCCTTTACTATCTTTTGCTAATAAAATACCACAATAAACAAAATCTGAGTTCTTTCATTTCCCTAACTCATGTTAATAGGATCAACATTTGATAGACACCATGAAACTAATGAATAGGTACCCATTTTTATTATTATAACAAGAAAGACAAACAAACAAAGAGTAACAAGATATAGTGAACTCAATCATTCCGTTAGTTCATCAAATCTTATTTTTAGCATAACAGAGATCTGGTCTGGTATATGTCAAATAGATGAGCCCTCCCACAAATTACCTGTAGAGAGTAGCATCTACTTGAGGTGAGTCATGGAATCTTCAAAGTTGCAAGCCTTTTTCCATGGGAGTGGATATAGGTTTACAGTCAGACATTCTATACTTTTCCAGGAGTGTCTTGGCATACTTTGTCTGGGAGACAAAAATGTGATGCTCCTTTTGCCATATCTCCAAGCCAAGATAGTAATGTAGTTACCCCAAATCTATCATGTCGAAGGTTCTTTTGAGATCATTCTTTACAATATCAATCTGATCTTCTGAATTGCCAGTGATCACAAGATCATCTACATATACAACTAGAATGACAATTTCTTTCCCTACCTTCTTTATATACAAATTTGAATATGAGGGGCTACGAGTGAACCCATGCTGCAAAAGGTGATCGTTGATCTTGATATACCATGCCCTGGGAGCTTGTTTCAGTCCGTAAAGTGATTTGATGAGACGACATACCTTCTTAGGCTACTCTTTATCAACAAATCCTTCAGGTTGGGTCATGTATACTTCTTCTTTTAGCTAACCGTTTAGGAAAGAACTCTTGACGTCCATCTGCTGAAGTCTCCATCCTTTCTGTGATGCAAGTGTGCAACCTATTCTGATGGTCTTCATCTTCGCAGTGGGTGCAAAGGTTTATTCATAGTCAATGCCTTCTTTCTGAGCATATCCTTTTGCAACAATTCGTGCTTTATGTTTGTCGATGGATTCATCTGCCTTATATTTTGTCTTGAAAACCCATTTGCAGCCTATGGGTTTCTTTCCTGTAGGAAGATCAAAAAGTTCCCATGTCTGATTTTTCATGAGCGAGTCATATTCTGTATCCATGGCTTCCTTCCACTAAGTTTGACTGAGTGCTTCATGAACATTATCTGGCTCAGAGCTATTCATCAGTGAAATCATGAGTGCGAAGTTTACCTCATTCCTTGTTTGACTCCGGATGATGTATCTAGGAGTTATTGCATATGTGAGTCCTTGATAGTGCTTTGTACCCACTTCGAACAAGAACTTGGCTGCTTTTCAGAAGAACTATGTCGTTGCCATGTGGATTGATGTGGAGTCACATTCTCTAGTTCTCCAAGGTCAACAAATAGTTCTCCTGGCAGCATTTCTTTTCTCTGAGTAGTCTCCTCTGGCTCATCATCTGATTCAGAGACTAATCGGTGAGATGTGGTTGGAAGTGGATCTTATGTTGATACTATTGAGTCAAAGGATGACTCGTCACAAAGCACATCCCAAATCTTGTATATTTTCTATGTCTCAAGATCCATGAGACGATATGCCTTCGAGGTAGCACTATAGCCAAGAGGGATACACGGGAGTGTTTTTGGCTCTACCTTCTTTCTCTTCTGAGTTGGGACATGCATGTATGCTATGCAACCAAATACTCACAAATGAGAAATTGATGGCTTTCTACCACTCCATACCTCTTCTAGCGTCTTGTTCTGTAGAATCTTTGTCGATGCCCTGTTGAGAAGATATACAATCATTTGTACTACTTCAGCCCAATAGCATTCTCCTAGCTTTGCAGTTGATAGAATGCAGCGAGCCATCTCCATCAATGTGTGATTGCAACGCTCAACAATGCCATTTTGTTGGGGCGTGTAAGGAGCAGTCAGGTGCTGCTTAATGCCGTAATGGTTCAGGAAGGCCAAAAACTTCTTTGATGTGAATTCCCCCCTTGATTTGAGTGGAGTAGAAGAAGTGGTTGTCTGGACTCTTTGACAACACGATGATAGAAGTTCTGCAAGTGTTGAAGAGCCTCACTTTTCTTCTTTAGGAAATATACCCACATCTTGCGAGAGTGGTCATCCACGAACAGCTGGAAGTACTTGTATCCTGAAAATGAAGTAGGCAATGGGCCGTTCAGATCGGTATGAACTACTTCCAGACACTTCTTGGCATGGAAGGTGCTCGCTTGAAACGGATCTCTGTGTTGTTTTCCTGCAAGACAGCCAGGGAAAATAGGCAAGGAAGTGGACAATTTGGGTAGTCCACGGACCATTGCTTTTGAACTCATCTGGTGCAATGAACTGACCGACAAGTGTCCATATCTAAAATGCCATAGGGCAGTTGATTCTATTGTTGAAGCAGATAAAGCTACTGCAAAAGATGAAACAGTATCTAAAGCAAATAACTTATCTTTTACAAAAGCTTTAGCAAGAACTGTACCTTTTCGGGAGATTAAGCATGATTTAATGCCATTTTGAACAAGAAATTCTACCTTAAGGTGATGATTCAAGAGCAGAGTAACTGACAAGAGGTTGCTAGTCAAGCCAGGAACATATAGTACCTTTGTAAGTGTGCATTTTCGTGGTCCCAAAGGAATGGTGACATTCCCTATTCCTTATGCAATGTACTCTTTTTCATCCGCTATCCGAACTCGATCTCCAGTTGGTTCTTTGTGTAGTGAATCAAATAGCTTCTTGTCACCTGACATATGCTTGCTTGCACCAAATTCTATCAACCAGACTTTCTTCGTGGGCTGAGAAGTTTGAGAGACGAGTACAAGATTCTTACTAAAATGGGCTCCTTCTGATGTCTCCTCATCAGATTCATCATCTTCTTGTTGGGCTGCGAGATGTCCCTTGGACTTTTGGGTTGTGAGATGTCCAGCAGGGGCGTCATTTGGACTTTTGAAAATCTTTACGCCTGGATGTGCTTGTATGGCTTGAAGACCCTTGTTTCAAGCTATTGTGCCAGCAGTGATCAGTGTCATGAGTATTGGTTCTACAAATGTGACACCATCTCTTTGAATTTTGATCTTTCTGTTGTTGTTTGGGTTGCGCTGGATTTGGCTTCTCTGGTGGACCTTTCCGATTCTTCTGGCCACGGTAAGGCTTTGAGAACAAGGCTTTGTCCTGAGACTCCTCATGGGATGAAGTGATGGCCTCTTCCTACTGCAGCAAATTCACAAGCTCTTTGAATGTCACTGTTTGTTTAGACACATTCAGTGTCATAACGAACACTCGGAATTGAGAAGGGGGTGCTCTCTAGGTGATTGCGACGAGAATTTTATCTTCCACCATTTCACCGAGCGTTAATAACTTTGATCTCAGCTCAGCCATGCGATGCAAGAATTCCTCCACTTTTGTCGTCTAACCCCATAGAGAGGGTGTGCAGCTTTGACTGAAGATGAAGTATCTTCATATGATTTTTGGCTTCATAAATGGTTGCCAGCTTGTCTCAGGCCTCCTTGGGATTCTCCACATTCATAACATGTGGTTGCACATCATCACTGATACTGAGCATTCTCAGCATCAAGGCTTTAGCACTAGCCATTTCATATTTTATTAGTTCATTGGGGGCTGTGGGAGTGGGCACAGACCCTGTGATCAATTCCCCATAATCCTTCAAACTGAAGGATTGTCTTCATTTTTGTCTTCCAGGCCGCAAAATTGGACGCTTTGAGCAACTGAGCGTCATACAGAAGTAACTTCGGAGTAGACATCATAATAAAAAATATATTTATTTACTTGAAGAGTTATTACAATTTTGACTCACTGACGAGAATTAATTGCTCATAGATGCTCGTGATATTTGCATGCTGTGAGATGGCGACGCTTTGTAGGGTGTTCTTCTTCATCATCATAGTCGGTGTCGTACCTAGCTTCTAGTTCTTTTTATACTCACTTTTCTTGGCAGTTCACATTGAAAATAAAGTATTTAAGAAGTCCTTCTCGAACTAGCTTGTCGAATGCAAGATTGTCTGGTATTTTGAAGCTCGTCCAGCAAAGCAAAGTAGAACCCAGAGCTCTCAGGAGCTTCTTCATGGTGTTCTCTAGCTGGCGAGTTGATATTCCAACTTTCAGCTGTGGCAACCGTGTTATTGACGCTCTCAATTCGAGTTGTCTACACTCGACATTCGGTGTAGTATTTGTAGTATCTCCAAGTTTCTTCTCCTCATGCGGTTCTATCTCTTCACATAGGTAGTTGGCCTTTTCCTCCACATAACAGCAAGTGAAAAACTCCAAAATTCACGTTATTTGGATGCAATTCTTCACGTAATTACATGCAAGCTGCTCCTCTAAAACACCGTGTGTCCTCCAATGCAAATTGTAAAGCTTCAGTTCATTCTCTTTCCACTTATCTCCACATAGTCGTGGCTTATTTATTGATATATGCGACTGGTCTATGCATACACGCCCTCACATAGAATATTCAGGATGTTGTTGACAGGCTTAAATGTGTAGGATCATTTTGAATATCTGTAGCAATATAACTGTACAGGGGTCACATTTGCACCAGGCAGATATATATGCCAAGACGAAACTCAGATTAATTGCATGTAGGTCACCCTGACTCCTCTACACAGGTTCTATGCAACACAGCTTCCAGCTTCCACATTTTTTTTCCTCACACAGGTTTCAAAGACAGCAGCAGCAGCAGATGGAATTCAATTTCCCATGCACAGTCCACTCTAACTCCTCTTCCTCCACACAGCAGGTGGATAGATCCTTGTTTTAAGCACAAAAAACAACAAAAACATGCGTAGGAAAAAAACAACATTCTTTTTAAAATGTCCACATTTTAAAAACAAAACATTTTCTCTTTTCTTGCGCAGGTTTTAACACAAAAACATTTTCTTTTCTTTCTTTCCATGCACAGCTCTCCAGCTTGCTAATGGAACAGTCCTTCCTCCACTCAGGCTCCTTGCAAATTGAAGATTACTTCCATGCACAGGCAGAGATAAAAAATGCTCTGATACCAAACTGTAGGATACAGAAAGGAGAGAAGAATGTGGAGTGAAGTACTCTACACACACTTATTTTATTATGAAGAAGTGTGTACAATAGATAGGAGAACTAATCAACTACACTCCCCTAAACTGAAGGAGGAAGATTTGGATGAAGGAGAGAGAATATTGGAATACACCTAGAAGGAGAAAATAAAGGGATAAAACAAAACATTCTTTCCTAAAAATATAGACTATTCAATGTATGCTAACACCCCCTTGGAAGACTTTTCAAACCATTAAGATTTCCTTGCCAAGGATTGGGGAAGAAGCTCAAACCATATGAACATCTTACCACACATCAAACCATACGAGGGGAGGAATAAAAAGAACCATCATCTTTTTCCCATCAAGCCATTTGGTGAGATGGTAGTCCTCCCTAATCCCCAACACTCCAAAATCCATCACAAGCATGATGGATGGAGAAAAAGAACAATAAAAAAATACACATACACACCCATCATCCACATACAACTAAAAAACAAAAAAAAAAACACCTTTATCATTTCAAACATAAGCTATTTTCCAAAATAAAAACAAAGTAGAAGAGCAAGGAGGCTGTATGCTGGAAAAGTGACATGCGAGCGTGGGAATCTACAAGTAACTCTTCCGCATACCCGACCTCCCGAGGTCGTGCCGAGACAGCCGGTGGGGATGGAATATGTACGAGAGTGCAGACAAGCTAGTTTGGTAATCTAATGTCTTCGACACGCACTAATGGAATTTGTGAATCTAAGGCAAAGAAGGCCCTTCTAACTTGGACTGGTGTGATAGATCGATCAGCAAGGATGACTGCTCGAAGGCTCCAATCAATATCGAGCTCTGGCGTGATTCGATCTATAGGTTGTGGAATACGTGGAAAATGACCCGGGATAGTTTCGTGTATTTCTCCGGACAGGGTCATATGGTGGATGGTAAATGTAGTTAATTCTATGGATGGTTCTCTGGCCTAGTCCAGAACTCTCTAGCTTTGTTAGCTGTTGTGTCTAGCAAGGATAATTGTTCGATGATGATGGGTGGAAGTGGAGTGGACTGGAATACTAGTGTGCGTAGGCCAGTGTCTATGTCTAATTTTCCTATGGATTCATTGGGCTGTGGGATTTGTGGGTCACAACCGTAGATTCGCGGTTGTTGTGGACCTACTATGGTCATGCGTGGAATCAAGTCCTAATCCCTAGTATCCAGTAATCGTACGCTTTCTCAGCTTCTATGTTTAGACTCAATAACTGTGTGATTTTCTCGGAATATCTCACAGGCGTTCGTGCAACCTGGATCCTTAAACTGGTATCTATGTCTGTGAGAGTGTCTCCTGCATCTGGCTGTGGGACCAAAGGATCACAACCAAAGGTTTGTTCCCTTTCTAATTCTCTTACAGTCATATATACCTAGGGTAATCTGTAATTTGGCTGATTTGACCAAAACGTGTATGCTTGGTCGTCTTCTCTGTTTAACCCACTCAATTGGGAATTGATTTCTTGCAAGCTTACCGTTGTTCAGAAGACTTGAATCCTAAGATTTTGATCTATATCAGTTATTGCTATGATGAGATTGGGTTGAGGCACGATTGGCTCGAATATGTATTCTCTGGGCTCTCTAGGTCCCGTGATTGTCATGCAAAAGCAACAATATAAACGAACTGTAGTAAAATGAAATTTAACTATGTGAAATATATCTATAGCATATATGATTCCTCTATTTTTGTATTTTCTGATGAATTATATGATTTTAAGAAAGTAGCTATTTAAAATATCTAGAAATGACAACTAAATAATAATTTAAAACAAACAAAATAACCGAGTGTAGTTATTTGCCTGTGCAATTTGTAGATCTATTCTAAACAATAAAATAGCTCATCTAATCTATTTGCAAGATTCTCGATCCTACCTCAGAAGTGAGGAGTGAATCATAGTTTCTCAGAAACTATCAATCCCCACAGCTTCCCTGGCAATATCGAGAATAGATTTTACTGAAATAAAGCAATTAACTACTCTATTTGATATGATTCTAACTAGAACTTTGAAAGCTAGAACCTGGATTCTGCAGAACAGTGGCGAATCTGATGGTGTGTGTGATCTTGTCCCCTCAGTGTGATCTCCTCGTTCTTTCATGTTCACGTGGATCCAGAAAAGCGTGTAATGCTAGCATCAACAGAAGTAGATATTGGGATAAAGGCAGCTCAGAATACACACCGAATACAATGCGAGTAGGAGAGGGATAGCGCAAGAGTACAGAGCTTGGCTTATGCAATTCCTAGCGGGATTTATTGCGAGTCATGCAACATAAAGCATCCAGAACCTGAAACTATCCTGTTTGAGGAGAAAAACCTGCAACTTTAATGGTTTCCTAAGCTATTCTACTCCAATGGATTGGATGAAACAACAACACTGCTTGCACAAGATGGATTTGTGGCTTACCAACAGTAAAACAATGCTAACTAAGCAAGTAATGAACTAAACTATGAACTCTAAGCAAAATGAAAGACTGAACTATTTGAAATGAGAAATGAGAAGTGCAAACTTGAGGGGCCATTTTCTTGAGCACAAGCCATCTATTTATAGCATTTGCATTTACCCAAGGTAAAAGCAAAATAGAACTCTTAAACTATAAACAATGGCAAAACACTATTCCAGGGAACCAGAATCATAAATGCAAGCTCATGGCAGTAAAAGAAAGCAGGTAAAACGTTGAATTTACGTGAGTCGTGTAAAAATAGCCTTCTGGAAAACGCGTAAAGGACCGCCGCTCTGAGCAGGGCGGCGGTTACAGGACCGCCGGTTCAGGGTGGCGGTCACGAGACCGCCGCCCTGTGCAGGGCGGCGGTTTCGTAACTGAAGAGAAAAAGGCTAAGAAAAGAGGGGAAAAGGGAAAAACAAAGCACACGGGGGCTAAGCGGGGCATGCGGGATGTTAACGCATACTTGGAGAGCTTTTCGGATCCGAACACCTTGCGAGGAGACCTGTATCATCATTGGGGCACTTGTTACATTGTTCCGGCAGTACAGTACCTTACAATTTTGGGTACGTACATATTGCCCCCTCGGAGAAGCGTTTTAGCCATGAAGAGGCGTAAAACGGTGGGTCCGAGTATGGCGGTCCCGAAATGGGAAGTTAGAAATCATACCTGATACGTCCGTGTGTCGAAATGACGCCGTCCAAAAATTCCCGCTACCTGCAAAAGGAAAAGAGAACTCAAGTGCAGATAGACACAATAATTTGGAAAATAAACGCTAAAATAATAGGGAATGAGAATGTACCATTTGTGCGGGGATAGAAACTTACCTCTGTCGGCGCTCCAAAACCTGTGAAAAAGTCTTTTAAAACGAATCAGGGCGCTATATATATGAAAGTGGGCCCATTTTCCTATTCATTTGCGCAAGTCGATTTGATTGATTTTGAGCTCTGGGACCCACGGTGACGGTTTCTTGCGTGAGTAGAGTCGAAACGTCCGCAGCGAGATAGTGATCATGCCTCCACGTGCGGAACACCGCCCTCAGCGATCACAGGTTAGTTTTCTTCAATTTATTGTTTTTACCCCCTTAAATTTGAAATGCTAAATTCTTTGCAATGGGGGGGTCATTTTTGAAAATGCTAGTGTTAAAAGGTCCACCTAGGGGGGGCGCCTACTGGGTAGGCTCTGTTTTTAGGTTAAATGGCCATTTTTTGCACTTTTTAGGCCTTTTTAGTTTAAAAACCCGCGTGGGTTTTCGGACCACGACCGCCGCCCTGGCCAGGGCGGCGGTTACATGACCGCCGCCCTGTTCAGGGCTTTAAGGCGGTTACACGACCGCCGCCTTTAAGGCGGCGGTTACAAAACCACCTCCCTGCTCAGGGCGGCGGTTTTGCACAGAATGCAAAAGAATCCTTTTTTTGAGATTGTGTTTGTATTTCTAGCATTTCTACGTGTTTACATGATTTTTCTAGTATTGTTCGGATGCTAACTTGCTCTGTTTTGTGTGTTTTTGGGTGTATGCAGGTGAGAGAGGAGTACATCCGATGGAGCAGAGAGAGGGAGTGTGATTGGCTCCCAGGGGTATTAGATGCCCTCTCACAGGATGAGGAGGACACACTTCAGAGGGCTGGCATATTGCGCATATCGCGCGTGCCCCATGTTGCACCATCTAGTCACATCCTTTGTGACTTATTCTCTTACTGGGATGCAGATCAGAACACCTTCCGATTGCCAGGGGTCCGTGGCGAGTGGACCATTACATTGGAGGACGTCTACCGCATTCTGGGGGTCCCGATCATCGGGAGGCGACTCACTTTGGAGACAGCAGGCTCACGGGCACAGATTGCACAGTGGGCGACATATATGGGAGATGCAGTCATCTCCACGGGGTCGAAGAAGGGGGTGAGAGTTCGATCTATTCCTTCTTTGCCCATCCCCGTACTTCGACAGGCCATCATGGGGATCCTTGCCTCGAGACTGATCGGGGACAAGGGAGGAGACACATTATTATACTGTTGGGCCCCCATTATTGCACAGATAGAGGGGCATGGTCGGATATACGCTTGGGGAGCAGACATTCTTGGGACCACCTACCACGATCTATACAGGGTGGTCCGTTTACAGGGGCAGTCATTGAGCCACCCGACTCTAGTCATGAGTTGGGTCTATGAGCATTTTATCCCTTATGGCAGGGGTGTGGAGGTGGCAGATCCTGGGGCTGTGAGGGCAGCCAGATGGACAGACATGTCGGTGCTTAGAGCACCTCATCAGCCAGTTGCCTCCCTGACTACTGCCGATATGGAGGCGACACCATACCAGACCATGGCCGGCATATGGGGCGAGGAGGCCCTTACCTTGATCTCCTGCTCCACCACAGGGCAGCTTATTGATAGGGTGGGGCGAGTGGAGGTGCACCCCTTTGGCCGAGTTCCTCAGCAGTTTGGCCTACCATATACGGGTATGCTTCCCCCAGTGGCGCCAGTCTACAGATCAGTCCGTGAGGCCAGAGGGGGGCCTAGAGGCCGAGGTTGGACAGTGGTTACTCCTGGTATTCCTATTGCAGCCAGGAGGATAGTTCGTGCTAGAGGGAGAGCCGGTGCGCCTCAGGCACCTTTACTTCAGATTGCTGCGGGTCCTGCTCATAGCAGCGATGACCCTATTGATATTGACTCTGAGTCTGAGGAGTTCACAGAGGGAGGGACAGAGGAGGAGACCGATGACAGCGATCCTGAGTGGCATGACACTCAGGATATTATGCAGGCAGAGAGGGCCGAGCAGAGCGCAGAGAGGGTGACTCTGGTTTCAGAGGAGCCACTCTCCCAGGGCCGTGGTAGAGAGGATGAGTCCGTTGCGGGGCGATACGTTGCTCCCACCACAGGAGCAGCCCCTCAGTCGGTAGCGGCATCCGCGGCAGGTGCTGGCCCCAGCGACCCATCCTGGAGGCCTGGTGATCCGAGTAAGTTACCCTTTCTCCCTTTTAATGTTTGTTTGTAGGCTCTCCTTAGTTGCTATCTTGTATTTTCTAATTTCTTATTTGGTTTCTAATTCGCTTTCTTCCTTTTTTGCAGAGACTGTTGATGAGTGGAGGGATTTGATCCGCAGGGTATGTACTGATTCCCTGATGATCCCCATGGATAGGACCCGCGCGGAGCTGTCCGTGGACGCTGGGGAGCCCTCAGCAGCCGGTAGACATACCGATGTCTTCGCTCCTATCTGGCACGTGGCCAGGATGGTGTCGACCCTCCGCACAGAGTTAGCGGGCTATAGGACGGCTGAGCGCCTCATGAGGAGCCATTCTCGTGGTGAGACTGCGGCTGCTCCTCGAGACCCTGAGCCCTCCGTACATTCAGAGTGCCGGCGTAGCCGGAGTCCTAGGCATGGGCGTGCACCTTCGGAGGGGTCGCGTAGGGATTGAGAGGCCACTTGGCTCTCGTGTATTTTGTATTATATATTCTTTGTATATCCCGGGCTCTTTGAGCATTTTGACCATGCTTAGTGCATGATGGCATTGTATATAAACATTTGATCATTTATATATACGTATTCATTCTGGATCAAAATCTTGGCACTCATGGTGTCCTTTCTATTTCCAGCTTCTTCGTGTATACTACGATGCATGTTTATATGCTTTTTAGAATGTATGCAATGGTGAACAAATAATGTAAATGTTTTACTTTCCTTTTGTGTTTCATGATGCTGATATTGGTAATGTAGATATAATGTGATTTTGAATCTTGGTTTCTGTAAGCAATTTTGGATACCTCATGTTTGTTTTGCAGAGTGATGAATACAAACCAGTACGATGAACAGATAAACTTGCCCCACTCCTAACTCCACGCAACTAGTAAGATGCGAGGGCTTATCACCAAGAATCAAGAAGGGCGCAAGTTATGAAATGTGGTGAAATGATAGTGATGGAAGACAGACAAAGCTTTGGCGGAACCAAATTAGGACACCACAAGTCAACTCCACTCGAGTGACTTCATAGTTTTGGATGCAACTTGCTTTGCGGTTTATCCAGACTTAGACCCGTAGATGGCCACATAGTAGACAAAATCTGGGTTTTTAGGATTTTAACTCTTTGGGATTTTGAACATCTGATTCATTTGTTTTTGACTCAAAGTTTGAAAGTTTGAATTGTTTGCGTATGACCATTTGCATTTATTTGTCAAGAGGACCCCCTACACTTTGCCCCACGCTACTAGTAAGAAGCGTGGGTTTATCACCGTGGGCAAGGCATAGGCGAGTAAGGGCATTTCCATCCTTTCCCAACCCTACGTCACTAGTAAGAGACGCAAGCTCATCACCAAAGGTTGGTGGGGCAGGGAAATGTGTAAATTTAAAATTTTCTGTTTGATCAACGTTTGACTTGTTTATTTGAGTAAAATGTCAGTATGTGCTTATTTCCAAAGAGATATACATATGGGATAGATGTGACACTATGAAGCTTCTAGAATAGACCATAGGCAAGACACCTACCCTAAGAAGAAATCAAAGCGAGAATAAACTTGCAGATCTTGGTATGGTTATCGTTAAGACTTTGTCACGTCTAGCTTTATTTGATAAAAGATTCCGAGATAATATGATGACATCATGAAAATGGAGAGACATGATTGAAGAGTTTATGCCAACAACATCATGAGTTTGTAATGAATTGCTTTGAAAATAGATTCCTTGATCACAATTTGTGTACAAAACAAATGGACAACATGATCCTAATCTATATGAAGATGCAATGTAGATAGTTATATAAGTAGTGCTAGCTGCTTACACGTAGAAATGCTTGAGGTGCAGGGAATTGACTGTTTCACCAAATTCCTCACCTTCTAGCGTACATAAGAGGTATGCACCATTTCCATAATCCTTCATGACTCGGTACGGGCCCAACCATTTGGGCCGGAATTTCCTTCCTTCGCCGGTCTTCTTGTCGATCCGGCTGTCTAGCCTTAGAACTAGATCACCTTCGTATATGTCGCATTCATAGACCTTCTTGTTGTACTGCTAGCACATCCGGTCAGCATAGACTCTATGTCGTTGTTCAGCATCTAACCTAGTTTCATCTAGGCTTTCTAGTTGGGAAAGACGTGCTTCTCTGTAAGCGTCTTCATCCAGAATTCCTTGTAATGAAATGCGGAGACTGGGTATTTCAACCTCGAGTGGGAGAACTGCCTCTGCCCCGAACACTAGTGAAAAAGGCGTTTGCTCCCGTGGGTGTTCTTATTGAGGTTCGGTGGGCCCATAAGGCCGGATATAACTTCAAGTGCCAATCTCGTTTGTTTTCTTTTACCGTTTTAAGGAGAATGGCTTTCAGTGTCTTGTTTGTCGCTTCAGCCTGTCCGTTGGCTTGAGGGTAATACAAGGAAGCCGTATGATGGCTTATCTTAAATTTATTGCATAGCTCGCGAACCTCTTCATTCTTAAAAGAAGTTCCATTATCAGAGATAATGATTTGTGGGATACCGTACCTACAAATGATTTGGTTCAAAATGAACTTGGCGATTACAGAACCAGGTACAGTAGTAAGAGGCATAGCCTCTACCCATTTGGTAAAATATTCAGTGGCTGTGATTATAAAATTATGGCCGTCTGTGGACGAGGGAGAGAATTTCCCTATTAAGTCTAGGCCCCATGTAGAAAAGGGCCATGGAGTAGCGATTGGTTGCAGAGCTTGTGCCGGCATGTGGATCTCATGGGAGAACTCTTGACACTTATGACACCTGCGTACAAACTCTATTGCGTCATGTTCTAGAGTGGGCCAGAAATAGCCCATTCGATGTATTTTTTGAGCAGTGGCATGGCCACCGAAGTGGCCTCCACATATTCCACTGTGAGATTCATGGAGAATCTTCTTGGATTCTTCTATGTCGACACATCTTAGGAGCATTCCATCGAACGCTTTTCGATAGAGCACTTGCTCTATAATGACGTATTTAGCTACGATAATGCGTAACCGCCTTCTTTGTTGTGGTGTAGCTCCTTCTGGATACGTATGGTCCATGATATAATTAATGATATCAGTGTACCAGGGACACTCAGAGATAGAAGGTCGGGTTTCGATGTAGTATACGCACTCATCTGGAAAATCTAAATCTACTAGATCGCCTCCATCTAATGGGTTATCAGCTAACCAATCCGCAATGATTTGTCCCTTAACTGACTTCTGATTTACAAACGTTAATTCGAATTCTCCCATTAAGGTTATAAAACGTCCAAGCCTTTTTAGACAAGGACCCTTGTGTGAGGAAAGTTCGTAAGTGGTCCGTTTTTACCATGACCCTTGTTTCTTGGTTTAACATATAATGTCTTAGGCGTTTGGTTGCAAAGACTATGGCGAGACATTCTCGTTCTGCTTGTGTATAGCGTGTTTCATAGTCGAGCAGTGTTCGGCTAATGAAATAAATCACACGTTCTCTCTTGTCATCGTCTTCTTGGGCCAACATACAAGCTAACGAGACATTGGTAGCTCGTGAGTATAAAATTAACGGGTGATCTAGCTTAGGTGGCATTAGCGTAGGTGGTGACAACAAGAAACGCTTAACTGCGTCAAAAGCTTCATTGCAGTCCTCGGTCCAATCAATGCTATAGTCTTTCTTGAGTAAATTGTTGATTGGATGAATGGCGAAGCTTAAGTCTGGGATGAATCTTCGGATTGCACCCAGCTTTCTGAGAAATGACCTAATTCCAGATTCATCCGAAGGTGGAACCATTTCGAGGACAGCCCGAATTTTGGTTGGGTCAACATCTATCCCTCGTGACGATACGATGTAACCTAGGAGCTTCCCTCCCGTTACACCAAAGACACATTTTTCTGGATTTAGCGTGACTCCGTATTCTATCAGACGTGAGAGAATGACACGGAGTACTTCTGGATGGTCACAACGCTTCTTGGCCTTAGCCAACAAGTCATCTACGTAGGATTCCATGATTTTATGAATTAGATCGTGAAATATATATGTCATAGCCCGCTGGTATGTAGCACCAGTGTTTTTGAGACCGAATGGCATAACAACATAGCAATAGGTTCCCCAAGGAGTTATAAACGTGGTTTTAGCTTGATCTTGCTCAGATATTTTAATTTGATTATATCCCGAGAATCCATCCATGAGAGACAAAAGTTCGAACCCAGCTGTTGCATCAACAATGACATCAATAGATGGCAACGGGAAGTCGTCCTTAGGACATGCTTTGTTGATGTCTCGGAAATCTATGCAGATGCGTATCTTTCCATTCTTCTTGAGAACGGGGACGATATTAGATACCCATTGGGAATAGTTGACTGGTTTGATAAATCCTACTTGGAGGAGTTTTATTACCTCCTCCTTTACCATGAGAGCTACCTTGGGTTTCATGGGTCTTGATTTTTGTTTAACTGGCTTTGCATCAGACTTAGTGATGAGGTTGTGTACCATGATGTGGGGTGCGACGCCTGTCATCTCCTTATAATTAAATGCAAATGCCTTCTGATGTTCTTTGAGGATCTGAGTATGTATTTCTACTTCTTCTGGGGTTAAGGATGATCCTAGTTTCAAAATTCTTGGTTCATCCTCTGTTCCGATGTTGACATTGATTGTTTCTTCGATCAAAGAGGCGTTACCCTCTTCAAACTCAGGCGGTGCTGGGGGTAAATCCAAATCATCCCCATTTTCTACTGCGTATATGCTAGGTTCCATTTGTGAGGGAAAATCCATTATGGGATTTCCGAAGTAGGAAGACGAATGTGGAATTAGGGACAAATCTAGCATATGATAAGAGAGATGTAATGCCGCATAGGTGTTTAAGTAATCCAAAGTGGCCATATCACTATCAACATGGTCTAGGACGGTAGATTCACTTCCGCTTGAAAGGGGATTTGTCATTGTTCTTATCAATGGTTCATTACGAATGGACACCGTGAAATGGGTATCTTTTAACTCATTGCTTGGAGTAAAACATGATGCTGAAGTTGCTATTGAATCAGCGAGAAGATTTCTCTCTCGCGAGATTGCTTCAATGGATATGAAGTTAAATGCCTTGCTTAAATCTGGAGTATACAGCAATTTTTGTAAAGCTGCAACTAACTCTGCAATTTAGTTTCATATACTTCAGAAACTTGTTTTGCCACTAATTGCAAGTCTCCTAAGACTCTACATGTTATCAACACCAATTTTCTTGGCTAAGGTGAGGCCAAGGAGGAGGGCTTCGTACTCAGCTGAAATTGTTTGTGCATTCGAAATTTAGTTTAAAGGCTAAAATGGCAGGACTTTCTCCTCGGGTGAAGTAAGAATTATACCTGCCCCTGCTCCATAATGGCATCTAGCCCCATCAAAATGGAGAGTCCAATACTTAGCTGGGAGTATAGATGTTGGGGTACTTTGATGCATTTGCGCACTCTACTTCCACCATGCAGAGATCCTCTGCTAGAAGAGAACCAACACCTAGGGAATATCCTATGCCTACTTAATCAAATGGTAAGAACATTGGTAGATCTTCAGTTCTATCAACTCAACGATTTTTGTAGTAGTTCCTAATGACATTGTTTTCATAGTTTTAGCCTTATCTTCGGGAGTTAGGGTTGTTTTGGGGACTATGCTGATAGTTTCAAGATCTGTCATAGGTATCAACTTTTCTTTTGTTTTTTGCGTCGGTAGGACTTTATTAAGTTGATTTGTTGGGAGTTCAAACTCTGAGTGTATGCTTGGTCTCTTTTTGAAGTTGGCTAGGTGTACATCAAATGGTTTTGGATCACCTTTGGCCACGAATACCTTTCCTAAATGTAAAAACCTTACTTCTTGAAATATGTAGAAGGGATTGCCTTCATGCGGTGTATCCATGGTCGACCGAGGATCATATTATAGTTAGTTTCCTGATCTATAATATAAAACTCAGTCAAAATGGTTTTGGGTCCTAAGGTGACAAGGTAATATTATAGTTCCAATTGAAGTGGCTTTAAGGCTGTCATAGCCTCTTAGCGTGTTTCGAGTTGTGGAACAAATTGGTTTCTCACATACCCTAGCTTTTGAAGAAAAGAGAAGGGGACTATGTTAACCCGCTGCCACCAATCATCTACCATCGGGGTGCACTAGCTTTACATAGTTGTTATAAATCCATACTTGCAAATGTAAATTTGGATCACCCCGACGTGCGATCTCAGCATCTGTTGAGCATTTTTTTATCTCGAATATGAATTCGACATCCCTATCCGCCTGTCTTGAGGATGAACATCAAAGTCTATATGATATACCTGTGTTTCAGGAGGTGGAGTGATGTTAATTAAATGACCTAAACCTAATGCTTCTAAAAGAGCAGCCCTGTGGGCAGGAGAGTTCTTTAGTAAGTCCAAAAACAAAATGTGCGAGAAGGTTTTTGTTAGATCATTAATTAAATCATAGGCACCCACAGGCTTTGCTACGATTCTGGTGTGATGTGTGTCCATGTCGTGCCCTAGGTGCTCTTGTACCATTCACACTTTGTGAAGTACTCTCGAGTCAATAATAACTACTAGAAAATGTCCCCGTCATGTGTCATGAAAGTAGAATAGAACCCTCCCATTATGTTTTGTGTGTTGATGTAGATCTCCTAACCTTGCTACATGACACTAAGTGGTGTGGAAAAAGTGATGAAGTCAAAGCAACTCTAAGTTCTGGGTCATTGATAGTAAGTATGTGATGCTAGGACCTGTCAGACATTATGGTCTTATAACGTTGTCCCAAGTTTATACGGGTCTATCTGTACTCCTACCGGCCGATAATTAACCCCGAAGTATGATAGACTAGGAAAAATATAAGGCCCGTCGAAAATTTGTCTAGAAAGTGTCCCAAAACTCAGAGTGCAGGAAAGAAAAACATGGATCAGAGCACCCCAGACTGCATCCAGGGCACCCCGGGGCACCCCAATACAGGCTTGGGCACCAATTGTTTAGGAGTAAAATCGATGAGATAGTTGTTCCATTTTAGGTGGATATACATTGGAACTGCGTACATGGGAATGATGAAATAAAAGGTCCCAAATAAGCCCATGGCCAAAAGGTGGGATTAATTCCAGTACTTTCTTCACTTGAGATCCGGCTCTAACCGCGTACTCCGAAAAATAATGTCCAAATGATCCCAAATTTACAAACGGTCCTCATATATTCCACTTTCAGGCCGATATGCCCGAACCGACGTACCATCGCAGCCTCTCCTGATCACATCTGTCCTGAAACTATCAAAGTGCGAGAATGTTCCAACTTTGATAAGGCTGAAGCATCTCCTTCAAACGCATCCTTCACATATGGTCGTACCGAATGTCGTTATATGTCATAATAGTGCAAGCTGTCCCATAATGAGTAGCCGAAAAATGAATCCGAACCGCGTAGATTCGCAAAAAACTGTCCCAGGATGTCCCAAACTGATCCTTTAAAGATGCATCTTCTCCTTGTTGAGTAGCGAACTTGACAAGCCGCGTGTTTCACGCATGAATCGCGTCTCACATGTGCCTAGTGAACGCAAAAGCTATTCATACTTGATTCATTTCTGAGCTACAACCAAAATAAATGTTGTGGGGTGGATCTGCAAACTGGTATGAAGCCTCAAGTTTCAGGAACAGTCACCAATTTCGCCGCTCAAGTACCTACCATTGACAGAAGCTTGGATAATGATTAACCCTAGCTCACCTCGAGTCTGCTAAAGAAATAGTAGGAACGTCTTGAGAAAATAGACGAAAGCCTTCGGCCAGCACGTCAAATGTTGTCCGCTTTTAGATAAATTTAGCTCGAGGCGATAGACACTATTCTGACAGCGGTTATCCTTGCTCGTTAGTGAGAGTCGCATCTCATGCGACATGGCCACTTGTAATAAAAAATCTATAGTCCACGTAATGAATTTGATAGTCATTAGATTTCAAAGCAACCCTGAAATTTGTAATCTCAGCCGTCCATGTAATGGAATGTGTCAGAATCAGCCAGCCCCGATCCAACCGAGGAATGCCTGATTCAACATAACGGTTTACGAAGGGTAACTGATTCTGTAATCAATATAACAGAAATTTCTGGGTGTTTCAGGTAAAGGAGGAAAGGAACTTAGTCATCTCCTCAGCACCTGTAAATAGATGTCCCATATAGAAATTAGAGGGTACAGAGGGACTTTCCTTTCTTTGTCTAAAAAATGTCTGTCCATGTTCTAAAATTTCATGGTTAATTTTCTTTGTGAAAATCAATATGAAACAGCGAATTCGTAGTCCCATCGAGTGCATGGACTCCTTTCTTCTTGCAAGGTTGGTGATCTAAGTGTATAACCAAGAAGGAACTTAGTGATCCCCTTGAGTGATGAATCTACCTTCCCCAAATGGAGGAATCTACTGCATCCTGGAATAGATGGTATTTAGGGATCTTTGTGTCCTTAAATTCGATGAATCCAGGGTCTATCCCAAGGATCATGTTATCAACTTCACGGTTTTCCCTATCGATAATGTAAAACTCCGTCAAGTTGGTTTTTGGACGAAATGTGACTAGAAGAACTATGGTTCTAATCGAGGTCATTTTAAGACTATCGTACCCCCATAACATGTTTCTTGTAGAGGAACAATTTGTCTTTCCATATCCCAAATTCTGCAAGAAAGAGAAGGAAACCACATTTACAGCAGTCGTGTCATCAATCATGGCTCTCTTAATGCAATTGTTATAAACCCATACTTATAAAAATAAGGGTAAGGGTTATGAAATGTACTCCTTCGTTCGAGTTGTTGTATTGATTTATGGCTCAACCTCTAGCTCGACTAACCCCAATATTTTTGGTTTATCATTTGAAAAGGTTAGGAGCAACCCGAGAGTTGTCAGAAGTTGAGGCTTCATGATCATTGTTTCCTGTTATTGCACCCTTGTTTGCCCCAGTTGGATTTAGCCTGTTGTTACCGTGATTTGGGAGTGGATCATTAAAGATCTTCAAGGGTGTGTTTTGAGGGGAAACTGCCCCTGAAAACGTATTTGACGTTGGTGACGTAGGATCTGCTAAGAACATATCCATAAAAAGTTGTTTTTGTTCATTTGGCAAGCGTTGCATGAATTTATTGTAGTCACGACACGTTCTAGTGTCGTGGCCCCAAATTTTGTGGAAACCACAATATGAGTTAGGATTGTAATTCCTAGTTTGTTGGTTTGATGTGTATTGTGGCCCATAATTTTGATAAAACCATTGTCTATTGAAATTTTGCGTTTGTTATCTTTGGTTTGAATTCTAATTTTGATATCTAGTTAAATTTTGGCTTGGCCCTTGTATGGGATTTCACCGTTGTTGTTGTTGTTGTTTTTGTTGTTAAAATCCACTGTATTGATTGTCGGGGTAAAGTTGTTGTTTCGTTGGTTGTTTACTTGTGATGGAGTATTGACAACATTTACCTTCTTGGGCTGGTCGGTTACTCCATCCGTTGTTACACCCCAATTTTTGTTAATGATTTTAGGTCCTTGATTGACGTTTTTGGTAGTGGGATAATTTGTAGTGTTCTGATTGGGGGTGATTAACCTCCCGTTTTCTCCATATGTTTTGCGACCACTATCAATCATTGCTTGATCTATTCGAAGAGCACTCTCCAGTACCTCATCGTAAGTTCGTAATGGGAACTTCTGGACTTCTTCTTTCACTTCTTTGTTGAGAGAATGAAGGAATAAATCACATAGTTCCATTTGATCCATATTGGGAGCACTTGCTGAAGAATAAAGAACTGTACGCCACCTCTGGATGAAATGGGCAACAGATTCATTATGCTCCTGTTTGATGTGTAAGAATTCTCTGATTCCTGTCCTTAATAGTTTATTCATGTCAAAGGCCTTAATGAAATCTGACACAAGTTGTTTGAATGAATGTATAGAAGCCTCAGGTATTCTATAATACCAATCAAGAGTGATGCCTTCCAAGGTTTTTGGGAATATTTTAGCAACAAACCCATCCCATGGGAGTAGCTCTCGAATGGCTGTAGCGTAGGCTTTAATATGTGCGTTTGGATCTCCCTCACCTTTGTATTTGGGAAAATCAGGAAGAGGTCTTGGAAGCATGACGCTTCGTATAGTGAAATCTAAGGGCTCTTTCAAATATTCTGAGTAAGTCCCTATTGCATATGTTTCGACCATTGATGGTGCCTGTTGAGGAAGTGATGTTGGAATGGGTTGTTGATATGGTGTAGCGTACACGTTGGCAGGGGTGTAAGGAAGCCCCTGTGTTTGAGAAAACATGCCGGGAGAGGAGGACATATCCCCTTGTGGTGATTTGGAGTATATGTTTAAGTATGATGGGGTACTGTCCAGGAATGGATTGTTCTGTACTAGACCGGGAGGAACAGTGTTAGATATGGTGGGTCTAGTTGGCGTTTGTTGTGAATACTGAGGAGTCATGCCTAATGTGCCTGCTCCTGTGAGGATATCTACTTGGCTAGGATGGTGTGGAGGATTGGAACTCCCTGTTTACATGAATTGCAAATTTTGACTCGCTTGAGCAAGTTCTAACCCTCTAACCTTTTCTATTAGAGTTGAAATGACTTCATTTGGTGAAGTCGTGATATTCTACCTTGGTGGCATTTGTCGTATACCATGGTTTTGTATAGGTCTATGATATCCTGTTATGAACTGATCGGTGTCCTGCCAAGTTTCCCCGAGGGAATTTTTTATATGACGTGGTATGGAGGTACTTTATCAAAAAGAAACCTCAGGTTGTGTATGTAAACTTCCTATAGGTGGGTACATACTTCGAGAATGTTGGTCATTCCTGGCATAACGTATTGAACATTCATCATCTAAACCTTGGTATGAATCTAATTTTCTACATAATGGGTGGTCTAAGTAATACCTGAGGAGATGATCCAAATTCTCCAGTGAACGTCATTTTGTTTCAAGACTGAAAGGCTCTGTTGTTGCACTCTAGAGTTGGACTATATTCACCATATGACCCTATCAGGAGAAAATACACGACCCCAATCCGGGTCATTTCCACGCATCCCAACAACCCATAGATCGAAATCACGCCAGGAGCTCGATATTGATTTGGAGCCTTCGAGCAGTCATCATCGCTGTCAATCTACACACCCGCTCCAAGTTAGAGGGGCCTCTTTGCCTTAGATTCGCAAATACCCTTAGTGCTGTCGAAGACATTTTTACTGCCTAATAGGTTGCCTTACACATTCTACCCACACCGGCTTTTTGCTCGGCATGACCTCGGAGGTGGGTACGCAGAAGAGTAGAGTTACTTGTGATTCTCAAGGCTCGCCTTTGTCAACTTGCCAACGACCAAATGGGAAAACCCTGACGTGAACGAACAATTCTTTACCTCTCTTTGAGGAAGTTTCAGCTTCTCCAAATACCTTCGCTCCTTCCCATTTAATTCTGCGGGGTATTCATGTACACCCGAATATGTCGGGATTGATTGCAACGGCAGGACCCTCTGGTCTTGAGGCATACTACGCCCAACAGAATAGGCAGTCATCAACCCTCCACTCTAAGTGGGGCGACAAACTATTCAACTAAATCAGGTGATCCCACACAAACACCAAGGACTAGAATATAACTCGTCATTCAAAAAGAGGGGTTGGAGCCACGTGCTTCAAAAACAAACAGAGCCTTTAGGCTCGAATCATATGGGACATTTAACTGGAGAGTCTGCTTAATATCTTCAGGATTACTCAGACCGCATATTAGTAGACAAATCCGATCCATACTCAGTTCTAGCTAAACGTACTCAATACGGATCGTAGGAAGTGAACAACGCTCTCAAGGCATGACCCACCTGTAGGAACTCTGCAGATACGCCGAGTTCTTCCCTCAAGAAAATGCCCCTATGCCAGAACGTATGGATGGAAAAATACTCTCAGAGATTGCTGGCAGGATAGTGATCAGTTCACTAGCAGGATATCACAACACCTCCTCAAAGCCATGTATACAACAAAAAGCCACCAGGCACGGGATATCGTGGCCTTCACCGAACGAAGTCATTTCAAAAACTTAATAGAAACCGGTTAGAGGATAGAACTTGCCCAAGGAAATCAAATTCGAGATTAATACCAAACAGGGAGTTCATCCTACGCACATCCTAGCCAGTAGACTCCTCAAAGGAGTAGGCACGTTAGGTATGGAGCTCCTCAATATTCCACAACAAGTGCCAACTAGACCCCCATCGCTTTTGCACGTTTCTCCTGGTCCAGTTTTACGAGCAATTCATTCATGGGATAATAAAACTTCGTACTTAAACATGTACTCCAACATCACAACAAGGGATATGTACTGATCCCCGGCGTTTTACTCAAATAACAGGGATTGCCTTATGCCCCATGCTAACGAGTACATTCGCCAGATCAACAAAACCCGTTCGCCCGCCTCCTCAACAAGCACCATCCAATGGTTGAGGACGTATGCGATAGGACTTATTCAGAGATTTAAAGGAGCCCTTAGATTCGCCATTACGAAGGTTATGTTCCAAGGCCTCTTCACGATTTTCCCAAATACAAAGGAGACGAGATCCGACATGCGCCATATCAAAGCTTAAGCTACAGCCATCGTGAACTACTCCCAGGGGCTGGGTTGTTGCTAAATATTCCCAAAAACGCTGGAAGGCATTGCCCGCCGATTGGTATTACAGAATAAACGAAGCTTCCATACATTCATTCAAACAACTCGTGTCTGAGTTCATCAAAGCCTGCGACCCTGAACAAACTATAAGAAAGGATCAGGAGTCTTGCCCCAATCAAGCAAGAAAATAAACGAGTCTGTACACCCATTTTCATCCAAAGATGGCGACAGTCCTTTATTCCTCGGCAAGGTGCTCAAAACAGGGATCAGATGGAAGCTATGCGATTATCCTTCTTCTCTTAGCAGGGAAGTGAAGGAAGAAGTCCAGAGAAGTTCCCACTAAGGACTTATGACGAGGTACTTGAGAGGCTCTGCGAACGATGACAGCAGTAATAGATAGTGGCCGTAAAGACGTATGGAGCAAACGGGGAGGTTTAATCACCTATTCTCAAAAACACAACCACCACAAGGTCAATCAAGGACCCAAAACCTTAACAAAATCGTATGGGAACAAACAGCTGGGGTACACGAACCAGCCCCGAGGGTCAATGTCGTTACTACTCCGTCACAAACAAACAAACCAAAGAAACAAACCAATTTTACCCCGACGAGTCAATACGGGGGATTTTAATCATCCACAACAACCACAACGGCGAAATTCCATACCAAGGACCCCCAGCCCCACCACCTCCTTGGTTACAAAAACCAAGTCAAAAACAAGAAAACAAACAAACTTTAGTCCTCATATGGCAACAGTTTTGATCAGACTTTAGGGCCACAATACACACAAAACCAAAAAAAACAGGAATTACAACCCATGTCTTTGGGGTTTCCATCAAAAATTCGGGGGGTCATGACACGAGAAAGTGTGCCCGTGATGACAAACAAAATTCATGCAACGGCTTGCCAAAAGAACAAAAACAAATTTTTTATGGATATGTTTTAGCAGATTCTACGCCACAACGGCAAGTACTTCGCAGGGACAGTTTCCCCTCAGAATGCCCCTCTTAAGAATTTAATGATCCACTCCCAAAAATGATAGCGATAGGTTGAAAACCAAACTGGAAACAAAAACAAAGGTGCAATAACAGAAACAAGATCAGAGCCTCAAACCTCGTAAATCCAATTAGTCGACGCAACAACAGGACGTCAACCACGACCTAAGGTAGTTTGGATGAGTTGAGTTAGACCCGAATTACCCGTTGAAAGCCAATACGAGAACCGAGAGTATTTCCTCAACCAAGGTTCCAAGCAACCTGCAGGAAAAAAGCTAACATCCAGCAAAACGTAGCAAAAAACCTATGGTGCTTACGATCTAATTAATGACTCTAACAAAACTTCTCGCATATTTCAGTTACTGATTTACTTTAAAGAATGCCCCTGCTCACAGGGTTGTATTTAGAGGCGTTAGGTTTGGGTATTAATAGTTTATCACTCCACCACCAGAAGGCAAAAGTAAACCATATAGACTTTGATGTTTCTATCCTCGGACAGGCAGATAGGGATGTGAATTCATATTCGAATAAGTAAAAAAAAATGCCTACAGATGCTGAGATCGCACGCCGAGGTTGATCCAAACCTACACTTGCAAGGTCAAAGTGTATTAAACATGTAAAACGAGCAATGGTGACATGGAGCTGGGTTAACATAGTTCCCTTTCTCTTTCTCCAAAAAAATTGGGATTATGGAGAAACAAAAATGGTCTACTACACGAAAACATTGAAGGAATGATAGCCTTAAGCCACATCGATAGGGAACTATTAATAATACCGGTTCACCTTAGGACCTAAAAAACAATCTGACTGGTTATTATTATAGATGGTGAACTAACTATAATATGATCTCCCTCGGCGGCAGGATACATCGAATGAAGGGCAATCCCTCCACGATAGTTCAAGAAGTAAGATTCCTGCATCTGGGATAGGTATTTGAGACAAATGTGGATCCAAAAAGTCGTTTGACGTTACACCTAGCTGATTAAGAAAAGACCAGGTATACACTCAGAATTCAAACTTCAACAAACCAACTAACAAACCCTCGACCCAAAGCAGAGGAAAGTGTACCTGACGAAGGGATCTGAAATACCAACATAGCCCAAACAATTCCACCCCAAGGCAAAACTAAAAACTAAAGAAATGTGAGCACAGCACACACAGTTCATTAGGGGACTACTGCGAAGATCGTTTGAGTTGACTATAGGCCAAGATTCACCAATGGTTTACCTTCGATTCAGTAGGTAAGGATTTTCCCTAGGTGGGTTCCTTGCCAGCAAGAGGATCTCTGTCTGGTAGAAGTAGAGTGTGCAAACACAGCAGATGATCCACCTACATCAGCATACTCCCGGCTAAGTATTGGACTCTCCATTTTGAGATGGAGCAAATGCTGTTATGGAGGCGGGGGGCAGGTATAATTTACCTCGCATGAAGAGAAAGGTCCCTCCCATTTTATTTTAAATTAAACTTGAACTGCACAAACAATAGCGCTGAGTACGAAGCCCTCTCCTGGCCTTTACCTTACCAAAAAGAATTGGTTTGAAATATCATAGTTTTAGGAGACTCGCAAGTAGTGGCAAACCAAAACGTTTCAGAGGTATATGAAACTAAAGGCCGAAAAACACTTTGCAAAACTTTACAAAAATGCTTTGTATTAGATTTAAGCAAGGCGTTAAACATTCATATCCATTGAAGCAATCCCCGAGAAAAAAAAGTCTCTCGCCGATTCAATAGCAACCTCAAGCATCACGTTTTACTCCAAACAATGGAGCTAGAGCACACTCACTTACAATGTTACATTCGAAACGGAACCATTGTAAAAACAATGATAGATCCATTTCAAACAGAAGTGAATGAATCTCCCATCCTAGACATGTCTAGGAAATGATGCGGCTACTTTGGATACTTAAAATGCTATGAAGCAATTACATCTCTCCTACACAGGCTCGATTATCTTCTGATTCCCGCATTCATCTTCCTACTTAGGGAAAATCCTGTAAATGAATCTTCCCTCCACAAAAAGAACCTAATATATACGCGGTGGGAAAACAGGGATGTATAGATCTACCTCCGGCACAACCGAGTTAGAAGAGGGTTCATGATATTTAATTGAAGAAGAAGAAACAATCGGGATTGTCAATATCGGAACGGTAGATGAAACCAAGGGAATTTAAAGCTAGGTTCTTCGTTAACCCCAGAGGAAGTGGAAATAATACTCAGGTTCTAAAGAACATCAAAAGGCATTTGCATTTAATTACCCAACAGAGATGAAAGGAGTAGCACCCCACATTGCGGTACACAACCTCGTCACTAGATCATAGCAAATCCAAGTAAACAAAAGCAAGAACCATGAAGCCCAAAGTAGCCCTCATGGGTAGAGAAGTAATAAAAACCTCACTTCCGGTAGGATTCCTCAAGCCAGTTGACTACTCCCAATGGGTATCCAATCGTTCCCATTCTCAAGAAGAATGGGAAAGATACGCATTTACATAGATTTTCGAGACATCAACAAAGCTTGCTAAGGATGACTTCCCATTACCATCCATAGACGTATTGTGATGCAACAGAAGGGTTTTTGTGACTCTTGTCTCTCCTGGATGGATTTCTCGGGGATACAATCAAATCAAAAATATCCGAGCACGAATCAAGTAAAAAACCCACGTTTATAACTCCTTGGGGAACCTATGCTACGCTGTTAGCCATTCGGTCTCTCAAGAACGCCGGTGTGCTACGTACCACGGGCCACATGGACATACACTATTTCACGGATTTAATCCATAATCGTGAATTTCCTACGTAAGATGACGTGTGGACTAAGGCCAAGAAAGCGTTGTGACAGCCCCGAAGTACTCGCATCCATTCTTCAGTCTAATAATAGAATACGGGTCATGCTAAATCTAGAAAAAGAAAAATGCGTATTTGGTGTTGTAACAGGAGGAAGCTCCTAGGTTACTATATCGTCACGAGGACTCGATGTGATCCAGCCAAAAGTTAGGCTTTCCTCGAACTGAATGGTCCCAACCCTCGAATGAATATGGAATCAGATCATTTCTCGGAAGTGGGTGTAATCCAGAGATTTATCCCGGGGATCTAAGTTCGCCGTTCATCCAATCACAATACTAGAAGGGGGGGAACTATAGCATTGATTGGACTAAAGGATTGCAATGAAGCTTTTTTAATGCATTCAAGCGTTTCCTGCTATCACCGCCTACGCTAATGCCACAAGCTAGATCGCCACTTTAATTTTTTTTGTGTAATCTACGGCTACCGCTGTTCGTTAGCTGCCTGCTAGCCCACGAAGACGATGACAAGAGAGCGAGCTGTGTGTGATTTATTTCATTAGCAACATTGCTCGACTAGAACCGCGCTATACCAGCAGAGTGAGAATTTTGCCATAGTCTTTTGCTACTAAAATGCTAAGAAACTACAGGCTAACCCTTGCTAAATCAAGAGACCGGGTCATGTGTAAAGACGGACCATTTAAGGACTTTTCTCACACAAGGGTCATTGTCCAAAAAAATTGCGACGTTTTATAAACCTTAATGGAGAGTCGAATAACTTTTTGTAAACCAAAAGTCAGTTTTAAAGGCAAATCATCGCGGATTGGTTCAGCTGGGAATAACCGCTAGAAGGAGGTGACTTAGTAGACTTAGACTTTTCCAGAGAATGTGTTATACTACATCGAAACCTGACCTGCTATATCTGAGTGCCCCTTGGTATGATGATATCATTGTCTATATTAATGGACATGGTACCCAGAAGGAGTACACCTAACAAAGAAGGCGGTACGCCTTATCATAGCTAAATAAGTCATTATAGAGCAGGTGCTCTATCAGAAAGCATTCGATGGAATGCTCTTAAGGTGTGTTGACACAAAAGAGTCCAGAGGATTCTCCATGAATCCCATAGCCGGGGATATGTGGAGGCCACTTCGGTGGCAATGCCAATGCAGAAAAAATACAGCGAATGGGCTCATTCTGGCCCACTCTAGAACATGGACCACAATCGATTGTACGAGGTGTCATTTAATGTCAGGAGTCTCTCATGGAATCCCATAGCCGGCACAAGCTTGCAACGATCACTACTCCGTGGCCCTTTTATAATGGGGCCTGGGACTGATAGGGAATTTCTCGCCCTCGTCCACAGACGGCAATTTATAATCACGGCCACTGAATTAGTCAGTAAGTAAATGGTAGAGGCCATTGCCTCTTACAAATTTATACTGGTTCTGCATCGCTAGTTCATTGTGAAACCAAATCCTTTGCAGTACGATCCGCAAATCATTATCTAGGATTAATGGAACTTCTTTCAAGAAGAAAGAAGTTCGTGAGCTATTGCAACAAAATTTAAAATCAGCCATCATACAGCTTCCTTGGTACTATCCCCAAGCCAATGGGCAGGCTGAAGCAACAAACAAAACACTGAAAGCCATTCTCCTTAAAACAGTGAAAGAAAACAAGCGGGATTGGCATTTAAAGTTATATCTGGCCTTGTGGGCCCATCGAACCTCAATAAGAACTCCGACAGGAGCAACTCCTTTCTCACTGGTATTTGGGTCAGAAGCAGTTCTCCCACTCGAAGTTGAAATACCCAGTCTCCGCATTTCGCTACAAGGGATTCTGGATGAGGACGCTTACAGAGAAGCATGTCTTTCTCAATTAGAAAGTCTGGATGAAGCTAGGTTAGACGCTGAACAACGACATAGAGTCTATGCCGACCGGATGTGCCGGCAGTACAACAAGAAGGTCTATGAACGTGACATATACGAAGGTGACCTAGTTCTAAGGTTAGACAGCCGGATCGACAAAAAGACCGGCGAAGGAAGGAAATTCCGGCCCAAATGGTTGGGCCTTGTACCAAGTCACAAAGGACTACGGAAATGGTGCATACCTCTTATGCACGCTAGAAGGTGAGGAGTTTGGTGAAATAGTCAATTCTCTTCACACCTCAAGCGTTTCTACGCGTAAGCAGCTAACGCTACCTATATAACTATCTACATTGCATCTTCATATAGATTTAGATCATTTTGTCCACTTGTTTCTTACATAAATTGTGATCAAGGAATCTATCCTCAAAGCAATTCATTACAAACTCGTGATGTTTTTTGGCATAAAGCTCTTTAATCATACTTCTCCGTCTTCGATATCATCAATCAACTCAGAATCTTTTATCAAATAAATCAGACATGACGAAGTCCTAACGGTAACCATACCAAGATCTGCAAGTCTCGTTCTCGCTTTGATTTTCTTCTTAGGATAGGTGTCTTGCCTATGGTCTGTTCTAGAAGCTTCATGGTGTCACATCTATCCCATATACACATCTCTTTGGAAAATAAGCATATACTGACATTTTACTCAAATAGACAAGTCAAGAAGTGATTAAACAGAAAATTTTATTTTTACACATTTCCTTGCCCCACCAACCTTCGGTGATGAGCTTGCGTCTCCTACTAGTGACGTAGGGTTGGGAAAGGATGGAAATGCCCTTACTCGCCTATGCCTTTCCCACGGGTGATAAACCCATGCTTCTTACAGGTAGCATGGGGCAAAGTGTAGGGGGTCCTCTAAATAAAGTAAATGTTAAAAGGTCATAAACAATCAATTCAAACTTTGAGTCAATAATGAATGAATCAGATGTTCAAAAATTCCAAGAGAGTTAAAAATCCTAAAAACCCAGATTTTGTCTCTTTACCTTATTGTGGCCATCTACAGGTCTAAGTCTGGATAAACCGCAAAGCAAGTTGCATCCAAAACTATGAAGTCATTCAGGTAGAATAAGCTTGTAGTTTTCATTTGGTTCCACCAAAGCTTCGTCTGTCTTTCATCACTATCACTTCACCATATTCCATAACTTGCGCCCTTCTTGGCTCTTGGTGATGAGCCCTCGCATCTTACTAGTTGTGTGGAGTTAGGAGTGGGGCAAGTTAATTTGTTCATCATACTGATTATTTTCATCACTTTGCCAAAACAAATCATGAGGTATCCAAATTGCTCACAGAAACTAAGATTTAAGATCACGATATATCTACAAAATCATGTATCAGCATCATGAAACACAAAAAGAAAGTGAACATTTGCATCATCTATTTTCCATTGCATACATTCTAGAAAGCATATGAAACATACATCGTAGTATACACAAAAAAAAGCTGGAGAACAGAAAGGGAAGACCCAAGTGACAAATTTTTGATCCAAAATCAGCGCATATATATAAATAATCAGTATTTGTATACAATGCCATCATGCACTAGGCATGGTCAAAACGCTCAAAGAGCCCGTAATACACAAAAGAATCTATAATACAAAAGATGCATAGGGGCCAAGTGGCCTCTCAACCCCTACGCGATCCCGCTGAAGGTGCATGCCCTTGCCTAGGACTCCGGCTATGCTGGCGCTCTGAATGGACGGAGGGCTCAGGGTCCCGAGGAGTGGTCGTGGTCTCGCCATGAGAACGGCTCCTCATAAGGCGCTCGGCTGTCCTATAGCCTGCCAACTCTGTACGGAGAGTCGACACCATCTTGGCCACATGCCAAATGGGAGCGAAGATGTCGGTATGCCTGCCGGCTGCTGAGGGCTCCCCAGCATCTACAGATAGCTCCGCACGGGTCTTATCCATAGGGATCATCAGAGAATCGGTACATACCCTATGGATTAGATCCCGCCACTTGTCAACGGTCTCTGCAAAATAAAGAGGAAAGACGAATTAAAAACTAGGCAAGAGGCTAAAATATACAGGATACCAATATAAGGAGAGATAGCAGTTAAAACAAGTCCTAAATCAAATTAACACTACAAAGGAGGAGAAGATAACTTACTCGGATCACCGAGCCTCTAAGATGGGTCACTAGGGCCAGGACCCGCTGCAGATGCCACTGCCGACTGAGGAACTACTCCTGTAGTTCGGGCAACATGACGCCCCTACAACGGACTCATCATCTCCACCATGGCCTCGGGAGAGTGGCTCCTCGGAAACCAGAGTCTCTCTCTCTGCACTCTACTCCGCCCTCTCCGCTTGCATGATATCCTGAGTGTCATGCCACTCAGGATCACTCTCATCCGTCTGCTCCTCTGGCCCTCCCTCTGTGGACTCCTCAGAATCAGAGTCAATATCTATAGGGTCATCACTACTATGAGCAGGATCTGCGGTAATCCGAAGTAAAGGTGCCCGAGGCGCACCAGCTCTCCCTCTGGCCCGAACTATCCCCGTGGCTGCAATAGGAATGCCGAGGGGTAACCACTGTCCAACCACGGCCTCTAGGCCCCCCTCTAGCCTCCCGAACTGATCTGTAAACTAGTGCTACTGGAGGAAGCATGCCCACATATGGGAGGCCGAACTGCTAAGGAACTCTGCTGAAAGGATGTACCTCTACCCGTCCCACATGGTCAATAAGCTGCCCTGTGATGGAGCAGGAGACCAATGTCATGGCCTCCTCTCCCCATACGCCGGCCATAAGCTGGTACGGTGTGGCCTCCATGTCTGCTATAGTAAGGGAAGCTACTGGCTGATGAGGTGCTCTAAGCACCGACATATCTGACCACCTGGCTGCCCTCACAGTCCTAGGATCTGCCACCTCCATGCCTCTGCCATAGGGAATGAAGCACTCATACACCCAACTCATAACTAGAGTAGGGTGACTCAAAGACTATCCCTGTAAATGGACCACCCTGTATAAGTTGTGATAGATGGTCCCCAAGATGTCTACCCCCCAGGCGTATATTTGGCCGTGCCCCTCTATCTGTGCAATGATGGGGGGCCCAACAATATAAAAAAGTGTCACCTCCCTTGTCCCCGATCAGTCTCGAGGAAAGGATCCCCATGATGGCCTGTCGAAATACGGGGGATGGGCAAAGAAGGAATGGATCTAATTCTCACTCCCTTCTTCGGCCCCGTGGAAATAGCTGCATCTCCCATATATGTCACCCACTGTGCAATCTGTGCCCGTGAGCCTGCTGTCTCTAGTGTGAGTCTCCTCCCAATGATCGGGACCCCCAGAATGCAATAGACGTCCTCTAATGTAATGGTCCACTCACCACGGACCCCTGGCAATCAGAAAGTGTTCCGATTTGCATCCCAGTATGAGAATAAGTCACAGAGTATGTGACTAGACAGAGCAACATGAGGCACACGTGATATCCGCAATATGCCGGCCCTCTACAATGTGTCCTCCTCATCTGCTGAAAGGGCATCCAATACCCCGGGTAGCTAGTCACACTCTCTCTCCCAGCTCCATCTAATATACTCCTCCTTCACCTGCGTACACCCAAAAACACACAGAACAGAGTAAGTTAGTATCTAAACGATATCGGGAGAATCATAAAAACATACAGAAATGCAAGAAAATATAAGTATAAGTCTCCAAAACAAGCTCTGTTGCATTCTGTGCAAAACCGCCGCCCTGAGCAGGGGGGCGGTTTTGTAACCGCCGCCTTAAAAGTGGTGGTCTCGTAACCGCCACCCTGATCAGGGCAGGCGGTCATGTAACTGCCGCCCTGGCCAGGGCGGCGGTCGCGGTCCGAAAACCTGCGCGGGGTTTTTAACCCTAAAAAGTCCAAAAAACGCAAAAAAACGACCGTTTTAGCTAAAAACAAAGCCTACCCAGTAGGCGCCCCCCCCCTAGACGGACCTTTTAAACCTAACATTTTCAAAAATGACCCCCCCCATTACAACAAATTTAGCATTTTAAAATTAAAGAGGGAAAAGCACAAAATTGAAGAAAAACCAACTTGTGATCTCGCGGGGGTGGCGTTCCGCACGTGGAGGCATGATCACTATCTCGCTGTGGATGTTTTGACACTACTCAAGTGAGAAACTGTTACCGTGGGCCTCAGAGCTCAAAATCTATCAAATCGACTCGCGCAAAATGAATAGGAAAATGGGCCCACTTTCATATATATATATCCTTCTGTTTCGTTTTTAAAATGGCTTTTTCGCAGGTTCGGAGCGCTGACGGAGGTAAGTTTCTATCCTCGCACTAATAGTACGTCCTCTTCCCCTATTGTTTTAGCGTTTATTTTCCAAAATTATTGTATCTATCTGCACTTGAGTTCTTTTTTCATTTTGCAGGTGGCGGGGAATTTTGGATGGCATCATTTCGACACACGGACGTGTAAGGTATAACTTCTAACTTCCCATTTTGGGACTGCCATACTCAGACCCACCATTTTATGCCTCTTCATGGCTAAAACGCTTCTCCGAGGGGGGCAATATGTATGTACCCAAAATTGTAAGGTACTGTACCGCGGAACGGTGTAATAAGTGCCCCAATGATGATATAGGTCTCTTCGCAAGGTGTTCGGGATTCCAGAGAAGCTTTACAGATATGCGTTAACATCCCGCATGCCCCGCTTAGCCCCCGCGTGCTTTGTTTTCCCTATTTTTCCCTCTTTTCTTGGATTTTTGGTCTTCAGTGACGACACCGCCCGCCCTGAAGGGCGGCGGTCTCGTGACCGCCGCCCTGAATAGGGCGGCGGTCCTGTAACCACCGCCCTGAGCAGGGGTGGCGGTCCTGTGCGCGTTTTCCAGAACACTCTTTTGACGCGACCCGCATGAAATATCACGACTCACCAGATTTTCTTGCTGACTTGAGCATGCATTAATGTTTTTGGTCCCCTAGAACAGTGTTTTTCCTTTGTTTAATGTTTAGGAGTTCAATTTGGATTTTGATTTTTGGATGTTTGGATTCCTTTAAATGCATGGTTTGTGCACATGCAAATGGCCTCTGAATTTTGCTCCAAAGTTTGCTTTTGAATTTCTTGTTACAGCAGTTTTAGTTTTCCTTTGCTTAGGATTCTTAGTTTTCTCTTTGAGTGCTTTGGTTAGTATTGTGTTGCAGCTGGTAAGCCACATATCCAACTTGTGTAAGTGTAAACATTATTTGGGCCACCATTTTCACTCCAACTTTCATGTTTTCAATGTTTTGGTCCTTTTAGTTTGCTTAGGATTGGTAGCATAGTTTGTTACATGTTTGTTTTAGCTTTGTGTTGCTGTTGGTAAGCCACAGATCCAACTTGTGCAAACAATATTATTGTTTTGGAGTAGAATAGTCTAGGCAACCATTAAAGTTACAGGTTTTGCTCTTCATACAGACTAGTTTCAGGTTCTGGATGCTTTTGTTGCATGATTTGCAGTAGACCCCGCTAGGAATCGCATAGGCCAAGCTCTGTACTCTTGCGCTATCACTCTCCTATCCGCATTCTATTCTGTCTGCATTCTGAAGGCTATCCATTGATCCAAATATCTATTCCTGTTGATGCAAGCATTCCACGCTTTTCTGGATTCACGTGAACACAAAGAACGAAGAGATCATACTGAGGGAACAAGAACACACACACACCGTCGGATTCGCCACTGTTCTGCGAAATCCAGGTTCCATCTTTCAAAGTTTTAGTTAGAACTTATCAAATAAAGTAGTTAATCACTTTATTTTAGTTATTTCCATTCTCGATATTGCCAGGGAGGTTGTGGGGATTGATAGTTTCTGAGAAACTATGATTCATTCCTCACTTCTGAGGTAGGATCGAGAATCTTGCAAATAGATTAGTTATTTCCTTGTTTATAATAGATATACGAAATCGCACAGACAAATAGCTACACTCGGCTATTTTTTTTGTTTTACGTTGTTAGTTTAGTTGTCAATTCTAAATATTTTTAAATAGCTGCTTTCTTATAAATTGCCAGAAAATACAAAAAAGAAATTATATATGCTAGAAGTGCACTTAGATTTTACTTTATTATAGTTTGTTTCATTACTAGCTTTTGCATGACAATTACGGGACCTAGGGAGCCCAGGGAATACATTTTTCAAGCCAATTGTGCCCCAGCCCAATACCGTAGTGGTAATAACTGACATTGACCAAAACCTTAGGATACAAGTCTTCCAAACAACAACAGACTTCCAACAGATCGAGGACACAGTTGAGAGGGTTAAACATCGAAGACGACCAAGCATATCTATTTTGGTCAAATCAGCCAAATTACAGATTACCCTAGAAAATACCCACATGACTGTAGAAGGGCTCGAAAGAGAACAAACATTCAGGTGTGATCCTTTAGTTCCACAGCCAGACGCTGGAGACACCCTAGTAGATATAGATACCAGCTTAAGAATCCAAGTTGCGATAACGCCTGTAAGGTATTCTGAGAAGATCACACAACTGTTGGTTCTAAACATAGAAGCTGAAAAAGCTTACGACTACTGGATACTAGGAATCAGAACTTGATCTCCCGTATGACCATAATGGGACCGTAACAACCAAGAGTCTATGGTTGTGATCCACAGATCCCACAGCCTAACGAATCCATAAGAGAATTAGACATAGACACTGGCCTACGTAAATTAGTATTTCAGTCTACTCCGATTCCACCTCTCATCATTCAACAGTTATCCCTACTAGACACAATAGCCAACGAAGCTAGAGAATTTTGGACTAGGCCAGAGAATCGTCCATAGAGTTGACTATATTCACCATATGACCCTATCAGGAGAAATACACGAAACCATCCCGGGTCATTTTCCACGCATCCCACAACCCATAGATCGAATCACGCCAGAGCTCGATATTGATTGGAGCCTTCGAGAAGTCATCCTCGCTGATTGATCTATCACACCAGTCCAAGTTAGAAGGGCCTTCTTTGCCTTAGATTCGAAAATACCCTTAGTGCGTGTCGAAGACATTAGACTGCCTAACTAGTTTTCCTGCACATTCTACCCACACTGGCTGTCTCGGCAAGACCTCGGGAGGTCGGGTACGCAGAAGAGTTACTTGTTGATTCTCAAGCTCGCCTGTCACTTTTCCAACGTACAGGAACCCTAGTTCCATCCACAGTCATTCCACCCGCAGCCCCCAAACCCGCCCGCAATACATTTAAAACATGCCTTTTCCCCATTTTTCAAATTTTAGTTAACTCCTTATATTTTTCTTGAATGGGGAAGTTAGATAAAAGCAAAGGCGTGCCCCCAAGATCCGGATTTCTTTTTTTCACCATTTCTATCTATCTGATTCTAAAGAAATTGTGCAAGTTATTGAAATCTCATGGAGGTAAATTTAAGATAACATGAACCAATTAACCAAACACCTTAAACATATTTCTTAGACCAGGGGAAAAATTCTACACGCTTATATCGAAGTACTACTTATTTCTAAAACCAACAACTAGACTTTTTACGATGTCCAAAATGACCAAGCTAAACCAAGGTAGTTAGCATTCAAGAATGCCTCTTAGCATATAATTTTTCTGGGTCACAAAACTCAACCTAGAGAACTCGTAAGACATCATGATAATCATATTATAAAATCTTTCACCCTCTAAGGGTGTCCTAAGAATTCAAACGGTTCAATAAGACCCAGTTCTCTTGTCCTATGGTCTATCCAAAATGGCAATAAAAAGGGCCTACCAAACAAGTACCCAATACCCAATGGTAAAAAAAATACTTCTAGCCAACTCTTTTTTATATATGGATTCAAACAAGACATAAAGAACCCCAAAACAGGCGAATGAATCTTGAAATGGAAGCACCTTCTCGAGGCTAACTATTAAAGTTTTGCTATTGCATTTTAACATCTTTTTAGTAAAATTGGCTACGAAATGGGTCTTGAAAATAAGCGATCACAACTCAAAAAATCATTCTATCCACTTCCATTTATTCTCATATATATAGAGAATCCTATGCAACTTGTGGAACATAATTATGATAACCAAAAATCTAGTTATGACCTCATTTCCGGAGCTAATTATTATGATTGACTGATTTTGTTTTTGTGTCAGAACAACCAGAGGCCTCCTAAACACGCTTGAAAAACAAGCTCCCAAATCCATTTTCACAAAACTAATTTTTGCCACCAATTGACATATAGAAATACTAAAGGTTAGGAGTGGTAGATTAAAATTTTCTACTAAAGGTCCTTAAACCATGGGTCAAAACTGAAACAAATTTTCTTAGATTTCAGTTGTTGTTCATCAGCAACAATGCGATGAATAGGGCTCAAAATTCCTTCATTCAAATGATCAAATAGCCTTATCATTTCGGTTTAAAACTTTTTGTGACATCCCATGTCACTAGAGAACATGATCATTCGAAATGATCTCCACTATGGGAGCCACAAACCCATTTTGCATGCTATTTTTGAACAAATTTTTCTTAACTTTTACCAATTGTTTCAAAACAAATAAAGTGATCAAAATTTGTGTTTCAATCACCACCAGTGGCTCTATTTGTCATGGATTTACTCATACAAGTTGTTAGTCACTCACCATCCGTCGTGTTAGTAGAGATATTTCTCCAACATATTATTTAAGAGGTGTTTTGACCTATTCCTTATTTCGACCAACATAGGAGGAAATGAAATGGTTTAGCAGAAACATTATTCCTAGATGGGCAAACCTAGTGTTAAAAACTCAATAATCTCAGTATGCCCTGGTGTTGGAACCCGCACTCTGATACCGAATGTAATGCCCCAAATTTTTGGCACTCGAATTGAACCTCAATCACCTAAAACTCGGGTAATTTTTATATTTATATTTTTTAATAAATTATTTAATTAAAAAAAATTCATTTTCTTAGTTGTGTTTGAATTTAGAACATCCCTAAACCATTCATGATTGCTAAGTGTACCATTTATCATGACGAGTCTTAATTTTGAGTGTGGCACCTTAATTACCTACAAGGGTTATGATTAAATTTTGTAAATGCACCAAGATCTTATCACACCCTGACTTCCTAAGGATTTTCAGACGCCAATAGACTGCATGGTAATATTTGTATTTATAAGGCCCTAATATACCCCCAGAAGATAAATAAATACTCGAATGAGGACAAGAATAATCTAGTTTCTTCCTTGTTAAATCATATTGTATAATTTAAGACGTTATCCTTATATTTGGCGCTCAAACGATTATCAACAAAGGTAAACGTATTTTCAACCCTAGTTTTTTTTTAAAATCTAGAAGTTTTATTACTAGGCCTTACCACGGGTTGTTTGGTTTACCAGTGTAATGATTCTCTTAGGGAGGATCATAATTTATTATTATTATTATTATTATTATTGAACTACTACTAGAAATAAACACATCCGTAGGTTTATTAACTACATTTGATAGCAATTTTCTCCAAATAATTTTATTAGTGCAAGAAGGCCCGCGTATAATCCAACTAGTTTGATTATTATCCAAAAATAAAAGAGATGAGATATACCACTTACAAAAGAATTATGAATAAAACTAAATCATATGGCCACTTCACATGTGGCAAACTTAGTACCCAAAGAGGACCGTGGGATCAACTTATCATGCACCATTGATCAAAAGGATCCCTAAAAGATATTTCCAGATCTCTATTTGGAATTCCATTTACACTTTTCTCATTCCATTTCCATTTGCTCCATTTTGCAGGTGCAGGACGTTGATATGATCTCTTGGCAATGTTTTTTTTTTTAATTTCCTCCTGGTGGAATGCTCTTGTCACAGGGGCAACGAAGTATGAAATTAAACATTAATAAATTTACATTGATTTATTTATTTTCTGTGTGTTGAAGGGTTCAATTTGGGCCCGAGGCCTCAAATATTCATGACGCTTGTAGAGGGTATGGCAGAGAAGAGTGGATGGTGGACATATTAGTATATAAACAGAGGGTATATGCCTATCCAGATATAATATTCATATTTCTTTTATTATCACAGTTGGGCTACATATAAATCAGAGAATATGAATGTGAGATATATATATATATACATACATACCTACTTATGTACATGTGTGTGTGTGTGTGCGCGCACACACACATATATATATGCTCCTCTATGCTAATAAAGGAGACTGTCATTTCTTTAAATTTGGTTTATATGTTTTTATAAAAATAATAAAATTTAATTCCACCATATAAATTTTATTGGATTAAAAATCTTCTTTCTTATATATCATTAATTTCTTTAAATAAAAAACAACTCATGGAAGGCAACATTGGGGTAATGGTTTCAATGGTAAAATAAATTAGATCAATTCCATCACCCCCTTGGCCCAACATGTGTGAGTTTTAAAACTAAAGAGATATTCTACAACAAGTTTTATGGTCCTCTTATACAATTATATTCCTTAAAAAATAAAGAGGGAAAATGTATCTAACTCTACATCATACTTCAATAAATTCCACAATAAAAATTTTAACACAAAAAGAGTGAGGAATATGATAAATTCACCTTAGAGTCCAAAGCTAAAAGTCCCATTAAATAATTTACATTCCTTTACTATCTTTTGTTAATAAAATACCACAATAAACAAAATATGAATTCTTTCATTTCCCTAACTCATGTTAATAAAATCAACATTTGATAGACACCATGAAACTAATGAATAGGTTCTCATTTTTATTATTATAAAAAGAAAGACAAATAAACCAAGAGTAACAAGATATATTGAACTCAATCATTCCTTTAATTCATCAAATATTATTTTTAACATACTAGAAAATACAATCTTTCCATTCCACAATATAATACTTAAAATGATGCTTTTACAAGAATACAAGACTACCCATATATTTCATTATGCAATGTCTATAAACATACATAAGGCAAGAATATAAGCTTCTTTCAACATAAAGAAATCAAGATATAATATAACTACGTTCCTACAAACTAGAGTGGAATATTTCTTCATTATGAAAGGATCAAGACTTCAACACAACAATATTCCGTATCAAGAGGGGATTCAAACATAACTAGCTCTCTAATTTGACAAGGTTTGCATCACATTAGCAAAATTAAAAATAGGAAACATTACAACATGATGGAGTAGGAGTTCAACATGCTCTATAGCAAGAATAAAGGTTATTACCACAAAATACATCAAGCTTACAAAAGGACCAACATTCCTTAAAAAAAGAGGATAGCTCAAAGCAACTCATACAAATGCAAAATACAATATTTATCCCAAGATGTGAACCCTTTTACAATGGTTATTCCATCATTACAAAGTCCCAATAAAATCCAAGTTGAAAGGCCTCCCAAAAAAATTGGGAACAACATGCCAAGGTCTTCAATTTTCTTTGCCAAAATCCAAGCAAATCCGCAAGTTCTTCACCTCAAAATGATCTCCATCGCACAAGAAGAAAGGGCCCAGTTACCTCCCAACCTATCGGCATCATTACATGCCATATCCAATACATGGAGGATATTCTATCCTCCTTCCAAGGCCTTGGGAGAGAGAGCATACATGCCTTGGTTTTGCACAAGTGAATAGGGTAGGTAAAATACACATACAAGCACATTTTCACACATACACTAAAAAAAAAGCAAACCATACACAAGGGAGAAGATTCAAGCTTTCCCCCAAGATGGGGAAGAGTGGTAAGAAACTGATAAGAACCAAGTGGTGAATCCAACCATAGGAAACACAAGTAAAACTCCTTGCAACCTCCTTATCTCTCCAAACCCATGCACCAAGCCTCCTTCTTGGAAGACTTTTCAAACCATTAAGATTTCCTTGCCAAGGATGGGGGAATAAGTTCAAACCATATGAACATCTTTCCCCACATCAAACCATATGAGGGGAGGAATAAAGAGAACCATCATGGCTTGCCCATCAAGCCATGTGGTGAGAAGGTATTCCCCCCCTCTTCCCCAACACTCCAAAATCCATCACAAACATGATGGATGGAGAAAAATAACAATAATAAAAATCCACATACACACCCATCATCCACATACAACTACAACAAAAACAAAACACCATTATCATTTAAAAACATAAGCTATTTTCCATAAGAAAAACAAAGTAGAAGAGAAAGGACACCTACCTAAAACAAGCTCTCTAAAATCTCTAAGCAATCCAAAATCCCAAAGTTCCAAGCTCCACAAGCACACCCCCAAAATCCCCAACACTCTATAATGAAATAATGACCAAGAATTCCCAACCCCTCTCCATGAGGGGAATATTAGAAGGAAAAAAATAAACAATTCCCCCAAATAAGAGGATATACAATTCTCATTTTAGGAGGTAAATTCCAAATTACCTAAAATGTGATTAAAAAAAACCTCTAAAACTTTGAACACACACATAAAAACCAACTCACTTACAAGAATGTGATGTGTGAGGGGTTAAATGGGAGGGAAACTCCCATTTGGCCTTGAAAGAAGGCCCCCTTACCCATAGGTAGGGTTGATGGGGTCCTTTTTCATGTTAGGGAAGCTCCCACAATGCAAAGTGAACCCCAAATGTGCCACTTTTATCCCAAATCCGAATTTGGGCTAAATGGCACAAGATTTGAGGTGGTGGGGCCCACCCAAGTGCCACTTAGGTGGTCCCATACCTCTAACAACCCACTTAATTAACACTAAACACAATTTAGCACAAGTAAGGACCACTAGGTCCCTAAACAAGCTCAATACAACAAAATAAATTAAAAATAATAAAATTTTACAAGTTGGGATCACCCATGGTGCCCGAATACAACACGTAACAACAAATAAGGCTTTACACAATAAACATGGTGAGGAATCATCCCAATTGGCTGCTTGTGTAAACCTAAAGTTTAGCCTTGAAACCCATGTTCTCCTCTGCCCTGTAATCTGCACACTCATTGCAAACATTAAAGATATCTGCCCAAATAAAATATATAAATTCAACAATATAAATAAATTATACACGGACAATCATGCTAACTATACCAAATCATGTCAGTGTGAAATGACTAATGATAACATATACATCCATACTAGCTCAAACATATATTAACCATCCAAGTGACACATGACAACATCCAATTAGCCATTTTAATTCAAAATAAAACCAAGTATATGACGAAACCATAGTAAATCCATCTCATGTGAATGAAGTCAACTATAACATAATATACTTATATCCAATATCATGACACGCAAGAGTTAAGAAATAACCATCAAACTATTTTGGTGTTATGTGCCCAAATCACATAAGTGTCGTCAATGAATCATAATAAAAGAAATACAAATAAGATAATGCTAAATTCCATGTCCATCGTCAATATAATTAATGATCACCAAGAAAGTAAGGTAATAAAAAGGGTGGGAACTACATCTTAGAATGTTACAATTGACCGACATTTGGACTTCTAGATTACAGATCCATCCAAGAACAATATCTAGCCATAGAGAGAAGGGAAAAGGGTTATAACATGTCTGATAAGAGACTAGATGAAGAAAAGACATTCAAATCATAACCAGGAGCCAAGAATTAGAGCATGAAGAAATTACTACGGATAGACATTGAGGCCAATGGTGACTATAAATAGTATTCGAAGCACACTTACAGAAGCATCTCGAACAAGTTGATCCAGAGAATATATGAGTAGCTAAGAAATAATTCATTAATGAGGAATGGATAACTATTTTAGGGTGGAACACATTTGTTGGCTAATGGGGAATGGATTTCCATTTCATGGCAGCAAAAATCCTCTGGCTTGCAATAATGGTTCAAAAATAAATTAATATAAAACAAACCAAACAAATTCAAGTTGCCAACAAATGGGAAAAAGGTATTGGATTAAATAGTGTGAAATCAACAACCAGTTTCAACTTATGGTTATTCCATGCTCCAAATCATTATTCCTTGAAGCTTCTAAGTATTAGTAGATCCATCATAATTCAAACACAAATTCAAATATATTTTTTCAGTTTTCGTCAAATTATGAGCTGACTATTATAAAAATGCTTCAACATCTAGCATAAACTAAAATTCTAATTAAATTGAGTTACACTAAGGAAAGAATTGTGAAAGGTATCCTCTAACAAATGGCAGAGCAGAGTTTGGAGTAACTCTGAATTCAAAAAACTATTGTAGAGTATAACATTTAATCTATCATAAAAGTGTGCCCTAAATTTTAGCTTAATCTGACATTCTACCCTAAATTTACTGCACTGTGGCTTAAATTCAAGGGTTACATAGTTGCATACAAATAATTGCTCTAAATACTTTGACTGTTTCACAATCCAACATAATTCACATGAAAATAAGAGAGTAGTTTGAAATCAAACCCAACCTAAGATGTGTGATGGGTTCTTGGGTTGTTTGGCAGGGAAGAGAGGTGTGATGCATGATGCCTATTCTTTAACCAAGTAAACGAAAGAAAACCCTACTTCGTAAATTTGCCTTATAATTCTAAAGTGCCTTTAGTTTATTTAGACATACCGAGCTCCTATTGGGTACATCAATATATAAATATGGTAGTTGTTTTCCCAAGGCTGTGTGCCTTTATTGGTATATATCCGTGCCAAACTATGGTTGAAAATTATGATTCTTTTTCAATTCAATTAAACTATTTTCTTTCCCACCACTCTTCTTTCTTTTGACACTTCCGTAGCTTTGTAAGGTCCCTCTAAAATTCCTCAATGCCATGTAGTCACGTCGATGTCATTATTCCGATTTTTAACAGAGATTTAAGTTTTTCAAGCCTTGATTATAAAAAAAAAATCTATTTATCTTCCATAATTTAGGGATAAATATTTCTACCATTTTTCCAGCTAATGAATTATTGATTCAACATTCTTCACATTAGGAAATCACATAAATTGTAGCAATGAATAGGCAGAAAGTTGAATAACAAAATAAAAATTTGCAGACATAGAGATAAATGAAATATACAAACTACTAAACATGCAAGAGACGAACACAAGAGTTACGTGGTAAAACCCCAGCTAAGTGCTTAGGAAAACATCCACAACATGAGATATCAATATTTTATTTACTCAAGATGAAAATATTACATGTGAACTCGTTGTGAGAAAATGTAGATCTCCACAAAAATACATATAACTAACTCACACAATTAATATTTCTCATCCTACAAATAGATTGGAAAAATGCCATTAGGATTTCCTTTCTAAATATAGAATTCGGTTGGATTCATTTTTCCAGAAACAAGAGATTGAATTCAATTTTTATTTTTATTTTGGGGGGGGGGGGCAACCCCATGCCACATTATTGGTGGGGGGGGCGCAAGCCCCCCCATGCCCTTCTTTGAGAAGTGAGCTAAAAACCGTGCCACAAAGGGATCCAAAATTCAACTTTCTTGATACATATCTAACAATATCCACCTTGACAACAAATCTACTTGATAACTTACACAACCAACTCATCACCTTTTCAGCAAGACAAGAGAAGCCAAACACCATTTTAGCTTCTCTAATAGTATTGGTTTTGTGAACATATCAACACAATTTTTTGTGTTGTGGACCCTACTGTCCCTTAACCAATAACAGGTCTAAAAAAAAGATACTTAGCTACAATATGATTTCTCTTACTTTGATAAGCTAGATTCTTGGCCAAGTAAATAGTGCTTTGACTGTCACACAATAACTTCATCTTGTATTGATCTCTTCTAAACTCATACAATAGGCTTTTTAGCCAAATTACCTCTTAATAAGAATGATAGACAACTACATATTCTGCCTCAATAGTTGACACAACATGAATCTAAAAGGAACGATAACCAGATCGTGCCAAGCCAAGAACACAAATGCTAATCAAACATCATGATCAATAAGATGAAAGAAATTCGCCAAAATAACTTTACATAAACCTTTGCAAACAAATGAACAACAATATCATATATTATTATGGAACTCAATGAAATACAATGAGAATGGACCTTGCTTATATATGTAAGGAATAAAAATCTAAGAACCAATCAAGGTCATAGATCAAGCCATAAATCATGGCAAAGAAACTAGTCATCAAAGAACTAGTCAAGTCCATAGATTTATGAGAGAACTAGACATCAAGGATCTAGTCAATACCATAGATCAAGGAAATAACTATACCTAACAACTAGATAATATCTCCTAATATCTAAATAAATAAAAAGAAATATCCACACACATAAGTGGGTGAGGATAAATACAATAAAGGTAAATAATGTACCTAGGTGAACATCAGCTAAGGTAAATACCTACTCTAACAGAATCATTTGAATCTTTCACATCTAACTAATAGGTCCACCTGCAAATGTAAAAACATAATGAAAATTTGATCTTTTTTCTGATCACCTACAAAATGTAAATCAACATATACAAAAATATAATTATCAGTATTATCGTAGGTGATGGCAATAATCATTTGTGCCTTGCAAGTAGTGAAACACCCACTTCATTGTCGACCAATGTTATCTACCTATATTTTCTATAAATCTATTGAAAACTCCAACTGCGTGTGAAATGTCAGGCCTTGTGCATACCATAACATACATTAAACTTCCTACTGCACTAGCAATATGGTACATGAGACATATACAACTTTTTCTTCTTCTCTAGGACATAAACTTAAAGTAATTTTTAAATGGGAATCAAAAGGGATTCTAACTGGTTTCACATATTTCATACAAAATTTGGTTGGTAAATTTTCCAGATACCTATGTTACAATAATCAAAAGCTTACCATTTATCATGTTTATATGTATCTCCATGCCTAATATTTGCTTTGCAGCTCCTTGATCTTTCATATCAGATGTCCTAGCCAAATGAGCCTTTAATTTTTCTTTTTTTACCATGTGTTTTTGCTTACGAAAATCATATTGTCAACGTACATTACTAATATAATGAATAATCCATTGTCAAGAAACTTGAAATGAACACAATGGTCGTACTCACTCCTCAAAAAATTATGGCTTGTCATGAAATGCATCAGACTTCTTGTACCATTTTGTGGGCGAATGTTTCTAGGCCATACAATGATTTCTTGATCTTACAAACAAATCATGTTTTTCTATTATGTACAAATCCTTCAAAATGTTGCAATGTAAATCCTGCTTCTAAATCTCCATGCAAGAATGTTGTTTTAACGATCTAACTGCTCAAACTTCAAATCAAGTAAAGAAAGTAGTACTGAAGAATACTTGAATTGAAACAAATTTAAAAATTAGTGAACAACTTTCATGTAAATCATTAGGTCTTATTTAGACTCTGCAAATCCTTTTGCTTCCAATATTTCCCTATACCTTTCAAATTTTTCATCAGTGCCTATCTTTCGATTTGTAAACCCGCTGGCAGCCAAAAAAATTATTCTACCTGTTTGGAAGTTGTTACTAGGTACCATGACCTATTTCTCTCCAAGGAATCCATCTCATCCTGCATTACCATTTTCCACTTGGCACTATCCACATCATTCGAATGCTTCCTGATAACAACTAGGTTTCCCATCATTAAAAAGTAAAGCAATGGAAGTATTGGCACTGTACTTACTAGGAGGATCCCTTACTCATGTAGATCTCCATATTGGTTGTGGAGGTCATGTTTCCTTATGTTGTTCTAACCTCTCTACTAACCTCTCGAGTGTTTCCTCATGATATTTTGAATCTTAATACGTCTTCCACATCTAAAAGATGAATGGATTTATTCCTATTTTGAGTATATGAAGATGGCTTGTATTTCAACCTCTCACAAGTTGATGTTTAGGTTCTTATTCTTCTTTTATTTCAACATCCAATTTTAGGAAATGAGATTCATCAAACTCTATATCTCTTTTAATGATCATTTTTTCGGTAGTAGGATCCCACACGTATGTATTCCTTAACACCATCTACTTCACCATACCCAATAAAGATATAATTAATGGATCTTGGGTCTCACTTTGAACATTTGATTCTTATTAGTAAGAGCATATGCAGGATAACCAATAATTTTCAAGCAAATAAATAATCACATGGATGACATGTCCATACCTCTTCAATAATCTAGTCTATTGCAACTGATGGTGAGTGATTTATTGTAACAAGTCTACTTCTACCCATAAATGTTGATCCAAATTTGCATTGTGGAGCATGATCCTTGCCCTCTTCTAGAAGATTCATATTCATGCATTCAACAATCATATTTTGTTATGGAGTAAAGTTGGTGTTTTTATGCATTTCAATCCTATCTTCCTTACAATAGTTTTGAAATTACAAATATGTGAACTCGCCTCCATTGTATTTATTCATAAAAATTTGATAAACTTGCTAGTACAATTTTCAACGAAAGGCTCTAAATTGATTATAAGTATTCAAAACATTATATTTTATTTTAAGAAACTAGACCCATGCCTTTCACGGATTAATCATATGTAAATGTAACAAAATGCAATTTTCCTCCATATGAAATTAAAGGTGTTACAACCCCAAAGATTAGAATTAATATAATCAAGAATACCTTTACTTAAATCACTTTAAGCTTTAAACAATTGTCTAAATTTTTTCCCAAAAACACTAGTGCTTGCGAAAAATTCAATTCTAGAAACTTTAAATCAGGGAGTAAACTACATTATTCTTCACTAACTTTTAATCATGTCTTGTCACTCGTGTGCCCAGAAATGTAAATTCCATAAATTATTAGAATCGTTCTGTTCTTTAAGATATGAAAGTTTGTTGGTATCATATCTTTACATCCCTTGAAATGTGTAAAGGTTCCCTACCTTTAGAACATTCATTATAATTAAGGCACCCTTAGAGCACCTTTTGAGATTGACCTTGACTTGTGAGCTTACAACCGCTGGATTCTAATTCACTCAGGGAAATCAATTTTCATTTGTAGTTTTTGTAAATGTGTTAATTCTATTTAGAGTCCTATCAATATATGATCAAATGATTTTTATCTTGATGCTACCAATCCTTTCAATTATTACTAAGAAACATCAGTTTCCAAAAGCATAGAAATATCATCAAGTGGTTTGGGAAGATGAAAACCAACTTCTATGTGAGACACATGTGATGTGTAGTAGCATAATCCAACAACCATTGATGATGATAAGAGGAAAGATTGACAAATAGATAAAACTTGATCAGTCATATAACCTTCACTAGTTTCTACTTGATTTGTTTCCTTGGTGATATATCTTCCTTCTCTTTTGATTCATTTCCTCTTCCTAGCAGTTCTTCTTGAAATGCTGCATGATTTATCATATTTCTAACACCTTTCCTTATTCTCTTTGCATTATGACTTAGACCTAGATGTATCCTCTTGATAGCTTCGTAGTATTTCTCTAGATCTACCTCTAGCAAACATGGCTTCAACTGTGCAAAGGTCTCTGCACTATATTTTATTTTCATGTCCTCAGGAAACAATTCTCCCACAACATAATCATACTCAAGGTCATTAATAGAACTAAAATCGATAGAAGTTACTATATGATCCAAAGAATTTGGTAAAGTACATAGCTAGGTGATTCCCTTATGTTCATCTTTGACTTTCACAACAATACTAATCAACTGGCATAAGAAAGTATTGAAAATATTTAAATGATAAAACAAAATCATACCTATATCTTCATCTAAAATGTATACACCTATATTTTCAGGTAAATACAATTTGTTATAGATTTCATTATGTAAAGAATCTCTAATCTAGTCCATAATCCTATTGTTGTCTTTTCTCTAACTATTTTGAAGTGAACCTCATCTTCTAAACACAACCATATTGCACTAACAATTTTTGTATCCATCTCTTCCCAGAAATTATCATCCATACCTATATGTCTCTTTGTCTTTCCCTTTAGGGATTTGCGCGCTCCCTATTGCACCTCTACATCACGTTCAATTCATTTTCAACAACTCAAAGTTGTTCTTGCCATTAAACTTCTCCAACTCAATATTTTCACTCGACACTTTTTCCATTTGATATAATAGCAACACAAAATACAAAAAAATTACTGCGAATCTGAAAACGATGCTCTGATACCACTTGTTATGAAATCACAAGCTTTTCAGCAATGAATATGCATAAAGTTGAATTAAAAAATAAAAAATTACATAAATAGAGATAAAAGAAATATACAAACTACCTAACATGCAAGAGACGAACACCAAATTTACATTGTAAAACCCCAGTTGAGTGCTTATGGAAACATCCATGGAGTAAGAAATCAAGGTTTTGTTAACTCAAGATGAACATATTACATGTGAACTCATTGTAATAAATTGTAGATCTCCACAAAAGTATATACACCTAATTGGCGAAGTATAGTTAGGATTCTTCCTCCCAAAATAGAGTGGGAAAATTCCATTAGGATTTTCATTCCTAAAAATAGAGTTCGAGTCGAATTTTTCTTTCTATAAACAAGGGATTCCTTAATTTTTGCTTCGAGGGGAGTTCGCTTGACATTTGGGGGGACAATCTCTTTATCTAATAGAGAAGAAAAACACCATTTTAATTATCTAATAGTATAGTTGGGTTTGTGAACATATAAAAAAAAAATTGTGGTGTGGACTTTTTCCAGAGTTATTGTCCCTTCATCACTAACATGTCTAATAAAATGATACTTAACTAAAATATGCTTTGTCTTACTATGATAAGCCGGATTATTGGCCAAGTAAATAACCCTTTGATTATTACACAATACCTTCATCTTGTATTGATCTCTTCCAAACTCATCCAATAGGCCTTTTAGCCAAATTGCCTCTTGACAAGCATGATAGGAAACTACATATTCCTCCTCAGTAGTTGACATAACAGTAATCATTTGAAGCTTTAAAATCTAACTATTAGGTCCACCTAAAAGTCTAAAAACATAACCAAATGTTGATCTTATTTTTTCCAAATCACATGTAAAATCTGAATCAAAATATCCAAAAAGAGAATCCCTAGTATTATTATATGTGATGCAATAATTACTTATGCCTCACAAGTAAAGAAACACCCAATTCACTGCTAACCAATGTTCTCTACCTAGATTTCTCATAAATATACTAAAAAACTCCAATTACATTTGAAATGTTAGGCCTTTTATATACCATAGCATACATTAAACTCCCTACTACACTATCATATGGTATATGAGACATATACTCATTTTATTCTTCTTCTCTAGGACATAAACTTGAATAAATTTTTGAATGGGAAGAAAAAGGGGTTCTAATTAGTTTCATATCTTTCATACCAAATATGGTTAGTATCTTTTCCATGATGTGATAATCAAAGATTACCATTTATCTTGTCTCTATGTATCTCCATGCCTAAGATTTGTTTTACAACTCCTAAATCTTTTATATCAGACATCCTAGCCAAATGATCCTTTAAAATATTCATTTCTACCATTCTTTTACTTGGAATAAGCATATCATCAACATACAATACGAATATAATGAATAAGCAATTTTCTAGAAACTTGAAATAAACACAATGGTCATACTTACTCCTTAGAATATTTTGGCTCCTCATGAAAGCATAAAACTTCTTATACCATTTCCTGGGTGACTATTTCATGTCATACAATGATTCCCTAAGCTTGCAAAAAATCCTTTTTCGCTATTTTATACAAAATCTTAAAGTTTTTCCATGTATATTTCCTCTTCCAAATATCCATGTAAGAATTTTGTGTTAACATCTAATTTCTCCAACTCCAAATTAATTAAAGAAACTAGTTTTAAGACTACCCGAATTGAAACAACTTTCACAAATGGTGAAAAGATTTCATGAATTTCAGTACCTTATTTCTATGCAAATCCTTTTTCTACAAGTCTATCCCTAAACCTTTCAAATTTATCATTAACACATATCTTCAGTTTGTAAACCCATTTAAATCCATCAAGATTTCTACCTTTTGGAAGTTCTAATAGGCCTTGTGCCCTATTATTTTCAAGGCATCCATCTACTCATGCATTTCCCTTTTCCATTTGGATTTTTCCACATCTTCCAATGCTTCCTAATAACAATTAGGTTCCCATCATTAGAAATTAAAGAAATTGAAATATTGGGACTGTACTTACTAGGAGGATGCCTAACACATGTAGATCTCCAAATTTTCTATGGAGGTGTTTCCTAATGTTTTTGTGACCTCCATAATAAATGCTTAGGTGTTTACTCAATATTTTTTGAATCTTCAACGTATAAAAATGATTTTTTTCTTGCTTTTCATTATTTTAATATGGTTGAATATCAACCTTCACATGTTCATGTTTAGGTTGGTGTTATTCTTTGATTTCAACATCTATTTTAGGAGAGGAGACTCCTAAAACTCTACTTCTCTACTATTTTTTTGTGGGTAGTAGGATCCCTCGCTCTATATCCCTTAACACCATCTACTTCACCATACCCAATAAATATGTAGTTCTTTGATCCTGGGTTTGAATTTAAACACTGATTTTTATTAGTAAGAGCATTAGTATTACAACCAAAACATTTCAAGTTTGAATAATCACATGGATGAATTGTCCATACCTCTCCAAGAATCTTGCAGTCTATTACAACTAATGGTGAGTGATTTATTACATAAGAATTTATTCATATTGTTTTTTTCCCATAAACGTATATCCAAATTTACATTGTTGAGCGTGCTCCTTTCTCTCCTTAATAGAGTCTCATTCATTTGTTCAACGGCCCCATTTTTTGTGGAGTATAACAGGTGGTTTAATTCCTTTAAATCCCATCTTCCTCACAATAGTTCTAAAACTCCAAGGATGTGAAATTACCTCTATTATTTTTTCTTAAACATTTGATAAACATGTTAGTGAATTGTTCAACCAAAGCACTAAATTGCTTAAATGTACTAAAAACACCAATTTTTTCTCTTTAAAAAATAGACCCATACTTTCCTAGAGTAATCATCTATAAAATTAATAAAATACAATGTTCCACCATATGAAATTAAAGGTGTTGGACCCCAAAGATCGGATTGAATATAATCAAGAATACGTTTACTTACATGAATTATAACTTTACAATTTTGTCTACATTATTTCCCAAAAACACGGTGTTTGTAAAAATTTAAGTATACAAACTTTCATTCAGGGACTAACTTATGATATTTCAAAACCTTTAATCCTTTCTCGCTCATGTTCCCCAAATGTAGATGCCATAAATGAGTATAATCTTTGATTTTTTTACATACCACAATTGCTTAACTGATATTTGTAATCCCTTGTAATATTTAAATATTCCCTACTTTTAGAGCTTTCATTGCAACTAAGGCACCTTTAGATAGATTTAGTGCTCCACCTTGACCTATGAACTTATAACCACTAGAGTCTAATTCAATTAAGGAAATAAAATTTCTTTTTAGTTATGTTAAATGTATTACTTTTTTGAGTCCTTATTATACCATCAAAATTTTTGATCTTGATGTTCCCAATCCCTTCAATTTTATAAGAAACATTATTTCCAAAAAGAATAGAACTACTGTCAAGGGGTTAGTAAGATGAAAACCAACCTCTATGTAGACACATGTGATGTGTAGGACCAGAATATAACAACCATTCATGATGTTAAGAGGAGACATTACAAAGAGATAAAACTTCACCAATCATACCTTCACTTATTTCTACTTTATTTGCTTCCTTGTTGACATCTTCCTTATTTCTTATTCTTTCTTCTTCCAGCAATCCTTCTTAATATTCCTTATTTTGCTATAGTACCAACACCTTGCTTTACTCTTCTTGCCTTGTGACTAAGATCTAGATGTACCTATTGAGATTTGACCTCTTTATTTAGATCTTCCTCTAACAAACTTGGCTTTAGGTGTAGAGATATATCCAATAGATTTTCCTCTCATTTCCTCAACCCATAATGCTCCCACAATAAAATCATATTCAAGGTCATTAGTAGTACTAAAAATAATAGAAGTTACTATATGATCCCAAGAATCTGATAAATTACATAACAAGGTGATTATCTTATCTTCACCATCCAATTTCACATAAATACTTGTCAACTGACATAACAAAGTATTGAAATTATTTAAATGGTCAACAATTTTAATACATTCTTTCCTCCGCAATATGTACTATTTCTTTTTAGGTAAATACAAATTGTTACATATTTCTTCATGTAAAGACTTTATAATCCGGTCCATAAACTTCTTGTTGTCTTTTCTCAAAATATATTGAAGAGAACCTCATCTAGTAAACATAATCATATTGCTCTGAGATATTTTGTATCCATCTCTTCCCATTCATCATCATACATCCCTATAGGTTTCTTTGCCATCCATTTAGATATTTTTACAGAACCTGTTGCACTAGTACATCACGTGTTTTGAGTTTCCATAGCTCAAAGTTGTTCTTTCCATTAAAATTCTCCACCTCAAACTTTGCAATCGAAAATTTCACCATTTCATGTAATAGCAACACCAAATACATAACAATTACTGCAAATCTAAAAATGACACTATGTTAGGAAATCACATAATTTGCAATGATGAATATGTAGAAAGTTGCATAAATTACAGAGATAGAGATAAATTAAATATACAAACTACCAAACATGCAAGAGAAGAACACCAAATTTATGTGGTAAAACCCTAGCTGAGTGCTTAGGGAGACATCCACAATGTAATATATCAATAATTCATTAATTCGAGATGAACAGATTACATGTGAACTCGTTGTGAGAAACTGCAGATCTCCACACACAAAATATATGTTTGATGAGATTTCTTGCTTCATGTTTTAGGTTAGTGAAAAGTATACGATAAATTAACAAACCTTAAAGTATGGGAGAGTTTCTAGATACCTCCTAATGTGTATGACAGTAAAGATGGTATGGGAGAAAAAGAAGAGATCCTCTCTGCTATGAGCTTTATGATCTGCAAAACAAAGATAAAAAACACAAAAAACATTATTAATAAAAGATGGGGGGTTGCTTAATGACATCAGTCCCGAGAAGTGAAAAATTCCTAGGATGGATGTCAACCCACGTTTTGATAAAATGATGTGAAAACAATGATGGATGGAGGGATACATATAACAAACTGAGATAAAGATATTATATGATAAATATTCTTAAAGGATGATTTGATAATAAAATATGCTAGAAAAAAACAAACTTGAGTGGGTCAACGGGGACCCAGGTCTGACTGATAATGTCAATGGAAACCGACATAGAGATGATAGGATGATGAACAAGCACATAGCTAGATTTGGTGTAGAGATGTTGGATATGATGCATGAATAGTGATAAGCATAGTTGATGAAACTGGGGGTAAATCTGATGTGGGAATGTATATGGTCGATGGCGAATAGAGTGTGTTGATGTCGATTAGAACAGAGAGGACTAGATCAGGGATGATAAACATGTAGGCGGATGAGATAGTGTTCTCTAGGCACGGGTGAGGCTTTCAAACGAAAGTAGATGATGGTACAGATAGAGAGGAAGGTCAACACAATGTGGGATGATGGTGATTAGGATGGGTTGATGCCGACCAGATTAGGGTGTAAGATTTAACAAGCTAACTGGATGGGAGATGGGTGTGTCGAGGATTAGAGACTGTTGGATGGATGGAAAAAGATAGAAAAAGACCTACAAACTTGTAAAATAGAAGTGTGTTGGAAGCACAATGGACTGAGAGGGGGGTCAATCAATCCTTACAAACTTAATTTTAATTTCATATTTATGAAATAAACCAATAATCAATTAAGCATCCTTTAGAGTGTTCACAACAACATACAACATACATTCAATTTAACTGTAAACAAGAGAAGTAACACCATAACACAAGATATAAGTGGGAAACCCTAAAGGGGAATAAAACCCACTAAATTTTTTTATTATATTACTAAAATTAAAATTATTTAGTGAAGCACCAACTTCACAAGGAGCACCAACCCCTAACTAGTAGAGCACCAACCCTATAAGGAACACTAACCCCTAGTTCTGTGAAGCACCAACTCCACAAGGAAGACACAAACCCCAAAAATGATCAAGCACCCACTCAACCACCTTTAAAGAATATATATGATGCATCTTTGTTTCTTCCACAACTGATGGATATGACTTATTTAACTGACTCACCTTGAAACCCTCGTTCAAACCCTAACTTCTCAAACTTTCTCTATCTTTCACTTTTTTCACTTCACTTTTCTTCAAATCCTTGCATAAAATATTGCAAATACTATTCAGCCTATCATACACTCTCTTATCTCTATATATACTCCTTAATACCTATAAATTACTCTCACATAGGTCACACTTTTCATACACATCGCCACTAGTTCAAATTTTAACTACAAACTCACTTTTATACCCTTCTCATGATTCAAATTTTCACCAAGTCAGTTTCCCTCCTTTGGTTCGACCAAGGAAACTCAAAAATATTTCAAATACTTCATTTCAACATTCAAAAATGACCCATATAGATGTCCATGCTCAAAACCATCCATCCTGCACCAAAAAGGCTAAAAACCCCATCACTAGGATGAGTAAAATCCACTAACACCAAAAAAAATGATTACTCAAGCTCTAAAAATCATCACTCAAGCTCTAAAAATCATCACACATGTGTAATATGACATTTAAACATCATGCATGGTTTCAATTTTACTTGTACCTTTTGGTTCCCATTTTGAGCCCCTAAACTGAGTTAGTCTTTTTCATAGACTCTTAGTAGTTAAATCTAATTGTTCTTTGTGCTCTAACTCGCTCCCCATGCTTCAAATTTTGGTCTAAACAAAAGAGAAATATAAAGTTGTGAGAAATATTGTGCATTTTTGCAATAAATGAAAGGATTTATAAGAAATGTCGGGGACTATTTTAAATGCTTTGGTTTATTAAAGAAAAATCTTTAGATAGACGGGTGATCAGGACTATGACTACATCTTTCATGAGGAACATGTAAACCAACACTAAAATGATCCAAACTTCTCCAAGAATCTAAACCTACAAAGGCCCTAAATCATGCAACCCGACCACAAAGTATAAAATATTTGAAATTAGTGTTCTAGGGGTCGCTGTATAAATTGTGGCACATTGGTTTAGTGTTTCGTGGGTTTTTCAAAATAGCTAACACTTTGAGGATTCCAAGAAAGTCGTTGCACACTTAGAAATTCACCAAAATTTGTGAAACACTGAAATGGACTTAGCCATTTTGAAGGGAAGAAGAGGTTCGTATGAGCTTTAAATTCAACATCAGTAAGATAGGGAATACGTGGCAGTAGATCAATAGTTAATGCAAAGGGCATGTGTCGATATTGTGTCAAAACCTTAAGAAGATGCACCTAGTGGAGCTCAAGTCCACATAATCAACTAAATTCAAAAGGTAGTGGGTCCAAATAGTTTGAAAAGTCAAAAAAAGGACGTGAAAATATTTTAATAAATCCTAGAATATTAATAAAACCTTGGTTTCGTCTATTTAACCTAGTTTCTAACACTCTCCATGTTAAACCAGTGTGGATATGTCTTCCTTACTTTCCCCTTCGATTTTGGTTGGAGAGTTGTTTAACTGCCATTGTTAACACTTTAGGGAAATGTTTAGCTATTGACCCAAAAATTGAAGATTTTGAGCACACCACTTATGCTAGAAGCTTGGTTGATATGGATATTGTTGTGGACTTCCCTGACACTATTGAACTTAAAGTTGAAGATAAAACTTGGATTCAAAATATGGATTTTTTAAGGGTTTCCTTTTAGATGTAGAACATCCTTTTCTATTGGCCATTTAGTTATAGATTTTCACTTGGTTAGAAAACATGCTAAAGGTAGAAGCTCTTGGTGGAAGACATTAAAGCCTAGTCATCTGGTGGTGAATGATATAGTGGATTTTGAATATGAATCAGTGTCTAAGGAATCATTTGACCTAGAAGATATGGAAGTGTAACAAGCTTGTAAAAAATGTTTCAGATCCCTTAATTGGGTCCCAGGACCTTGTGGAACAAATTGAAGTTTTGATTCCAATCTAAAGCAATGAAAATATAAATCCAAATACAGAAGGGGATTGGCATGTTGTGTGTTGTAAAATATAAAATCACAATCTCCCCCTTAAGATTTAACTTAGATCCAAAGGGAAGGGGTTATATTGTTGAGATTACTGCTGGTTTTTAGTTTGTTGTTGTAGTTTTGATCTCGGCACTACTAGAAGAGGTTGGTTTTTATTGTTCCTCATTGTCTTATATTTTTCTCTGCCTTTGTACAGGGTATGCCCCCCTTAACCTTCCTTTACCAATAATTGAAAAAATAATTTTATAAATTCAAAAAAATTCTAATTCCACTCAATTTTAAAGTTGTGATGCGAAGGTGTAACCAATAAAAGGTGAACACCTGCCATATGTGGAGCTTTTCTATTGGTTTGCATTTTACAATTGTCAGTTGAGCTTATTAAGAATTTTAACACAATGTAGGGGCATGGAATGATATTCTTAGATAGATATTTACTTTTTGTCAGAAGTATTGAATTGTGAAGTACCGCGGAACTTTTTGATTGGTTTGTGCTTTGCATTCTGACTAGGCCAATAATGCAAGGGTACATGGAGTAATTTCCTTGGTTTGTGCTTTGTAAAATTGACAAGGTCTTTGTGAATAAAAGTGAAGTGTAAATGATGTAGAGCCTTTTCATTGGCTCAAATTTTACATTAGCCAATACAAATAAGAGAACAATCTCATTGCGAAGACAAACGTGGAGCTTTTTCATTAGCTCACATTTTACGAGGAACAATCAAGTAAAAGAATAGTTTAAGGAAGGTGGAGGAACATGGTATTTATTGATTAGCTCGTATTTCATAAAGGAATGTATTTGTGAGAAAATTCACATAAAATAAAGGAAAGGAAATGCACACATAGACAAAATCCCGAGCCAATCAAAAGTTGTGATGTGTCACTCTCCTGTGCATCCCACAAACAGAACTTCAAATGGCCATAAATTTTGATCCAGAGCTCCAAATCAAGTAAAATTGGTCTCGTTGGAAAGGTATCCTCTATTACGAATATATTGTGTAACATTATTAATAAATTGTATTTTGTGTATTATTATTTAAATGAGATGTGAAACTCATTTAATAATAATATAGTGTGAGTGAATGTGAAGTTGTAATAAACAACTCACGGGTAGTTTGATAGAGTCAAGTGAGAGAATAAAGGGATAAGGAGTGGTTCTAGGAGATAGACTAGAGAGAATTGAGGTATGGGTAAGTGCAGGAAGTTGATGGACAAAAATGGGGTCATCCATGGACATCATATTGCAAAAAACAACAAAATCTCAACTTGTATGGATCATTAGCTATACACGCACTCAAAAATTATAAAAAATTATATAAATATGAATCGTAGCATTCGGAATCTAGTTTCTAAAATACTAATTTTTTTTTTTAAATGGACAAGTTTAGCTATATTAGACAATTAAAATTATACGTCTTAGTTTTTTTTTTTTGAAAAAACTTATAAGATTGTAGTCCATTTGCTCGCATTTTGGATGACCAAATATTGTTTTTTTTTTGTTTCATTTTGTGAAAATGTTCGATGTAGTTTTCTATCTTGGGATGGATTTTATTTTGTATTTTTCTTAGCAATATTTTTTTTTTATTATTTTTTCCGTGAAAGTGGTCTGAAAATATTTAGAAAACAGAGCACTTTCCATTTGCCCGCCATAGCTATATAAAAAAATATCGAAATATCAAATATATATGTTTTTTAACATGTATAGAATTTGTCTATGCTTGGGATGGTATAAGTTTTATCATATTTTTATAAGCGAAATAAAATTTACAGTCTTAAACATAGACATCAACATTCACGGGAAAAAATGTCTTAAAGACCTATTGTTAGTAAAAAATTATAAAATGATATTTATCTTATTCTATTCACTTTAAAAACAATATTTCTATGAAGCTAAGAGTCTCCCCTACGTGATGGCACTATTTTTGTGAAATTTTTTCATTTTTTTAGCATGGTTCAAGTCTTTGGAAGAGCAAATTTGAGGTTTATTGACCTTTTACACTTCATAATGACCTTCTATAGGTTTGGCTTGGGGAAAAAACAAAGATTTTCTCAAGGCTTAGGTTCAGTAGATAGATCTGCGATGATGGTTTATAAAGCATGATCGTGGTTTTTATAACATAAACCGCGAGCACGCTTTAGAAACCTGTGATCATAGTTTATAAAGCACGCTCGCAGTTCATAAATCATATTTACACACATCCCAATGTTCTGAATTACCATGTGATTTTTACTCTCTGACCTTACTGTATGAATTACTGTGAAATTATGTCTTTTTCCGCACGTTTTTCTTATCACCGGAAGTGAAACATCATGGGAGACAAGAAATGAAGTCAAAAAAGGAAGTCATTAAGTAAAAAAACACCAAACGAATTAGAGGCCAACAAAATTCAAAATGCTGAGCGAATGCGGAATCTTCGTGAATCAAGAAGAGGTTCATCTTCAACCCCAACTATTGTAAGCAATGAAGAACCATGTAATGTTTCTACTGTCAATGTTGAAGTTGAATTAAATACTCATGATGAAGATGTTTTTACTGTCAATGTTGAAGAAGAATTAAATACTCATGATGTAGCAAATGTTGAAATTGAAAGAGACAATGAAAATGTGAATAAGGAAATTCATGTTGAAACTGTAGACAGACAAAATTTGACAAAAACACCTCCTAGGATTTTACGTAAGAGACCTAATTTTTTATTGAAATTGATGAAAACATTTTGAAACCAATGTCTGACAAACTTTCTGAACGACAAATCAAAAGAAAAGCCACTGAAATTTGGGATAATCATTTTGAAATTTTAAATGATTCCCAAAGATGTCAGTTGTTGGTTAGTTTGATGAAATTGATTAAAATGAGACCTACATTAAACACCTTAGGATTGACAACATCTAATATACATGGTCAAACCTCTACAATTGTTGAAAACCTTCATGATGCATATCACACTGTTGGTGTCAAGAGACGTACTAGGGATAGTAATATTGTGCGTCATGTACTTGCTACTAGTGTTGTAAGTGAATCAATAAAAAAACAACATTTGATTACGCAAACAAGTTGAATGTTGCAAGTTAATCAAAAAACTCTAATGAAAGCAATTGAAAGACGTAATATCCTTCAATCACTCAATAATGCCGATTTTTGGGCATTTTCTGCTAGAGCACCACGTAAGGACAAAAATAATTTTGATGCTATAAGAGAAGTTGTTATTCAATTTTGGCATGATAACACTAGAGTTTCACCTAATACAAAAGATGTTATAAAACGGAGAGTTGGTTCTACTAATCGTGAACCACATCCAAAGCATTTCTTAGATATGACTCAAACTCAATTTTTTCGTAAGTTTGAACAAGAGAATCTGGAAATTAAAATTAGTCAACATTTTTTTGAAATGTTGAAACCATTCTATGTGAAAATCAACCACACTCGCACCACTTGTTGTTGTAGGAAACATGTTGAATTTGTGATGCATTATGCTAAATTTTTACGTATTCATTCTATTTTTCATTCTGAAACTATGTTATCATAATGTGGTGTTCAAGTTCCACCAATATCTTCCAGGGATTTCATTCCTACTATATTTTGTGAAAAAGAAGTTGGACAATTTTTTTATAGTCAGGATTGTTTAGATGGAAGTTGTAGTACATGCAACGGATTACCTAAATTGGAAAGTTGCATCCATGAGAAAATTGAAGGTACGATAGGACATAATTTAGTTGAGTTTGATAAATATAAATCAGTTGTATACCAGTTGAAAGATGGAAAAGAGTCTAAACGGTGTGAGCTAGTTACAGTTTAAATTCCTGTTTTCTAATTTTTGAGAAAATTTAAGGATGAATTTGTTTATGAGTATGATAGGCATACACATAGAGCTCGATGGTTGGATGAATAGTTCAAGATATGCAAGGACACATTTCCTATTGGTACTATTGTTTCAGTGGTCAATTTTGTATAGAATTACACATTGCAACCACAATTGGAGGTTCAATTGCAATATTACAACTCAGTACAAGTTCCTATTTTTGTGCATATAGCATTTCTACATTCTCCTGACAGTATAGAGAATGATCGAAAAATTTTAAGAGAGTACCACTTTTATATTAGTGATGATCGTACTCATTCTACTAAATTTGTGCATGGGTGTTTCCAGTTATTTTATGGAAACTTGTCTGATAGGGACATCCACTTCAAACAACATTATATATGGTCAGATAATTACACGTCTCAGTTTAAGAATGCATGAATGTTTTATTGGATGAGTAGAATGCACATCAAGATGGGTGTGCAACATATTTGGAGTTTCACTGAGGCTGGACATGGAAAAAGAGAGCATGACGGTGCAGGGGCATGTGTGAAAAGAGCTCTTGCAAGAGAAGAGTTGAAGTACAAAGATGGTGCTAAATTAAAAGATGTAAAGAGCATAGTGGAATGGTGTATTGACAACATGGCCCGAGGTTCTCAAGAATATTCCATAGTTTGCAGATATTTTTGGTTGATAGAGGAACAAAAAATTGCTAACTACGAGGATTGTATGACACTCACTGGGTCCAGTGATATGCACTCATTTTGTAGCTCAGATGCTACTTCGTGGGCCATATGGACAAGAAAGTTGACATGTTTTTGTGCATCTTGTATCAAATTTGTCACTGTTGAGTGTGATTCACAAGAATGGGTGGATGGATGGATTTGTAGGCCTCTAACTCCACTTCCTAGTTATCAACCTCCACAAGCATTATGACTTGTTTCTACAAATGAAGTTACAACATCCAAGGACTTTGACGAAATTTCAATTTTGGTACGACAAGGTATTTATGGTTATTTATTTAATTTTTGTATTGATTTATGTCCATTGAAATATTAATATGTAATTTAAATTTGAGTTGTTCAACCTTTGTTTTTTTTGTAGGACATGTATTTGTAGTTATTGCGACAGAAGACAATGAAGAAGGAACAAACTATTTCTTATGTCGTTGCATCGAGGGAAAGAAGTTGACTTCTCCTATTATAGATGGCGAAGATATTGAGTATCCTACAGGGTCAGTGGTAGTTACTGGAACTTGGCTTCGATGGTATCCATTAAAAAACTCCTCTGTTTGGGTGTTTGAAGACTTTGAGACACACAGGAAAATACTCTTATATTCACATCTAGTTCTAGCGACAAATATTCAGCTGTATAGATATCAAGGAAGGCCTAATAACAAGATTCTTTGGAAGGTTCGAAAGTCAGATCATGAAGCAATCTTGTCCACTATTCAGAGTAGATCCGATCCTGATGGTTCATTGGAATGAATTTACAATGCTCATGTCTAGTATATATAATTTCTTTGATATATATAAATTTCTTAGTTAGATAGATTTTAAGTTCATATATTTTATTTTAAATTTGTGTATTTTGTATATATCTAGTATGGTTTTGATTTGAAACTTAAATTTCTATAACTAACACTTTTATGTTCAGGTTAGTGGTGCCAGAAAAGCTTCCACCTTCACGTGGTTGGCACTGTTAGTAGAGAATTTTAAATTCTTGAAGCTAAGAGAAGCTTTCATTGTTTTACAAGAAAAGAGAAGCAATTAACAACGATTTATGTACCCGTGGAGGGGGTTCTTGGCTCCAGAGGAGGTAGCCCAGAAGCACCTGGAGCTTAGAGAACCAAAATGAATCCTCCCCAAGTGTTTATAAGACCATACCTGTGTGTGTGCATAATTGGTTTGGTGCCACGACCCACCGTTTACAAAATATAGCGTTTGACAGCCTTACACTGGCTCAAAACTACACTATTTCGCGTGTTTGCAAACAATAGGGCACGCGAGAGCACTGATCTGAGAAGGAAAAACCAAGAGAGGATATTGTAGAGGGTCCCTACACCGAGGTGATCGGATTAGACAAACCCATCTCTAGGTACCATGGAGTCCGAGTAGTCACCCGTCGAAGTTGAATGATATTTTGGTCTCAGGGCTCTTAAGGGACTACGCCCGAACGAAGTAGCCCGGAAGCAACAACCTTGTCACGCACCAAAAAACCCACCTCCTCTAGTGTTCACCTGACCACATGGACATGTCAATGCAGTCGGTTTGGTGCCACGACCCACCATTTGCAAAATATAGCATTTGACAGCCTTACACTGGCTCAAACTGCACTATTTCACGCGTTTGTACAAACAATAGGGCACCGAGAGCACCGATTTGAGAAGGAAAAAAATGAGAGAGGATATTGTAGAGGGTCCCTACACCGAGGTTTTGGATCAGACGAGATGTCTCTAGGTGCCATGGAGTCTGAGTAGTCACCCGTCGAAGTTGAACGATATTTTGGTCTCAGGGCTCTTAAGGGACTACGCCCGAACGAAGTAGCCCGGAAGCAATGACCTTGTCGCGCACCAAAAAACCACCTCCTCTAGAGTTCACCTAGCCACTTGGATGTTTCAGCACAGTTGGTTCGGCGGCACGACCCACCATTTGCAAAATATAGCGTTTGATAGCCTTACACTGGCTCAAACTACACTATTTCGCGCGTTTGCAAACAATAGGGCATCAAGAGCACCGATCTGAGAAGGAAAAAACTGAGAGAGGTTATTGTATAGGGTACTTATGCCAAGGTGTTGGATCAGATGAGATGTCTCTAGGTGCCACGGAGTTTGAGTAGTCACCCGTCGAAGTTGAATGATATTTTGGTCTCAGGGCTCTTAAGGGACTACACCCGAACGAAGTAGCCCAGAAGCAACAACCTTGTCACGCACCAAAACACCACCTCCTCTAGTGTTCACCTAGCCACCTGGATGTGTTGGCATAGTCAGTTTGGTGGCATGACCCACCGTTTGCAAAATATAGCGTTTGACAGCCTTACACTGGCTCAAACTGCACTATTTCGCGCGTTTGCAAACAATAGCGCAGCAAGAGCACCAATCTGAAGAAGGAAAAAATGAGAGAGGCTATTGTAGAGGGTTCCTATGCTGAGGTGTTATATTAGATGAGACATCTCTAGGTGCCATGGAGTCCGAGTAGTCACCCGTCGAAGTTGAATAATATTTTGGTCTCAGGGCTCTTAAGGGACTACGCCCAAACAGAAGTAGCCCGGAAGCAACAACCTTTTTACGCACTAAAAAACCACCTCCTCTAGTGTTCACCTAGCCACCCAGATGTTTTAGCGTAGTCAGTTTGGTGACATGAACCCATCGTTTTGCAAAATATAGCGTTTGACAGCCTTACACTAGCTCAAACTGCACTATTTCGCGCGTTTGCAAACAATAGGGCAGTGAGAGCACCGATTTGAGAAGGAAAAAACTAAGAGAGGCTATTTTAGAGGGTCCCTATGCTGATGTTTTAGATTAGACAAGATGTCTCTAGGTGCCACGGAGTCTGAGTAGTCACCCGTCGAAGTTGAACAATATTTTGGTCTCAGGGTTCTTAAGGGACTACGCCAGAACGAAGTAGCCCGGAAGCAACGACCTTGTTGTGCACTAAAACACCACCTCCTCTAGTGTTCACCTGGCCACTTAGACATGTGTCGTCGTAGTCAGTTTGGTGATACGACCCACCGTTTGCAAAATATAGCGTTTGACAGCCTTACACTGGCTCAAACTGCACTATTTCGTGCATTTACAAACAATAGGGCAGCGAGAACAACGATCTGAGAAGGAAAAAACCAATAGAAACTATTGTAGAGGGTCCCTATATCAAAGGTTTTGGATTAGACGAGACATCTCTAGGTTCCACGGAGTCCGAGTAGTCACCCGTCGAAGTTGAACGATATTTTGGTCTCAGGGCTCTTAAGGGACTACGCCCGAACGAAGTAGCCCGAAAGCAACGACCTTGTCACGCACTGAAAAACCACCTCCTCTAGCATTCACCTAGCCACCCATACATGTCGGTCAGCGTAGTTGGTTCGATGACATGACCCACCGTTTGCAAAATATAGCGTTTGACAGCCTTACACTGGCTCAAACTACACTATTTCGTGCGTTTGCAAACAATAGGGCAGCGAGATCACCAAATTTGAGAAGGAAAAAACCGAGAGAGGCTATTGTAGAGGGTCCCTATACCAAGGTTTTAGTATCAGACGAGACATCTCTAGGTGCCACGGAGTCTGAGTAGTCACCTGTCGAAGTTGAACGATATTTTGGTCTCAGGGCTCTTAAGGGACTACGCTCGAATGAAATAGCCCGGAAGCAACGACCTTGTTTTGCATTGAAACACCACCTCCTCTAGTGTTCACCTAGCCACCTATATGTGTCAGTGAATTCGGTTTGGTGGCACGACCCACCATTTGCAAAATATAGCGTTTGGCAGCCTTACACTGGCTAAAACTGCACTATTTCACGCTTTTGCAAACAATAGGGCAGTGAGAGCACCGATCTGAGAAGGAAAAAAATAAGAGAGGCTATTGTAGAGGGTCCCTACGTTGAGGTGTTAGATTAGACGAGATGTCTCTAGGTGCCACGAATTCTGAGTAGTCACCCGTCGAAGTTGAATGATATTCTGGTTTCAGGGATCTTAAGGGACTACGCCCGAAATGAAGTAGCCCGGAAGCAACGACCTTGTCGCACACTGAAACACCACCTCCTCTAGTGTTCATAAAAGGACAGTGGCGAGAAAAGGTCAAATTTTAGTTTGAGGCAATCATGTAATGGCCCGGTGATCAATAAATGAAGAAAGTGAAGGAGAGAGTGAATACTTGTTGCACATGAGGAAATACAAAGGCTTGAGGAGATATTTATGACAGGATATTCAAAGCAACAAGAGACAAGTCAAGAGAAAAAAGAGTAAACAATGGTAGAAATAAGAAGGAGAAAAAATAAGTCTTGAATGTACAAGCAAACAAAAGGAAAGAGAGGATGGTAAGTCCAAGAAGAAAGAGACAAACAATGAAATGAAATGAAAGAGAGAAGTGAATCTACTTTAAACGATAATCAAATTGAATTTTTAACTTATTATTTTATTGGCATATAGCACCAAATTATAAAGAGATTAAGGTGTGTACATCTATTGATTCCCTTAATTTCTCTAAAACAATGTAAATGCTTCCCTTAATTCGTTAACAATTGTACCATGCAATGTTGCACCATAAGTAATGTTATATTCATATAGTTTTTTTTAATAATGGCAAATAGTTTTTTGAAAGGGACTATACCCTTGAATACAAAAAAAGGCCTTTAAGCCAGAATAAGAGTGAGAAGAACATAGCAGGACTAACCAATTCCAAGAGGAACAATGAAAATCAACGTAGCCCAGAGAACAGCTACACAAGCGAGGCTTAACAGCAAAACAACAGCAAAAAAACAGTAACCCGACAGCCAAGAAATAGTAAGAATAACAAAAAAGAGAGCAGTAGAAGCATGCAGGACTACTTTTTGGCTGCTTGATCAACACTGATCTTGACTTTTTTCCAAGCATGAAACATACCCAAAGCGGTCATGTGGGCAGCATCCGTCTTATCGAGCTCCTCGATGGTTCTTTTTCTCTCTTTTTCATTGCCCCAAAGTGCAGCCGGGATACCGCTGAGGTTGGAAACACTTTTGGCATGCCCCACGATGAACTCCTCAATGGCCCTAAAGGCAGAAATGTTGTAATCATGCCTAGTCTTAGCCTTCCCAAGGCGGGAGTCCAAGGAGGTCAGCTTTTTGTATATGTCTTCAACCTGACTATTGTCAATGCTCCCTTCCCCCTCCATGCTTTTCTTACCTTTTTGCTTAGCTATATTTTTTGACCTCATCCTTCAGCATTTTTATCTCAGCCTCTAAGGCCTCCAGTCTCTTAGAAGGGTTATCCATCTGTGCTTCCCAGGGACTGGCACTACTTATGTTCAGCAGGTCACGTGCAATGTCAAGATCAAGAGGCTCTTTTCCCTGCTGCAAGAGTCTCAAGGTTGAGTCTCCTAGAAAGCCCTGGTGAGAGGTTGTTTAGAGGAAGAGGCGAGGTGAGTGTCAGGAGGAGCAAAAGGAGGAATAGAAGGAGAAACATGTGCAGCTGGCATGGGGGTAGCAGCACCGGTGGCAAGGGGCGGAAGCAGCAGCAGGGGTAGCAAGGGCAGCAGGGGAAGCAGGAACTAGGCAAGCAGCAGAGCCCATCGGAGCCAGGCTAGGAGAGGAGGGAAGACCGGGGTACTTGAGAAGGCAGTGTTTGTGGATAAGCAAAATAAGCCCTTGATGCAAGGGAACCACTCCGGGTATGCTTCTGGAACTCCAAAATGGAGCGCTCAAGAGAGTTTAAAAGATAATGAGGGAAGCAAACCAATCTATTCCTACAGATAGTGATTTAAAAAGATGAGATGCTTAGCTGGGACAGTAACAAACCTACCTTCCAAGGATATGAAACGAATCATCATGCGAGTGACTTCATCAAATGGTGATGGAATTGAGCTTACAAGCAGACCCGTTGTGCTGAAAATAAGCTTCTCATCTTCCTCCACAATGAACTCTACCTCACTTATTTCTATCAATGTTTGCATTAGTTGATATGAAACAGATGAGTGTTAGCTTTAAAAGAAAAAAATTTAATTACGTATTGCCCTTTTGTATTTCACCTAGCATGGTTTTGCTTAATGGAATAGGTTTGCTTAACAATTGTACCATGTGTGCTATGGGACATGGTTTTTTAATTTTAAATCAAACATACATATCTAGAACTAATAAATGGTTATGAAAACATACATAGAAGGATATCATACATGCAATGAAATTGAATCAAACATATAGAAGTAATATCGTTATGAAAACCAACACACATGGTTATATAAGAATCAAACAAAGTGTGCTCCAGATGCACGTCTATGAAAATATGTAAGTTCATAACATGGTGTACATCTCGAACTAAGTGTGTCATACATATAGGACCACATGCAGTTGCAAAAGGCTATATATATACAATGGACTATATGAAGAAACATGTTCACTAAGACCAGATGACCCATATATATATCTATGTACATCCAGGTGGACTACAAATCTACTCATGAAACATCTTCCCTCTCTTCACCCTACTAGAAGTAGCACGTCCACGACCTAGGGATGTAGTGGAGGGAGATGCCACTATGGATTTCATCTGTGTGGTCCTAGGTGTCTCTAAGCAGGTCTATAACCTAACCTGCACATTCATAAACAACAAGTTTTTAACACCCAAAATTTTAAAATACATTCAAAATTTAGAAACTTTTACAATTTAGTTAAAATGCATGTGAAATCTTACTGTAATGTCATGATCCCTATCAATTTGTCGTTGACGCATCGCTAAGGACAACAGTAGACTCATGAGGGGTAAACTACATACAAATAATTAATTTTCAAACTAAATATTTCACATACATACAAAATTTGATATTGTAGATTTAAGTAATAAGAAATAATGAACCTCCAAAATTTAAAAATTTTGAAAAATTGTACCTCAGTTAGTGGATCTATAGATGCTATGGCAGTATCTACAGCAACCTCCACAATCTGCATATATGGAGGAGTCTCTCTGGCAGTCATAAGCTATAAAAAAACATGTACAAATCAATATTAAAATCTACATGACTGCACCACATAACAGAGACCTCCAAAGCATGTAATCCATGTGAACTTCCACAATTAGAAACAAAGTGTAAAGAGAAACTAACCTGCGTAAAACTCATGTGAGGCATGCTAGTAGCCTTAGTTCTCAGAGCAGATGATGACCCATCAAGCTCCTGTGTATAAAAGACAAACATATTAATATGTACAACATACACGTGAAACATTATAATAATAATCTAGTGCAATCAAATGAAATTAAAAATGTAAGTTTGTACAACTTGAAACTTACGTTTGAAACACGCCCAGCTGCAGTAGCTAGCATGTCAACGCCGGATGTTTCCTTCACCGGCTCTTTCTATTTAAAATAAAAAATAAAAAAAGTTTTTACATGTATGTACATGACGTACAATCAAATACATATATATTAAAATCTCAAACATGAATTAAAAATTATTATATATATATATATATAATTTATATTTATTTGAAATTTACCTGTGATAGACCAATATCGGTGGCACCAGTTCCAAAAACATCCCCCAACATCTCATCTATAGAAAAGAAATCATGTGAACCAGCAAATGATGTCTCGCCTGCAATGCATACGGCACCACATGATCCACAGTGGTTTGGTGTGCTAGAATTAGCACCTCCACCAACATCACCAGATGTAATTTGGTCACTATGTTGGGTCAGACTGTCAGTGAGCTCCCTCAATGCATGCAATGTGTCAATCTCCACAACCTCCTTCAGTGTAGGAGGGATAACTGAAGGCAGTGGAAGTTTTGGGGCATGTGGGATCCTTGGTTGACCTACGCGTGCACAAGGTCTACTCTATGCAGAGCCACCTCCTCGCCCAAAAAAGTCAGAAAAGTCAAAATAATTCAGGACCTCATTAAGCACAAACTCGCAATATAATTTCTTCAAAAAATAGAGAGGAACCTCATTGTTGTTGCATGGTGGATAATCAAAAACCATCCACCATCAATCCCAAAAATTATTTTTGATTCGGTCATTGTGGCACCAATGGATTGGGAACCATTTGTAAGTAGCTACGGGAGGCATTGGTTCTCGGGTCAATAAATAATACACAAATGAGGTATTTTCCATTTTTTTTGTCTTTTACGGCCGCATGGGATAATTTATCCGCATACCACCACCTACAATCACCTCTAAAGGTATTCCATCTATGTATTTGGTTGGTTATGGAGTCGACTTCGCCAATCAATGTTTGAAATGTGTTGGCTAAAGTCATGCGGGACAGATTTGTGGCATGATTTTGTCTTATAGTCTGAATAAGGTTCTCAATGAAAATTTTATTTCCTCAGATTCTTCCAACGATATTATCTTGTGTTCCTGCTGGTTCAGTGGGGACAGAAGGAGCCACAGGAGGCAGATCTATGTTTAGAGGAGGGTTTTGAGGAATGTTCGAAGGGTTTTGAGGAATTTTTTGATAGTTTGCACGATTTCGAGCTTGCCAACCAACTGACAAAACAAGAAAATTGTATACATTAACAAACATTCAAAAAAACCCATGAAAAAGCAAAAAAAAAAACCTAAAATGTAAAAAAAACCTAAAATGCAAAAAAAAATGATTAAAATCGAGGGCTTACCTCCTTGTCTTGGTGTCATGCTTGAATCTATCGCGATCCAAAAGTACGATGAGCAATTTTGAGGTGGTATTCAAAGCTCCAGTGAAAAACGTCTAGGAGAAATCACGGTTTGAAATGAAAAATGGGGAAAATGAGGACTCGCAGGATTTCTTTTTTTGTCTCAAAGTTCCGTGATCGTGGTTTTAGGTTCAGTTATTGGATTCTGCCATGGATAAGGAGTATTCCTCTCTCATGAAGAACGATACTTGGGATCTCACCCCTCTTCCAAAAGGAAGAAAAATCGTTCAATGTAAGTGGATGTTCCTAACAAAGTATGGAGTAGATGGTGATGTCGAAAATTTTAAAGTGGGATTAGTAGCTAAGGGTTACTCCTAGATAGCTGGGGTTGATGATACTGAAACCTTTTCTCCGGTTGCAAAGATGGCTTCTATTCGACTGACCCTAGCCATTGCCATAGCAAACAGATGGAAATTCCATCAAATGGACGTTAAGAGTTCCTTCCTTCATGGTGACCTAGAGGAAGAGATCTACATGGAACAACCTCTGGGTTATTTCCATGATCCCTCCCTCATTTGTAAGTTAAAGAAATATCTTTATGGCCTTAAACAAGCCCCTCGGGCTTGGTATGCCAAGATGGACTCCTTTTTACTTACATCAAGGTTTACTAGGTGTCACTCTGATCCAAATGTTTATATTCTATGGAAAGATGACTCCATACCCATTCTTGTTCTCTATGTTGATGACTTGTTGATCACCGGAAGCTCTTCCTCTATCGTTGATTCTGTGAAGACCGCCTTGGCCAAAAATTTTTCCATGACTGACTTAGGTATGCTTCATTACTTTCTTAGGATCTTGATTTCACAAACTGACTCTGGAATTTTGATTTCACAACCTAAGTATGCTCTTGACTTGCTTTCTCATTTTCAGATGTCTGATTGCAAGTATTCTCCTATTCCTTTTCTTTCCAGGGTTAAGTTGGTTTCTGATTTCTCTACTCCCTTGGTAAATGGTACCCTTTATCGACAGTTGGTGGGGAGCTTGATTTACTTGACTCACACTCGACTGGATTTATTGTATGTTGTTGGGATTGTGTCCAAATTAATGCAACAGCCACATGAGCTGCATTGGAAAGTAGTTAAATGGATCCTTCATTATGTTCATGACACCTACACTGATGGCATTCACTATCATGGAGGGGTGGATATTGACTTGATTGGGTTCACAGATTCTGATTGGGCCAGTGACTTAGATCATCAGAAATCTACCTCTGGCTACAGTTTCTCTCTTGATTCAGGTCCTATTAGTTGGTCTAGAAAGAAGTAGAATGTAATTGCGATATCATCTACAGAGGTAGAATACAGAGGAGCAGTTAATGTTGCCACATAAGCTGTTTGGCTACAGGTATTCTGGATAAAGTTTGGCATCCACTTTTTGGTGCCCCACCATTATCTATTGTGATAACACGAGAACTATCTCAATTTTTTGAAATCACGTTCAACATCAGCAGACGAAGCACATTGATATCCATATGCACTTCATACGAGAGCTTATTCATGATGGTATCATCGACATTCAATACATTCAGATAGCTAATCAGATTGCAGATATATTCACCAAGCCCTTCACTGAGGTGAAGTTTTCTTCACTTGCGGTCTCTTCTTGGGGTGAGGTCTTATGTAGCTACTCATCTTCTTTGGGCTATATAATCCTCTTATTCTTCTAGGAAGATGTTATTTGTACATGGGCACCTTATCAGTCCTTTAATTGTCGGGCCCCATTGACACATCTTTCTTAGTTGTTTAGGAGTGTCTTCCTTTTTATTTGACTCATCATAGCCGCTACCCCAACTTTGATGAAGGGGGTGTTGGTGTGTGGGATCCTATATGTCATCCACACACACATATGGAGGGTCATCTCACATGGGTTAGGTTTAGGGTTAGGTTTAGGGTGTCTTGTGTGTCTTGCACTAGGTTACTCAATACCCTATATGTATCCCTTCATTTGACATTTATGAGCATGCCAAGACACTCTGTTGTCTTTTCTCTATGTGCAAGCTTTGTTCTATTATGCAAGCTCTTCCATTGATTGATCGATTCCTCCTTGTGATTACACTGGAGCTATTACATTGCCTTTAAAGTGCAACTTTATCTTGGTGCACAATTTTCGATATGATTCTCACCAACTCTTTTAGAGAATTTGTAAAAAATTAAGGTAATTTCTATGTTTTGGGCACTTGCAGTTTATTTTGGGCACTTGGAATCATTTAAATCCATTTCCCTTTGCTTGATTTCAATACTTAGCCAATTTTTTAGGAAAAATGGTGAAAATTGGGTTTGGGGCATTCTTCTACCATTCTTCTAACTCTCTAGTTTAGTAAAAATCTAAATAGTTGAAGAAAAAATGGAAAAAAATGAAGTTTGGAGTCATGCAGAGATTTGATGTGGGACAACTGCTAAAAGTAACTAAGTAATGCTCAAGTAAAAACCCAAAGAAAATCAGTTGCAAAACCCCACAAAGTGAAAGGGGAAAGAAATGGAGTAATGCAGCGATTTAAAGTTTCTTTACTTCTTAAAAGTAACTAAGAAAAGTTACTCCAAATACATCATTTGCATAGATTCCCTCTTTGCACTAAACCGAATTTACTTTACTTCTAAAATCAATCAAGTAAAGCAGTTCCAAAATCCTGAGTCAAGTAGTTGGGGGTCAGAAACCTACAGAGAAGGGAAGTTGAAGATTATTCTAGAGTTTCAATGTGGCATTGTTGCGAATTAATGCTCACTCGCAAACTCAAGTAAAGAAGTTGAAAAAACCTGTAGAGAAGGTCCAAAGAAAATATTAATGCGGAAATGCAAAGTGGAACTACTGAGAAGTAGTAGGGGGTCAAAAACCCACAAGAAAAGCAAATGAAAAAACCTACAAAGAAGGGTGAAGAAGGTAGTAAGGGCACCTCAGATTCCTGCAACAAAGGAGAAGAGTAAATGGTCATAACTTTTGACTAGGTGCTCCATTTTTTGAGATCTTAGACTTTCTAGAAACTTCACATCAAGCCCTACACCATGGAATTTAAAAAATCAGATTTTGTGTGGGTAGGTAGGAGGAAAGGAAAAAAAACTCTCCCAGCTCAAAATAGACTAGCCCATGCAGTTGAAAATGTATTAATGAAGGCATGGGGGAAAATTAATTCTCCAGCAAGGCAGAGGACATGAAGGAATGGGGTTGTTTAGGCATCCATGACGTTTTGCAGGTATTTAATACCCCTTGTTGGTTGGTGAAGCCCAGATTTTGAGTTCCCTCTTCTCGTTCTCTTTCTTTCTTACATATATTGTGAAATAGAGCTCATTTATAATGGTTAGACATTTTGGAATGTTTGTCTCTCCTCTTCTTAGATCTTGGGTATATGTTGGAGCTCTAAGCCTCTATTTTATCATTTTAATGATGAATCATGCCTTCTACCTTTAGTATGATGTATTGTGCAAATTTTTGAAGCACTAAAATCAAGTTTTTTGGTTGTTTCACTACCCTAGCTTGGGTTTTTACTTCTTTATCTTGTATTTCTTCATGTTTTCAGGTATTTTGCGCATTTTCTTTTTTCTCATGGAAATATTTAATGATTTTGTGCTTATGAAATTGGTCCATTGAGTGTTGTTATGGTCTATGGTGCTTTTTCCACCCTCTCCATCTCCATTTTCTCCCATTTTCATGCATTTAAAAGTGTACCAACCCCCTTTTTCTGGTGTTATCACCTTTGTTAGTGTATGATTTCCTTTCCATGCATATTTATAACCTTATTTCTCTCTCTTTGGTCCCTTGGAATGGTTAGTTTAGGATTAGCTACCTACATTTTCTTTCATAGGAGTATTTTTAGTATTAGGAATAGGTAGAGGAAGTTGGCCTTCTTTTGTAACGCCTTGATTTTTGTAAGTTATCATGGTGATTACTTTTCTTAATGTTGTAACTACTGAAATGAAGACAAACATGTTAAGATATATTTTTGATATTAAAGGAATGTGTTGCTAATCTGGACTCTTGTATACTGTAATTTGTTTACGTGGGACAGCAGTAATTATTGCTTGTATGTTTGTTGATATGACAACAGATCTGTCGTATGTTTGATGAACTCTATTCGCTGATTGAAAGCACACCTTTAATCAATTCCATTGATCCAAGGTATGTTGTGGTCTTCTTGTGATCACTTTGTCGATTTACTTTTAAACCAGACTGAAGGTTGATATAAATGTTGCAGCACCTGATTTCAGGTATGAATAGCTAGCACGTAGATGCCAACGAAAAAGGTTCGATTCTCGAACCATACACTGTTGTAACGCCAGACCTCGTAAGGCGATAAAGGCCTGGATGCGGGTGGCTCGGGTATGTGGAACGTGGGATGAAATGTCCTACATAGCGCTGAATTTGGATGTCAGTCGGAAGGACTTGATTGGAAATTAATTAATTAAGTGCTAGGAGGATTAGACCCTAATCTACCCCTAAGTTCTACCTTATACCCTAACTACTATCCTAAGTGGATTTTTAAATTCTATAATGGTAAAAATAGATCTAAATCCTATTAACCTATGACCTAGATTTGGACACTATTATAAATCCTAAACTAATCCTAACCTAAGGAAGGGGACACACAGACCCATGGGGATGGAAAGGATAAGGAGGGAAGGTAAGAATTTATTGGACAGTAAATAAGGTCCTTACGTGGACAGCGCCAAGTTTGGCGGGAACAAGGAAAAGCTAGGGACATTCAATTAGTCATGAGACTAAACTCTGTTTTCATGCAAAATTTGAAATTTACCAATTCGCCAACCCGAGTTGGCGGTGGCGTGAGGAAAAAGGAAAAGGCAGAGCCTTCAATGCATTTAATTTTCTTGGTCTTCGCAACCAGCCCGCCTTGGAAAGAGTATGGAGGAAATTTTGTTGTTCATTGTGTTCTTTCGAGCTATTGGAAGTTGCTCTGCATTTATTTTTTCATGGTTCTGTCGAACCAGTTGTGTTTGATTGTTATCTCTGTTTCTTTGGAAAATCGAAGGCTATTTCTGACCCTATAGAGGAAGGTGATTGTTTAGGAAGCTTGCTACTGTCGCCGTGGAAGAAAATAACTCCTGTAGGCACGGTTTTCTTTGAGATTCAAGGAATATTACAGGCATGTTAAGCCCTTCTCCTTAAACTGCTTGCTTTTCTTAAACGTCTCATTAAAACAACCCTACTCTTCTGATGAAGGGGGTTTTGGGTTTATTCGATTTTGTTGTCATGATTGATTGAGATGATTTTGGGTAGAGTCATTTTTCTTGCTGTTGCGATTCGAACTGTCTTTGCATAAGTATTGAGTTGGAAATACAGCCCATGTTGTGTTGATTTGTTTGACAATATTGGGAATTCGTTCTTATATTCTGAAATTATGCTTTTGAATACTTAGCTGCGCTTTTTCTTTTGTAAAAATGGATGAATACGACTTGGGTATTCGTGGGAGTTGAAGAAAGTAATTATTCTTCTTACTGAAATTATAAATGAACTATGTTTTCTCCTTGCTGTGATGGAAAGTTGATTTTATTGTGTTTATGGATGCGGTTTGATCTTCCAGTTTGGACTATTGTCGTGAATACGATCATGGCTTAGTATTGTTGTGCAAATAAATGAAATACATGTGAATTAGCTTAATGTTTGAGACTGTTTTGACTGTACCTAGCTTGCCCATCTAATACCCTATGCGGGTTTGCCTTGATAAAGGTATTGTTATATGAATATTGTATTTCTGGGTTCTGCGCATCATTGTGAAATAGGAGAATGCGGTTTTCGGATTTAAATGTTTGATCGAGAAGGAACTCGAACTGGATATTCTTTGCATATGGCATATTGAATGAAAATTGTACATTTTGTTTGAATTTGTTTGACATTGTTGAACAATCGTTCTATTGTCAATATGGGTTTGAACTGTCATTATAAAACAATCATTTTCTTCAAAATGTAATAAGAAAACTATTATAAAATAATTGCAGCTGGATGTGTACTCTCAATGGGAGGATTCTGTAGGACATCGACATACGCCAGTTACAGCATGGTGTCTTCATGAAGGCGGGGCCTTCATGACGACACAATGTTATAGCTGACATATTACAATGTCCTCCCGAATTAAATCATCAAGATTACATAAGCTAAATATTAAGTTCTTGGCTGGGGATAGGAGTGTGATCACGTATACGGAGTGACTCCGGAGGACTAAAGATAACTAGACACACAGAGTCATCTAGGGACAACATCGTATGTCTGCGTATCTTTAGTTACCATGAGTAACTTCCTATACTCGTTCATATTGCTAGTTGGAGTTAGAGTTTGACCCTAAATTGGAAGGACTAGTAGGGACCAGGAAAGACCATTCTAGATAACAGACGAAGTGAGGTGAAGGACGTATTCCGTTGGTGTGTATCACATCCAGGAATATGATCATGCAAAGCATGTGAAAATATTTGGCCAAAGTATCGCAAGTGCTGGTTGCGTTGTCCTAATCACCTAATTTAAGATGCAGGATGTCAGATGAATATCAGTAACAGATATTCATATAGGCTTCTTAAATGGATCACTTCGATAACTGGAAACGGTAAGAGAACCTTGTATATATATTATACTATGCATGAATGAACATGAAGGATCGGTAAGTTGCTGAGTCATAAAATGAGAGATCGTTGAAACTCTGAGCCATGAAAATGGGAGATCGGTAGTTCTTCGAGTCATTTACAGCAGCATATGGAATCTGTTATATGATTGAATGGCATTGAATGTGTGTTCCATATTGTAAATATGTGAATAGAGAACATTAGTTTTAAAATCAAAATTGGGTGATCCAAACTGCATTATTTGGACAGAGAACAATTATTAAAACTTGAACGTGTGTTTGAATTATATAATTCATAACAGAGAACGTTATATATAAAAATAAAATAAAATAAAATTCCCTTGTTCTATTATCTTAAAATGGGGATGTTACATCTTGGTATCAGAGCTGAAGGTTGTAGATCTTAGACCTAATGAGCCCACAATATTAATAAGGTTTACATTTTCTTATTGAACAGAAAATGGTCAGAACAAGAGGGAATGTTGCGAACAACCCGTTACTGGGTGAAGAAGCAGCTACTGCTCAAAAGCTGGATGAAATCCTTTCTGCCCTACTAGATACGAGAGATCATGTAAATGTTCTGGAACAGCATTCAATGGGCAATGAAGAGGAGGAAGAAGAAGTTGATATAAATGATCAGCCACCTCCTGTGGACAACACCAATGGAGGGAATCCGGGTGTTGATAATAATAATGTGAATGCTCCTAATCATCCTGAAAATAAAAGGGTAAGATTAACAACTGAACTTACAAATGACATAAAGAGAATAAGTCCTCCAAAGTTTGATGGAACAACCCTTGGGGATGGAGCTGAGAATTGGCTCAGTGAAATGGAGAAATAATTTCCAATAAGAAACTTCTCCGAAGATACCAAAGCGAGATGGGGAGTATATCAGCTTTCTCATGAAGCATCATCATGGTGGGACAAATGTAAGGTTGAGTTGAATATTGTCAAATCAGACATAACTTGGGATCAATTTAAGGGTTACTTTAGGCAACGATGACTGCCTCAACTCTATTTTGATAGGAAAATGACTGAATTTCAGAACTGGTCGCAATGAAGGCTGACGGTGACAGAATACTAGGAAGGGTTTACTAAACTCCTTAAGTATGTGCCGCAGTACCAAGCTGACGAGAAGTTCAGAATACGGAAATTCATAATGGGACTAAATCCCATCATTGGTGGTGAAGTGGATGTCCACGGCCCAACCACCATGGAAGGAGTTGTCGAAGAGGCAATTAGACAGGAACACAAATTGAGAGCAATTTTTGCTCATAGGGAAGAGATAAGGAAGAAGATTCCCAATTCTTATTCGTCTCTCGCACCCAAAAGGGGGCCTTGGAAAAGGTTTGGTGTGAAAAACAAAATTGTTGTGGATAACAACAAGAAATCTGTAATGAACAAACCTATAAATAGTGTGTGGAACAGCTTCGCAAAAGTTAGTGGTAATGGACAAAAGTCCTATGGGAGCCAGAATGATAACTTCAAAACTGGTAACAAATTTGAGCCTAGGAAAGGGCCAGTTGGAGTATGCTTCAACTGTGGAAAGGACCACTACGCGAATCACTATCCTCTGAAGAAGGATGATCGCGGTCAACAGCATAGGATACATGCTGCAGTGGCTAACAGACAAGCTGAAAAGCAATTTACGCCTATAGAAGTTTTGGGTAATTTATTCGGTACACCTGTAGTCATACTTTTTTATACTAGAGCTACTGAATGCTTTATTTTTACTAAACTTGCAATGAAATTAAAAATAAAGGTTGAATGAATGGATAAAACATGGACAGTGCATTATGGGAAAAATGCTGCCCATACAGTCGAAATGTGCCTTTTTGGGGCAATTCTTGACTTGCCCAATTTCTCCACCGAAGTTGACCTGTATGTCACTCCTTTAGGATCATATGATATCATTATTAGAGTTAACTGGTTGGCAGAACATAAGGCAAAATTCGACTGTTATGAAAAACAAATTTGTTGTTTTGATGACCTGCAGAAAGCAGCAGTCATTCAAGGTGTAAAATGTGAAGTTGCAGTTAGGAAACTGACAGCTATGCAACTAAAAAGGGCTAAAAACAGAGGCTGCACCTCGTATGCAGTAAAAATGATAGAAAATGCTGAGGAAGATAATGATTTCATGGAAAGATATCCATTGTTAAGGGATTTCAGTGATGTGTTTCCTGAGGAATTGCCAGGTCTTCCACCCAAACAAGAGTTTGACTTTGTAATAGAAATTAATCCAGGAACTGAACCCATATCTAAGGCACCTTATAGAATGACCACCCTCGAGTTGGTAGAGATAAAGGCTCAGTTACGGGAACTTTTGACTAAGGGGCTGATAAGACCGAGCATCTCACCATGGGGAGCTCTGGTAATTTTTGTAAAGAAAAAGGATGGCACATTGAGGCTGTGCATTGATTACAGAATGTTGAACAAGGCAACTATTAAGAATCGATACCCACTTCCTAGGATTGATGATCTATTTGATCAGATGCGAGGAGCATCAGTCTATTCAAAAATAGATCTTCGATCTGGGTATCATCAGCTAAGAATAAAGGAAGAAGATATTCATAAAACAGATTTTAGAACAAGGTACGAGCATTATGAGTTCACGGTGTTACCTTTTGGGTTGACCAATGCACCTGTCGCCTTTATGAATCTGATGAACAATATTTTTCAAGAATACCTAGACAAGTTTGTGCTTGTATTCTTAGACGAAATTCTTATATACTCTAAAAATGTCGAAGAGCACTAAGAACATCTAAGGATAGTGCTGGAAATTTTAAGAAAGAGGAAGTTGTATGGTAAATTGTCTAAATGTTCCTTTTATGATGCAAAGGTGCATTATTTGGGACACGTTATAAGAAAGAATGGAATAGTTGTAGACCCTTCAAAGATCACAGCTATAACCGAATGGCCTGCACCTAAGAACGTGCACGAAGTGAGAAGCTTCATGGGCTTGGTAGGATATTATAGAAAGTTCGTTAAGGACTTTTCAAAAATCGCTACCCCAATCACTTCGCTGCAAAAGAAGGATAAGAAATTTGTCTGGACAAACAAATGTGAATCTGCGTTTAAAAATTTAAAGGAACAGTTAACTACAGCACCTATTTTAACTGTACCAAACCCAAATGGAAATTTTAGGGTTGTAACGGATGCATCAGGAGAAGGCCCTTGGAGGTATTCTGTTACAGAATAACCATTTCATAGCTTATGAAAGCAGAAAGCTTAAGTTACATGAACAGAATTATGCTCCACATAACCTAGAGCTCACTACCATTGTTCATGCACTTCAAATGTGGAGGCATTACCTTTTAGGCAAACCTTTTGAGTTAAAAACAGAGCACTTGGGGTTGAAGTATATTTTTACTCAGCTAAATCTGAATGCAAGGCATCGAAGATGGTTAGAATTTCTATCTCAGTATGATTTTGATATAAGCTACATCAAAGGTAAGGAAAATAGAGTGGCAGATGCTCTGAGTCGAAGGAAGCATATCTCTACTCTTATAACGTTAAGAACTCATTTTAAGGATGAGGTGAAAGATGCTTTGGAATCAGATCCTTATTTCCAACAAGTCAAAATAGCACTTGCTGCAGATCCAAAGGATGTCAGGTATAAAGGATTTCGTTTCAACAATGAAGGAATTCTGAGGTTCGAAAACATGATATATATACCTCTGGCAAATGACTTAAGAAGGAAATTGTTAACTAAATTTCATAATTCACCTTTTTCTGGACACCCTGGCATTACGAAAATGCTTACTGATCTTAAGCAGCAATACTTTTGGAAGGGAATGAAAAAGGATGTGGTGGAATTTGTAACACACTGCTTAGAATGTCAGCATATTAAGGCAGAACATATGCATCCCGCTAGATTATTGTATCCCCACAGCATTCCACAGTACAAATGGCAAGTGATAATGATGGATTTCGTTCAAGGATTACTTATGTTAAGAAATAAGCATGATATTATCTTGGTTGTCGTCGATAAATTGACCAAAGTGGCACACTTCATTGCTGGTAATTTGAAAGACGATGCACCAGTGTTAGCAAGAATATTTGTACATGAAATTTTCAGATTGGATGGAATACCCGAATTAATCATATCGGATAGAGATCTGAGGATGACATCAAGGTTTTGGCAAACGCTTAATGCGGCCTTAGGAACTAAATTAAACTTCAGCTCTGCATATCATCCAGAGACGGATGGACAGACCGAGAGAGTTAATCAAGTTTTAGAGGACATGTTAAGGATGTATTGCATGGACCAGCAGTATAAATGGGAGGAATACCTTCCGCTGGTAGAATTTGCCTACAATAATACGTACCATGCCTCTTTAAAAACGGTGCCCTTTGAAGCATTGTATGGAAGAAAATACATAACCCCTGTCAGTTGGGACAACATAGAGGACAGAGAGGTAATTGGGCCAGAAATCCTTACAGAAATGGAACAACAAATCAAAATGATTCGGGAACATCTAAAGGAGGCTACCAATACGCAAAAGAGTTATGCAGACTTAAAGCAGGTTGATAGGAATTATAAACTAGGAGAGAAGGTCTTTCTTCGGGTGAAACCAAAAAAGAGCTCAATAACTTTTGGCAAGGCTGCCAAGTTGTCGCCACGATACGTGGGACCTTTTGAAATTGTTGAAATAATCAACCCTGTAGCTTATCGTCTAGCATTACCTCCTGCTTTATCTCAAATGCATGATGTTTTTCATATTTCTTTGCTTAAGAAATACGTAACATATTTATCAGATGTGCTAAATTAGAATTCCTTGCAGGTCCAAGACCCAGGAATAATCGTGGCTAAGCCCATTCGAGTGCTGGGAACTCACCAGTTGTACTTAAGAAATCACGAAGTGAATCAATGTAAGGTCTAGTGGGACCAGTTTAGCAAAGAAAGTGCAACTTCGGAAAATCTCTAAGAAATGAGATCTACTTTTCCATACTTGTTTGATCGAAATTGAAATTCGAAAAAACTGATAATTCTACCAAATATAGACAATTATTAGTCTATTTTACAGTTGTCTTAAAACACAATTTTAAAGAGTGAATCTATTTTTGGTATGAATTTATGAATGGAAGCACAATAACTGAAATTTGTCCTAGAAACTCCTTGAATTGGTTAATTTGATCATCGGGACGATGATTCTTTAAGAAGGGAGGAATGTAACACCTTGATTTTTGTAAGTTATCATGGTGATTACTTTTCTTAATGTTGTAACTACTGAAATGAAGACAAACATGTTAAGATATATTTTTGATCTTAAAGGAATGTGTTGCTAATCTGGACTCTTGTATACAGTAATTTGTTTACGTGGGACAACAGTAATTATTGCTTGTATGTTTGTTGATATGACAACAGATCTGTCGTATGTTTGATGAACTCTATTCGCTGATTGACAGCACACCTTGAATCAATTCCATTGATCCAAGGTATGTTGTGGTCTTCTTGTGATCACTTTGTCGATTTACTTTTAAACCAGACTGAAGGTTGATATAAATGTTGCAGCACCTGATTTCAGGTATGAATAGCTGGCATGTAGATGCCAACGAAAAAGGTTTGATTCTCGAACCATACACTATTGTAACGCCATACCCCATAAGGCGATAAAGGCCTGGATGCGGGTGGCTCAGGTATGTGGAACGTGGGACAAAACGTCCTACATAGCGTTGAATTTGGATGTCAGTCGAAAGGATTTGATTGGAAATTAATTAATTAAGTGCTAGGAGGATTAGACCCTAATCTACCCCTAAGTTTTACATTATAAACTAACTACTATCCTAAGTGGATTTTTAAATTCTATAATGGTAAAAATAGATCTAAATCCTATTAACCTATGACCTAGATTTGGACACTATTATAAATCCTAAACTAATCCTAACCTAAGGAAGGGGACGCACAGACCCATGGGGATGGAAAGGATAAGGAGGGAAGGTAAGAATTTAATGGACAGTAAATAAGGTCCTTGCGTGGACAGCGCCAAGTTTTGCGGGGAACAGGGAAAAGCTAGGGACATTCAGTTAGTCATGAGACTAAACTATGTTTTCATGCAAAATTTGAAATTTACCAATTCGCCAACCCAAGTCGGTGGTGGCGTGAGGAAAAAGGAAAAGGCAGAGCCTTCAATGCATTTAATTTTCTTGGTCTTCGCAACCAGCCTGCCTTGGAAAGAGTATGGAGGAAATTTTGTTGTTCATTGTGTTCTTTCGGGTTTTTGGAAGTTGCTCTGCATTTGGTTTTTCATGGTTTTGTCGAACCAGTTGTGTTTGATTGTTATCTCTGTTTCTTTGGAAAATCGAAGGCTATTTCTGACCCTATAGAGGAAGGTGATTGTTTGGGAAGCTTGCTACTATCACCGTGGAAGGATATAACTCCTGTAGGCACGGTTTTCTTCAAGCTTCAAGGAAGATTACAGGCATGTTAAGCCCTTCTCCTTAAACTGCTTGCTTTGCTTAAACGTCTCATTAAAACAACCCTGCTCTTCTGATGAAGGGGGTTTTGGGTTTATTCGATTTTGCTGTCATGATTGATTGAGATGATTTTGGGTAGAGTCATTTTTCTTGCTGTTGCGATTCAAACTATCTTTGCATAAGTATTGAGTTGGAAATACAGCCCATGTTGTGTTGATTTTTTCGACAATATTGGGGATTCGTTCTTATATTCTGAAATTATGCTTTTGAATACTTAGCTGCGCTTTTTATTTTGTAAAAATGGATGAATACGACTTGGGTATTCGTGGGAGTTGAAGAAAGTAATTGTTCTTCTTACTGAAATTATAAATGAACTATGTTTTCTCCTTGTTGTGATGGAAAGTTGATTTTATTGTGTTTATGGATGCGGTTTGATCTTCCAGTTCGGACTATTGTCGTGAATACGATCATGGCTTAGTATTGTTGTGCAAATAAATGAAATACATGTGAATTAGCTTGCTATTTGAGACTGTTTTTGACTGTACCAAGCTTTCCCATCTAATACCCTATGCGGGTTTGCCTTGATAAAGGTATTGTTATATGAATATTGTATTTCTGGGTTCTGCGCATCATTGTGAAATAGGAGAATGCGGTTTTTGGATTTAAATGTTTGATTGAGAAGGAACTCAAACTAGGTATTCTTTGCATATGGCATATTGAATGAAAAGTGTACATGTTGTGTGAGTTTGTTTGACATTGTTGAACAATCGTTCTATTGTCAATATGGGTTCGAACTGTCATTATAAAACAAACATGACTTGGGTGTTCTTATTACATTTTGAAGAAAATGATTGTTTCTTTACTGAAATTATAAGGAAACGAGTTCTTCTTCTTTCTGTTGTTTTAGATTTTGAAAGAAATGGTAATTGGGGATTTATTGAGCATTATAGGTTAGGCTTAATGGAAGTGACAGTGGCATTTAGATTGTTTTCTGAGTGTTGTGTTTGTTTTTTTTGTACAAACGGAAGAATGAAATGATTCGTGTGATCTCTGATTTTGCACTATCATTCAAATACAAACTCGACTTGAGTGATTCTTATTGTGTTGAAGAAAATGGGTGTTTTCTTATAGAAATAATTACAGGGATGAATTTTTTTTCTCTTCTTGCTGTTTGAATTCTTGAAATAGCACTAGAGCTTCACTGTACACCTGGATTCGACTTACTATAGGTAACACCAAAGTGCAAATTTTTATTTATGAACTGTGTGTGTTCATGGATATAGAAAGTCGTGTGAATATTTGATTAAGCGACTGTATAACTGTTCATTTGGTTATAATACAGTGAAATAAGTATGAATTCTTCTAGTACAGTAAGAACATAGTATGCATTCTTTACAATGTTTGTTCTATGATGGATACAATGTTTTACCAACTTTTTTTTGGTATTTGTATGAGCCTGATTTAAAGGAAGTATTGATAGGGATGATATATTCTTCCTTGTTTTCATTTAAAGCTGAATATGAATGGAATTATTCTTTGCTATTGGAAAGTGAATTCTGAATGGATTTTGTAAGTTTCACTCTGAACTGTTATCCTTGATTGATGTCTCGTTTGGATTTAATTTTTAGTGTACAGTCATGAGGAAAGGAATAGGAGTGTGGATGGATAACTTGGAATAATGGTCATTTCTTCTCTTATACAGATAGAAATCTGTAATCGTTAGGGAACAAATTTTATATGGCTTGGGATTAAGAATCTATATTTTATTGTTGTTTACTTCTCATCTGTACTTGATTGCTTGAAATCAAATGAGTTGCATGAACTGAAAGGAAAGTAATTGGTTTATATTTTCAGTCAAATTTTATCCTTTGAATTTATTACTAATGTAAGGGAATGGAATTGATAGCAGTTATGTTATAACAGCAGTATACATGCTTGTATTCCTAGTTCTTACAAATGTTGTAATCTAGAATTGTTGAAGGAAAATACTTTTTGTAATGATTATTTAGGAAAAAGGACAGTAATCCTTTGACTGATTGGAATGGTATTTAGATGATTCACTTGTCATGTTGTTCATTCTTTTGATACTTAATTCTTGAATGATGTTCTGTGTAACGTTTCATAAAAGCAGGGTTCTTTTATTGAGATAGTTAATTAGAAGAACCTCATTTTAATGACAAGTGCTTAATATGCTCTGTTCAATGAACTGACCCGTGCAAGTAATTTTGCAGATGGAACTTGAGTAAAATGAAGACATGGTTGTTTTCTGATACTTCTTTTGATTGTCTGAAGATGGATTGTATTTGATAGTTATTACTCCTCTACGAGGAATTGAGAAAATACGAAACTACATTCTTCTATCTTATGAGTTGTAATGTTGTTTAATATAAACAAAGTCCAGTCGTTTGGACTGGAAAATGTATAGATTATGAAATGGATGGATGAATACAAATACAAGTGTGATATTTTAATGACTGTATCAGTTTGATATTGTTGATTAAGTTGGGAATATAACATTATTTCTTGATTTGGAATTATTCAAATGTTCTTGGATGAATTAAAAAGGAAATGACATCTATTCTTACCTAAATACAACTTTTACGTTGAAATGTGCAATTAGTTCATACTTGGGTTAAGATGAATTTTTAATTGACATTAAAAAGGATTAGGAAGAACATGATCTCATAACTGATGGTATTCAGGATTAGCTTGAAAGCTAAGGAATATCAAATAACTTAGGATTAGCTGAACTTTGTATTCGGACTCCGTTAATAGCCTCGAATGTTAAATTCAGAAAGTAAGGATATGGGAAAAACATATCCATGGTTAACAGACCTTAACTATGTAAGGTTAAGGAGAATAAATGAATAAATTCATTAAGAATTAGATCTCGTTTAAATGACTTCTAATGAGCTGGAATTCTGAATTTGTTTACAGTTGTGGAAAACTTGGTTAAGTTTAATAGGTTAAACTTATTAAGTCTATCGGTAATGGGATGCTCAATCCAAGGATTAAGGAAAGAACCAAGTAGAGAAAATGCAACCCTTCAGTACGAAGGAGTAGATGCATAGTAAGCTAGAAGATGGATTTAGTCTCTCTTAGCTACATACAACTATAACAAGAACGAGGATAAAGGATCAGCATGGCTACTGAAAGTTGATCTTAAATATTAAGATCATAACCAAATCATTTGAGCTGGATGTGTACTCTCAATGGGAGGATTCCGTAGGACATCGACATATGCCAGTTACAGCATGGTGTCTTCATGAAGGCGGGGCCTTCATGACGACACAATGTTATAGCTGACATATTACAATGCCCTCCCGAATTAAATCATCAAGATTACATAAGCTGAATATTAAGTTCTTGGCTCGGGATAGGAGTGTGATCACGTATACGGAGTGACTCCGGAGGACTAAAGATAACTAGACACACAGATTCATCTAGGGACGACACCGTATGTTTGCGTATCTTTAGTTACCATGAGTAACTTCCTATACTCGTTCATATTGATAGTTGGAGTTAGAGTTTGACCCTAAATTGGAAGGACTGGTAGGGACCAGGAAAGACCATTCTAGATAACAGACGAAGTGAGGTGAAGGACGTATTCCATTGGTGTGTATCACATCCAGGAATATGATCATGCAAAGCATGTGAAAATCTTTGGCCAAAGTATCGCAAGTGCTGGTTGCGTTGTCATAATCACCTAATTTAAGATGCAGGATGTCAGATGAATATCAGTAATAGATATTTAGATAGGCTTCTTAAATGGATCACTTCGATAACCGGAAATGGTAAGATAACCTTGTATATATATTATACTATGCATGAATGAACATGAAGGATATGTAAGTTGCCGAGTCATGAAATGAGAGATCGTTGAAACTCCGAGCCATGAAAATGGGAGATTGGTAGTTCTTCGAGTCATTTACAGCAACATATGGAATCTGTTATATGATTGAATGGCACTGAATGTGTGTTCCATATTGCAAATATGTGAATAGAGAACATTAGTTTTAAAAGGAAAATTGTGTGATCCAAACTGCATTATTTGGACAGAGAACAATTATTAAAACTTGAACGTGTGTTTGAATTATATAATTCATAACAGAGAACGTTATATATAAAAATAAAAAAAATTCCCTTGTTCTAGTATCTTAAAATGGGGATGTTACATCTTCAGAGATCCATCGTAAGTAAAAAGTCCCACAACTTGAGATATGGTCAAATGTTACCCAAAAACACCAGTTGATCATTCACACATGCATGAGAAATAAGAGGGTGTTGTTTTTTGGTGATAACATTTTTGGCACACCCGGTGGGACAAACATTAAAATATTAAATTTTATCATTTGTTAAGTTGATGTGTTCTTGGTAAAATTATAGCCTCTGGAGGCTCTACATAAACACTAAAGCAAGATTAAAGCAGTGAAGGCTCGAGATACAATAAAGAAAAAGAGTGATGCGGGGATTCGAATAGTACTTACCGCAACAAAGCATTCCTCAAACCCTGCAGACCAAAGAAGAAGGCGACAAGTGACTCAGGTTTTCGAATCATGCTAACTTGAAGTAATGAATGTTTAAAGGTGTGAGTCAAGTTGTCCCCAGATCCCGTAAAACAACCCAGGTGATGGATAGTGTTGTGGGAATTCGAATCAAACCAAGTGCAAAGTAAATCCTGGGTTAAAACTCATAGCAAAGTACTCGTCAAACCCCACAAAGAAAGACTAAGGAATCAACTAGCTTAGGTTAACAAATCAAAAGAACTATAAAGAAATAGGGGTTCAGAAACCTGAAAGTCAAGCAAATCCAAAAACCTGCAAAGAAGAAAAGGTGGGAGAGCTGAAGTAACACATACCCAAAAACTCGTAACACATCTGACAACTCCACTATTCTAAATAACCCATTTTTTGGGTTGCATACCTTTTCCCTTTCCTTTTCCATCCATTTTCTTTCCATATATTTCCATTTTATTCATTCATGAAGTTGTGCAATCATGACTTCATTTCCTTCATGGGACTCTCATTTATAGTAGCAGTGTCATTCAAATCCATCTCCATGTTGTTACAACACACCTCCAAATCAGCTTTATGAGAAAAAACATAATGATTATTCATACCCATATGAGCCAAATACAAATCAGTTTGGTCACCCACCAAACTATGGAGTTGTTCAAGAGTAGGAGTATGTAGATTTTGGACACCATCCTACACCTAGAGATGCTTATTTGAAAATAAAGATTCAAGTTGTAGAGTTGAGCATGGTGCAAATGAGAATTGAGAAGACTATGAATGAAGCCAAGATTGTTTCAGGATTCCTTATTTGTGGGCGGATCTTATACCAAGTAAGTTCAATACTCAAAAAAATCTACAGTTTATAATTGAAATAATGACTCAAGTTGTAGAGTGGGTTAAGAGGATGGAGGATCATGAATAAAGTGTTAGGTATCCCTATCAATGGGTAATTCCTATAGTACCATCTCACATCCCTCCCATTCTTCTTTCCCAAACTACACCATTTTATCATCAGCTTAATATCCCTATCTTTCTACCTACTAATGAGGCTAAAATATGCCTCATCAATGTGTAATGAATACCCTCATTTTACTACCCTTTTAATCAAGTTGTCTGCATTTCATAATTTTTATTTGATCCAAATATAATTTTAGGATGTAATTTTCCATCTTTTGTTTGATTTAGTTCAAATGTATAAAAAACCTATAATTCCTAACAAATTGTGTGGAAATTTAGTTGTTCGAATAAACAGATCATATTTTGTAAGGATAAGAAAATTGTGAAGTAACCAACATCTTTTTGAGGAAGTTGGCTAAAATGTGGCTTAGCTCCGAAACTCCAGTACTTAGCTCCGGAACTTTAGCAATTAGTTTTGAAAGGTTTCCCTTTAGTTATGGAACTTCTCCAAAGTTCTGGAATCAATGGGGATCTTCTTACTCTATCAAAATTCAGTTATAGAGGAAATAATGGGCCTTCTAATAAAAAATAGACCAACAATTTTCCAGTTCTTCACACTCCAAATATACATATGTAAGACCAACAGCTGTATATCCAGATAGTTTTCTAAATTTCATATCTACTCTGGGCACTATTTAGTTTAAATAGAATTTGTAGGTGGAAGGATAGCTATTGAACACTCATGATTGAAAAGGCATCTTCAGATGGAAATATATATATATATATATATATATAACTTAAGATAGATGTGGAGCCTCCTCCAGTTAGTTTTGTAAGATTGAATAATTCAATAATAAGAATAGCCATTTAATTTTGAGAGCAACATATTGTGTTAACTCCTGATTTAAGGTAGAGCAAGGGCCCACTCCTCTAAGAAAAAGGATCTTCTCTTTCATTGGTATTTATATTTTCAAGTAATTTTTATAATTATGTTATTTAGAAATTTTATGGAACTTTTGATTCAACAATTAAATTATGTTATGTGGAGTTATCTATTATCCATGTACGTGTTATAGTTTACATTCGTATCTCTTTGAAAAACATTTTAAACAACATTTACAAGGTCTGTTCAATTATGTAAAGTGTGTTTATTTCAAGAAGTGTGTTTAATTCGGTAAATTTTGTTTATTTCAGCAATGTGTGTTTATTTTAGTAATTTTCTTGCAGTTTAACTTCAATAAGGCTTTGGCTAAGAAGATCTTAAGATACTACAAAACCCCCCAAACGAAAAATAAAAATAATAGTAATTACAATCAATTACTAGTTCACCTGAGACTTCACTTGTTACATATAGCTTCAGACACACCCCTGGTTTAATATGACATCAACCATAAGTTGATCAAATGAAGGGAATAATGACACCCGTCATTTTTGGCACCGTTCCTGGGGAATCACTATTTGGAATTGTCTAATTAGGTGTCAATAAGAAAAATAATCACACGTCTAGTTATTGAAAAATCTCCCGTACATTATCATAAAATTTATGAATAGACCAAGATACTCAAAGGGTATATTTATCCCAAAAACATATCAACAAGAATTATCAGCATTCTGTGGTTCAACTAGGGAATTTGAGCAAGAAATAAAAGCACCACTGTCCCCTATCAGATAAGAAGTAGAACTTCCACCATTGGAATTTATGGCTCAATCACCAAAAGGAGGTGGAACTTTTAGAAGAAGGATTATATTCCAAGACCCGTTAAGAGCAAGTTCCGATTCTCAGTTGAGCAGTCAACCTCCTACCCTTGATTTCTCACCTTTTCTCAAGCGGATCATATACCACGTTGATTGGGGGGAAAATTCAGAATATATTGTAGATATGGTCAAAGAAGTTGAAAGAGAACTTGATAGGACTTTCACTTATCCAATTCAGTTTGGGGATGATGACACACCTATGAAAAATATTTCACCTGCACACTTGCCCACATTTAGAGGGATGTCTTATGAGGACCCTAACCATTTCTTGTTTAATTTTAAAGTATTATGTCAAACCTATGACTACAAAACAGATAATAAAAAAAATCAAGTTATTCCCATCTACTCTGAAAGATGCAGTAATGAGGTGGTTTATGGGATTAACATCCAATTCCATTACCACTTGGGATCACATGGAAACTGCTTTCTTAGACAAGTATCATGACTACTATAGAGGGAGAAATGGGAAGGAAGAAGTTTGTAGGATCAAATAGGAAGAGGATGAAAATTTGGAAAATTATTTAGATAGATTCCTCTTCATAGGTAAAAGGTGTGGATTTTTACTCCAAGAAGATCTTAAGATACTACAAAACCCCTGAAAGAAAAATATTGGAAAATTATTTAGATAGATTCCTCTTCATAGGTAAAAGGTGTGGATTTTTACTCCAAGAAGATCTTAAGATACTACAAAACCCCTGAAAGAAAAATAAAAATAATAGTAACTACAATCAATTACTAGTTCACTTGAGACTTCACTTGTTGCATATAGCTTCAGACACACCCCTGGTTTAATATGACATCAACCATAAGTTGATCAAATCAAGGTAATAACAACACCCATCACCTACTACCTCTATTGAGAATTCCACTTCTCCATCTTCTACCCTTCCATCACACCTTCATTTATGTTCCCTTTTTCTTCCAAACCTAAATCTCCTCCACAAGAAAGTGTAAAACCTTACCCTTCACCAAAATCATTGTAAAACCATTTGAATCCCAACCTACCCCTCCTCTTGCATTCCCAAATCCATTTTGGGAAGAAAATCAAAATATCCAAGAAAGAGGACAACAAGTTGAAGAACACATTATAAAATAACTTGCAAGAAATCAGAAGGAATGTTATTTAAAATTTGAGTTCAACCATATGCCACTAATGATTAAACCTTCAACAAAGGTTGGGATTGAAGAGAAAAAGTTTAAGGTTGTTTTTGTTGATGAACAAACATAAAAAGAAGATGATCAAAAATCATTGTGTTATGATTATAGTGTGCACGATGACACTATATTCATGGAGGCTATTGGTTTATCTCCATAAGAGTCAAAAATGAAGGAGAAAAAATCATATTTAGAGGGCTTGGACGAAGAAGATATCATAGAAATATTCTTGCTTTATTTTGGTAATGAAATTTCATATTTTTCTTCTCCTTAATATTTTATTGAATCTAATTTTGTTGATGAGCTTTCCATGGAGGAGAAAATAACACAAGAACCTACTGAAATCAATCCTCGTGAAGAAGAAATGGAATACTTTGATCTTTCAAAATTCATGTTGGATGAGGAAATTAGACATGTATATTAGTTTGGTCTTCAAGAAAAGGAGGGGAAATTCCCAAGTGAGCAGTAAGTCTTAACTAGTTGCAGTGACCAAGAAATTAATTGGATGCTACAATCAGTCATGAGGAGTTTCATGCTGAGGAGAAGGAGGATGATGAAAAAATGCCAAATCATTCATCAGGTAAAGGCATATCTGCTTGTAGAGGCAAAGAAAGGCACAAATGATCTTGCAAGTATCCATCTTTAGGAAGAAATTTTGCATGAAGATCCCAACTGTGGGATTGAGATTCAAAGGAATGGGTAGATTCAGATGATCAAAACATGCCCAATAAAATATTTGGCTTCTTTATATCTGAGGAAGGAGTTGTAACCTATCATGTTCACTATAGAGCATAAAGAAGAGCTTTAAAGTCCCAAGGATTGTTTGCATTAACTCTTAAATCCAAATATAAAGAAACTAAACAATGTATTTGTTCTATTTCTTGATGATACCTTGGTGAAAAGGGTGGAAAACCAAATTCTAGTCAATTCTTCACTCTTATCCATAACCATGTGCAGTGTTAAATCAATCACATGGTCCCAATTTGTCAGGAAGGGAAGCTACTTCTCCCTGCCAGTTGCAAGATTTGTTTGAGATTCCCATTTTTATAGTCAGAGTAGAGTAGGTAGGTTTGTGTTCAGTAGAATAATTTATTATGCATGCTCTGCATGTTTCCACTTTGAACATGTATGATCTTCCTATTTATACATAGTTTTGTTTTTGTTTCTATTGCATAATACATTTATGAAATGACAGTGTTCATGTGGAAATCATATTGCTAATATAGTTCCAACTGTATCCAAATCAGCAAGTGATCCAGAACTTTACAATTCTTCACATTTGCCTAGAAATCAAATCAGTTTGTTCTTCATACTTGGAAAAAAATCAGATTTGGGATAGGTTCAGATGTTCATCCTTGTCCTAGCAAATCATTTATAGAGGGAAGAAAAGAATTTTTAGATTCAAAACAATTTTCCACCAAATTTGTTTTACTTCTAAAAGAAATAAAGTAAAGAAATTCCAAAATCCTGAGCTAAGTAGTTGGGGGTCAGAAACCCGCAGAGAAGGGAAGTTGAAGAGTAGCCCATATTTTTAATGTGACATTTTTGTAAAGTAATGCTCACTCGCAAACTCAAGTAAAGTAGTTGCAAAAACATGTAGAGAAGGGCCAAAGCAAAGAGTAATGTAGAAATTTGAAGTTAAACTACTACAAAGTATTAGGGGGTCAAAAATCTGCAAGGAAAGCACATGCAAAAACCCAAAAAGAAGGGTGAAGAAGGAAGCAATGGTACCTCAAATTCTTGCAACAAAGGATAAGAGTAAATGGTCATAAATTTTGACCAAGTGCTCCATTTTTTGAGATCTTAGAATTTCTGGAAATTTCTCATCAAGCCTTACACCATGGAATTTGAAAAATCATCTTTTGGTGGGGGTGGGTGGGAGAAAAATGAAGAAAAATCTCCTAGCTCAAAATACAACATCCCACGCAGTTGAAAACACAATAATGAAGGCATAAGGGAAAATTTCTTCTCCATCAAGGCAGAGGACATGAAGGAATGGGATTTCAAGGGCCTCCATGATGTTTTGTAGGAATTTACTACCCTTTGTTGGTTGGTGAATCCCAGATTTTGAGTTACCTCTTCTCTCTCTCTTTCATTCTTCCATATATTGTAAAAGAGAGCTCATTTGTTGGTGGTTGGACATTTTAGAATGTTGATCTCTCTTCTTCTCAGATATTGGGTAGATGTTGGAGCTCCAAGTCTCATTTTTTAGCATTGTAATGATGAATCATGCCTTCTACCTTTAGTATGATGTATTTTGAAATTTTTTGAAGCAAAAAAATCAAGTTTTTTGTTTTTCTCACTTCTATAGCTTGGGATTTTACTGATTGATCTTTTCTTTCTTCATGTTTTCAGGTATTTTGTGCATTTCTTACTCTCATGGAAAGATTAAATGATGTTTTGCTTATGAAACTAGTGCATTGAGTGTTTTTGTGGTCTATGGTTCTTTGTCCACCCTCTCCATCTCCATTTTCTCCCATTTTCATGCATTTGAAAATATCCCAACCCCATTTTCTGGTGTTATTGTTGTCGCCAAATCACTGCACCCTCCGAATGGCCAGGATGTGAATAGGACGTTCGGTGTGATTGGGACACATGGGATCACCTCTCAAGCTGTGGGACTTGGGCTCGAGGTGAACCTCCGGAGAAGGCCGGCTTCCTCTTCCTAAACTAAGTGTTGTACTACTCCTAGTGTAACAAAAACGATTATCTAGTCCTATGCTAACATTTTCATGGGGTTTTAGGGAAAGAGTTTTACAGAAATGAAACTATACTAGGGATGGTGATGCACCGAATAAAGGGTGTCTTCAGATTTAGGAAGGGTTAATTTGAAGAGGGTGTGTGCACCACAGGTCAACTTCACCTACTGCAACTTAGAGAGGGTACAGGATACCACAAGCTAAGAGACACGCGTTCCTTTCGTTAAACTTTATCAAACCGAGAAATATACCAGTTTCCCAGTGAAGAAGGATGAACTCAAGAAGGGTGAACAGACACCACAACTCAACTGCATGCAATACTTCACCACTCGATAAGCACAGAACTCCAAGAACCTGCAATAGAAACTTAAACTTGCACAGTGTACCTGCAAGTATGAGAAAGGCACAAAGAAGCATAGAAGGATGAAAGGACCGAGATTAGTCACAAAACACACACTTTTATTGCTTCAATAACATGCACAATGCATCATATATTCAGAAGAGGCAATAGTTGCCATTACAGTCTTGAAGAGGAGGCTTGAAAGTTCTCTCAACACACAAGAACAACCTGCAGAAGAGAGAGGACCCTTGAAAAGTATACACTCTTGCCTGAGATATCTAACTGTCCAACTTGTCTGAACTGTTGGAACCCCTTGAAATGAGCTTCCAACTTACATTTATAGAAGAATATGTGAGAAAGAAGAGGAAATGGTCATAATTACATTCCTAAATTGAAGGCCCATGATGTATTTATTGCAGTTAGTTGAACTACCTGAGAAGGTTCCATCATGGGTCATTAATTGCCTGATGACCAAGTCTTCTCAATTAATTAAAATAATATTTAAATAAAATATTTAAATAATAATAATAAATATTATTATTAAAATATTTAAATAAAAATATTAATTTAATTAACATAATGTTGGGACCCCCCCGTTGACCCGTTTGACTTGAAGAGGAGGGGGGTCCATGTGGATGGAGTCTGCACAAATCTCAACTCGGTGAGTTTCGAATCCTCTAACTTGGTGTTGCAATCGATTTGAACCCCACTCTAACTCTTTCCTTGCCTGCATGCCAACTCACCACCAATGTATCGAGCTCTAAAATAAGCTTTGTCTTTTACTCCATGATCAAGTCAAACTCCTCTTATTCCTTGTCATCTACTGACTCAACGATCCGAGCTTCCTTACATTAAACTTCTCTTGACGCTGCGTTGGTCTACCTCGAATGAAACCACCTTGTCATTCCCAAAGACTCCCAACAGCTGCGAGCTCAAACATTCCACCGAGCTCAACTCATTTTTGCTGAGCTCCACGATTGACTCGAGCTTCTCAGCCTCCCATGTATTACTTTGATTGAAAGTCTCAAAACTCTGTTTGATTCGCTTGTGAATTTCCTCCGACGGGCCTAACTTGCCCGGATACTTCATTCCCCATCTCAATTTAACTCGGGTAACTCACTTACTCATTTCCTGGCAAACGTGACTTGGTCATCCGAGCCCTTTTCACGAGTTCATTTCTGAGCCAAATTCACACATCATTTCATCGAATCTGGTTTGATTTGGTACCTTAATGGCACGTTGAGCTCTTCCTAACACCGAGTCAATATCATTTTCATGTTAAAATAATCAAGCTTTTATAGGTGATTATTATAAATCTCAAACAACTTAAACTTTATAAATCCATTGATTCCAACTCGTCGTCGAGTTCAACCTCATGTGGCTCACGTTGATCTGACTTCCACGAGCCTTGCATTGGCCATAGCTCATTTCATATCAGGCTTCCTTCGCTACTGAATCATCTGGCCGATCAACTTTGTGCATTAGATTGATTTTTGGCAAAAGAGCCCCGGTTATTTGGGTAGTGCACTCAGCAATCTCGGCTCCAATCAACAATTATGCCACTATTGGGATCTTAGTATGGCATAGGTAGCTGTGAGCTACACAATATACTAATTTTTTTCAGAAAACTAAAAGATCCTTTATGTTACAATCTGCAACACATAAAATAAGCCCTTCAAAAAAAAAATACGTTGAAAAACTAGGGCAACCAAAAGGACCTTGGAAAAATGTACAGGTAAACCACCATATGAATTCTTCCTTAGTCGTGAATCAAAGCTAATAGAAATAAGCAGATAAAAATCAGCTCAAAAACTATAGTATAATCGTCCATCGTTAAAAATAACACAGTTTCTCTGAACCTGGTAAAGAAAATTGTTATTGTCTGATTGGACGTATATAATGGAAGGGTAGAAATAAATATTGCCTACTGCAACACAGAGTTTCTCAAAGAGACCATTTACGAGTGACAGAGATGTTGCATACAAAACGGCCGACCAGGTATTTTCAGAGTTGACCTTCACATTCAATTCGCTTCTAGGAGAAGAAGTGCTGAGCAATACGAATCGTTTCATTCTGCACCATAAAAAACCTTCATCTCCTGGTTCGGGAAAATTTTATGAAGCCTTGAACAGCGTGACTCCAATCCATCATACACGGCAGTGAATTTTGTTTTCTGCAACTGTGCGTGGGAGCTTGTCTTAACGACCACTGAATGCTCAGTGTGGTAGGCAGAACGTGTAGAGCCTCCTTCGCCCATCTCTGTTTACAAAACGGCCGACCAGACAACCACGTCAATCCTATTAAACACCTCCACTGCCTCATTCCCATGTCTCCGACTCACCCTCCGTGTGACTGGCACAAAGACTCAGACCCACTCCAAGCTGCGCAGAATTTTCATTCTCTCTCCATACGGAAGTCTCATGACGGATTGCCATCGTCAAATCTCCACGCCTGGCAGTGTTTGCCCCGAATCTCCCCTTCACGGAAGTTTGGTCATGGTTTGCCACGGTTATATTTCCACGCCTGGCAGTTTGACCGGATTTCTCCCATTTTTTGGCTGTAGACTCAACTTCTCCCACGCCCGGGATTCTTGTTTTGGCTTTGACATCACGTCATTTCCCCTTGGCATTGCTTGCCTTATTTCCCACGTCCAACGGCTTTGGCCAAATAATTCACGGGCCCCGGCCTCAACTTCGCCACGCAGATTTGGCAATCCGACCCAATTTCTCCACTATTCCCACCTTTGCGCGGGATCTTCATGAATCTTCTCCTGCCGAGTTTCCTTCAACATATTGGGATAACATTAAACTCTCAGTGCAAACATTTCAGCTGTAGCTTGTAAGGTGTGATAATCCCGACACAATCCTTTGTGCCCAGCCAACTTAGTGACTCGGCTGAAGATGCTCATATAATTGCAAAGCAATTATGCTCCATGAATATTCTGATATGAAACAGTTCCACCTCTTGAGATCCGTTTTCCATGAGTTGCATTGAAAATAAATTTAATCAAGTCTCCTGGTAACATTCTTACTGTCACGTTTAATTGATTTTCATAAAAATATCTTGAAGGAAAATCCTGAATTTGAGGATGCATACGATGCTGATCAGATAACAACATTGGACAACTTACTCCGGGACCTTTTTTGCTCAAACGGGCTTCTACTATACTGCAACATCCCTGTGCATCGAATGCTCGCCGCTTTGAGCGTAGAACTGAAATTATCCTAGGAAAGTTCTGTGAGGAAGTAATTGGTTATACGCAGCGGGCTACAGGGTAGAGAAGTAAAACTTATCTCAGAAAAATGAGTGGCCTCCAGAGAGAGTTGATTGCGACAGCTGCCGTAGGGTGATCCCAAGGAACCGTTGGCGTTGATCCTGATGTTCTGGTTGCATGCGACCATAGTCGTGATCAGTTGTTGTAAATCTTGCCGCTGTGTAGTAAGAATGAGATAAGGTTTTAATTGAGTTGTCTCGCCTTTTTCATTTTGGAAATTCTCTTCCATGGAAGAAGCTCGACCAAATCTTGAGGCAGCTATTGTCTTTGTCAAGTCATTAAAACTGAATTCATAATCCAACAAGGAAGCATCAATCTCTCCATGTTGAATTAAACCGAGTCGAGCTCGTCATTTCTCTCTGCCTCAATGAGCCAAACCATCGAAACATTATCCGCTCCTATCGAGACTCTTTTATGACAAGCCAAAGTTGGACAACCGAACTTACATTTCCTACTCATGACTCGTCTCTTTAGTTTTCGATTTGACACTGATGACCAGAAGTGGGTCCATGGGACCAATGTCATGATTTGATAGCAATAAGGCCCTGTTTTCCAATTGTTTCCATGTGCGTACCGAGTGAGATAAGCTTATCGAACTCCTCTGTTAGTGTAGGATTTCCTTTCGCATGCATCTTGGAAAAAATGAGCGATCTCCACCTAATGACCTTGGAAGTGGGTATTTTGGGACCAATGTCGTTGTATTTGATAGTAATAAGGCCTTGTTTTCCAATTTTTAGCATGTGCGTAATAATTGGAGGAACACAACCCTCATTCCTCGCAATGTCATCACTGGATCATCATAGTGAGCTTAAGTCTACATTAAACTGGGTGGAAGCCATCCCTCTCAATTTCTACCCAAAGTTGAGAAAATAGTCAAATCTCATTAAACACCATAATCATGAAAGATCGGACTTTGGTGTTCCTCATCGCCTTATTAATGAGAATGGAACAAGAATTAAAAAATTGCACAAGGCCTACACCAAATTTTTTACAGAATGTGTTAGTACTTTGCAACTCATTGGTTCCCTTCACCATCTATACCCACGTAGAAAATAGGTCAAGTTGAATCTTCTCATAAATCTCTCAATAAAATTCTTAAATGAAAGTGGTTGACGACATTGGTAAGGATTGACTTTACATGCACATTCCTTGTCTTCCTATAATCCCCCCTCTATCGTACCATTACATTTGTGCCTCTACCCCCATTTTATCCATAATTTATTTCTATTTAGTCTATGCTACAAAGGTCATCACTGAGACTCTCGATAGCTTCAAATTCCATATCATCTTGTAGAATCTCTTAAGAGAAATTGAATCCTCTTTGATGATGCTTTAGTCACCAATAACGTTTGGCACAACATGAGCTACATAGAAAAACATTATTTTGTGACAACTTCTGAGGGTAATTGTTGTGTCCAAATGGCTACAAAAAGTGCATTAGTGACCCATGCCTTTATGAAAAATGTGTTTGAGAGTGAACATTGAAGATATGGCGATCTCCCCCTTTCCTGATTCAGGTTAAATCTTGGGTCCTGTCACCCCAGTTCAAGGAATGGACCAAAAATCAATGAGGAAATGTTTTCTCACTACCTTTATCTGTGGACCTCACCATCAGCCTCAACAATTGATACCTCAATCTAATGCTAATTATTTCCTATCATCCAAGCTGTAATTCAACATTTCCCAATCTTAAGTTGTACCATAGGATTATTTTAAAGCCCCTATTATCCTTCTTCAGCATTTATCTCCTTGGTCAATAGTGCCCAGGGGTGTCCCTCTTCTACAAGAGTATAGACACCAAGATTAGGTCACACTTACTACTAGAAACTTTGGGAACCATTATCAACATGAACACACTCACAGAACCCTGTGATAGTTATACCCCACACTAATATTCAGAGGTAAGTATACTTGAATCCATTTCCTCACAACATTTACCTTAGTTAATCATTCCTAATACCTAAGATACATTCCCACAAAAGAACATCAATAGATCCTTGAACTCACCCTGGGGTTGCTCTATAAATGCATAGTGGTGTTTCCTTCACTGTTTCTAAGACCTAACTGATTGTGTCATGGTTTCAAAACCGCACTTTCTTCTTCTTCAATCTCATGTCTCTTATTGGGATTTGGATCTACTTTCTCTTTCCTACATTACATAGAGATCTTGGCGGAAATTATTAGTCATAATCTCAACATTTCTAATAAATCTTGTCACATCCCATCCCTTTTTGATGCCGTGTTACCCCTTAACAGGATACCGGTTGCTAAATGTTGAACTGGTTTACGATTGGTCAGGATAAAAAACCCTATTGCGTAACCTGAGTATGCGAGCTACACGTACACATGTGTACCCTAAAAAGAATATACACACTTAGACCATATTTACATGGACAACCACACAAGCATCGTGTCTCTCCATGTGTGCATACATTCAGAGCCATTTGGAATTTACGGGAAATTATTCATGTATTGGACTTGATGTTATATGTATTTACCTCTGTTGGGTAACCGTTTTTGGTACTTGATTGCATCAATATCGGTAGTGACAGTAAAGTATAGCACCTAATGCATTATAGCTGTAAGATAAGAGTTAGTTATCTTGGATGGGAATAACGATTATGTATATCAAGAACCTTCTATTGGTTGCTATAATTACTGTTATCACCCATTTACTGGAACATCCAAACATTGCTGGAACCCACATGACTTGCTGAAATCACCTATTCTTAGATGCATTATATGTATTCATTATGTGGATACTTAATGATCTTTATAATGACCCCCCAGTGTCACTTGCCTAAACTTTACTGGACCTCATAGTTGACTGCTATCATGCTAACCTTCTTTTGATGATACGATGATCAAAGGCCTGACAAATATTAAGGGATTGATATGCTGATCCATAAGCATCAACAGGTTCTACCTAAATTGTGACTATCAAGGTCACAAATATCTGAAGTCGGTCTCTATGTTTTATACCTTGACTAAAAATTAGACCCAACAAGTAATTTACCAGTCATATCTAAGGATAATACCAACTCAATCTGACCCTGACCAGTCCCATAACCTTGGCTAGACCTCTCACCTTTGAGAAAGTTGTAACGTAGCTTAGGTCCTAGACCTATCGTTACTTTTAAAACATTGGTCATAAGTAGGAGTCAATGTAAGACACATGAAATCATATTAACTACAAGGGGACCTTGTTTATCTCTTACATTACCTTGTTTATCACAACCATTCAAAATGACAATTGCCGTCTATGAAGTATCACACTTCCGTGAACTAGCATACACTAAGCAGTCCAATGGTCATAAATGGAATTGTTGATACCTATGATGTTATGGTCCTATACCCTTGGGTATTACAGGATAGTTCCTCCTAGCCAAATGAGGGGTGAATTTTTTGTTTTTCAGCTATGGATCATGAAGTCTTTGAACCCACGTTTCCCTCGATCAAGGGACCAACATTTAATTAGGTATTACCTTGTTGGATTGATTGACCCATGTATTTGTCTTAATCATTTCGAAATTGTTTAAATAAAACATTGAAAGGTCTTCGCCATGGAAGAAAGTTTGGACCCATTAAGGGTTGATTATTTAATTTTTCTTCTTAATTGAATCACATATTAAAATTGATTGTAAGTGTTTTTATCCCTTTAAAATGCTTACACACTACCATTTTCATCCTTGGAAAAGTGATGCAAATAAATTCTTATTGTTCTAAACCACATGGGACTTATGGTGCATTTATGTAAAATAATCATTCTTCTTTCTTTCTTGCATTTAGCTCGAAAGAACTTCCTCAACATGCTGTTCATCCTTAATTATGTCATCGATATTATAGATATTTACTTGGTTATGTATTTAATAACCACATTGCATTTTAGTATTCTTTATTTGTTGCATTATTATCTCACATTAAAATCAAGGGCAACCTATACACTGGAAGTCATGCCCAGCTGATGGTTGACACAAAGAATTGTAGAAATCACATTTCTCTCTCTCTCTCTCTCTGTCTCTTACCAAACTTGCACAAAATCAAATATACACATCTTTCTTAAACAACATCTTACCCGAGAACATCTGTTAGTGATCACACGATCCGATTGGCAGGTACTCCCTAGCTCGTTACCTCTGTCGATTCATCATCTCAAAAGACGGCCCACCCCTACCACAACATACCTGAAACCTCTCCTTTTAGATATCATTCTTCGTAGGATGCCTTCCTAACCAAAAAATTATGTTCTAAATACACACAGTCAGTCCTAAATAACATAAGCTAAACAAACGTAAGAAAATCATTGTTAGGATCGTGTTTTTTCTTAGCATTCTTCTTGGCTTGTGTTTTGAGGTGTGAGACTACAAATCCCCATTTTTCTTCTTCCTTACACACTCCACCATCATATTTGGACTATTCTGACTTTTTCTGAGTGTGTCAGGGCCTCATATTCTCATTCTCAGGATTTTGGGTTTGATTCTTTACTTAATTTGATTCACAACACCAATTTTCTTCCATTCTTTCTAATTTCGCCATCACCAACTTCGGTCCAAAGACCTTCATCGGTTCACATATGACCGTCATCGATTAAACCCTAATTGGTGTCAGCTTCTGGATTTCTAGTTACTTTACCTAGAATAGCTTTCATTACTACTTCTGTTCTATTTCCAGCCCTCAGGGCATCATCATATTTCTCCCTTATTGATTATTTTTTATCATACACAGTTTCACCAGTACAAATCCAATATTCCCACTTCATTTTTTTAGACATATGGTTTCTTCCATAATGACTGGTATCGGTTTCAGAAAAAATTCATCGATGTTGTCCTAACTGTCATTGCAGTTATCCTGACCCTCATCGGTTTGCCCAGAACCATCACCGGTCAACCTAACCGTCATCAGTTGTCCTGTGTTTAATTTTTAAAAATCTAGACATTGATCTAGATTCACCTCCCAAACCCCATTATTCTCTATTTTTACTATTTTTTTTGTCATCTACATAATACAGTCTTACCAGGTCAGCACTTGTTCACATGGTGCTGACTCGTAGCTAGACTAACACCCTCATATTCCACACTAGTCGTCAACCACTCCCACCCAGTCCTTCACTGCACCTTTCGTCCTATCACCCATAGATCGAACCTTACCTACCACCATTTCTACCTATGAAATGAGGATTTTGCACGACTCCTTGATCAGAATCCCACAGCCTTAACAATTCTACCTTTCCCACTCTTCCACCCTGAGACTTCTCTGGTCAATTGATATATGGCATGTTAGTATCAATCTCCCATGCCCTTGTTCCTACTGCAACATTACCCTCACTTGTTTCACCCCTCGGTAGTTTCGCAGCTAGGACCCATGTACCCGTCATGATCACCGCATAAACAGTTTCCCTCGTGCATGTCATATCTATTGTCCCCTCATCCACCACCCAAACCATAGCAAAATCCACACCCATTGTCTCACAAATACCCATTGCAACACAACTTCCCGTGGTGTCGGTGACCCCTACTCCATTCTAAAATATTGTCCTCTCCATCCCGCAAACATTTCCCCCAATCACTACTAGAGTCACGACATAGCCATCCCACCTACATACACCTACTATCAACAACCACCCTATCTTGTCTATCACCCATTCTGGATATGTGCCTTCCATGTCGGTTCCTTATTCTCAACCTCCCTATTAGGTTCAATATCCACCTCCTTATGCCATAGGAGGTGTCCCCCCATCATAACCTACCAACGATCCTCATCAAGTTGATGATGGAAAAGATGCAAACACTGGAAGCATCAGTTTCTCGTCTCACGCAATTCCCTCACCTATGATGAATTTTGTAATGAGCCTATTCACCCATCCATTTCCATTTGACCATACCTCATACATTGGGAGATGCCAAAATTCAACCGCTTCAATAGCAAAGAAGATCCGCAACAACATTTGTGGTCCTTTAAACATGGGTGTTATCGTAATTGCCCATGATGATGATTTACTTTTGAGGACTTTCCCAATGTCCTTGACAGGACTTGCATTGGACTAGTATAGTGGACTACCAAGACACTCCATTTACTCATTCAATCAAGTAGCCCAAGCCTTCCTAGATCACTTCTCCATCAACATTGTTCAAGAATGTTACCATGACTGACCTCTGTTCCACATGACAATATGACGACGAGTCTATCATTGACTTTGTCACTTGCATTGGTGCATCCTTATAAACCAACTCACATTCCAATTGCCTCAAACTGAGCTTATAGAACTATTTACTTAGGCATGTGCTAGACACATCTCACCAACCCTACATGTGTAAACTTTTCACACTTTCAATGAGGTATTCACCATGGCATGGAAATTGGAAATTCAAGCTATCAAAGAGAAGAAGATTCAACTTCGTAATAAGAACATCGCGTTCAAATCAAATGATACTTCTTCATCTTCGAAACCTCAAAACAACTATTCAAATCCCAAATGCATCTACGAATGTCCATGGTTCTCAAAGTCTGGTCCCCCTCATCAATCAAACCCATCAAAACCCCCTTCTAATCTTTCTCTTATCCAAGCTTTCCAATTCAAATGAGAACAACGAAATTACACTTCCCTAAGAGAATCTTACTCCTTCGATTTTGGAAAAGATCTTATTAAGGTAGGAGCTCATTACCCTTCCACCCATAAGATCCACATACTAGTTTCGACCCTAAGTGACATATTCCTGTGTGGTATAAGGAACACGAATTTTGCAACTATCATTAGGTCAAAGGTCACAATGACAATAACTATGCATTACATTCAAAAATATCATTCAAGAAATGATAGACAAAGGAGACTTAGTCTTGGATATCTTGAATACACCCGCTAACCAAAGCCTACGCATCTTCAAGAAGCCATTCCCTAACCATGCCCCATCTTCCAGACAAGGGGGTTATACCTCAAACAATGATAGTGTTGTCTGCAAAGTCCACGCTATTTTCAATGACGCACCAGTTACTTCCCATTTACCTCATATTCCTTCCATAGATGAAATCTTAGTCCATGTGCTCCCCTACTTGCACCAGAACCTATTTCATCTACTCCTCTTCCCATAGAGGAATCCCCTTCATATTCTTCCTTCATCCTGTGAAAGAGCCTATAATCAACACACTGCCTTCGACCCCTCAAAATTCCCAGTAGTTGTCAGTGGCACCTCTCCTACTCATAGAAGATGCAGGTTCACCGCCTACACCAATGCAAGGAAATCCCACTTTGGCTGGCTTGTCCTCTCCTCTACCCATGGAGGATATTATAGAAGTACCACCGCTTGTAGATGACTATTCACCATCAGACCTTCAAGATCCCATTGATCTTCTTTCAGATGCTCTTACCCACGGAGTTCAAGGCTAACCATTTCCTGGTATCTCAAACACATTTTATGGGGATTGCCACTCAGTCCACGATTAGCTCCGCTTACAACAGTAACATTCTCACGCTTGGCCAATCACCTGGACTATGTCGATAGAGCCTTACTTTGGGGGCATCTTCTACTTCATGTTTCAACACAAATGCAGTTGTCACTCGCTGACACCTCCACTATCTATCCAAAAGTGTTTCGGCCCACCAAACTGAGACATAACCACAACTATCGCAAAATCTCCCATGACATCACTCATGGCTCAACTCACACCTCTACCCATAACCTAACATGCATTTGTACCCAAACCCATGCCTACATCATCTTCCTTGCCTAAACCTATCACTACTTTAGGGTTCATACCAACAGCTAGCCTTACTCATCCACCCATCAAATTAGATTTAACTACATCTTCCAAAACTAACACCAAACTTAACTCTGTCCCCTAAACAGAGGAACCAATCTCCTATATCTCATACCCCAACCTCGCCAACCGCACCCTTATCACCTTCACCCCTTCCGTTCATTCTAGGACCTCACCCCTTCGATTCTGGCCAAGAAACCCTCATCCACTGGGAAACCAAGAATGCAGTAACCCATTTCCCCATCGCAGACCTCTAATATACCCAAGCTGCCCCACACAACCTCCTGCCCTCACCTATAACATTTTTAACGCCCATACCTCCAATACCATCAATAACTTCTTCACTACCCACAACACTTCCTTCTCTTTCACTCACGCGTCCTGCCCAACCTACGCCACCTACCTCCACAACACCTCGGTTACCGCCATGGGTAACCCACCCTCTTCCACCATTTGCACTTTTCGCTCTACATCATCGTGTGTCTGTATCACCTTTACCCAAGAAGGTGGAACATAAATCCAAAAATCCACTACCCTCTAATAAGGTAGTTAAACCAACCACACATTATATTGTCTAGTTCATCTACCATGCCCCTACCCAAACAGATACAACCAACACCTAATACCACACCACACACCAAGTTAGTAGCCTAACCCACCCCCCCTCTTGCAAAGACTCTTCCTACACAATTAGCCGCACCTATACCCAAACCCACATTCACCTCCCATTATGATCCATTATTAGAGTCCTACGCTAAAATCCTAACCAACCTCCTCAAAAATTTTGTCATCACATTACCACCTCTGTAGACCTTACAACCCACTCAAACCCAAACCAAAAGTGTTTGACAGAAACCAAAATTTTTGCCTACCATCATGTGTCCAGGACATGATGTCAGAGAACTATAAGGCTTTAAAATTTGCTCTTGTCTAGTTATGTCCTCCTAGAAGAAAACTTTTACGATGATGATCTTCTTGATGAGGACCCCATTTCACCAACACTGATTTCCATAGTTCTTCCCTCATTACCTAATCAGTGACTAAAATCCTCCTCTCCCATAACTCTTAGATCCATCCCTGAGATTTAAAATTAACATGGTTCACATAAGAGAGTTGGTCAAACCACCACCCAAATGTAACTGCGCCCTACTCATCTCACAAGGGTCATACCCACCACTAGGGTTTTGTCCCTCTTGCTAGTATACCTTCCATGACACACCCTCTCCATCCAAATCCCCTTAGATTAATATGATCAGCATTGTCACCTGTTCTTAGAAAGACAAGGGCAAGGAGAAAGCAGCTGGCCCTTCAACCAACCCTATACCCAATATATCATTTGCACCCGCACCCAAAGTCATCATTTTCGCAATCCTGCATATCCCATTTTTTATGGAACCACACATCGTACAATGCTAAAACAACTACACCAATCCCCCCTCAAAATTTCTTTATATGACCTCATCCAGACCTGGAGTCACATCGTCAAACCCTCATGGAGGTCCTTCAATCTATCAAAGTCTTACTAAATGACCTCACACCCATAGCCTCCATCATTACCCCTCACCATGTATCCTCTCTCACTAGGTCTTCCCCTTCCTCTACACCTTCACCCACTTGCCAAGTGGCTGCCCTCAGTTTTAAAGACGAGGAGATCGATCCCTTTCAGTCTGATGACCCCGACCCCGCTCTGTTCATTTCCGTATTTATCGATAATATACACATCCGACGTGTTATGATTGATGGTGGTCCTAACATTAACATCATATCCTCCCATGTGTATGCCCAAATGTAAATACCTTCCAATTACATGCATAGTAACCTCATTATGTCGTGTTCCTTCAATGACACCATAACCTCTACACTGGGTACGGTTTTTCTCCATATTTGTGTAGGTCCCCGCACCATCCTAGAAATGTTTCTATGTCCTAGAAGGGGATTTCTAGTATAGACTTGTTGTTTTTTCGACATTGGATTTGTGCTATGGGTTGTGTCCCTTTGACGTTACATTGATGCCTCAAATTTGAACACATGGGACATAATTACACTATCCCTGCCGACCCCTCACCTTTCAAGACCTATAACATGCTATATCGACCCAATGATGTGCTTGTACCGGTCAAGACATCTACCACCAAAAACCACTTCACCTCCACCCATGAGCTCATCCACCAAAATTGCTACTACTTCTGTGGCGTCTGACCTCGTTTATCCCTAATGGAGCTATAGCCTCTACCGTTAGCGCCCTTGCTTCCCCTTCATCTAGCGAATCCATCTATACTCACTACCAAAAAACCAACTACTGATCCCTTAGAAGGTTTTTTTCAACGCCTCCCTTTGAGGGTAATACCACCTCTATAATATCAATACCTTTCTCACCCCACAACAGTATGGGAATCTACGTCAACACCCTAATTATGACCATTCGCATCGATAACATTTTCCCTTATGTCCCTCCCCACCTTCACACTAACCTAACGTATGGGGGACTTGATAAGGCAATCTATAAATCTGAATGTCTATCCCAAACCCAACCATTTACCAATGACCTACACTCCCTCAACAACCGTTGTTTCGCTCACGCTTTCCTCAACCGGTGCGCATGGAAAGGATTTGGTTTTAGTTTTTATGAACAAGGCTGCCACACTGTCATCTCTTGTACTTATCATAGACATAATGACCGTAATGGAATTGGTTTTGATGCTCCATCTTCTAAGAAGGTTCACATTGACCTTATTCAAGATGAGGCATCTTCCCCCTCTCATTCACCCACATTACCATCCTCATCCACGGAGTCCATACATCCTGAATCTGTACCTCCTAATTTTTTTTTTTTTCGTAAATGCCATTTCCTTGGGACCGCTGACCTATCAATGCAATGGCAAGGATCCCCCATCTCTCCCATTCATGTATATTGACATGATCGATGACAATATGCCTTCAATTAATGGTGTTCAATTTCAAGACGATGAGTCCATCCTCACCTACCTTGGTGCAAAAGACTTCTTATATTCACCGAGTCATCACCCTCTGAGATACAAACAATGTTGAATGAATCGACTATCTACATCAACATTAATACCCAAGATGACCCACACATTCTAAAGATTGGCCAATCTTTAGACACTATTAAACAAGAAGCCTTCACCTCTTTCCTTCGAGACCATAAGTGAGGCATTTTCTTGGTCATATGTCAATATGCTTGATATTGATCCTAAAATCGTGGTTCACAATATCATCACCATTCCTGATGCCAAACCTATCAAACAAATGCTACAGAAAATACATACTCTCATTGATCTTCTGGTCAAAGAAGAGCTTCAATGCTTTCTCTCGGTCTCCTTCATTCTACCCATTGATTATCTCCAATGGATTTTCTAACATTTGTCCCTATCGCAAAAATGACAGGGGGACACCACATTTGCATAGATTTCCATGACCTCAACCTTCACTTATCCCAAAGATGATTTCCAACTACCAGGAATTGAAAAACTAGTTGATCTCAATGTTGGCTATGAAATGTTATCACTCATGGATGGCATCTCGGGCTACAATCAAATTTTACTAGCTCCCGAAGATCAACACCAGACTTCCTTCATCACCCCTTAGGGGACTTTCTACTATAGAGTCATGTCCTTTGGCTTCAAAAACGCTGGTGCTCCATATCAGCGGACCATGAATTACATATTCCATGACATCATGCATCACATACTGGAGAATTATGTAAATGATCTAATTGTCAAATCTAAACATCAAACTGAACACCTACCTGTTCTTAAAGTCATATTTGACCACCTCATCAAATATTATGTTCGTCTTCAACCAAAAAAAAATGCGTCTTTACGGTACTTTTAGGGAAACTCCTAGGCTTCATCATTTCTTTACGTCGCATAGAATTTCGATCCTGATAAATTCAAGGTTATCATTGAAATGTCCCTCACCCACTAATGTCCATGTCAACTTTTTAGCCTACAAGGTAAGTTATATTCCATTCATTTTTTTATCTCATAGATTTCTAACCGCTATTAACCATTTCATCATATTCTCAAGAAATATGTTTCATTCAAATGGGATGATGAATGTCATAAATCCTTCGAGGCCTTAAAACAATACCTCCTTCAACCACCAGTTCTTGTTCCTCATAAGGATAACCAGCCATTCTACCTATATATTTCAACCACTGCCCATTCTCTAGGTGTCATGCCTTACTCATTGTGATTACCAAAACTGGGAGCAAGCGGTTTATTACATAAGCCGTATCCTTCTTGACTACGAAACTAGATATACCCATGCCAAAAAACTTTGCCTAGCCTTAGTTTTCATCACCACCAAACTACACCATTGCGTACTCAACCACAAAACCTTTATCATTACTAATACAGACCCATTGCACTACATTTATTACAAACCCTTATCCAAAGCAACATGCCGCACATTGGCTTATGCTTCTAGGCCTACCTCAACCTTGAATTCATTCCATCAAAAATCCATCAAGGGCCAAGATATTGCCGAACCAGTTGGCTGATGCACCTATTTTCAGGGATCAACACTATAACTTTGTCTTTTCCAGACGATTCTATTGCTACCCTTTCCCTAAACGAATCCGCTTACCAAATGACACTTTTCTTCAATGGTTCCAAGTTTCAACATGGTGGTAGGGATGGTGTTATCCTAATTTCTACTTGATGGTGAACCTATTCCTTTGTCTTTCAAACTCGATTTTAATTGTACAAACAATATTGTTGAATATGAAGCACTTGTATTAGGTCTCCAGGATGCTTATGCCTTAGATGTTGAAGTCAATCAACATCTTTGGTGATTCTCAGTTTTTCATAAAACAAGTCAATGGTATATACTAGTGTCATAATGAGATACTTAAAAAGTATAAGAATCATGTGGACATACTTTTTTACCAACTTTGACCATTACGTCGTTCAAACCACCCCACGTTCTACCAATAAATTTGTAGATATCATGGCGTGTTTGTCTTCTTAGATACCCGCTTCACCTGTTGACTCTAAAATCTTTGTCACCATACAAAGACTATAATCACCCTCTTATTTTCCTCGTGAAGTTTAATCTATCAGAACTGCTACTCCTAATCCGAGTGACCTTTAGTATAAGCAGTACACAAAATCTCTTTACCTCTCTGTTTTACCCATCTGATCTCACTCGTAATGGACAACGTGCCTCCCTTAAAATTGTCTCATGTTATGCCATCATGGGTGGTATTATGTACAAATTCGGTTTTGACAGCATTCTCTTGCGATTCCTTACTAATTCTAAAATTCCTTACATCATTACGGAATTCCACAATGAGATTTTTTGGATGCCACTTTAGTGGTCTCGTTGTTGCAAAACACATTGTTTGCCTAGGCTATTACTGGCCAACCCTAAACCATGACTGTTGCGATTATGTCAAACACTACGTAAAATGACCAACAACATGCTAATCTCCATCACACCCCTAGTCATTGCCTTATAGTTTTCGCGAGACCTTTGGCACTTTCTCTCAATGGGGTTTAGATCTTGTCGGTGAGATCAACCCCCATTCTTCAAAACACCACCAATGGATCATAACCACTACTAAATATAATACTAAATCGGTAGAATCCATTTCCCTCATTTCCACTAAATCCGAGAAAATATGTGAATTCAGCAACCATTGCGTCATTTATCTCTTTGGTGCCCCTCACCGCATTATCACGGATAATGGAAAATAATTCAAAAATAAAAACCTACGCAAACTATGTAATGATTTTGGCATCCAGCTCAGTTTCTCATCACATTATTACCCGTAAACCAACGGTCAAGCCAAATCAACTAATAAAACCTTGAACAAAAATTCTTATGAAGGTGGTCAATGATACTAGGAAGGATTGGCATACACAAATTCCTTTCACCTTATGGGTTTACTACACTATTATTCGTACTTTGACTACTTGCCACCCCCTTTTCTCTAGTCCACGGTACTGAGGTTTTCTTACCTCTCGAAGTCCAGATTCCATTCCTCCGCATCTCACTATAAGACATGCTCAATGATAATGACTTTTTCCAGGATCGTTTGGTACAACTTGAATTATTATATGAACGTCGTCTCAATGCCCTGGACCATTTCCAAATCTACCAAAAACATGTATCAAACGTGCCTATGACAAACACGTGTTCACAAACAAACATTTCAAGTTGGTTGACCTTGTACTGAAGGAAAATCAACATGTAACCGAAGAGGAGAAAAGTAAAACGGGGAAAATTTTGCTCCTAATTGTCTCAAACCCTATATCAGTCACCAATGCTTATGGATCAAGATGCTTATTGTTTGTCGTCACTAGAAGGTAAACCTGAACTTGAGCCCCTTAATGCCTTACATCTTCGACCATTTTATTGTTGATATCAATTCCTATATAAATTTCTGTCAATTGGTCGCTCGTCCCTTGGAGCGCTATTCACTTTCCATTATTACCCATTTTTGAAGATCCATGATTAAACCATAATCATGTGATTACCCATCATTTGTTAGCCTTGTATTCATTATGAGTACCATGACTCTACTCATAACATGATTCGCATGGATACTTGTCATCTTCTTCAAGATGGAATCCCATGGTCATTCATCACTCGACACCACCACTTTCCTATTTAGTTTTTGTGTACTACGCTCCTGTCTTCTAAAACCGGAACCTAATCGTCCTCTATAATCTTGCCCATTACTTAAACATGTCTAAAAAAACGGGGGGATACAACTCCTTGAGTCAAAATTCCAGAAAAAAGATGAATCCCTCAAAAGGGACATCTCTTCTCTATATTCTTCCACTATCAATAGATTGCTCCCTTAAAGAACAGCTATGTACGGTCATTACAAAAATGTAATAAATATTCAGAAGCTTTCCCCCATTAATCAGCTTCAAGAAGACCTCAAGGAGATAATATATTCATTCCATATAGACTTCCTCACATCGATCAATCTATTAAAATACAAAAAAATCAAGAAAAAGATGAAATTTTCATCATCGAACTTGCTTATTTTGGATTCGGGTTTCTTTTTCCAGAAAAACACGTCATCGTGCACTAAGTTACGCTAAGCCTCTCATTCTCACCTCCTTGTCTTTTCCACCTAAATTCCTCATTTCTCAAGGGACTTGCCACGAATGCAAACATTTTGTGATCTTATGACTTTTCTTCACCCTTAAAATACATCCCATTAGGTAAGGTATGTAGGGTCTTATGTTCATAATCTAATCTAAGGTAGGATTGACTCATCGGGGCTCGTATCAATTACATATCTCTTTTACCACTTCTTATCATTTGCCTTCCTCATTACCTATTGATCATCCTATATAGGACCATATCCTTGGCACATGTATTTAAAAATCAATCAACCATACCTAAAACCTAAACACAATCATGCCTATAACCTATTTCACCCATGCCTAATACCTATCTGACCATTCCACTATTTCCCCTTAATCTTCCCTAGCTTATGGGAGAACTACATTAGCCTGAGGTCCCTTTTCATCTAGGACTATGTGGGCAACACTCCGAGGGTATGGGGCCATTGGAGGTTAGCTCAGCCACTCTCTACCCTAACCAATTCCTCCCCCCCCCCCACTCCCCTTTCCTAGTTACATTCTACCCTAGTTAGTTTCATTTTTATATCAATAATATTTGAAATTAAACCAAACAAACAACACTTGCTTCACATCTTTACCATCATCACTTATACATTCATTATATATACCATTTCTTTACTATTATCATGCGTTTTACTACAGAACATCTTAAAGTCACCCACATCATCCTTAATTGCACCAATTAATGAATTAAACACTCAACCAACTTCAATTCATCCATACCTAAACCAACCTCAACTTCGTCATACCTAAGTCCAACCTAAACTTCAATCCATACCTAAGTCCACCTGACTCAATCCATGTCCTATGACCCTAACTCACTCATACTCAGTTCACCTTAATTCACCTAGTTTTCATCACATACATAAGTAATAATGGAAATTACAACAAGCACACCATCCATAGTATAAATATCATCATCTATAAATCATGAGATCTATGTAAACATACATATGTACACCAATACAAATAAATCCAAAAATCTCAAAAACCCTCATGTACATCCTCACCATATTTGGCACGCAAGCTGGTATATGACCAAAATCAATCAACTCTCTTGTATACATCCTCACTCTTTTCAACACATAGGCCAGTATTTATCAAAAATAAATGACTATACAACACAGGAGGTACATACAGCTATCATATACCAGCCTACTAGATATCCTCAATATATCTGTCTTCCCTGTCTCCTCCTCCTCCTCGGGTCCTATACGGTAGTCCTGCTAACATCTCAAAACCCATCATGGGTCATGGCTAGATCCTTGCTAGTACTGCACGTGGAGCTGGCCTCCGTGAACTGGTAGCCTCAACACTCACCCTGTCTCAGGGCTCATTGGCCCCCTGTAATCTCCACACTATGGGTTCATGACCTGGTCCTCTCACTCGAGGCTTGCTATGCCATGTACTCTCCATAGGATAGGAAATTTATCCCTACCATCATCAAGATATCCTGATAATATATGATATCACCTAGGGCATCCCACAATCTAGCTGCGGGTACTGTCTATGGTGGCCACATTAGCCTCTTACCCTGTCCCTGTGCATGTGCCTGTGCATTTTCCTGAGGGACCATGTCTCGCTCATGCTTGTATATGGGACTAAAGAGTCACAAACTTATGCTTGTGTAATGGCTAACTACCCCTACAAACCTGTAACCTATGCACCTGTAGGGCGGCCACCTATATCCCATCATCACCACCACCCTGTGCGGGTGCCTGTTCTTGTGCTACCTAGGCATGTAAACTTGGCCAATTGTGCCTCTAAAGTGGCCACCTGTGCCTCTACACCTATCTTCCCTTGCACCATCCCTAACTATGTAATCAACGTGGTTACCTGCCCCTGGAGGGCATCCCTCTAAACAGTGATGGTGGCTAAATATGGCTACCTCGAGCATGGGCAATACTGCTCATGTAGGTGTGTAGCCCACCACTATTCTCTATCTATCAATCACCTCGGCATCATCGATCTGCTCGGTCTCTCACCTTTTCCTCCTACCCTATGTCAGGCACTTTCAGCTGGGGTAGAGGAAACAACCTCTCCATGTCATCCCTCTTGTACTGTGGGAAGGGTGGAGGTATATCCTGCGACAGCCTAAACTGTCACCTAACCTGGTCTACAAGTATCATCTCGTGCTCTCTAGCACGTCACCCCTCTATCCATCTGAGAAGTTGTAATCCATCTAGCTCTGTAGCCATCTACCCATATGATGGATAACCCACATAGGGCCTCCAAATGATGTCTACACCGGACAACCCCTCCAGTAACCACCTATAGTAGGTGACATCATGCATCGCTCTTACCCACTCGACGCTCTCCAATAACTGGCACCCATCACCTGTAGCCCACCCAAAAAAACCTGGCTCGAATGCATCAGCCCGAGGCATACCAACTGGGTGCACACACATAATGTGCTCATATGCCCAACAATGTAATAGGAAAGTGCAACACAAACTAAACCTTTGCAAGCCGCCCATACACCCATAGCTCTCTTGTATAGTTACACTAGGAATGTTGGGGCCCATGAAAAAACGGGTCTGTTCTATCACCATATCATGCAAGACCCTCATCAGTGATCATGGGAATCTCCCACCCTCTGTATCTAGTAGTGAAAAAGTAGTAGACTGCCTCTTATCAAAAACAAAATCAAGCCTCATCTCCTCCAGACAGGCTCGGTACATCTCTTTATAGCTCAGGCTAGCACTGTGGAACCTTAATTCTACCAACCCCTCACCAAATACCGTCAGCATCAACTCCTCATACATGCCTATGAAGTAGATCGAATATACCTACGTGCCCTCACTATAGGCAACCGCAAGATCCTATATACATCCTCTCAGGGTGACTGTGATCTCACCCGTTGGTAGATGGAATGTGTTGGTCACCGAATCCCATCTGTCGATGAGGGCGACCATCAAACTAGGCTGCCGGACTACATGCTGGTAGCTCCTGACCCCAATCAGGCCAACTGAGGCAACATGATAGCCAATCCTCAGTTGTCACACCTCCTCAAACTATCACGAGCAGGGGCGACGCCCTATCTCATATCCGCAGCTGGTCTCTCGCCTACATCCAACAAAACATCACATTAATACAACTTGATCATACCCACAATCACTCTTGACACTTCACCTACACTTATTACCCTCCCTCTTTTTCCCCTCAAAACTTACCTTCTTATCACATATTCTATCTACCCACCCCAACCCTCACCCACTATCGATCATACCATACCTCTTTCAACCTCTTACACATGCTTTTTTTTTTCATCAACAACATCTTCCTTGCCCACTATCTATGTCACCCAACCATCACAAAGCTTTGTTGGCCCCTTTTTCCCCACATGTTGACCGGTACTGGTTACTTATAACCGACCACGGTCTATCCCACACTGGCAACATTGGTCACCTTATATGTGATCGGTACCAATTCGACACCACCGACGTCGGCCACCCCTTTGTTGGCCCCTTTTCCCCCACATGTTGACCGGTACCGGTTACTTATAACCGACCATGGTCTATCCCACATCAACATCGGTCACCTTATATGTGATCGGTACCAATTCGACACCACCGACATCGGCCACCCCTTGCCGGTCACTGTCATGTAAAAATCCATGATACCCAAACCTCCTTTTTCCCTAAAAACCACTACCTTCTTCTCCCCATCCCTACCTACCTATACCCTCATCTCCTCCCCACCCCTCATACACCTAACCACACCTCTACCCATTCCTATTCTACCCAGTTTTCCTTCCCCACTTTAAATTCCCTTTTCCCCCTAAAAATATCCATTTTCCCTCCTTAACCTATCTACCTAATCTACCTCCAAAACCAATACAAGAGATTGAATCTTACCTCATCGCGCTATCCATCTCCATGGTGGCATATCGGGCCACTACACTGGTGGTCCACCTGATCCCTCTCCCACCTCTACTATGTGCCATGTCACTAAATCCAATCCTCCTGCTCTCCACCCAATCACAATCGATCTACCTATGCTCGTGCAGCCCATCTACTTGGCTCCTCTAACCAACTGGATCTCTCCACCTCAACAGGATATTGTCCCTCATCTTTTTCTCCCTAAAAATCATAACTTGTTCACTGCTATATCATTTTCACAAAAGCCAAAATGTATAAATGAATCTGTATTATATGGATTTTTCTTCTTTTATATACCCACATCGACTTAACCAACGTCGGTTATACCTAAACTGACATCGGTCATGTGCCCTAGCTCACCGTGTTCAGTTATACCAAGACCGACATTGGTCATCTACCCCAATAAACTATGATTAGCTTACCTCGACCGTCCCCGGTCATGTATGATTGACATCGGTTACCTGTCATATTCTTGCCCATTCCCCATTGTTGGCCCCCCTTAACCAAACCAACCACCATTTTCCCTTACCCACCCTTATTGCAACAAACCTCCATGACTAACTTACCTATACTTGCATCCTTAATTACATTTTGGGACTTGTTATTTTACCCATACCTCGGCCCTACCCATGCCATAACCTAGCTGACTTGGACTTGGAACATTGCTAGTGATCTGTGAACTCATGTTCTTGCTATACCTTATGACATCTCTTACCCGTGTTTTTTTGAACTAATGACCTTACCTTGCCTCTTACCATGACCGTTTATCCTGACCCAACCTTTGGTGTACCGGAACATACCTAAATGTTACTGCACCTGACCTATGAAGTGCTTTTACACCATATTCTATACCTTGGATACCAGAATCACCTCAACCTTGTTTGGATAAACCTATCGATCTTAGATAATGTAGAGTTTACATTCTTTTCAACCTGGTACCGTTGCTGCAGTTTATATGTGTGCATGCATTTGATTGTTACTACCTTTTGACCCTAACCCATTACCTGGATTACCTAATTGAACCTTTACCCCTTTACACTCGTTGTCCACCTTCCTCTTCATCACATTCACCTTTTATCAAACCAATCACCGATTCTTCCTTCTGCCTCATCAATTCTTGGTTTGAGGGGGATCACCTTCACCCATACATGGGACAACCACATATTATTTTTGTCAACATCGCTTACCAATACAATGCTACACAACAAAAAAGGGGCAAAATTTAGACACCAAAATTGGGTCACATGCTCCTTGGACCCTTCATTAAATAATCAACTTGAACACACTCACCTAACCATGGGCCCTTACACCCCACGCTAATATTAATTTAATTAATTTAATTAAATTAATCCATATCCTCATAATATTTATTATTTAATTATCTTAATTAAGAGAATTCCCACACCACCACCTCACCTATACACCTCACCTAGCCACCTCACCCTAAGTCTATTCTTAGTATGTTGCCATAACTAGCTAAGTACCTAACTAAACCCTAAAAAACAAAGCCTACATCCCCTCTAACCACATTCCTGCATAAGAAAAGGTAACTCCGTGCTCTTGCCTAGATGAATAGAGAGATCTGGTGGAAATCATTGCCATGATCTCCCATTTTTAGTAAAGCTAGGGAATCTCGCACTCTATCCGATGCTGATCAACCTAGAACCATCGTCGAGTCACCTTTTATTCCCTTTGGTAACCTTATTTTGAGGTTGGAACATTTCTGAGAGCAAAAAAAAGGAGACCATAGCTGCATGTAAGTGAAAACAAGAATCCTCTTATGCATCCAGACATCCAGAGCCATCACCAGCATCAATCAGAGAGTCATTGCACTCTAGTAAAGCACCACTACAGGACCATACATGTATTCTATGATCAACCACCTCCACCACTCAGCCATCATATCCTTAACATAGTAAGTATAGCCCTAATTAGTATAGTTTATTTCAGTTAGTAATATTTGTTACTCCTGTTATTAATCTATTCTTTGCATGCTTATTGCTTCATCACCCACTTTCTTGAAAATCCAAAGATCCATTCACCCACATCACCAAATCACCTATTATTACCTGATGTATACTTCTGAGCATACCTACGATCTCCACAGACCCCCCATTCACTCGCCCAAACTTTACTTGACCTCAGATCACCCCTACCATTTAACCTATTTTGAGTTTCTTTCATCCCAACCATACCGACGTCGGTTACCCATAACCGTCATTGGTTATACCTAAACCGGCATCGGTTGCATTCAGTCGACGTCAGTCTCTATGTTATACACCTTGACCAAAAATAGACCCAACAACCACCCTACCAGTTGACCTAAATAACCCAAAATCTGACCCTGACCAATCCCAAAACCTTGACAGACCCCTCACCTCTCAAATCTAACTATAGTCTATCCTTTTGTGATTGGATTTACTTATTATATTTGAATGAGATACCTAAATCATATCAACTATGGTAGGAACTTGTTTATTTCTCTCATTAACTTGTTTTAAACTATGGATTGATAACCGTCTAGGAAGTATCACACTTCCCAGAACTAGCATACGCTAGGTAGTCCACTGTCATATATCATTTAACTATATTTTGTGGTCTTGTTTTCTATTACACATAGTTCCTCCTACCCAAAAAGAAGCTCTCACATTCAGCTGTGGTTCAAGAAGTCAGAACCCGTGTAACAACCATCAACCGACCGGCATTTAACAAGTATACCTCCTTGTCCCTTACCCTTATTTGTTTTGTCATTTCAAAAAGGTAAAAAAAATAGTGAAACATTGAGGACCAATAGTACCAATCAACTATTTCAGCACATGGGCCAAAAGGCTCATATCCTTCACCAAACAGTTATTTCCAACACCATGTCTTCCCCTTTGGGCCTCAAGATTACCCAATATCAACTCAACTATGGCATGTGAAAAAATATATGGAATCTTTAGGGCTGGTAGAACATATCCATGCAAGTTAGAGCTCATGAAAACATTCATTTGTTCAGAGCACAACTACTTTCCTCTTCTCTAGATTAAGTTATCCAAAAACCTATTTTAGAAATTCAACTAGTTTTCACCCATGATGCCACTTCAAAGACCTCAAAATTCCTTCCCTAACATAAAAATTCAACCATCTTCACTTTCTAGGTGAAAGAAAGAATCAACTCATGCTTCAATCAACTCATTCTTTCAGCCTGAGCAGTATTGTCTTGAAAATCAAGAGACCTTCATCTCCAAAAACTAACCTGGATGATCCAAAAAATATAATCATCATGATAAAAAAAACTTATACCACTAAAACTCCCTCTGAATCTTCTTTCCATAACATATTTTAACTCCTTCCAACACCAAGTGGAATGCCTTCAACCAAGCCCATCTCTACAAAATTCCTTAAACTACCCCAAAACTGCCCTTTTGACTAGTCTTCACAAATAGGGCACACTTTGTAATGTTTATGCATTTTCATGATATAAAACCACCATTTACATCATGAAAAATCATATACTAAAAACAATGTCTATTTATTTTGTAACTCCTTTGGACAACCTTGTCCCAAATTTAACTTCTTCAGAAATAATCTTGTTTGAGTGTGCTACACTCATCACCATAACCACTACCATACCTTTCTAGAAACCTTAAGGAGTTTTATACATCACCCAATCATCATCCATGCACTAGAAATCAATTTTTGGCACTTAGGATCATTATATCTCCCATCACTTTTGAGCTAGGGTTTCAAGCACATAATAAAGTTGTTTACCTTCTTAACATTCATTCATAAAATTTTATGATGAAATGACCTAATTATTTTTAAAACCTTCTAGACTCAATTTAAAAACATCCATGAAAGCCACAAGTTCCCACGCAAATCACACAATTCAGTGGGTGAACATCAGAAGGTGCAATTTGAGCTAGAAAACACCCTTTCTTGGACCCTATTTCACGCAAACTAACTTATATTGTATATTTTTCTTCAGAATGACTTAAAATATTTCTCACACCTATAGGACTTATCTTTTCATCATCTCCAATCATTATAATGTCACAAATATCTCTCTAACTTCTCATTCCATCTCATTTACATGAGTAGCCCTTAGGGTTTTACATAGTCAAGGATAGTGTCGACTAACAAAACATCATAATTCAGCATGAAACTTATCCAAAAGTTCCTAACATACCTAAAACACCATGTATGACATCCTTTAAATATTCTATAAGATCAAATATCTCTGCATCTCAACATCATGCCTCCTAGAACCTAGACCTGGTCTAAATGAGCACCTGAAACTTCATCTTAAACCTTTATTTTCATCTAGAAACTCATGTGAGTTCCTAGAAACTCCCCAAGCATGCATTACATTCTGCTAACATTCTCCTTAAGCTATAAATAAGCTCCAACCATCATGCTCTATCACCTAGACTAGCTAGGACACTTGATTAGGCTTGCTAGGACAAGCCATTCTTATTGAATCACCTCATGCCATAATATCAACCTTAGAATCTCCATGTCACCATCACACTTAGAATCAAATGAATCTACTCCATCATCCTCTTTTAAATTAATGGTCTTTTACATCAATGAAAACACCTAGAACACAACATGCCAATAATCTCCCCCATTTGTCATTGATGGAAAACCTCCTAAACGTCTCCCCCTTTTTACATTAAGACAAAATATAAGGAATTTTTCATGCCCTGAAAACAAATACAACTCATGTTATAGGAGAAGTTTCTCTTCTCTGGCTAATACTACCACTAAGCTAGGGTTTGATATTTGGAGCCTTGAATCATCGAATTTTGGATTGAAATTTGAAAGAAAATACTGAGGAAAGTGTTTGAAATTAGGACACTAAGATAGGGGTGAATCAATGTCTGTTCAACTTTTACCTCACAAAATGATTAAATAAAATTAACTATGTAGTAGGTGGGGATAATTAATCTTAGCTATGAAAAACTATAATAAAGTAAATAAATGCAGTAAACAAAGTATGAAAATGATCTAAGTAACTATGTAAAATAAAATTCTAACCCTAATGTGCAAGAAGGAAGAGAAAAGAACTCAGTTGAATAGAAGATGCTCATAGGAAAGTTTCACAGTGATGACTAGAAAATCTGGAGGTATCAACAATTGTGCAGTAGTCTTGAAAAGGATGGATTTGGAGTATCTAATTAGACTGGATCACTTGGAGAGGGATTGGGTTGCCTACGAGCGCTTTGGTCTGTAATCTAAGCACCCTAGTCTGTGTAGAATCTCTAAAACTGATTTTCACTAGTTTGAAAGATGGTTTGAAACACTTGTTGTCTATCGCATCAAGTTCATTATCCCATGTCAGATGTCACAAATAATCCAAGTTGAAAGAAAGACTTGCAAGACACCAAAAAAACATAACCCTAAAAATGAAAAATTCATATGAAGGGGTCAAACTAACGTCAATTGCCAAAATGGTGGACTTACTAACTAAGAAATGCACTACATCTCAGACCTGATGTAGTTTTATGTGCAAGTGTGTGTGTGAATATGCCCTAGGTTTCTCTTATGCAAGTTGCACTTTGTGAAGTAGCAAGTAATAACTATGTCTAGAAGATATAATAGAATGTGTGCGTGAAATAGAATAGAATCCCTCCCCTATTAAGTGTGATGCATATGTCTTAGCCTTGTGCCTTGATGATGGAGCTATGTGGATACAAATGACCTCCAATGCAATAGATGGATGAATCCCTAGATGAGTGATAATAATGAATGATATTATGTCCCTCATTATGGTCTCATAAAATTATATTTATAGAGTTACCTTAGTCTAATTTCATAATTAACCCCAAAAAGGCTAACCACAAGAAGGAAAAGATCTCAAATGGCTATAAAGATCCAAAAAAATGGTGGGAAAGTTCCAAAAGGACTAGGGCACCCACGGGCACCCCAGTACTAATCTGGGTGCCCCAGTTGAGGCTAAAATAACGTGGGATGACAGAAGATGACTAGGTATATGGGTACAAGAGCTCAGTAATGAGGAAATAAAATAAAACAATATGGCAAAAATATGGGGTTAATTAGTACTTTTTTCACTCGAGAACCTTCTAAATAGTAGTATGAGACTGGGATAAATAATGTCTAAAGTGCATGATTTTGTGGCTACATTTTTCCCACACTTTATGTTCGTGAGCGGAAAGCTCAATAACATAAAGTAGATAGAGATGCCTACCTGATGTCCATGAAGAGTGTAGTAGAAATGTGTTGAAGGACTAGATAAAGTGTGGAAATAAAAAAAAATGGAGGAGCATGGAAACTAAAGATGAAAAATGTGCAAAGAACAAGTGATGAGAGTGAATCTAGGGTGGAACACATGTGTAGATGTTGTGGTGTGTGATGTATCTACATGGTTAGTAAAGTGTGTCCTGTCATGAAGGATTTTTTTTTACGTTGTTGCTGTTTTTTCCCCCATTTGATTGCTTATTTTTCATACAAGCGGACCTATAAGGAGAAAATAATCAAGTAGTCAAATATGTATGTATGTACGTGTAAAAATGTAACGTAAAAGATGCATATATATGAAATAATGTAAATGTAAAATACAAAAATGTAAATGGAACATGTGCACCTGATCCATGTCGAGAAAGAGAGTGTAGAAGGATATCCTGTACTGCGATTTTTTTTGGGTGATCTCACATCATAGGATGAATAAGTATAGGGAGGAAATACTCTGTGTCCTCTAATATTTAACTACTTCCTTGAATATGTGTGTAGAGATCTCTATACGTCCTTGTTTTCTGGGTGATTCAACACCACTAATCGAATTAGTATAGAGATGCACACCCACTGTAACCTCCAAGCTTCTAACTGCTTCCTAGAATGCTAAGGAAACCATGTCCTGTAAAATCCATTGTGTATGGGGTTTATAGACTGGTCTGAACCCACTTGTTTTATATAATTGAAGCAAAATGGTGTAGAATCTGTATTAGTATGTAAAAACCCGCAAATGATGCCCCTCTTTGGGGGTGCATTCGACCTCACTGATAAGAGAAATGCAGCCCCAAAAGAGGACCAACCACATGTATGCTATAAACCTGTAAAGTGGTTGGTAAAAACAAAGGCACACACAAACAAGAAGGGCTAGGAAAAGACAACTGTAAACATGCATGCATATATAAAACAACGTGTAAGCTACACAAATAGTGTAAAAGCTACCAAGAGGTCATTGTTATTTCCAATCATTTAACCAACAAATTCAATTGTCGGTGTTGTTCTCAAACTAGGGTTGTGTCCTAGGTTGTATGCAATGAAGTTGGATGCAACACAGTTGTTGTGGTGATTCTCTTTTGGGGGGTTTTAGTTGTTATTTCTCTTGTTTCTCTTCTATGCTACGAAAAGTAAATGCAACTCTATGCTACTGAAATGAAAGACAAAATTAAGAAATACATCTATTCTACTGAAACAACGTTGTTGTAATAAAAATGCTTTCAAAGGAAACTACTTAAATTGAATTGAAATGCACACACATGCCAATTGAAATTCTCACATGAATTGAAATGACAGAAAGGAAAGTTACTAAAGCAAGGAAATATAATACTGCATTCAAACAATCATTCAAATCAAAGTATTGGAACTAAAACTTATCAGAAATAATGATCATGCATGAAATATCAACCCTCCAATCTCCTCAGGTGAGTGGGCCCTTGCTCTCCTTCAGGATTGAGGTACTTCAACACCAATGAATACTCAAAACAACATATAGATTATATTGATTTGAATAATTTCAGAACATGTTTCATCATAAAACTATAATAACTACTAACTGGTATAGAACTATACTGAAGTATATCAACTACTAACTATGAAACAATTTCAAGAAGGTATCTTTATAGACACAATTAGTTATAGATCATGCCACAATGATAGGCCACAGGAATTCAACTAAATAACAACCTAATTAAAGCTCAATGACACCCTGTAATATAGCTAAAAATAGGGCCCTTGTTTGTAGGATGCTATAGGAAAATCCTCTAGAATGACATGGTGGTGAGAGACTCGGTCTTCTTGACTGTTACTTCCACAAAATTGGAAAAGAATGCTCTTTATCAACCTACACATGTCATCACATTACTCACAAAAGTAGTTAGTGGGAACTTCTATAGTCATTAGTTCACATGAGACAAGAACAAGAGAAATGCATCAATCTTACTAAGGATATAACTATCTAGAACATCCCCAATGCATTAATTAACATAATTAGGAGCAAATCAATAGTCATATGGATGATATAATAAGTCAATTTATGCACTCATCATCTCCCCTAAACTTTACCTTTTGCATGTCCTCATGTAAACTCATCTCTTCCCTGCTCTTTGTCCAAGCTGTTGTGCCATATCATACTCCTCGAATTGGTCTGCATATTGCTTTCTTGTCCCCTTACACCCCTGAGTTTCCAGGATAACATCTTCCCATGCTTTGAAACTGTCATGAGATTAGGCAGTTGTATTCTTTCCAAGTAGTCATGGGACTAAGAATAAGGGGAGGTCTCACCTGCATGCCAACCCACTCATTACTGTATTCTTTTGAACCCTTCTTTGCCAACTACCTGATGATTATAACAAGTGCATCTCCCCTCCTCATACTCCAACTGAGGTTTTGTGGAGAGATCACTTCCCTTCTCTTCAATGGTAAGCTCAAAGTATCCCATCTTTTTTCACAAGCCTTCAGAGCTTCACCAAAATTCTACTGATAATAAATTTCAAAATCCTGAACACATTTGGCTAAAATCTCTGAAGTATTCTTTCCAATGCCAACCTGATAATACAGAGACCTGAAATCCTTTTTCATTGAAACATCGTTGTGGTGGGTAGGCCTAATATAGAAACCAATGGTTTGGGATGTTTGATTAAAAAGTTCTATTTTCTCACCCCATACAATCTGGTTCCTAACCAATGACTAAAAATCCTTTAATTGAAATTCCCCCATAGAAAAATTGATGAAGAAGTCAGGGACATTGGTATAACCAACATGTTATGAAGATAAAATTCACACAATAGATTTTGTATTTCTGGAGTACTCTTTTGATAGATTTCTAAAAAAAAATTCCATCAAGAGCCTCATGGGGCTCCCCACAACACATCCTTTACAATTTCCATGCATAAAACTATTCTTGAAGAAATAGATTGTAAATAGAAGAAGGTTTCCTACAAGCTAAAAGTTTGCAAGCTAGAGGACCAATAGACTCCACAACTGATTCCAATTTCTTTTTAGCACTTGATTTTGACTCAACCTCTTCCTTAAGTTTCTTATTTTCTTGGACCAATTACTTATTCAAAGGGACAGTTGGTCACAATGAGTAGAAAAATTATTCCATGCTTATAATCCAATATTCTTTTTCCTTTTTAAACCATCAACTTCAATTTTCAAGACAATTATTTCCCTAAATTTTTCAACAGTTCACTGAACAAATTCATTTTGCATAGAAAACTGAGTATCTTCCATACCTTTTAATTTCTTCTTCAAAGTAACAATTTCATCTTGATATTACTTCAGGACTACATTTTCATGTGATTCTAGGTGATCAACCAACCTCCATTGCAGCAGTTTCTGGAGCTCCAGTCTGGGTTTCAAGCACTACAGGTATTTCTAGAGCTACAGACACAGTTTCCAGAGCTTCAAAAATGTCTGACATATCAGTGTCAGGGCACTATTCTTTAGGAATGGTTTTCGTAAATTCATCATCCTTCAATTGTTCACCAGGAGTGGATGAAGTACCAGCCTCATCAATCTCTTCCAAAATGGGGGTGGAACCCTCATTAAACAATGCAAGGCTGAGAAACTTCAGGTCTCCTTGAGGTACAAGACCTTCTTGGTCTTAATGACATAACAGCATGGGTTGGTAGGGTATTCTTCCCCTTGGAAGCTTGCGCACATAAAGGCTGGTTGTCCTTACTGGCAGATTCTTCCATGGCTTCATTTGAAGGCTGAGGAGTTGACTCGAGCTTAGGCCAAACACTAGGAGACATGGTTCCTTCTTGATTTTATTTTGTTTTCAAACTCTCCCCTGCACTCATTTTTTCTATCTTCCTCTTAGGCCTATAAAAATCCTGATGTGCACATATTAACTAGATGAGGCCTGGGTGCTTCAAGGAAGCTCTACCACCTCCATTCTTGTATTTTTGACCCACTTTTATGATAGCATCTGCAAGATATTCTAGAAGATTGACCTTCAGCTCAAGGTTTGTCCAACCCTTCTTCAAATGAGTAAGAATTTTCAATGTGTCACCCCCAAGCACCGATGGCTGGCCATCACAGATAAAATATTTGTTAACCCATGTAGCTACTTCCTTCCAGTGACCCAGAAAACTCTCCCACTTAATACCTTTTTGAGTACCATAGGAAGTAAGGATTATTTTTGGAAGAGATTCCCCTTCATCATGAAACAGTGGTATTAAATCCTTAAGTGGGGCATTAGTTACAACTTTGAGCCCAAAATCTGGGAGGCCAGATATGGTAGCAACAATGTGGTTGTTTATCTCAATTCTCTTACCTCCTACCCGAGAGTAGGTGGCCTCAAAATTTATCAGGAATTCATCAACTAAATATTCTTCAAAACCCTCAAATTTTCAGATAAAGTCTAACCAACCTGAGTCATGGAATACTTGGGAGATGACAATGTTTCGTAGAAGAGGCTCTGGAGACTTTGGTTATGAACTTCTTTTTCTACCCCATAGCTTAAAAAGTCTGGATGGAATTATAACAAAATAGATAAGGTTTATGTGAAGAAAACAAAAGAAATTGCATGAAACAGTGGTAATGGAAGTTTGAACTATATTTCAAGCTCCAAATAGCATTGAGTCAGTGTAAAAATGGTGGTGAAAAAGTGTGACAATACTTAATTGGGACGGAAGGGTTCAATTCTTTGCATGGTTCCTATATGATCATCATGAATGTGTATGCCACCTATCCTTCTTAGAATAATGTGACACATGTCATTTAATTTCCCACTAATACTCATTATCTCCCACTTCACGTCATGAGATTTGATTTGACATCTAGAATAAATGCATTGGAAATGGAACTTTGATTTTTTCATTTTTAAATAAATGCAATGGGGGTTCTAAAGAGTTAATATCCGTAGCAAGGGATGAATACACGTCACCTTTCTAGCTCATCTCTCCACTGACCATTGGCACTCCACATCCTGCATTCAAAGAATAATTGTGATTAATGCACATTTTAATAATTTACATCCTTAACCTTTATTGAAAGCATGAAATAAAACAAGACAAACTATGATCTAGGGGGAAGAGGATCAAAACTATGATATTCTTCCTTTATTTGAATTCAAAATGAACTATTCATGGTGGGAAGAGCTGTAGTCTTCCACTGAATTCAATTTCTTTGCACAACAATATGTCTTTAGTGAAAGTATCCTTATCCTGGGGTGGTTGATACATTCTCATTCAATGACCATTCACTAGCAAGGTTCTTCTGTCACCATCAATAGGTAAAAGTCTCACAGATCCATTATCATAAACTTTTTCAATTTGATAGGGTCCCAACCATCTTGTCCTCAACTTTCCTTTGAATTGTTGATACTTTGAGTCAAACAATAAGACCCATTCTCCTTCATTGAACTTCTTGTTTTTTATATGAGCGTCATGCTAAGATTTTCTCTGATGTTGGAGGATTTTTGTTTGTTGTTGTGCCTCCATCCACATTTCATCAAGTTCATTCAACTGCAACACTCTCTCACGTTGAGCTTCATCCAGTTCAATTCCAATCTTTTGTGTTATTCTCCAAGTTTGTAACTCAAATTCCACATGAAGTAGTGGCTTCTTCCCGTATACCAATTCATATGGGGAAAAACTAGTGGTGGTTTTCTAGGTGGTATTGTATGCCCAAACTTCCTCAGGTATCCTTGGCACCCAATTCTTCCTGTCTGCATTGAAAACTTTAGTTAAGATGTTCTCCAGCTCTCTGTTTGTGACTTCCACCTACCCATTGGATTGGGGGTGGTATGGTGATGATTTTCTATGCTTGATTTGGTATATCTTTAGGAAGGCCTCAATCATGTTAGACACAAATTGAGGGCCTTGATCAGATACAATGGCTCTAGGAGCTCCAAACCTTAGCATAATCTATTGTACAAAAATTCAGCTACAACATCCTCGTTGGTAGATGCCAATGCTTGAACCTTGGCCCACTTTGTAACATAGTCAGTGCACACCAGAAAGTACTCTTTTCATAGGATGGGGGATCAAAATTTCTAACGAAATCAATTTCCCACTTCTCAAATGGCCCTAAGACTAGATGAGGATTGAGGGGAATTTCAGTAGACAATGTAGGCTTCCCCATGCGCTGACATACATCACATTTCCATACATACTTCTTAACAGATTTGTGGAGAGAGGGCCAATAGTATCCAGCTCCAAAGACCTTGTGAATTGTCCTCTTGATTGAGTAATGTCCTCCTACAGGCTCATCATGACAAGCCCACAATATATCATACACCTCATCCTCTCGAACACACTTGCAAAGAACCATGTCAAGGAAAAATTTAAATAGAATTCCATCACACCACTTGTATGAAGCATTATTTTTTACTAATCTTCTATGTTATTTATTGGTAAAGTAAGCTGGAAAATTCCTTGTAGTGAGGTAGTTGGAAAGATCAGAAAACCATGGAGGATGTGTTGAGACTGCAAACAAGTGTTTGTCTAGAAATTGATCTTGGACTGCCTCCTCTTCTCCTGAAACATTCAATCTGGAAAGAAAGTTAGCAACAATATTAGCCTTTCCAGGCTTATCAATAATAGTCATGTTAAATTCTTCCAAAAGAAGTAACCACCTAATAATTATGCCCCCTACTACTGGTTTATTCATCAAATATCTTATGGTTGAATGATCAGTATACACAAATATTTATATCTAGTAATGTAGTGTTCTGAATTTATTCAGAGAGTAAACAACAACTAGAAATTCCTTTTCTGTAGTGGTGTAGTTATTCTTTGTGGGGGTCAGGTTTTTATTCATAAAATAGATGGCATACATCTGGTCTTCCCTCATCTTTTTGTCCAAGAACAACTCCCATTGTTGTGTTAGAAACATCAGTGTGAATATGAAAAGTCTATCCCCAATTGGGTCCTCTCAAAACCGGGGCAATGGTCAATTTCTTCTTGATAATTTCAAAAGTGTTTTGACATTGAGGAGTCCATTCAAAACACATAGTCCTTGGAAATAAGTGAAAACATTGGTGTAACTATTTTACTAAAATATTGGATAAATCATCTGTAATAGCCTGCATGTCCAAGGAAACTCTTGATATCAGTCTGATTTGTTGGTGTAGGCAATTTATTAATGACTTCTATCTTCTTGGGATCAACTTGGATGCCCTTAGCAGAAATATGATGACCCAAGACAATTCCTAATAAACCATTATAAAAAAAATTCATGACTCAAAGAAATCTGGTGTTTCTCACATCTGGTTAACACTTTTTCAAGATTATTCAAATATTCTTCAAAAGTAGACCCATGGACAATAAAATCATCCATATAAACTTCAACACAGTCATTGGTGAGGTCTATCAAAAATAGCCAAAACTACTCTCTGAAAGGTTGCAGGTGCATTACAAATTCCAAATGGTAGAACTCTATATGCAAATTTACCCCAGGGACAAGTGAAGGTGGTCTTATCTTGATCAATAGGTGCTATACTGATTTGGTTATATCCACTAAAACCATCCAAGAAAGAGAAGTATTTCTTTCTTGCCAGATTGTCCAAAACTTGATCAATAAAGGGCATGGGAAAGTAATCTTTCTTAGTAACTTTATTAATCTCCCTATAATCAATACATATTCTCCATTTACCATTTTTCTTGGGAACTATAACTAGCGGTGATACCCACTGACTATCAGATATTGGATAGATGAATCCTAGCCTCAACAGTTTTTCTATTTCATTCTTGAAAATGTCTCTAAGTGTTGGATTAATTCTTCGTTGTGGTTGGATTTCTAACTGGTTTAACATCCTCAGTGTAAATATGGTGAGTGCATATTCTTGGATGAATCCCTTTCATGTCAGTGTAATCCCAAGTAAAAATCTAAAATGATTCCTCAGGATATCTATGAAACTAGCCTCTTGGTTGTCCTCTAAATTATTTCCAATGGTGAGTTCCTTTCCTACCTCAATAGTTACTTGTTTAGTATCTCTCAGAATAACAAGTTCTATGTCAACAATAAAAGATTTCAAGGGAAAAGCATGAGGCTGTAGCATGTGAAGAATAGTCATGTTTTCAAGGGATACAACCTTGGCTAGAGGGAAATGAAAGTCATTGGATGTATGTTCCTTCATGGTAATCATAAGTCTCTTCAAAATTTTCAATGGAAATGTCACTTATCAGGGTGATGTTATCCACTGAGTTCAAAAAAGTCATTTTCATAGCCATAGTTTGGATTTCCATAGCCCACAGTATCGTCTCCATCAGACATTGAGTATGGATCCACAATTTCTTCTAGATGATTTTTTCACTACAATGGTGGCCAGATAAGAAGAACTCATGTTATTAGTATCTAAAAAATATACCCACACACATTCACAAACATCCACATGAGGCTTGGGCAAGAGGATAAAGGTAAATATTCTTTTCTTTTTACCCATTTGAAATGGTCATTTTTCTCTGACCTACAATCAATGTATGTAGCAATAATAGCTAAACAGGGTCTTCCTAAGATGACTGGGTATCCTAACTTTTGAGCTTTAGGTTGTAAGACCATGAAATCTATAGGATACTCCCAAGATTCAACAGTGACCAAAACATCCTCAATTACTCCATCTGGTACAACAATAGATTGATCTTCCAATTAGAGGACAATATTGGTTGGCTTGCAATCCTGTCAAGGACAAAAAATTGAACATATATGTTGTTATGACATTGATGGATAGCACCAAGATCCACCAGAACATTAGATATTGACTGACCATTCACACAAATAGTAATGACTAGACTCCCAAGATCCCCATATTTTGGTGAAATAATTTTTCCAGCCACAAGGTCAGCTAGATTACCTTACTACTTTGACTATTTTTGGGTATTTCCTCTTCTTTCCTAGTGTCTTTATGTAATGGTTTTTGATGGTCTGGTTTAATTCAGGGAATGTCCCTTATTACTCTTAGAAGTGGGACCTCAATGTTCATATTTTTCAACTCCTTGAACCAATGTTGTTTCTTCCTCATTTCTGTACTTCTTTTAATCTCTCTAGAAAAGGAGTAACATGCATATTCTTATCTTCATCCTGATTGTTCCTAGTGGCTCATGTTTGTGGAACATTTCCAGTTTCCTCAAGTATTCTCTCATTTTCCTAGTATCCTCTCATTTTCCTTAGGTATTTTTGTGATAACTATGGGAGGATTGTTTACTGTTCTTCCAATACCTCAGTTGTATATTATTAATGGCATTCAACTGCATTGTCTCACCTTGTCCTGATTCATTAATTGAATGTTGTTTTTTAATTTTTGGGGTTTGAGACAGGCTGGGCTGGGAGTTGAGTTTGTGCTGCCTTCCCTTGTTGATAATTTTGTTGTGGTGGAGGCATTAAAATTTTTGTTGTTGTGTAAACCTCCTTGGCTGATTAGAATTTTGCTGAGGTGCCCATTGTTTATTTTTCCATGGTGGTGTATTGGTTGGTGGTGCCCAACCTTGCTGATTGTATGGAGGCACCCATGGTGGTGGTTGTAGGTAAGCCATATAGTTTGGTGGTGTCTAGTCAGGTTGCCCCTAAGTTGGTGGAGGATCTTGATTGGGCCATGGCATCATCCAGGGGTTATGAGTAGGTCTAGGGGCATAAGAAGACTGGTTATTTGATCTCTACATGAATTTTACCTCTGCATTTGATTGAGTTATGGAATTTAATATCTCTTTGAGCTGAGTAGGAGGGTACAATTATTGGTATCATGATTAGGAACATAACAAATTAGGCACATGTCTGTGATATCTAAAGGACATTCCTTCAAAGGATGCCTTTTCCTGCATCTAGGAAAGTATATATCTAAAGGTTCCTTTGTAAATTGTTCTTGGATTTCAACCCATCTATGGTTGAGGTTAACTGTGACAAGATGTTTGTTTTCATGTTAGCCATTTCTTCTAGAAGTTATGAGGTACCTAGGGAATTCTTTGATGTTTTCCTTCACCTTATACCTTCTCTTAATCTAGAGTAACTGTTATCCAAAATGTGCCCCCTGCTCATTTTGTGGCTAACTCCCTTTCATCTTTCCTTCTCTTGTGCCTCAGACATAATATTTTTCTTTTTAGGCACTCAAAACCTTCTGGAAATGGCACCATTGGATAGAGCTCTTTCTCATCTTTCTAGAAAGGTAAAGTTTTCCTCCTAAATCCATGTATTTTTGAAGTTATGGCTCGGCGGCATTTTTTGGGAAAATTTTCCCCTGAAAGGCCCGCGGCCAATGAGATGCCACCACATGGCACCTAGAGTGGCGAAGCATGGGGAAATTATGGAAAATTTTCCAAATGACCAAAAAGGTGCAAAAATTCAAATTTTTTCCCGCCAACCCGATTTGGCCCTTTTTTGCCCTAAAACTTCAAATGGCCATATCTTTTGATCCAGAGCTCGGTTTTTCACGTTCTTTATATCAATGGAAATCTGGAGAAATTATCTACAAGATTTCAAGGTCAATTTTACATTTTGATAGAGTTTGGAGAGATAAAATTGAAAAATGTCTCTTACACGTGGTGATGAGCAGAAATGACGTTTCAACCACCGTTTTTAATGAAGAATGGCTCGCATTCTCTCCCAGCATGGTTAAAAATGTCAGGGAATGGGTTTGTAAGGATACCCATGCTATTTTGAATGCATTTTGGTCAATGATTGAACCTCTCCCATGTTTTCCCCGTGTTTCTCTCTCCTGGGCTCGTCCCTTGCACTGTAAAAAGCTAGATTTGGCTCATTTTCAAAGTGTTGAACATTTTTTGTGTATTGCAGGTCCCCTTTCTCACCTTGGAAGTGATTTTGGTGGAATATTAGACCTTTTCTAAGAGCTGCAACTTTTATTTTACCTCTCAGGTGTTGTAATGCAAGTGATTTTGATGATTAAAATAACAATACAGCCTCTGTGATTAGTTTTCATCCTCTACCTGTGTTGTTTGGTTAATTTATGATCCTTCATTACAATTATCAGTTTATGCATGAGGTTCTTTGTTGCATTTTTATGGACTGTGTCAATCTACAGAAGTAAAAAATGCTCACCACTCCTTTGGTGCTTCACCTATTAGCATTAGTTTTAGCTTTTTTACATTCTTTATCTCTGTCTCCTTTGGAATTTAGGGTAGGGTTAGGAATATAGACCTCTGCAACTTGTAAGTGATAAATATGACCAGAGGAATTGAGGAACTAGCCTCTAAACTGGAGATTCTTTTCTCATTTTACAAGTCCCACACTTGGGGAAAGGATTCAATGTTGTGCAATCACACTAGATGCTAGTATGATCAAACTAGAAATCTGATCAACATCCAGAGGGTGCTGCTGATTTGCAACAACAGTTTTGGCACACCCGGTGGGACCTTAGAAGTCTTCATCTTCATTGCAACAAAATTGATGTGCATTTTCTGCAAGTTTCTTGCTTTAAAAGAGCTATAAATTACACATCTGGCGAATCCAAGGAAGAAGAATCAGCTGGTTTTAGCAGTGTAGACCTGAAAACTCATGAGAAGAATCACTACAAGGTCAAGAGCTGGAGAAGAAGAGGTGATGTTTGAATATCTACAATTATCTCCAAGGAATAAGGCAAAGTGGGAGGAGAATCCAAAGGTCTCCATCTCCACCAAATAGAACTCTCTCAAATCCTCCACCTGGTAGGCCTTTTATTCAATCAATAAGGGTTCTAAAGCCAATCAGAATGGCACAAAACAACCCCTATGTCAATTTCACTGGTAGCATCCCACTTTCTCTCAATGCACAAAATCCAATCCCAGTTGCAGCATTGAAGAACATTCCATACTTCACTAGAGAAAATCAGACCACTCCTGGTGATCATGTTAAGGATATTTCTAACATTTGTGCAATCCATGAGATCAATGAGATGTAAGTTGCTGTCAAACTGTTGGCATCTTCATTCAAAGGGAAAGATTTGCAATGGTTCAGGAGTCTTGCCTCAGGTTCTATTCAAAATTGGAATCAGCTATGTATAGCCCTCCATGAGCATTTTGGGGAAAAGGGAGACAACTTGTCCCTTTTGGAGCAGTTGACAACTATCAAAAGAGCTCCCAATGAGCAGCTGACTGATTTTAATTTCAGATTTCAAAGGACTTGGGAGAGAATTCCAGTGGCAGTTAGGCCAACAGTAGAAGGTGCTTTTCTTTATTACCTTAAATCTTTAAATTATGATATTTCTATGTTAATTCAGTCCATGGGAGGCACAACTATCCCCATTTCTTATAGCATTTCCCCATTAGAGCTGAAAATTGTTTGATTCAAGCTGGCAAGCTGGCTCTTAGGCCTCCAATGCCATTATTTCCAAGTTTAGAAAGCCCAAGTACTAGCCAAGTGCCTAATTTAGCTTCTATTCCCACTCCTAGAAATCAGAATTCAAGTGAAGCTTCCACTTCATCTTCTAGTGCCTCAAATGAACTTCAAGAAGTCATGAAGCAATTGCAAAATCTAGGTAATGAGCTGGTTACACTCAAAAGGTAGCAAGCTCAAGGTTTTAGACCTTCCTTCCAACCTCAAGCTCAACCTAACAGGTAGCCATATCAACCCCAAAGACCACCCAATCTAGCTGCAAACCTAAATCAAGCAAGGCCTCCTGCCAACAGACCATTTCAGCCCTATAATCCTAATGTTACATCTGCCTCTAAAGCATTAGTGCCAGTACAAAACAATATGGCTCAAGAGTATGATTGGTGTTTCCCATGCAATGAACCTCATAACCAGTCCATGTGCTTCAATGGTGCCTTGAATCAAGCATTAATGGTGACAACAACTAGTGTGGAGGGTGAAGGTAGTCAAGGAAATAACCAGCAATAAGAAACATTCTAGCAGCAATCAGCTCCAAATGATACCACACTTGTAAAATGGCAGGCAGAAGATTTTTGTGGCATGAATCAAATGATTTCCCAAAGTGTTGCAGCCAACACAAGGTCAAAGAGAATAAATTTGGGTGAAGAACAACCATTGGCCCCAAGTAATTCATGACCTTCTGTCACTCCACAAACTATTGGCAAGCAAAATGCAATCCCAAGCACACAAGGACTTCCTAAAACAGTTCCTAGGCCAACTCAAATGCCAGTTGTTGCTGCCTATATACAAGGGATGAATGTGTAGGCCAAGGGATAGAAAAAGGATACTTCATCCCCATTCAATATCATTGATCAGATGAAGAAGACAAATTTAAACATATCAATGTGGGAATCACTATCTATCCCAGGCCAAAGAGATTTGCTACAAGCTGTCATGAAGGACTGGTCAACTTCAAATCAGCAAGCCCAAATGCAAGAGAAGGTGCTCACAAATGCTACCCAGCCTGAGGGGAATCATGGAGGACATCAAGGTAAAATATTGAAGCCCCCCTCCATTCTACGTTTTATTCATTATTGGAAATCAATTAGTACATAATTGCATGATTGGATTCCGAGGAAAGTAGTTCAGTAATGCCCAAGTAAATAGCTGATCAGTTGGGAATTCAGTATGAAACCATATCCAAAGGGGTGGTACAGCTGGATGGGACAGCAATAACAATAGTTGGGGTGATTAAAAACTTGAGTCTTACTTTGCATGTCTGTCCCAATGTGGTTTTTTTACAAGATGTCTCAGTAATAGACCTTCCACCACTCTTTGCCCTATGTTTGTCAAGGGATTTCACAGCTAATATTGGAGGTTACTTGTTTTCTGATTGGTCACACATGTTGTTCAGAACAAGATATGGAACCAAAGCCACAATCAGGTCTGAACCTATTGCAAACTTTCACATTGAGCCTTACACTCCAAGTCAAATTAATGCCAATTGTTTAGCGTTTGATCAAGAGGATTATCCAAGCACTAATGAAGCTGACACCAAGGTAGGAAGCATCCCAGATCTAACTCTTGATGAATGGGAAAGCAAGGTGCATGCTTTTGATCCTTATCAAGAAATAGAAGAATCTAAGCTGGGAGTCTATTGCATACATGAATAAAATCAGCCTATTCCTAGCATCACCAAGCCAAACCACAAAGATGACAATGAGGTATAGTAGTTGTTTTTTGATGGATCAAGGAGTAGATAAGGTGCATGAGGGGGAGCCATGTTGGTTTCACGTCAAGGATTTAAGTATTATTCAGCTTTTAGATTTCAATTTGCATGCTCTAACAACACTGCTGAATATGAAGCCTTGGTGCAAGGACTGCATTGGGCAATCAAGAGAGGAATAAAGAACTTGCAAGTCTTGGGTGATAGTGCGTCGATTGTCAACCAAGTCAAGGGGCAGCATGCTGTCAAGAATGATCTACTCAAGTGCTACAAGAACATGGTGTGAGACCTCATTGAAGATTTTGAGGGTTTTGGCATCAAATCTATTCCTAGGAAAGAGAACCAAGCTGCTGACAGGCTTGCAGCAGTTGGGGCAGCCTTTGACGTTGTGGAGAGCATTCAAAAGGATAAGGTACAGTCAAACATCCATGTGATTGTGAGGCCTTCAGTGCCAGACAACAATGTAAGTTGGCAAGTATTTGAAAATGGTCAGCAAATCATCCATTTCTTTCAAGAAGAGGCTGAGTTCTCAACCAAAAATCAGGAAAAGTTGGAGTAGCAGTATGGTGACAAGGTGGTGCAGCTGAGAACCAACAAACTACCAAAGGGGCTTATTACTTTGGAGTCCATTTTCAATCCTAATGATCAGTTTAGGAAGGAGAAAGAAAACATCCAAGTGAAGGAAGAAGATTCAGTGTCCATCTCGGTAGGAGAAGGCAAATCACTCCAAGTTGGCAATATGACAACTGAGCAAGAAAGGTATGAATTCATACAACTTTGTCAAGAGTTCCCTGATGTGTTTGCTTAGATCTATGACGATTTGAAAGGTTTCAATCCCAAGTTAGCTCAACACACCATTGAATTGGATCCAAGTACTAAACCCATCAGGAAAAAATAAAGACCAGTCAATCCACACATGGAGCCTCTCATGAGGAAAGAATTGGATAAGTTGATAGAATCAAGAATCATATTCCCTATCAAGCATTCTAGTTGGGTTGCCAACTTGGTCCCAGTCAGAAAGAAGAGTGGGGAAATCAGATTATGTGTTGACTTCAGAGATTTGAATAGAGCATCTCTTAAGGATCATTACCCACTTCCTTCCATGGAGTAAATTTTACAAGTTGTTGCTGGCTCCAAGAGGTTTTCACTACTTGATGGCTATTCAAGGTATAATCAGATTATGGTGAAGGAAGAAGATCAGTTCAAGACAGCCTTTACAACTAAATGGGGAACTTATGCATACAGGAAAATGCCATTTGGGCTGTCCAACGTTGGAGCTACCTTCCAAAGGGAAATGGACATGGCGTTCAAGGGTTTGATTAAAAACATAGTGCTGATATATCTTGATGATATCACTATTTTTTCAAAAAATATAGCAGACCATCTCTCTCATTTGAGACAAGTGTTCCAAAGGTGCAGAAGATTTGGAGTCTCCTTGAATCCTAAAAAATGTATTTTCTTAGCTCATGAAGGAAATCTCCTTGGTCACATTGTCTCTAAAGAAGGATTATCAATTGATCCAGAAAGAGTTGAAGCCATAAGATCACTACCATTGCCAAGCCACAAGAAGGCCCTCCAGAGTTTCTTGGGGAGAATAAATTTTGCTTGGAGGTTTGTCCTATATTTTGCAGCCCTTGTCAAACCTATCACCAAGATGTTAAAGAAAAGCATGGCTTTCAAATGGATAGTAGAAGGCAAGGAGAGTTTTGAAGCAATCAAAGAAGCCATCTCTCAAGCCCCAGCTCTCATCAATCTGGATTTCTCCAAGGATTTCATCATCTATGCATTTGGGGGTGATGACACTATCTCTGCAATTTTGGTACAACAGAACAAGGACAATGATGAGCAGCCAATTTCTTTCTTGAGCCAAATCCTGGAGGACTATGAGGTGAGATATTCTTTCATTGAGAAGCATGTTCTTGTAGTAATCAGAAGCTTGAAGAAGTTCAAGCATTTAGTCTCAAACAACAAGGTTCAATTGTTGGTTTCTCATGCGAGAGTTAAGGACTTCCTTCTGAATAAAGACTTGAATGAAAAAAGGGCAGGTTGGATTACTTGTGTCATGGAGTATGACATAGAGATCAAGGTCACCAAGTTGGTCAGAGGAAAAGGACTGTGTGAGCAGCTGATTTTGAGCAAGCAAAAGGAAGCATGCAATGAGAAAGAGACTGTTTTGAAGTTGCAAGACAACCATGAGAAAGGAAGCACTCAAGAGGAAAATAATGGTGTCCCCACTCCTTGCTGGACCCAAAGTATAATGCACTTCCTAAGCACAGGCCTATGCCCTCCAGAGATGAACAAGACCCAAAGAAGACACTTCAAATTGCAGGCTGTCCCATATTCCCTTATTGATGGTGTCTTGTTCAAAAGAGATGTGAATGGAGTATTGTTGAGATGCATTGGTACAAATCAGATTCATAGGATGTTGGAAGAGTTCCATGGTGGACCAGCTGGTGGTCATTTTTCACCAAGAGTGACAGCTCTAAAGATCATGAGGGCTGGCTATTATTGGCCCAATATTTTCAATGATTGTTATGCATGGATCAAGAGGTGCAAGAATTGTGCATTTTTCACAGGTAAAGAGAGGCTAGCTGCCCTTCCATTGCATCCAATTTCAGTTGACCAGCCATTCATGCAAAGGGGTTTAGACTTCATTGGAGTTATTAATCCCAATTCAAGCCAAGGGCACAAGTGGATTTTAACAGCCACAGATTACTTCACCAAATGGACTGAATCAGTAGCACTCAAGGAAGTAAATGAATCTAGCATCATAAACTTCTATGAGGGAATAGCAACTAGATTTGGTGTACCTGCTACAATAATATCAGATAATGCATTGGCATTCATCGGGTCCAAGGTGACTGAATGGGCTGTCAAGAACGGGATTTACCTAAGTAATTCATCAAACTATTACCCCCAAGGTAATGGCCAGGCTGAATCTACAAACAAGAAATTGTTGAGGGTCATTAAGAGGACTCTTGATGAAAATCAAAGGTCTTGGCATACTAAATTGAAATCAGCTTTATGGGCTGATAGGATAACTCCCAAGAGATCTATAGGTAATTCTCCATTCAAGCTTATTTATGGGAGAGAGGTAATTTTACCCATGTCTATTGAGTTTCCAACATTGGAACTCATGAAAAAGTTGGAGTTGTTGGAGTTTGAGCCCATGGAGGTTAGATATGCAGAATTGATGGAGCTCCAAGAAATCAGAAATCAGGCATCCCAAGCAATGGAGAAGGATTAGGATTTGATAAAGAAGACCTTTAATAGAAAGGCCAAGAATAGATCCTTCCAAGTTGGAGATCTAGTGCTAAAATGGGATGCAGACAGAGCAAAACCGGGAAGGCATTCAAAATTTGATGCCATTTGGAGTGGCCCATACATGGTCACAAAGTGTAAGGACAGTAATGCCTTCCAATTGTCTTCATTGGATGGCGAAGAAGTGCATATTCTAGTCAATGTGATCCATCTAAAGCATTGTTACTAAAGGGAAATTCTCCACCTTGTAAATATTAGCTTAAGTTTTCATTCCTCCAAGTGCTTGTGCACATTTTTTTGCTGTAGATTAGTTTTTCTTTCCCTAAGTGCTTTGGCACAGGCTTGCTATTCCTGGGAATGTGTTTGCAAGACTTGCTCCATCAGGTGATATTCCATGTCCCTCCTTGTAATTTTCTAGTCAGTTGGGGTATCAGATAGAAAATCAGGTGACTCCATGCCCAATGGATTGCTTTAGGCAACTGGTAACTTCATCCAGCAGGCAGATGACCCCTTTGAGTCGCCAAAATTGTTATCCAAAATGTGCCCCTTGCTTGTTTTGTGGCTAACTCCCTTTCATATTTCCTTCTCTTGTGCCTCAGACATAATATTTTTCTTTTTAGGCACTCAAAACCTTCTAGAAATGGCACCATTGGATATAGCTCTTTCTCAGCTTTCCAGAAAGGTAAATTTTTCCTCCTAAATCCATGTATTTTTGAAGTTATGGCTCAGCGGCGTTTTTTGGGAAAATTTTCCCCTGAAAGGCCCTCGGCCAATGAGATGCCACCATGTGGCACCTAGAGTGGTGGAGCGTGGGGAAATTATGGAAAATTTTCCAAATGACCAAAAAGGTGCAAAAATTTGAATTTTTGCCCGCCGACCCGATTTGGCCCTGTTTTGCCCTAAAACTTCAAATGGCCATATCTTTTGATCCAGAGCTCAATTTTTTGCGTTCTTTATATCAATGGAAAGATGGTGAAATTATCTACAAGATTCCAAGGTCAATTTTGCATTTTGATGGATTTTGGAGAGATAAAATTGAAAAACATCTCTTGCACGTGGTGATGAGCAGAAATGACATTTCAACCACTATTTTTAATGAAGAATGGATCGCATTCTCTCCCAGCATGGTTAAAAATGTCAAGGAATGGGTCTATAAGGATTCCCATGCTATTTTGAATGCATTTTGGTCAATGATTGAACCTCTCCCACGTTTTCCTATGTTTCTCTCTCCTGGGCTCGTCCCTTACATTGTAAAAGCTAGATTTGGCTCATTTTCAAAGTGTTGAACATTTTTGTGTATTGCAGGTCCCCTTTCTCACCTTGGAAGTGATTTTGGTGGAATATTAGACCTTTTATAAGAGCTGTAACTTTTATTTTTCCTCTCAGGTGTTGTAATGCAAGTGATTTTGATGATTAAAATAACAATACAGCCTCTGTGATTAGTTTTCATCCTCTGCCTGTGTTGTTTGGTTAATTTATGACCCTTCATTACAATTATCAGTTTGTGCATGAGGTTCTTTGTTGCATTTTTATGGACTGTGTCAATCTGCAGAAGTAAAAAATGCTCACCACTCCTTTAGTGCATCACCTATTAGCATTAGTTTTAGCTTTTTTGCATTCTTTATCTTTGTCTCCTTTGGAATTTAGGGTAGGGTTAGGAATAAAGACCTCTGCAACTTGTAAGTGATAAATCTGACCAGAGGAATTGAGGAACCAGCCTCTAAACTAGAGATTCTTTTCTCATTTTGCAAGTCCCACACTTGGGGAAAGGATTCAATGTTGTGCAATCACACTAGATGTTAGTATGATCAAACTAGAAATCTGATCAACATCCAGAGGGTGCTGCTGATTTGCAACAACAGTAACTCCTACATAAATCAACAATTTGTGCCATGGTAATTTTATGTACATCTCCTCCTCCCATGAGATGTAGGGAGTCTTTTGTTTCATTATTAAGTCCTTTAAGGAAAATTTTCTTAGTGATTTCTACATTCAACTCATAACCACTCCTTCTATGGAGAAAAAGAAATTTGTCCTAATAATCTTCCAAATTTTCATCTTCTTTTTTATTTATCTAAAATAACTCTTCCCTCCTATCTCTTCCCCTGCAATATTCCTGGTATATTTCCAAAAAGGAAGTCTCCATCTGTTCCCATGAATGAATGGAGTTAGAAGGTAATCCCATAAACCACCTCATGGCAGAGTCTTTGAGGGTGGAAGAAAAAAGTTTAAGTTTTTAGTTGTTAGTTTTTTAGTCATATGTTTGGAAAAGGACTTTGAATTCAAACAAAAATTGATCTAAATCTTCTGTGGACATTCCCTGAAAGATAGGGAAAATAGATGGAGAGATATTTTTCATGGGTGCATCCTCATCCTTATTTAGGAGAATGGGATAAGTAAATTTTCTACCCAAAGGTGAGTCCTCATCATTTCCATCATCTTCCATCTTAGAAATTTAATTAGGTTCTAAATAAGATGATGCAGACTGTTCAGTATCACTCATGTGTGTTATATTAGATTCAGTGTCACTTTCATCGTTCCCTACTTGTGCTCTGTTTGGAGATATTCTTTGACTATTACGAGGTATAAATCTCCCCTAAGCATCTTGTGACCTATGCATCAATATTTATTATGTAAACAAGGCTTGGGACTCTTACTGGTTGTATAGCTTAACTTCACTAACACCCATAGAAAATAAGATTAATAGAATGATATGTTATGTTTATGGTGTCCCCGACAACCAAAAATGATGGTTCATTGTTATTTCGAATCATGTAGCCAACAGATTCAATAGTCAGTGTCATTCTCAAACTGGGGTTGTGTCCTAGGTTGTATCCAATGAACTTAGATGCAACACAATTGTTATGGTGATTCTCTTTTGGGGGGTTTCAATTTTAATTTCTCTCTTCTTTATCTTCTACACTACAGAAAGTAAATACAACTCTACACTACTGAAATGAAAAAAAAAAGTCAGGAAATACATCAATTCTAATAAAACAACATTGTTGTAATAAAAATTATTTCAAAGGAAACTACTTAACTGAATTGAAAATGCTCACACGAATTGAAATGATAGAAAGGAAAGTTACTAAAGAAAGGAAATAGAATATTGTATTAAAATAACCATTCAAATCAAAGTACTAAAACTGAAACTTATCAAAAATAATGATCATGCATGAAATATCAACCCTCCAATATCCTTAGGTGAGTGAGACCTTGCTCTCCTTCGAGATTGAGGTACTTTAATACCAATGAATACTCAAAACACCATATAAATTATATTGATTTGAACAAGTTCAGAACATGTTTCATCATAAAATTGTAATAACTACTAATTGGTATATAATTGTACTAAAGTATATCATCTGCTAAATATGAAACAATTTCAAGAAGGTGTATATTATTAAAGTTTGTTTAATAATTTTTTTTTTGTGAAGGTCTTTCATATTAAAGATTGAAATGGCTCGGGATCAGACTGAGATCAGAATTAAAGACTAAGATCAGAATTAAACATTTACATTTTGTACAATCCATTATTAAAGACTAAGATTAGAATGTAAGATACACTAGTGTAATGTAAGACATGCTAGATGATCATTGTATTTGAATGATCAGGAGATATAGCTTTTCACACGTTGTAAAACACCAAGGATCGAAGTGGAAGTGATGGGTAAAAAATGGGCTATTGAATTCTTAATACATACAGTGCTTTACCAGTGGAGTTCTTTCCTCCAGGTTTGTCCACTTAAATCTGGGGTCATCTGTCTCAGTTCTTGTTTTTTATTTGATTTCTTCTCTTGCTCATTAAGATCTACCATTCACTATTTATTTTAAGCTATTTCTATGTCTAATCGACTGCATATCATAATCTATAATCTTTTGTGTTTTAATGGTGGATATGTAATTTTTTGATTATATTTCTCCTGCTAAATCTAACATGATATTAGAGCTTGGTGATTATGCATGTGTAGGGTTGATTTGGAGATTTTAATTTTCTAGAGTGAAGAAGCTTGAAGTTTATTTACAGATGTACGAAACCTTAAATTTTCTGTAGTCATCTTCAAGCAAACCAGGTTTAAAGTTCCATTTCCCGCCTAAATATTTTTTGAAATATTGGTGAAATATGGGCTAAGTGGCTATTTAGATCATGTTTAAAGCTTTTGTATGCTTAGATATTTTCTTCTACATCTAGTTTCAGTCGTTTATAGTTTAAATCCATCATCTGTGATATTTTTTAAAGTTTTCATGTTGTTTATAGCCGTTAGAGTCATTTTTGAATTTGGATTTGAAAGATTTATTTAGATTTAGTTTGTTCGGGGCTTTTAAGTCCATTCTAGTGGTAAAATCTTTATTTTTTGCTAGTTTTTTATTTGCAAATATTGGGCCAATCATTTTGTGCCACCTGGCTTCACATTTTCAGTATTTTATTGTTTTTACACTAATTCTGCTTTTACGAAGCCCGATCCAATTATTTTGTGCCATTTGGCTTCACATGTCCAATCCTTCTTAAGATCCTACCGGTTTTGTAAAGGTTGGAATAGTAATATTACTCCAAATATCTTCGCTTTCCTTTTTTTCTGATTTTGCAAAGTATGAGCCAATAAGATTGCTCCACGTAGCTTCACTATTTTTATTTTCATATTTACAAATCCGTACCCACTATTAGAGTGCCAAGTGGCTTCAATCTGACATATTTTTGTCTGTGTAAAGCCCAAGCCAATAAGAAGGCTTCATATTGCTTTGTGGTGTCAGTAATATTGTATATTTGACTATCAATTACAAAACGCGAGCCAATAATGGCCTTACATGTGTTTTCACTTTGTCAGACTTGGATTAGCTGTCCTCTGTCATCTACAAAATTTGAGCTAATAAGATTGCTTCAAGTAGCTCCGTATTTCACATTGTCAGTCTTATTTTAAATTTCTTCTGACATATGCGAAGGAAAAACTAGTAAATTTTTTCCAAGTATATTTTCTTTCACACTTGTCAAATTTACGCAATCTAAGCCAATAGAATTGCTCCACATTTCACATTTATCAATATTTCATATGTGGCAGTTGTTATCCAATTAAAATTTGCCACCTTTTTACATTTGTTAATGTTTTTAAGTCTTGCGAAAAGTAAGCCATTTAAAAGGCTCCACGTGTCCTCAGTTTTCTTTAGTCATTTTGGTTACAATGTGAAGTGTGAACCAATAGTATTTGGACAAGTACATCTCTTTTTCATATTTGTCAGTTTCTGTCATTTGCAAAGTGTGAGACATTTAAAAGGCTCCACATATCTTCTTTTTTGAATTGTCTTTGTCATATTTGTGAAGCGCGAATCAATTGATTTTCAACACGTATTTTAATTGTGTCAGCCTTCACAAGTGTCAGGGTGTCAGTATTTGCTTTGGCTCAGCCACTTAAATTGTGACACCTATCTTGCACCTCTTTCGGACCTGAACTTTATTTTAAGTTTGGTTCATTTCGGGGACCTTAAGTCTGCCTAAGGATTTTTTTAAGGTTTATAAACCATGTCATATTATTGTTGATCTATGCCACATATCGTCTCCCACCTTGGCTATTTTTAAACTTGTTTGTATCTATTAAGTAGCTCGTTTTGGAGCTCACCCCTTTGAGTTGCTAAATAACTCGTCGATCTACTCTATCTTGACTCAGTCTGAGCTTGATTAGCTCACCTGTAACTCAACCTCGACTAAGATATGTCAAATTGATCTTTAATTCAACCAAATCAAACTATTTTTTGATCAATTTAGAGTTTTCCACATTCTTATAGAAAATTAAAAGATCTATAGCTAGTTTTTTTTTCTCTTTTTGGCTTCCTTGATTCATTTTTTAGTTGTATTTGTCTCCATGCTGTCTGAGCATTAAAATGGCTAGTTTTGTTATTTTTTTGATGGATGAGTCTCAAATTATAGTGTATGGAGAGTTTGAGTAAAAGCTTGATTTATGGCTAGAAAGCTATTGGATCTTGTGACTGGTGTCAAAAATTATCCCACAGGGAGATAAGCTACCCCTAAAAAATTTAGTTCTTTTTCTCAAAGATCTCAGGAAGCTTTTTCCATCCTATTGCAAAGCATTAGAGATGAAGTTTTGATGCATATAGGCTATATAGACTCGCATGAAGATGCATGGAAACAATTAGAAACTATTCATGACGAAAGTCGGTTGTCTAAGATAATTAAACTAGTTTTAGAGATGTTTAAAACACCCATGAAGGGGTATGAGAAAATTGTGAAGTATTTAGCTAAAATTAAGAACATTAAAGCTCAATTTGATGGCTGTAATTGTACATTGTTTCAAGATAAGCTACTATATTTCATTATACAAATCAATATTCATGAAAAATTCAGACATTACATCTCAATTCTTAATTCTAAATATCAGAATGAGAATGATTTGCCTGATCTGGATACTTTATCTTCTTTGTTGATTCAAGAAGAGAGATTCATGGAGAAATTTGATTCAAAAGAGATTGCTTCTCAAGCTATGTTATCATAGAATCATAAGTCCACTCATAATAGGATTAATGTCAATTCGAATAAGAAGACTTATATAAGATATAGATTTAAATCAAGCCCTAAGACTAATGTTGCTAAGAACAATCAAAACTTTAAAGTACATTTAATGGAACTTGTAATAAGTGTGGAAAATTTGGGTATAAAGAGTCTGATTGCAGAGTGAAGATTAACAAATTAGCTAAGAATGCTGAAAACAACAAGCCTAATACTCATAAGAAAAATCAGAAGTAAAATCAAAAAAATGTGACTGAGAAGTCTATTGCTTTGTATACTGCCCTTTTAGCTTCAAATGAAAATGAATGGATTCTTGATAGTGGTGCCTCCAGGCACATGAATTGTACTCTTGGTATCCTCTCAAATGTAGTTAAATGCGAAGATAATATATATCTAGGAGATAAATGAATCATTAGATTTGAAGGTTATGGAAATGTTAAGCTATCAAATTGTGTAATTAGGAATGTCTTGTATGTTCCTCAATTGAAAAAAAATCTTTTGTCTTGCTCTCATATAACCAAATAAAAATGTAAAGTTATTTTTCTACAGATAAGTGGTATGTAAAAGATAAGTTTAAAAATGTTATTGCTTCTGGAATTCAGAAAATGGCTTATATATCTTTGATGGTTTTGTGTCTGAGTCTTGTTTTTCTTCCTCTTCTAGGAATGATATTCAACTTTGGCACGAAAGAATTGATCATGTAAATTTCAAAATCTTGTTTTATATATCTAGAATAAATCTTGTGATTGGTCTTCCTAAGATAAAAACAAACATGAAACTTGTGAAAGTTGATTACGTGGTAAGCAACATGCTCAACCATTTCACAAACATCATGATCTAAATTCTTCTCATTTATTATAATTGATTCATAGTGATGTGAGAGGTCCACTTGAGGTTCCTTCTCTCAGTGGTTCTTTGTATGCTATTTTTCTATTGATGATTACTATAGAATGACTTGGTCTTATTTTATCAAGAAAAAGTCTGATGTCTTATCTAAATTTAAGGAATTTAAAGCTCTAGTTGAAAATTCTTCCAATCTGAATATTAAGAGAATTAGGACTGATAATGGAGGTGAATATATCAGAAATAAGTTTGATGAGTTTTGTGTGTCATCTGGGATTTAAAGAGAATTGACCACTCCCTATTCCCCTCAACAAAATGGCATTGCAGAAAGAAAGAATAGGACTGTCTTAGAAATGGCTAGGACTATGATTCATGCATCTAACGTGCCTAAGTTATTATGGGATGAAGCTATGAACATTTATGTATATATAATTAATAGAGTACCTACTAAATCTCTTTGCCAAACTACTCCTCATGAGGTATGGACACAGAAAAAACTAGATATTTCTCACTTAAGAATTTTGGTAGTCCTGATTCTATCTTCATTCCAAAATAAAAAAGGAAGAAGCTTAATCTAACCTCTTTTTATTTTATTTTTTAAATATGGATGTATAACTAAAGGATTGAGAGTTTATGATCCATTCAAGCACGATATTGTTGAAAACAAAAATGTTCAAGTCTTAGAGAAAACTGTATCTAATGTTTCTCATGAACCCTCCTCTACTGCTCTGGAGATAGATCCTGATAATCCTTCAACTGACATTATTGAAATAGAAGTTCAAGGGGATGATTATCCTGATCTAGATATGATGGAGATTGATGGGGAGTCATCCCAAAATGTCTTGCAACCTAAGATTCCTAAATGGGCTAAAAATCTTGTTCAAAAATCTTAGCTTGATAATCTTAGAAAGCTAACTAGAAGTCAACATACTTATCATGCCTTGATGACCCTCTATGAGGTAGAACCACAATCCTTTGAAGAAGCATGCCATGATGATATATGGCTTCAAGATATGAAGGATGAATACAATGATTTAATTAAAAATGACACTTGGGGATTAGTCCATCCTCCTTCCAAGAGAAGCATTGTAGGATCTAAGTGGTTGTTCAAAATTAAATATAAATCACTAGGAGAGATTGAAAAGTTCAAGGCAAGGCTAGTAGCTTGTGGTTTCACCCATAAACTAGTTATTGACTATGTTGATACTTTTTCTCCTGTTGCCAAGATGAGCACTATAAGAGTTCTTCTTGCATTAGCTGCCCAATATGGTTGGGAGATTCACCAAATGGATGTTAAAAATACTTTTTTAAATGGAGACTTAAAAGAAGAAATCTATATGAGTCAACCTAAAGGTTTTGAAGTACCTAGCAAGGAAATTTATGTATGTAAGCTTAAAAAGTTTTTTTATGGTCTTAATCAAGTTCATAGAGCTTGGTTTGCTAAAATTAATAGTTTCTTTCAAAATCTTGGTTTTTCTAACTACTTTTCTAATAACGATTTATTTGTTAAAGATGAAAAAAATCATATTATCATTATTGTCTTGTATGTTGATCATATTTTGATTACTAGCAGTAATAGAAATTTAATTGTTAGAGTCAAAGAAAGGTTAAAAAACATTTTGAATTGACCGATTTAGGTTTATTAAATCATTTTTTTGGCATGATTATATTTCAAGATCATAAGTCTATTGTTGCATCTCAATCTCAGTATGCTATGAATTTTATTATAATATTTAACATGATTGACTGTAAGTCTGTTTCCATTCCTATTGAAGTTGGTGTTAAGTTAGACCCTAAACCAATTTGTGCTAAATTTGATCCCACTCTGTATAAGAAGCTAGTTAGTAGTCTAATTTATTTGGCTATTAATAGCCCTGATATTTATTATGTAGTAGGATTAGTTTCAAGATTTATTCAAGAACCGTATGAGGATCATTGGAAAATGACAACAAGGATTTTGAAATATATTCAAGGAACAATCAATTATGGTATTTTTTTATTCTTCTTATAATGATGCACAATTATTTGGTTACCATGTTTCTAATCATGATGGTGATGCTGCAGATAGAAAATCTACTTCTGGATAGCTTTTCAAGTTGGGTGTAGGTACCATCACTTGGAGTAGTAAGAAGCAACCAACATGGTCTATATCTTCTACTGAGGAAAAGTATAGAAGTGTTATGGAAGCTTCCAAAGAAGCTATGTGGCTGAAAATACTGTTGGATGAGTTATACATGGGTGTCAAAGGGAGTACTACTCTTCTATGTGATAGTCAGAGCTGCATTGATCTTGCAAATAATCCAATTCAGCATTAAAGGACCAAACATATTGAAGTTCATATGCACTTCATTAGAGAGAAAGTCCTAAATGGTGATATTGATCGCAAGTTCTGTTCAAATGATGATCAAGTTGCATATATCTTCAAAAAACCATTGTGTTATATAAAGTTATGCAAATTTTGTGCCCTGTTGGGCTTATCAGAGTTTCCCTTGAGGGGGAGCGTGCATGACAATGTCACCTCTTAACGGCCTGTTGAAAACTTCCAATGCTTCCTCTAGTTTGTAATAAGTAAATGTGTTGCATTATGTGAAGTTAGTTGTAAATCCTTGCGAAGCCTTAGTTATGGGTATGCCTTAGTTTATAAAAGGCTCCATATTCTGATGTAATTCTTCATATGTAAAGCAATGGTTTTAAGAATTTATGTATGGGAAGATTTTTGGATTTCCCTTGTTTGCATGCTAGCTTGAATCACTGTCGCTGATTCAGGATCTGTAAATACTTTTGTATAAAAAGGTAAATTTGGCATGTTTGATTTTTTTTCCCATTTAACATTAAGGGGGAGTGTTGGTGTGATAAATTCAACTGGGATCTACTATTGCAATATACCCCAATATTATTAAAGTTTTTCCAATCAAAATTTATTGTGAAGGTACTTCACATTAAAGAGTGAAGCGGCTCGAGATCATACTGAGATCATAATTAAATAATAAAATTAGAATTAAATATTTACATTTTATACAGTCCTAGTTTAAAGATTGATATTAGAATGTAAGATATTCTAGCAGAATGCAAGACATGCTAGATGATCATTCTCATTATGATCAAGAGATATAGCTCTATAGACATATTGTAAAAAAAAAAGACCAATATGAACGAAGTGGAAGTGTTGGGTAAAAAGGCTATCTGAATTCTCAATACAGACAATGCTTTACCAGTGGAGTTTTTTCCTTCGGGTTTCTTTTCTTTCATCTCTTACTCATAAAGCTCTGTTATTCACTATCTATTTTAATCTATCCATTGTGTCTAATCGACTGCATATCACAATCTATAATCAGTCACCAAGTGTCAATGGTGGATTCCTCTAATATGGAGCATGTGTATTCTCATCTGGGCTATCCACTCTCTGCAATGATGTCCTAATCTAGATCTCAATTCCATCATGTTTAATATTCCCTAAAAATTGGTCACCAAGTTTGCTAGGTTGCTACAGGAAAATCCACTACACATGACATGGTGATCCAGAGTCCCCACTCTTCCTCGTGTGCTTCTTAGAATGCCGACATATGGCCAATTGGCTAAGACCCTTCTGTTTTGTCTTGCGTGTGCGCCATGGTCATCTACAAAACCCTTCTAAAACTCTTAGTCTAATGTGCTCTTTTCTACCATGCACCCTTAGTTCATATTGATCCCACGCACGCACATGCCCTTGGGGAATGGATTAAATATTACTGAGGCCCATATAGCTATCTGGGACATAGCCCATGTGTTAATTAGCATAATTAGAAGAAAATCCATAGTCATAGTGTAATTATATTATATTTAAAGCATATGTACTCATTAACCTGAATTTTTGATCACAACTGGGAATATCTGTGGATTTCCCTTGTTTGCATGATATAGCCTTAATCAACATACAAGTTGATTCTAAGGTATCATGTGTGATCCTTTTACCATGAACAAGGTTAAATTGGCATGTCTGATTTTTCTTCCCACCATAACACGTAAGGGGGAATGTTATGGATGGATGGAATGGAATGTCAAGTGGGAGTGTTAAGTGCCACTATAGTACACCCCAATGATTGTATGGAAATGTTTGTTCAGTCAAACTTAATTATGAAGGTATTTCACATTTAAGAGTGAAGTAGATCGAACCGATTCACCCACCCACATTGCGTCATTGGGTGATCCCTCTCAAGATGTGTGTTGTTTCTAGCATGCCGTGAGGAATGTGTACATGTTGTGATGATACGTGACATAAAGATTTAGATCTGTATTATAAGATACCATATCGATGAATCATTATATCACAACTAGATCAATAGATATAAGCGATGATTCAGACACTAATCGTAAAAGACTATATGATGGAAGTGGATGTGTTGAAAATTAAACTCTATGTGAATATCACTATAAGATGAATAGTAGGGAGTGGTGATGTAGCCTAATGTGCATACCACTACAAGATGAAATAGTAGGCACTGGTGATGTAGCCTAAATCATAGACCACTACAAGATTATTAGAGTAAGTGACGATTTATACTATAGCGTGTGTCACTATCCTAGAAATTTTACATGATGAAATGTCAAATGATTATCCCATGATGAATATAAGGTCCATTCTATTTATGAACCTTCGGCAGTTAGAGTATGGACTGAGGAAATAAAGCACGTCATCAGGTAGTGAGCGTCGCACGTAGAAGACAAAGTAGTGTATGTAATGATAAAATACGACCATGTGATGAATGGAATGTGTGAAGATGTGATGTGTAGAATGCAATGTAATATATGTATAATGTAATGTATAGAGTGTCGTGTAATGTATGTATATAGGCTAGTAATGTAGGATGTAATTGGTTAAATGTGAGACTCATATGTAATGAATACTAGGATGATATATGATGTGTACTTACGAAAATGTCAAAATAGTGTAGGGAAAATATAGAATGTAAGGTGTATGATGTGTAATGTCTGTGTAATGCCTATAGTGTAGTGTGTGGGGTTCATGTGTGAAAATCCCTCAAAAATCAAGTGTGAACCAAAGCACAAGAGTGTGTCATTGGGTAATAACACTAGATCATATAATGAGGATGCCTAATGAATATATGAAAATGTAGCAATGATAGAGGCAGCTATACTAAGATGAGGTGGGGGGAAGGTGGACTGCCATGCCCCCAAGTGTGTGTGAATGAATGAACTATCTAATGATGGTGAAGGATGGAGGTTCTCCATATGATGTAGGGGATGAAAGCGTAGGACTATGCTCTAATACTATTGGTATAGAAGATAGACACTATGGTGGTGAATGAAGTCTATGTGTATACGAGGAATGAATATACAAAGAAGATCGTGGAATCATAAAATGCGTCGATGATGGAGATATAAAATGTGATGCGGAATGCAAAGGTGAAGAATATCCACATGGAATAAACCTAGGTGGTGATATATGTCGAGATGCAATAATTGTCAGAGGAATAGGCCTATACCAATGTGTAGGACTAGTCGAATGATGAGGGTGCATAAGTGATGCTCGATTAGGTGAGCTAGGGGTAGATTGTGCTTTGAGTAACATAGAGTGTGAGGTGTTATAAGAAGTAGATGATGTGCTACCTACCTGTTGGTCTGAAAAACTGTCGGTTGGGTAGGTCATGGGGAAACAGGCCAACAGTGTGCAGGGCATAGCCCCTCTTTGAGACAACAAAGTGAAAATGGTTTATTACTAATCTATCAAGCAGGAATCTATGTAAATCTACACTATTCTAACTTCAAGGGGTTTTAGATCTCATCCCAATAGAGGTAGTTCCAACTATGAATAGAAAGGTAGGAGGGAAGGAATGGAGGAGGGTAGATCTGAAGGAAGAAAGGAAATGAATTCCAAGAAGGAAAGGTCAGAAGGTTTATGCTTTGGGCTGGTAGTAAACAGAGACAAACTTACTTGCATAAAAAATTAAATCAATACTAAAGAAATATGACAATAGTAGGAATGAATCTAATAGAATAAAAAAAACATAGATCTAACTTTAAGAAAGATCTGATGCAAATAACATGCATATTAAGCACAAAGTCTTGAATATGTGTATTAATATTTCTTCTATTGCAATAAAACACAAAGTCTTTCTCTCCTCACTTCTCTTTTCATACAAAAAATGTCCACCTTTGGATACAACAAGTATTCAAGTATTTATAGAAGGAGAGGAGGAAATAAGATAAAAGCAAACCCACTACTTACCAAATATCTTAGAAGATATTTAAAGATCTAGAAAATATCTAAAAAACATATTGACTTTGGCAAGTTTTTGGATGGCAACATCCCATGGTGCAACATGGATGAGGTCATCGTGTATGCTAACAATTCTTTTTAAATATTCTTACAAAAATGATCAATGGATCCCAGAAAAAAGAAAAAAAATTTTTCCCATTGTAAAATGGTGCGAGTAGATCATATACATGTTGATGCACTACATGAATATATCTACCTGTTATCCATGATAGAGGTAGCTACCCTAAGATGAGGTGGGGCGGAATTTTGAATAACATGCCATCAAATGTATGTCAGTCCCGAATGAACTATCTAATGATGGTGAAGGATCGAGGTTCTCCAAAATCATGTTTTTCGGGATGAAAGCCTCGGACTATGCTTTCTAACTACTCCCATTGGCATAGAAGATAGATCCCAACGAGTGGTAGAATGAAGTCTATGTGTATACGAGGAATGCAATATACATAAGAAGTTGCGTGGACTGTTTTGAATGCATCGATGATGGAGATCTGAAGGGTGTGCATCGTACGGAATGCGAAGGTGAAGAATATCCACAGGTTTGTCATACCAAGCTTGGGGCTGATATATGTCGAAATGCAATAATTGGCAGAAGAATCAGGACTATACCAATTTGTCCCAGGACTAGTCAAATGATGCGGGTGCAGTAAATGGGATGCTCGATTACGCGAGGGACGCGTTAGACGCGAAAAGGTGAAAAAGCCACAAGCAGTGTGACAAGGAAGCCCGAATCGGACGATGCTAGATGAATGTGTCCCAGGTAGTCCTGTGGGATAGTTGGGACAAAACTGTACGGTTGGGCAGGTCATGGCGAAATAGACCGAACAGTGTGCATGGAATAGCCCCTCTTTAAGACAGAAAAGTGAAACTAGTTTGACCCGCTGAATCTATCAAGCAGGAATCTGTGTAAATCTAAACTATTCTAACTTCAAGGGGGTTTGGGATCTCATCCCAATAGAGGTAGTTCCAACTATGAACAGAAAAGTAGGAGGGAAGGAACGGAGGAGGGTAGATCTGAATGAAGAAAAGAAATGAATTCCAAGATGGAAAGGTCAGAAGGTTTATGCTTTGAGCTGGTAGTAAATAGAGCCAAACTTACTTGCATAAAAAATTAAAGCAATACTCATGCACATATGACAAAAGTATGGGAATGAATCTAACAAAATAAAAACATAGATCTAACTTTAAGAAAGATTTGATGCAAATAACACAGTATATTGAAGCACAAAGTCTGAATCATGTACTATTAATATTTCTTCTGTTGCAAGAAAACACAAAGTCCATTTCTCTCCTCACTTCTCTTTTCATACAAAAAATGTTCACCTTATAATACAACAAGTATTCTAGTATTTATAGAAGGAGAGGAGGAAAGAAGACAAAAGCAAACCCACTACTTGCCAAAATATCTAGAAAATATGTATAAAGTCAACAATTGACTTGGGAAAGTTTTTGGATGGCAACATCCCATGGTGCAACATGGATGATAAGTTCATCATGTATGCCAACATGCTTTTTAAATATTTTACAAAAATGATCAATGGATCTCTGCCCAGTGTAAAAACTTTTATGCACGTCGACATGACAAAAATTGTGTTTATTCCAACTTATCTTCAAGATGCAAAATGGCGCAACTTTTTCATTGTGTATGTTTGAAATCGATTGTTGTGAACGACAAAAATTCCCCTTTGTATGTAGCAACTTTTTGCATGTCGACAACTTCATCTTTGTAAAATGGCACAACTCTTCTGCACGTTTGACAGAAAAATTCCCCTTTGTAAAATGGCACAACTTTCTACACGTGACACAACAATTCCCCTTTGAAGATTACATGTCGACACGACAAAAATTCCCCTTTGTAGAATGGCACAACTTTCTGCATGTCAACATGACAAAAATTCCCCTTTGTAAAATTGCAACTTTCTACATGTCAGACACAACAAAAATTCCCCTTTGTAAAATGTGACAGGTAACTTTTTGCACATCGACACGAGCAAGAAATTCCCCTTTCTTTCTGGACATCGTCCCCTTATCTCAAATGGTAGACAAGTCCGACAACTTGAGAAAAATTCCCCTTTGTAAAATGGCACAACTTTCTGCACATCGACACGACAAAAATTCCCCTTTGTAAAATGGCGCAACTTTCTGCATGTCGACATGACAAAAATTCCCCTTTGTAAAATGGTGCAACTTTCTGCACATGTCGACACGACAAAAATTCCCCTTTGTAAAATGGCGCAACTTTTCATGTTGACACAACAAAAAATACTTTGTAAAATGGCACAACTTTCTCCGACACAACAAAAATTCTACCCTTTGTAAAATGGCATTTTTCTACATGTCAACACAACAGTTTTTCTTTGTACATGGCTATGTCCTGACACTTGATTTTTGAAAAATATTTCCCTTTGTAAAATGGCAAAACAGTATTTCTGCAAATTGCCCTTGTCAATTTTGTAGGATAACAACTGGCTCTTTCTGGGGACTATCTTTGAGTGAAACTTAAGGGTAGAGAATCCCAGATTTTTCATGTGCCTATCCATTGGGTTACAGAGATTCAAAAATAAGGGTGACCAGAGGGTGAAAAAAAAATGGAAAAGAAAGGGAACACACAACAAATACAAAGCAAACACACATGACAAAAGCAAACTGTACAAAGAAGAGAGCAAGCTCTACTTCCTAAAGATCTTCAGGTGCTGCCCACTATAGGGAAGTGGGAGTTTGGTTCCATCCAGATATGAGAGATAGAAACTATTCCCTCCATTGAGCTGCTTGATTTTGTATGGCCCTCTCCAAAGAGAGTCAAACTTCCATGCATACCTTTCGGTTCTCTTCGTTTGTCCCACAGAAGAACAAGATATCCCACTTTGAAATCTCTCTGCTTAGCTTTCTTGTCGAACAACCTCTTAACTTGATTATGATGTTCAGTGATCTTGTCTGACCACTTTCACTCACTTTTCTTCAAGTTCAGTCAGGTACATAATTCTCTTTTCAAGAGAATTCTAAAAAGTTTCATCTTCAATTGCTCGAGCCAAGCACAGAGCAGGAAGTTCTGCAGAGATAGGGATTTCAGCATCGATCCCATATAACACTTGGAAAGGTGACATGCTAAGAGACCTCTTTGGAGTGATACAATCCACCCACAAAGCATCGTATAATGATTTGTGCCAAGACCACTGGTTTTCATCAACTAGCTTCCGTATGATAGTTACAAGGTTCTTGTTGCTGGATTCTGCCTGACCATTTCCCTGAGGATAATAATCAGAAGCATGAGCCAAGGTTATTTTGTATCCATAACAAAAACCAAAAACTTCCCGTGAAGAGAAGTTGGAAGCGTTGTCAGCAACGATTTTGTGTGGAATGCCAAATCTCACAATAATATTCTCCTTGATGAAGTTGCAAACAACTTCAGAAGTGGCATGCTTGATAGGTATGGCCTCCACCCATTTTGTGAAGTAATCCATTGCTGTTAGGACGTAACTATGTCCAACACTGATTGAGGATTGAGTGCTCCAATGAAATCAATTCCCCATTGTCTGAATGGTTCATCAATGATGACAGGGCCTGAGGGGAAACGCACCCAGCTTTGGTTTGCCAATGAACTATTGGCAAAGTTCACATTTTGCTACCCAGGTGGCTGCATCTTGAAATAGTGTTGGCCAGTAGTACCTGGCCCGAATGATTTTATGTGCTGTCACTGATGAGGAGAAGTGACCACCACAGGCTGAGTCGTGAAAACTCTCCAACAATTTTACCTGTTGCGGCTTGTCAACACATCATAGAAAAACACCGTCAATTCCACATTTGTACAATCCATCATCCCATATGACATATCTTACGGCTCTGAGCTTCACCGTTCACTTTTCCTTTGTGGTTAGGTGAGTTGGGCACTTGCCATAGGTGAGAAAGAATGCAATGTTCAGAATACCATTCGTCGTTGGTGGCGATAAATAGAACCATGGGAAAAGAATCCACTTTCTCCAGTTCATTTTGTTCTCCATCAATGTGATCAACTTTCTCTTCAGGTACCTCTGAGTCTTTATTTTCAGCCATTAGCTGACACATGCCCTTACCTCTTACCAACTTGGTTGGTTTGATGTCTAGATCATATTCTTGGACCTTTGTGATCCAATTCCCTCGTAAGCTCCCTAACTCCTGTTGAGTCAGGATAGACTTAACAGCCGTGTCAGGAACCAACACTACTGTATGAGAATTCAGAATATAGTAGCAGAAATTTTTGACTGCTTTTACCATGGAAAAGGCATGTTTTTCCAATTGTGACATCTTCAGTTCATGAGGCTTAAGAGGAGATCTCATGAAAGCAATTGGGGATTCAATATCCTCAGAGTTCTTTTGCATCAAGATAGCTGATATAGTATGCGCAGATGCATAACTGTACATGATGAAGTCTTTGCTGAAGTCAGGACACACCAGAATAGGAGCATGAGTGATGGAGGTTTTTATGTCTTTGAATGATGTCTTGCCTTCCTCACTCCATCGGAATGTTTGGGACCCTTTCATCATATTAGATATATGACGAGTCTTCTTAGCAAAATTAGGAACAAAGCGTCTAAGAAAATTTACCTTTCCGAAGAAAGAGTGAACACCAGTCTTGCTTATAGGAAAAGTAAGGCTCTGAATAGCCTTGACCCTTTCGACATCTATCTTAGTTCCTTCTCTGCTGATGACATGTCCTAGCAGCTTTCCTTTGGTGACCCCAAAAACTGACTTCTTGGGATTTAGCGAGATTCCATGCTCTCGGCATCTGATCAAGACTTGTTCCAAATGATCGCAGTGATCACTTCATCTTTTGGAGAACACGGTCAGGTCATCTAGGTAAACTACGATGACTTTTCCCATCATACCTTTGAATGCAAATTCCATTGCTCATTGGAAGGTGGCACTGGCGTTGATCAAACCAAACGACATTCTGTTGTAGGCGAAGGTACCCCAAGGAGTGGTGAACACTGTTTTGAACTAATCTTCAGGCATGACTTGAATTTGATTGTAACCTAAAAAACCATCAAGCATAGACAACATTTCTGAACCGGTTACTACCTATAGTACTTGATCCATTATTGGCAGTGGATAGTTATCTTTTAAGGATGACTGGTTCAAGTTGTGAAAGTCCACGCATATGTGTATCTCGCCATTCTTCTTCCGCACAGGCACAATATTTGCAACCCAGGTATTGTGATGAATTGGAAAAATAATTCTTGCATCCAGCATTTCCTGAATTTCAGCTTGGATGGTACCTGAGATTTTGGGGTTGTAATGCCTTTACTTTTGACGGAAAGGCTTGACGTCGTCCTTGAGCGGAATGTCATGTGCCGAATGTCCTTTAGCTTGAAAGACTTCAGATCAGCATAAGACCATGCTAACACATCCATGTACTTTTTCAACAACTTAATGAATTTTCGCTTTTCCTCGGGCGTACAACACTTCCTGATATTCACGGAATGAGGATGTTCCGTAGTACCTAGATTGACGGATTCAGTTTCTAGAGAAGAGCAAGGATCATCCTGTCACTTTTTCTTAACAAAACGGTCATGATTATCAAATAATCATTCTAAGGAAACCAAACCTTTCGGAATCTTATTTCCTTTGAGCTGTATCACTGTATCTTTTTCAGATTCATGTGCTTGACTGGTGAGAGACTCACGACACGTAGAAGTTGATCCATCAAAATGAAGTTCTTTGAAATTGTCAGCTTTCTCCAAAAAAGTGATAAGTTGGTTTTCATCATTGAACACTTTCCAGTGCTGTGAATTATCTGGCACACTTGGGTGAAAAACCACTTCAATGGTATATGTATCTATTTTTAACCCTGGGTGAGGGAGCATGAGAGAGGCTGAGATGGCCAATGAATCAGCCATGTCATTTTGAGCTCGTGGAACTGCTTTGATTGAGAAAGTGTCAAATTCTTTGATGTTATCCCATACGCATTGTGGTAGTGTCTGAGCTGGTCATTTTTTACTTGATATATCCCTTTTACCTGATTGACAATTAGCTCAACATCACCTTGCACTCTTAGATTCTTGATTCCTTTCTCTTTTGCAGCTTGCATGCCAAGTAACAAGGATTCATACTCGACAGTATTATTCATATTGAAGAACTGCAACTTGAAAGAAAAAGGGAAAATCTCCTCTTCAGGAGATATTAGAACAGCCCCAGCACCGCATCCACTTTTCGCACAACTGCCATCAAACTACAATGTCCATACTTTTTTGAGATCCTCCTTTTGGATGAGAACGTCCATTCTATCTGAGTCAGTGGACAGGAAGTAGTTCCCATCCCTGATGATTCGAAAATAATCTGAGCTTTAGGGTCATCAGAGTTGGTGACTAGATATTTCTTTTGTGACTTCTGGTTCCAATGTCTGCATCACCCCTTTGACAGGAATCCTAGCTTTGGACCAGTCCATATGAATTTCCCCACCAAATTCTTTACAAAATATCCTCCCTAGCAATATCCAGTATGCTACTGGAATATCAACTACGAGAATAGTCATTTTTACCCTTTTCTCAAGAAATGTTGCGAATGCAAATTGTGCATCCTTGATCTGACCAATCAATGGTACCTGTTTGGTTTCCATGGAGTAGCATCTGCCAAAAGGTTTAGTAAGTGTGAGGCCCAAAGCATGGGTGACCTTTGCTGGCATAACATTATCAGAAGCTCCAGAATCAATTATACAGTTACTTAGTTTATGACCATTGATTAGGAGAGATAGGTAAAAAGGTTCAATTTTCCCTGACGCGGAAGTCGAGGCAACATTTACATGAGACGTAGGAGGAATGGGAAGAATTCCTTTTGGGGAAATAGGAGGAGGGATGGCAGCCTGGCTTTGGATATACTTAGTTAATCTTATAAGTTGCTCTGGGTTAGACTGAAGGTACTCAGCTTCAGACATCTGGATCTTGGTCTTTTTGGCATGATCAATTATATCGAATGCGACCAAGGGTTGTGCTAACGAAGGAATGAGTCCTTCGTTTCACATTTATAGAGGAGGATTACTGGTCTTTATGGGACTGGAGGAAGGTTGAATTGGAGAAGAAACATGAGGAAAATATTTCTTTACAAAAGGTTTAACAGGAGGTTGAGTAGGAAGGGGATTACCTCTTTTAGCGATCATTGGAGGAGTTACCACAGCCTTTTCCTTTTGTTTTTCAGCAGCAACTTTGCTTCTTTTCCTTGCGAGTGAGTGAAAACTACGTATGATTGTCCACTCGCATACCCTTGGGTACCCTCTTCTTCATCAGATTCCTCATCTTCAAATTCCATATACCCAATAGTAGAGTCGCTAGTTGGTTCACCGACATCTTGATCATCTTCGCCTTACGACAAAGGTTCTTCGTAATTTGGATCATCTTCTTCGATTTCAACCAAAGCATTAACCGGAGGGGCTTCAATTTCTAACCTTGGAGAAGTGACAGGAAAATGTGGCCTTTGGGGGGCGTTGTTGGGAGTGAAGTTCCTCCGTGGGATATCCCGGTACGGAGTAGTAGACGATGTTTGAGCCAATTGTTTCTTTAATGAGAGCAAGTCATTTGCCATCTTCTGGAATGTTGGATCTGATGAGGTAGCCTGAGAAGAAGTTGAAGCCTTTGATTTTGATGGCTCTCATCTTAACTCACCAGATATAAGAAGGTTGTCTTCTATCCGAATGGCCATATCTTGAGCAAGGGCCAAGGTGGGTATCTGTTCCTGTAAAAGTAAGAAACTTACTTTCGAACTCATGGCGTTCAAGAAGAAACACTTCTGATTTTCTAATGTTGGCATCATGGCAAGCAGCACACGTTTGATCAGTGAATTGAATCAGGTGATAAAATCACGCATGGTTTCATTGGTCTCCTTCTTCATGTGAGTGATTTGCGAAAATAACACAAATGCATCCTCTGAAGGTTTGTATCTGTCTTCAAATGTAGTCCGTACAATGTGGCCCAACTGGTGATGGATCTGGCTGGTAAATGCTGGAACCATTCTGCTGCTGGCCCTTGCAAGGTCTCCAGAAAGAGACGTATTGATACTGTCCTCATGAGTCACATCCAGAATGTTGCATGACATAATAAACGCAGCTAATATGCACGTTCTGTGCTTTGATTTCTACTCCCATCAAATTTCAAGAAATTTTTATGATTTCCGTGAGGGAGGGGGTTGACTGGATGCGGCAGTGCTAGAGGACCCATGGCATTTCCCCATGGTACAGGTAGATTTAGCTGCCATTTGAAAAGTAGGAAAAATAATGTGAGCAGGGAGTGTGGTTCCACTTAGCAAAAGAGCATTGTAAGTTGATGTCGAGGCACTTTGTGAAATCCGGCTCTTTCATGGAGGCGAGGCACTTCTTGCTGATCGATCCACTGAGCTTCAGTGATGCGAATTGTGCTGGAGTGATACTGAAATGGTGCCTTTGAAGTAGATCAAAAATTGGATCAACTTCCCCACGAGCTCTTCTGCTACGAGTAAATGGTTCACCCGCCAGTGTATCCATTCAGATCTGTAACAATTGGGAGCAGATTTACAATGCAATCTTTTTGTTTATACTTGTTGATTTTCTGATTTTTCTGGCAAAAATCAGCAGCATGTACTTTTTTAATATTAATTTTTACCCTCTTAAATAACAACCGATTGCGGTTTTCTGACAAAGATTAATAAGGATAAAAAGTGGGTTAATTTAGTAGGCTGATTTTCAGATCTTTGACCTGAATTTTGCAAGTTTTGAAAATAACATAAAATGTCAGAATCTCAGATCTACTAAAATATACAAGTTTTTGTAAAAACTCAGTGAACTAAAAGTTTCTATCTGGTCCAGATCTATGGATTTTCCTAAGGAAATTTTTAGTTTTGATCACTTATGCAACAAATTTTGATTTTTAACAAAGGGTTAAAATTTGCAATCTGGTAGTGATTTTTACATTTTTTTAGTTATTTCCTTAGTTCGATCCCCAGTAGAGTCGCCAAAAAACTGTTGGTCTGAAAAACTGTCGGTTAGGCAGGTCATGGGAAAACAGGCCAACAGTGTGCAGGGCATAGCCCCTCTTTGAGACATCAAAGTGAAACTAGTTTATTGCTAATCTATCAAGCAGGAATCTATGCGCAAATCTACACTATTCTAACTTTAGGGGGGTTTGGGATCTCATCCCAGTAGAGGTAGTTCCAACTACAAACAGAAAGGAAGGGAGGAGGATAGATATGAAGGAAGAAAAGAAATGAATTCCAAGATGGAAAGGTCAGAAGGTTTATGCTTTGGGCTGGTAGTAAACAGAGCCAAACTTACTTGCATAAACAATTAAAGAAATACTGATGAACATATGACAATTGTAGGAATGAATCTAATAGAATAAAAACATAGATCTAACTTAAGAAAGATCTGATGCAAAAAACACACATATTAAGCACAAAGTCTGAATATGTGTATTAATATTTCTTCTGTTGCAAGAAAACACAAAGTCTTTCTCTCCTCACTTCTCTTTTCATACAAAAAATTTCCACCTTTGAATACAACAAGTATTCTAGTATTTATAGAAGGAGAGGAGGAAAGAAGACAAAAGCAAACCCACTACTTACAAAATATCTTAGAAAATATCTAAAAATATCAACAGTTGACTTGGGCAAGTTTTTGGATGGCAACATCCCATGGTGCAACATGGATGAGGTCATCATGTATGCCAACATGCTTTTTAAATATTTTACAAAAATGATCAATCCCAGAAAGAAGAAACAACTCTGCCTAGTGAAAAAAGGGTGCACTTTTCTGCACGTCATCATGACAAAAATTCCCCTTTGTAAAATGGCACAGCTTTCTACACGTCGACACGACAAAAATTCCCCTTTGTAAAATCACGCAACTTTCTGCATGTCGACACAACAAAAATTCCCGTTTGTAAAATGGCACAAATTTCCGCACGTCGACACTACAAACATTTCCCTTTGTAAAATGGCACAACTTTTTACACGTCAATACGACAAAAATTCCCCTTTGTAAATTGGTGCAACTTTCTGCACATCGACACGAAAAAAATTCTCCTTTGTAAAATGGTGCAACTTTCTGCACATCGACACAACAAAAATTCCCCTTTGTAAAATGGTGCAACTTTCAGCACGTCGACACAAAAAAATTCCCATTTGTAAAATGACGCAACTTTCTGCATGTCAACATGACAAAAATTCTCCTTTGTAAAATGGCGCAACTTTCTTTACATCGACACGACAAAAATTCCCCTTTGTAAAATGGCACAACTTTCTACACGTCGACACGACAAAAATTCCCCTTTGTAAAATGGCGTAACTTTCTGTAAATTTCCCTTGTCAATTTTGCAAGATAACACTACCATGTGATTAGATGGTAACCATGGAGGAGATGGAGGGACACTGCCAATAGAAATGACATGGTTATTGTAAATGAATTTGAGACACATATGATTCATATAAATTATAAATTATGAGTGACGATTCTAATTGAGACCAAGAAGCATGTCGCATCCCTCAACTATGTTCCCAACGAGTAAAGGTATTAGCATAGTAACAGGACCAATTGTAATAGGTAAATTAACAACTCTAAAGGGTTTATTGAAAGGGTACTAAATTTGTGATGTAGTATGACCGATAGCCATAAGGAGTGACATAGAACATGCATTAATGGGCCATGATGGGTCAACCTTAGTGTTATTGATGGAGTTCAAGCCAATAGATACATCAATGTGTAAATAATTATATGTAAACTCAACGTGATAATCAAAGTTGGAAAAAGAAATGGTTGGTGGTGAAGCTTCAGTGTTACCAACTAATAAATCTAGGCTCCTAATCTAGGAGGTGATACCACATGATACGTGTGATTAACATAAGAGTCTTTTGTCTTCTTGTCACGTTGTTAAGAATCATTGTTAAAGAGCTTGAGTTTACCAGTTTTGTTGGTTAGAGTAGAGCTAGTAGACTCTGAGGAATCTAGTTTATTGTTATCAATTAGATCTTGGATGATTTTTTAGATTTTTAGGCATCTATTTGTAAAATGTCCCTCACATCGATGATAATCACAATGGAAGTTCTCATTGTAGTTCCTACCTTTTTGTCACAATGGCTCTAACTCAAGTGGTGGGAAAAGGGTGATAATTTGTTTTTGATAAGGTTATGTATAAAATATCTGAAACAGACAGGGTGGTTAACAAAGTAGCCATAAAAACCTACCACCCTTATACAAAAAAATCATTATCTATAACGAAACAGGGTGATAAGAAATGACCTTGTGAGAACTTATCTCACCCTAGTCTAAAAAATCCAAAAACTTTATATAATAACTATATTGACAGGCCTTACTTCCTTTGGTCAAATGCATCAACAATTTTCAATCTTGGGGCATAATATTTCCCCTTTTTGCAAGGAAATTTTGGCAAAGCCTGGAGCTCCTGCAACAGACAGGAGCTTTCTGCTGTGAGACCTGAAGGAGAAGGGTGTAATCCAATACACCACACCCTCAAAGACAAGTCATGCATGGGGGAATCAAACATATGGGCTTGTCTAGCTCCTCTAAATCGATCTAAGAGATAGAATCACCTTTCCATTGCCTTGGATCTGCATTTCATATGTACTGCTACAGTAAACCTCCACAAAACCTTGTTTCTCCTCTACAATTATTGAACCAGCTCCCTTTCCACCCCTTTCGAGCTCACATCTACCTCATCAAGCATGAATCAAGAAGGAAAATAGAACCCCCAAAATTTCTCTTCTAGCTCAACCAAGTGGCAGGGAAGAATGAAATGGTGGGTGATATTAACTACCTCAGCTTTTTCTTCACCAATTAATAGCAGGTGTGTCACAAATAGAGAAGTGATTTCTGCATTGACCCAAGGGTGTCCAGAGCTCTGAAGATAATCATTCCCAATGACGGCCTCAATGGCCTTGTGAACCTGGATGGAATCAAGATGAAACACATTTTTCAACCAGGTCTGTGTGATAGGCCCATAGAACGCCATTTCTTGTGATTCACCCCTCAAAAAAAGACTAGGAAATGGTCCAAATTCCATATTGGGAGAGAAAATTTTGCAGAAGCTAGAGACAGATAGGCAGATGAAATTAAAGAGGAAAAAAAGAGCCAATAAATCGAATGCCACATGAGTCACCTGACATTTACCTTACCACGTGAGAGAGTGCATCATTTTCCAAAATGGTGGCCAGACCCATCCACTCACCGCAATCATTGGCTGAAAGTGAAAGGGAGCTTTGAGAAACACCGAAATTAGCAAGGAAATTTTTAGCTTGATTTCCTTCTCGGTAAATGTGATGAATTTCCCACGAATCCAATTTGGAAATCCAAAAAATGCATTGGAAATGTAAAATTCGAGTGTCCAGTTTGGGGCTCTTCCTTTTTTAATGGCTTGAGTAATGATCATTGAATCCCCTTCGATAAGGAGATGGGAGATGCCATTTTCCACTGCTAGTTTGATGCTAAAAAGAAGAGCTTGTGCTTTGGCTTGATTACAGGTTCCATTAGGAAAGTGGAAGGAACCTACACACAACAACTTACCTGAATCATTTTGAAGAGGACACCCTACCCCTGAAAGACCAGGGTTCCCCTTGGAGGCCCCATCAAAATTCAATTTACACAAACTAGGGGGTGGAGACCATCTAACTTGATTCCTGAGAGATTTTATTTGAGTAGCTAACAAACCATACTGGCTGAGTGAGCTTGGAGGAGGTAGCTTGATTAAAGGCCAAGACTTTCCTATATAGGTGTCCCAACTAGAGAAATTGGAGATATTCTGGCACCGAGCACTTACATTTTCAAAAATAGCAACTTCTGGCTTCAAGATAATGGATTGTAAGCTCTCTGTTGAACATCTAAAGAGACGTGAGTTTCTTTCCCACCAAATGTTCTAGATGAGAAGGAAAGGATTACACACCCAAATGGATCCCAAGGAATGACATTTATTAAGATAGTGCCAAGATTCCAAGGTAGCTTTGATAGTATGCCCTACTACCCATGACAAGTCTAATTTCATATATAACTAGTTCCAAATTTATAGAGTGAATGGACAACAAAGAAGTAGATGATCCACATATTATTTTGCATTCTCACAAAGTAAGCATTTGGAAGGTCCATTGATAACCCCACCTTTTTCTCCTAACCTAAGTAAGAATATTACCTTTATAAACTAGACTAACAAAAGGCACCATGCCTTGGGGATATAATTTTCATTCCAACAACCTGACCAGGAGATACACCCTTTTTCCTCAAGATGTAGAAGAAAGTTGTAACCTGATTTGGCATAATACTACACTAAATTGTTACCGAGCCAAATGAATTGATTAATGTCATTGGAGAAGGAGGATATATGTGAACTCAGCATATTGTTGTAAAGTTCCATTCACTACTTGCGGAACATCCAAATATTCTATCGATTTCCAACAGAAAGAGGGAGAACCATCCCCTGACAGAGCACCATAGTCCACCACCCTGTCACCCCAAGCTACTTGAGTGGCGATTTTAACTGGTTCCTAGGTCCTGAGTGTTGGAAATGGTAGGAAGACCACCGTAAGAGTCTTCCCAAAACTTTACATTTTCCTCGTTCCCAATCTTCCAAGAAGTAAGTGTAGAAAAAACCACTTGGAAAGAACTAATAAAATTCCAAATATGGGACCCCTAAGGCAACTCGTGAAGAGACAAAATATTGATCTGGGCACATATTTGGAAGATATTTCTATAGTATATTTTTTTTAAAATAATTGGATGGATTAGAGAGTATATTCCAGAAATGCTTGGCTCCTAAAGCCATGTTTTGGAGGCCCTATGTCCAGAATATTGGCTCCTCCAAGATCCTTAGGAAGTTTGACATCCTCCCACTTTACAAGATGAAATTTTCTCTCCATGTTTGTGCCTTTCCATAAGAAGGTGCGTAAAATTTTCTCAATTTTGTGGAGAATTCCTTTAGGCATTTGAAGGACTGAGATCATAAAAATGGGTAGAGCACTGAGCACTGATCTAATTAGTTGTATTCTACCTGCAAAGGAAATCCACTTTCCTTTCTAATAGGTGAGCCTTTTCTCAAAATTTGATAATAAATCCTTCCATAAGGAGGATTTTTGGGCCCCCGAGAAAAGAAGGATTCCAAGATATTTTTGGGGCAGGGAACCCCCAAAAATCCCAAAATATGCTTGATTCACCTCTACACATAAATAGACTAATTGAAGAAGAAAATTAAGGATTTAGGAAGACTGATTACCTAACCTATAGCCAGGGAATAAGAATTAAGGATACGTTTTATTTCCTTGGCTTTGACCACCAATGCAACACCAAAGAGGAAAGTGTCATCTACAAATTGTTGGTGAGACAGAGGATCCATACGTTGTCATCCACTTTAAGACCTTGTAACCACCCTAAAGAAACAACTTATGAGAAGGCTCTGCTAAGAGTGTCAGCAACCAACAAGAAGAGGAAGGAAGAGAGGGGGTCACCCTGCCTTATACCCATGTTACTTGAAAAAATGCCTTCCGCAGATCCATTAACCAATAGCAAAAAGGAAGGGGTGGTGATACAACTAAAAATCTAGGTACAGAAGACTTCACTTAACCCAAGCTTGAGCATTACCTGGATTAGAAAGTGCCAATTAGAGCCTATCATAGGCCTTACTGAAATCAAACTTCAACAACATACCTGGGGTATGATTACGGGATAAGGAGTGGATGAGCTCATGAGAAAGAATGATGCCATCAAATATGGACTGAACCTGTAGGAAGCCACTCTGCTCTTTGGAAATTATGTTGTTCAAAATAGGCCTAAGCCTAAGGGAAATCACCTTAGAAATTATTTTATAGGATGTATTGCACAAGGAGATGGGATGGAAGTCATCCATTGAATCAGCTAGAATATTTTTAGGGAACATACAGATGAAGGTATGGTTCAATGCACCCAAGATTTTCTGAGATGATCTAGATTCTTCAACGGCTTCCCAGACATCATTTCCTACTATGTCCCAGAATTCCTGGAAAAAATCTTCTGGGAAACCTTCTAGACCAGGGGCTTTATCCCTTTCCATGGAAAATACTACTGACCTGATTTCTTCTTTAGAGAAGGAAGCCATTAGTTTGGAGTTAGTCTCTTCGTTGATCAGAGATGGGACATGAGACAACAAGTAGTTTTGATGTTGACGGTGAGACTGGAATATTACTTGATAACAAACTCATTGAAGAAGGAGATATCAGCATCCTTAATACCCTGTTTCTCTAAAATCCATTCACCATTTACCATTTTAAGCTTGGAAATATAATTGACGTTGCACCTGGCCTTCAGGGAAGAGTGGAAGAATTTCATGTTTTGGTCATCCTTTTTTAAGCCATTTTCCCTTGATTTTTGTTTCCAAAAGATTTCTTCTCTTAGGAGAATTCTCCTAACTCAGAAAGAAAATATTTCTCCTTCAGATACTCCTCTTGACCCATCCCATTGATAAAGATATGCTCATTGAGGATTTTGATTTCTGATTCAATTCTCTTTTTTTCCATAAAGATGTTTTTGAAGTGCAGATGACTTCCAAACCAATAACATACCTTTGAGATTTTGTAATTTCTAGGAGAGAATGAACATCTTGGTACCCTGACTTGATAGGAGGACCACCAATCCTTAATCGCATCAAATAAAGTTAAATCCCTGAGCCACATTAATTCAAACTTGAAAGGGGATTTCTTTGGGGGGAGGTCAAAAGAGATATTCAGCAAGATTGGGAAGTGGTCAGAGCCCAAAATTTGAAGAACATCACCTTATAGAAGGATATGATGATGAAGCCATGTGTCATTGACTAGAAATTTGTCTAGTCTTTCCATGATACTATTAAAGATAAACCTCCGGTTTATCCAGGTAAACCACCCATGTTTGGGTTCCAAATCAACCATATCTGAATTCTAAATAAAGGAGCAGTAAGTCATTTTAGGATTATGGATTTCTGTTGATTTCCCCCCTCTTATCTCTATCTAAATAGGTGGCATTGAAATCCCCTGCCAAGAGAATCAATGAATCATCCATAGCTGAGAGATTCTCCGATAGGTCAGACCAAAACTTCCTCTTAGCAATCAAGCTATTTGAAGTGTAAATATTGCAAAGAAAAAATGAGATATCAAAATGAAAAAATTCTACCTTGCACCAGAGAAATTGATTACTGGATTTCAAGAGAGAAATCATAACCTTGTTGGTTTTGTAGAATATCCCCAATCCTCCTTAGGCACCCACCGAATCAACTGAGAGCCTGAGCCAACCCTTTCGGCTGGAAATGCCACTTTTCATAAAATCAACAGAAGACATCTTAGTTTCTTATAGGAGATAGATATCAACCTCTTATTCCAGCATGCAACACTTTACCAAGTGTTGCTTGTTAGGGTCATTGAGGCCCCTAACATTCCAGGATAAAAGCCTCATTTTTTCTTCAGGAGGGATAGACCCTCCCTACTTACTTTGGGGAAAAAGTTACTAATTTGATTCTACTTACCTTCTGCAATCTCCTTAACAGTCCTAAACTTGTTGTTGGGCCTACCCATCGGGGGGTAAGGATCCAACTTTAGGAGAGATTACAAGCCCTGGAAATGTTGCTAAAGAAAGGCCAAGCTTGAACCATGCAAAGGAAATGGGAACTCCTCAACCCCCTTCATTTTCTTCTTACAGCTCAATATAATTTTCATCCCTAAAAAAATTCCAATTATCTAGCTCTTTCATGGAGGTACCATGACCAGCTTCCATGCCATCCTAGATCATCTTGAGGAGCTTAGCTAATTCCACCAACAATTATTTTTATTCTTTGAATAAGCGTATTTGGAGAAAGGGATAGAACCGATTTAGGGACAACTTCCCTTGGCAACTCCTGTACTATGGGATTTTGGTCAAGTGGGAACTTATGTGGAATTTTAGGAATCCATTTCGACCCGAAGGGCTTGGAGGGAGCTTTGCATTCCAATTGATGATGAAAAATTTTATCACATTTGAATCACTTTTGTGACACAGTTTCCAGCTCCACCTTCTAAACCCACATGTCCAATTGGACTTTGAATAGAGATGGAGTCTAAAAGAGGCCTGACAAGGTCGTAGAGAATGTAAATTATGGCATATGTAGATAAAGAGCCTTCTAAAGTCCTAGGATCAATCTGTGTGACTTTTCCCAAACTCCCACAAATTTTTGACAAAACTTTAGGGTTCCAATATTCTAGAGGAAGAGCATAAAGACGAATCCACACCTGCTGAAACTCGGTAACGAGCTTAAACAGGTCCCAATTTGGGATCAAGTTCCTCACTTGGAGGCCCCACTTGTCAAGAAGAGAGGCTCTATTAAGGATAACTTCTTCTTTCTTAACATCATTGCAAAAGAGGATCGAAAAAAAAAACCCTTGGCTAAGAAATGGATTCTTAAACCAAATCCCCACTGCTCTTCACACCAAGTGGATATTTCACCTATAGAAAACCAATTCCCTATAAATTTGGCAATTATTGCCCTATTTTTTAAAAGGGTAATTTGACCTTTTAAACCGTCCTCGACCATAAGCACCACTTTACCATCTTGCACCAAATTCTGAGGAGATATATCCTCAGTGGACCATTTCGGAGCCTCCCAGGTGCAGCTCGGTGAACCATGCCATGTGAAGAACCATCTCCAGAAGACTCCCCTAATCCATAATGAATGAATTGGATTGGTTGCAAGTATTTCTCAACCTGAGCAGAATTAGAGCTTCTTGGAAGGAGGTCTCTTCTCCATTTTAATGGGTGGTGGCCTTCCCCTTTTGACAATTCTAGTTCAAAAACTTTTTAGGTGGGAAAGAGGATTGTTTCCATCCATTGACAGACCATTTTGAGTGACTCCTCCACCCCAGTGGGATGGTATTGGCACTAAATAAGGGACATGGATATTCTGAGTTATACGGTCACCATCTGTCATCGTTCTTCTAGAGCGCACCAATCCCAACCGCAGCAAGAGGACCCCACCATGCCATAAGATTCACGTAAAACATGCCTCTAAAGAAATTTTACATAACTCAAGCTACCGAGATAGCTAGAGAATGAACCTCCCTAGTAGCATCGAAAGTGTTGAAACCAAGCTTTAGCATACTAGATATCATGCCATAGTTGTAACACAAGTCCAAATGGTAAGTCTTTCAAAAGATACCAACAAGTAACCCAAGATGAAATATATTAAAAAAAATGTGAATTATTTCCTTTTAATAACAGTTATGATTTGATAAAACCCAAAATATATTACAAGGGAAATCAACACTAAAGAAGAGGTCTCGAAGAAGGATATTTTAATATTTAAGAAAAATGTGGTAAGTCAAACCTATGCGATTGTGATGTAGTTATGAAAATCCTAAAGATGAAGATGCCACTAGGCAACTGTATATGAGTCTATTAAATTAGATTGTATCTTATACCTGAAAATGTAAAAACCAAAGGTGAATCATTTAAGCCTAATTTACTTAATTTGTGAATTATAAAGTTGGGAGTAAGAACATCATTAGGGCGAAGGTATCTCCACTGGAGTTACTGACAAAAAAATGTCACCTAAGTTAGGATATGTGAAAAATCTCATATTAATTAAATAACATGGGAAAAATTTTAGAACCACTTAAAGCATCTTATAATCGTTGATACTACGAGGAGAATATATTAGATTAAAGGGTATGCTCCACCATATGATATTCATGACAAACGACTATGAAATGTTCCCTAAAGTTTCCTTATGGGATTTAAAAAATACATACTCATTGAAAATGGTTCTCTTTTAGTTGGTTGAAAAATTTTTTTGAATGCAGGTATGTAGAGAAGGCAGGAGAAAATGGATTTCATGGAGCTAACAAGTGAAGAATCTAAGATAAGGTGATTTCATGCGAAGTTTTATTTTCTCCATTTCATTGGAAATCTGAGCTAGAAGATTTTGATATGTCCAAGATTCATGTTTTTAGATTGCCATTTTAATTTATGATACTTAATCCTGTACATTAGAAACTATTTATTTTGTAACATAACAATGATTCCTCATGAGTTGGAACTATCAATGGGAATATTAGATTTCAGGAGGAAGAGTAGATATCATGTAGATTGAGTGGTATATTGAAGTGGGTCTTCTGACAGGAGAGTCAGTCTTTTTTGGGTAGTTCAGTAGCTTTATAAAGAGTTTGAATATGTATAAAGTAAATACATATCATTGGGGATGACATATCAATATGAATACATATGATGTCCTGTGTGGGTGTGATTCAGTATCTTCCTCATGTGTATTTATAGCTATGGATCATTGGAGACATAAACCCATGGAATGATCAGGTCATAAGTGTGTGTACCTAGAAGCATAAATGATCGAGTCGGATTTATACATATTGATTAAATAAAATGTACCAACTATATAGTAGGTGCAGATAGTTAATCTAAGTTATAAAAAACTGTAATAAAGTAAATAAATGTAGTAAATAAAGTATGTAAATGACCCAAAAAACTATGTAAAATGGAATATGTTATCCCTAATGTGAAAGAGAGAAGAGGAAAGAACACAATTAAATAGAATATGCTCATGGGACTATGTCGTAGAGGTGACTGTGGAAAATCTAAAAGCAGGAATTACTATGCAGCAATGCCTCAAATAGGATGGATTTGGGATGGTATCTAATTAGACTGGAGCACCTAGAGAGGGACTGGGGCACCTACGGGTGCTATGGTCTGTAAAATGGGAACCCTAGTCTATACAAAATCTATGGAAGTGATCTTTCACAAGTTTAGAAAATGATCCAAAAACCTCACTTGTCTGTTGCATCAGATTTGTTGTACTGCACTAGGTGTCACCAGATAATCCAAGGTGAAGGAAAGATATACAAAGGACCCCAAAAGAGAATTATCATGAAACCCTACAATAAAAGAACAATGCAAATGAATGGGATTGGATTAAACTCAGCCATCCACAACAGTGAGACTTACTAACTGAGTGTTGCACTCACATTTCAGACCCAAATGTAGGTTTGGTGTGTGTGTGTGTGTGTGTGTGTGTGCATCATGTTCCCTAGGTCTCTCTTATGATCCATTTGCACTTTTTGAAGTAGCCAACAATAACTATGATGTAGAAAATCTAATAGAATTTGTGCATGTAATAGAATAGAATCCCTCCCCCTATGCTTGTGTGATGCAGATGTCCTAGCCATCTTGCCTTGATGATATAGATTTGTGGATGCAAGTGATCTCCAATGCAATAGATGGATGCAACAATATATGGAGTGATAGTAGTGACTAGTGCTTCAAGGTCCCTCATTTTGGTCACATAAATTTATATATATAGGAATATCTCTCGATCTGATTGCATAATTAACTTTGAAATGGCTAAATAACCAAGAAAGATAAGGATCTAAAATGGCTAGAAAGAGCCCAAAAATTAACGGGAAAGTGCCAAAAGGACTGGGGCATCCCTGGTGGGACAACGATGCCCACGAGTGCCCCAATACTAATTTGGGTACCCCATTTGAGGATAAAATAACATGGGATGTCATAGGATGACTAGGCATATGAGTATAAGAGGTCGGTAATGACAAAATAAAATAAAACCTAATGGCCAAAATATAGGGGTTAGTACTTTATTTACTCAAGAACCTTCTAAATATTAGCATGAGATTGGGATAAATAATGTCTAAAGTGCATGATTTTGTGACTACACAAAACAATTCACTTAATTTGTATCACAAGATCAAATCAACATTCACAAACAGCTAAAAATAGATATAACACATAGAGATGGAATTTAATGTGGGAAACCCAAAATAGGAAAAAACCCACTAAAACCAAGAACTAACTTATGACTATAAATGTTACATGATTTCATGGTTGATATTCAACTCAACCTGGAGCTGCAATTCCAACAGTTAACCAAGATACTACTCAGTCTTTGACAAGCTTCAACTTGTCTAAAAGCTTCAACTCCTAAATTTGGTCTAGCAAAAAAAATTCTTTAGTAAGCTCCAACTTACAAAGAATCAAAAACTCCCCACATGCTAAGCTACAACTTAGACTTTTCATAATTTTGGATCATACTTAGTTTGTTGTCTCAAACAACAGAGTATGACCACTAAATCAGTTCACTCTTCTTCTCAATTTTCTCTTTATTCACTCTCTTCTAATCATCTAATCATCACTTGATATTTTTCATATAAGGCTACTCTTATACAAAAATTATTTTCATACCTCACTCTACTCACATGCACTTTCAACAACATTGTTATGTTTATGGAGCCTATTTTCATGTTAGAGTGTGGTACACCTTCTATGTGTTACACTCGGGTCTTTTTCCCATTGTTTTGATACCCACAGTTTTTGCCCTTGGTTTTGATACCCACGGTTTTGTATCAAACTGCTTAAGCAGTTGTCTATATATATGGTCTTATGCATATGATAGATGTACAAGAAAATGTATTGCAGATGTGTTTTGAATTCGGCTGTGAATTCTGTAGAGTTTGTTGAGCATAGCTCCAAACGGATCTAGGTATTGTATTGAGAGAGTGGTGGCTTGTAATAAAATCTGAGCAAGTGATTCTTGGTGGACGTAGCCCAAATTGGGTGAACCACGTTAAATATTGTCTCTTTGTGTTGTGTTATTTTATTCTGCAATTTTTATTTGAGATATGTAATAATTTCTGCATATTAGTTTTCTACTGTTGTGATTCTGTGAGGGATTATTCCACATATTTTATCTCTTATTTCCTAACAAACATACCCTCCACACACACTTTTTTTGTATCCCCCCAGAAAGTCATATAAACCTTTCACATTCTGAATTTTCATTATTTTAAGAAAATAATCTTCACATTTTTGTTCTGATGATTTTGAGCAAGGTTTAGAATAAGTAGCAAGGTTTAGAATAAGTTAAACATTTGTAACTCCCCATTGCTTTGTCATGTAACCATATTAAGACTTTGATATTCTTCCATACATTCAAGAGTTCTTAAAGAACCTAGTGTTTGTAGGTTGACAAGTGGCACTTTTTTATCTACTCGATGAAACTAAATTTTGAGCTTCTCCATGAGATCCTTTACTTTGAATAAGGACGTTTCATGTTTTTATCCACTTGAACCATACCTTACAACTTCACATGAAGATCAAACATATTTTGTAAGCTTAATCAACATCACATTGTTTTCAATAAAACTAGACTGTGTCAACACTGTTATGCACTTCATCAGATTCATTCCCATTCAATAAGCTTCATCATACAACCACACCTCTCAAATGCTCCTCACATAATTTCCTAACTGAGACAAAAAAATTCACGAATTTATCCTTTGTTTCAAGATGAATCAGCCTAATTTTATTTATAACACCTTTTTGACCTCCTTACAGACATTACCTATGATTTTGAAATTTTTCATCAGTTAAAATCTAAGTTTCAATGATTTTCCAACTTCATGAGGATTACACTTGTCAAAAAAAACTTGCACAGTCACCACCATGGCTAAAAAGGAGCTTTCCACACTTCAAAACACTCTGACTTATTCCAACCTTTTTAGTCCTTTGGTCTCATTTGCCACACACATGTTGCCATTTTGAAAAACCTCAAAGTGATGAGCTTAGGTGGACTCTAGTATACGGAATAAACTTCATTTGATAGATTTTTGGGACCACCATCCCCTCTTGTATTCAACGGTCCCATCCTCGCACCAATCAAATTTTGAAATGGATTTGATATTCTTACCAGGTGTGTATTGTTATGATATGCTAGCCAATAAGAAAGCTCCATGTTCTTTATAGTATCAGACATTTCTTGACCTTAGCTAGCCACAACGAGAAGAAAACTAACAAGGATTCAACTCCACACCCTTCACAATGTCATACATTTTATAACATGTATCTGACCAATGTGAAACATGATCTAATAGGAAATATCCACGTTCCTTTCAGATTTTGCATTGTTAGTTTTCACATTTTCCAGCTCTATATCAGAGACCGTAAGGTGGGCCAATCAGAAGGATCAACAAGTCTATGCATTTTATGGTGTCAGAGTGGCTTTATTTTGTTGCAAATTTCTTCTTTTCTTCACAACTACTGGGAAGACCCAAAATTTTATCTAACCCGAATTTATTTTGTCGCAACTTTCTTCTTTTCTTCACAACTGTTGGGTGGACCCAAAATGTAATTAAATCATTCTCATCACGACCTGCACCATCTCTAAAATCTCTTTCACATGCTAGAACGATAATTTCAAACCTATAGATCATCTGTTCCAAGCTTACTAACCATCTCCATACTTCCAGTGGTCTCCTTCCTTATCGACGAAGCTTGCAACACCCTAAATTCATCCTAGAACCTTTATGAATGCTCACTCATCCTGATACGACACTACCAACCATCTCCATACTTTCAGTGATTTACTGAAAAATATTGAAACATCCTGAATTTATCTTGAAACCTTTCTGAATGCTCAATCATCTAGATACAACACTACCAACTGAGCCTCACTTCACCACTCACACCTTTTCCATCAATACCACTTGACATCAATGACAATACCAATGATCAGGGTTCAACATAAAGTTATAGTTCAGGATTTTTAAATAATTTTAAGTTTCCACTGGGTGAAATTGGTATTATCCTTACTATTTCCTTATCTAAGTATGTCACAGTTTTGCAAGACTAGTAAAAGGAGTCGAAATATGAAGGAATTGATTTTTGGATTTAGTTTTAAATCTTGAATATTTTCTCATAGCTAAACCGAGTAAATGGGTATCCAAAAGTACTTAGGTTGAGGTTTGAAACCTTATAGGGGAGAAATTACACGTTGAAAATAGTGTCAAGAAGGGTACAAGGAGGCTAGTTGGTTTATAGAAAAGAGAAGGTGATAACAAGTGGAGTTTAAAGGATGGAGCCTTGAAATTTGTCATGCATTATATTGAGCTAAAATGGTTTCTAAGTATATGTTTGTTTTGTAGTGGGTATATACAACTTGCTCAATTCATGAAATCTCCTAAACGTTGTCATTAAGAGCACAAGAAAACAATTTTAGTGGAAAAAGGAAGATTTTTGGAATGTGGGTCTCATTACAACAAGTTGGTGATTGATCTAAGATATTTTTGAGCTTGTGAAATAGGCTAAAAGAGTTTAAGTAGTTTTCAAATGCAAAGGGACAATATTTTCTTAATGGGTCAAGATTTCAAGAAACTAGAGAATGGGAAATGAAGGTAAGCCAGGGAAAATGAGATTTTACAAATGGGTCATTTTAACAGCTGGTTGTGTATGTGTACATGTTATTAGAATTGGACTTGTTATTACTGGAGTATTTTATTGTTTGAAATATCATAATTTACAAATGTTAGCTATTCTAGATTACTAGAAAAATCCTTCCAAAATAGGGTTCACGTGTAAATGAATGATATTGATTGTTGTTATTTTATGAATGTATAAAAATGTATTAGAGCTTTGTATTAGTACTCCCCCTGGGAAAAATCATACACAACATCTAAACATACAAATCAATGATGATAAGAGTCTAGAGACATATTTCTTACCTCCTTTGAGAGAAGTCAATCATCAATCCTTCATCTAAGCATCCAAAAACCTTTACATTGCAAACTAGAACTCTATTTTGTCTTTTGTCTTCACCAAGAAACCATGGTAATAGACCCATAACTTAATGATATCATTCACAATCATGTAAAAAATAATTTATGAGAACCAAAATTACTATGCTTACCTTTATTATTGGGCCCACTCAACTTATCAAGGATCAAATTGACTTGTCTCTACCATTTTTTCCTCAAACCACCTCAAGGTCTGAGATCCATGTTATAAATATTTATTGCAATTATAAAAAACTTTAACAAGCTCAAGAAACCTATACACACTATGAAAAAACTTCTCAAAACTCCCCCTAAGCCATGTCATGCAATTCTAGTAGAAAACATAAAAACAATTCTCTTACTTTGATTACATGTCATGAAAATATCTCAACCAACTTGACACTTCCCTGAATCTTCTTATCAGTATTTTCATCCTTATTTAGACCCAAATATCCCTTCTTGATCAAATTATTTTCTTTTCAATCCATTATACCACTTGTTTAACATCAACATACATCACATAGGTCTTTCTAGAGGTAAATCCATGCTTCACATACCTTATGATAATCTAGATCACCTTATAGAAGAGGAAATCCTTTTCCCCTGACTTGAAGAATTCCCTATACCTGTAGCATACCAAATTCATGCATTCTCAACCCTGCAACATCTTGTAAGAGAGAAGCTATCACCCTATTCGATAAAATAGTCCTAACAGCCTTCTTAGCTCTTCCTAAACATCTTCCTTGATACTTAGCACATGCAATTCAGAACAAAGTCTTTCTCCCCTGCATATAATAAGCTCCTCAATCTTGTAACATGTAACAATAACCAAGATAACCCACTATCCATTCGAGAAGAGAAAAGAGTACTCCATTTAGACATTGCCACCAAAATTTTCTTTATCATTCTTTTGGAGAGGAACACATCAAGTTCCTTTTAGACTCATGTAACTATCAAGATACCTTATATGCACCCTGTGATAACTCATTTTCATCTTAAAGTACTGAAGCATCTCTTGAAATGTAGAGCACAACTTTGACAACTTCAAATTCCTTTCATTATTTCTTAAAGATTTCAATTAATTCAATGAGACCTTTTAGTAATCTTGAACACTTAAGTCACTGGGACCAAGTTCATTACAAACTCCCCATGTCTTGAGCATCATGTACAGACTTGTAGGGTGCCATTTCGAACTTCAAACAACACAGTACCATCATAGGAAGATTTGAACTTACCTTCACCCTTATTTTCCATCTTTTGACCTCCTCTGTGAAATTTCACACTATTTAGACTATCTAAGATATTTTCGACACGTCATAAAAGAACTTGACAAACACTTCATATGTGTAGACACTTCAAATTTTTCCTCTTCCACATTATCTAAACATGTAGCATGTTATTTGGCTCAAGATGTAATAAAGAAATCATATAAGTCTTACCACACTTGTGTTTATCTTTCTTGCACTATTTAAGGCCTATAACATCTTCACATATGTAAATTCATGCTCTTTAAACCTCATATTCATCAAGCATGTTACAAACCTATCCTTGTACCTGTAGTAGTTCAAGTCAAAGATCTGAGCTCAATTTATCGTATAACCTCCTACTCTTCTTCATTTTGATTCAACTTATAAATGAAATGGATCATATAGACCAATTTCCTTTGGTTAGGAGACAATCTCAGATCTTGGATAAACTTGCACACTCCCAATATGTTAACTGAATCCATCATAAGAATAAAGGACCACCTACATGTCTATATTGAATCATTTAAATTCAAACATTGTACTTAATGCATCAAGAAGAAAAATACCTCACATATTAACCTTTCTCATCTTAAAGGATCCATAAAAATGTTTCAAAACCTTATTCATACATTGAGAGGCTTGCTAAAATATCATGACATATTTCCAAAATTTTAACACCTCTTCATATTATATAACCGGATTACTAGCCCTACTACATAACGTATTCATGCCTAAATTTTGATACACACACTTTTATGATGGAAAATTACAAGTTATGAGTACCCAGTTTCCCACTTAGACACCTTCATGAGCCTTGAACCGTGGTCTTGTAGAATAATTTCCTAGATTTCTATTTCACCTCTGTTAATTAGGTCTCCTAGACCTCTTCACTGTTAAATCTAGTAACTATCAAGGATTACAATGAACTTTAACAATTTCTAGACTTGAAACCACTTGAATCTCAAATATTTCACTGTTAATATTATTTGTTCCATATTTCACCTCATAATCCACCATTTTAACCTTCAAACACAGAGTTTTCTTCACACCACTTATTGAGATTTTCAAGAACCTAGTCAGGATAGTAACAACTCATAATACACAAATTTTGATATCAAGACCTCAATATTTGATAATATTTATGTATGAACATCCTTTTACTTCTATGAATGCTCCTGGTATGATTAAGAAGCACAAAAATCACATACTTACTTGATTCCTTCTTGATTTTACCTCAAAAATTCTCCAAGAACATTGTTACATACCTCCTTGAGATGATGGGATGATCAAGTCATCACATTTGATGACTTATCGCATCTTCAAACTTCTTATGTGAATCATACAACACATTTGATGTATTTGACTCATTAAATAGTGACATTTAAACCAATATGTAGACCTAGACAACTCCTGATGACCAAAATAGACGTCCTAAAGAGAATGTATACTATATGAATCTTAGCTAGCATTATCAACCTTTTGAGGAAATGACACAGCTTCACACACTTTACACACTTAGATGTGTATGATATGGGAAATATAACTTATGAAAAACCTATGACACATCTACTTTGACTTAAGACTTCCTACATAAGGTGAAGCATACCTTTATACTTTCCATCAACTTTTAAACACTGAGTCTGACCAAGAGAAGACTATTTATTTGAATGCCATTGTTAGAATTTTGAACACTGAGAGGGAGGTGAATCAGTGATCAATTCAAAAAAAAATTTAATTCAACATTCAATCATATTCTTAAGTTATGCAGTAACACAAATTAAATGGAACATTGATCACACAAAAGAGAGAGACATGATTTTAAAGTGGGAAACCAAAATTGGGAAAAAAAATCCACTGAACCAAAGGACTAATTGATCAATTCTTATAATATTGTTGAGCTACAACTTGATGAAGCTAAAAATTCAAAGCAAGCTACAAATTGATGATAAACAAGATACAACTTGCAAGAAAGCTACAAATTTCTAATTATATTGAGCTAAAAGTCAGCGGTTACATAAAATTTGATCACATACTCCAACTTGGTTGGTGAAAAACATGATTTTTACTCTATATTAGGATGTTACCAATCTTCTTACTTACACTTGCAATCTCATCAATTTCTCAATTCATTAACTCACTTTCCAATTTCCACTTACTCTTTAACCTCTTAAAGCATTCAATATCTCTCAAATTAGTACTTAACGCCTTCACAATTTCTTCATTCAGCTTACAACAATATGTGTTCATTTCACAAAATTTCAGACATAGTTTTAAAGTTCATTCTCTATATGCATGGTACAATTTTCTCATACTCTTACACACTTTTCACATTCAGCAACCTCACTTCATCTACTTAACTCAATCTATTTTGTTCACAGCCCTTCTTAGGATAAACCTTTACTCTTCACATATCTCTTGTTTAGAATCTTAACTAATTCACACCTCATTTTATTTCTTGAGAATATTCATCTATTACACTCTTTTCCCTCGAGCTAGAAAAAATTTAAACCTAAGTTTTACATTAATTCCACTCCACAACTAGGCACTCTATTTCGAGCTTGCACAATTTCATGCCTTTTGGTAATCAATTTTTCACTTTTATATTTGAATAAAAACATGACTCGTCACCTTTTTGTCTCTTATGGCTTCAAGCTTAAGGATGAGATGTTATCAAAATTTGTAACTGGCTAAGGATTTTGAACTTCTCATTCAGACTTTGATTAAGGAACCATGATTTATGTTTTATGAATTTTGAGCTCCAAATCGACCTAGGAACCAACAATAGTTTTGATCAACACAACTAACCTTACACTTGTTTTGCTATTAACAACACTGACTTGAGACAACCATTATTAATCATTCATGACACTACATACACTCTTTCAAACTCCTTTGATGCCAAAATAATCATGCTTCACTGTTTTAATGGCCTGTTGAAGGAACGTTTCACTTTGGCCAACCACCTGAGACTGAATACAAGAGTTACTGGGTTTGATTTTCATCATTGTCACGTATTATTCACATCTTTAATGACCAATTCAAATACATACCATGTTTGATGTAAGCCATTTCCTTAACATTTAGAGGCTTTACATTAAGATCTTGGTGTTTAATATTGAATAATTAGACATTAATTATGCTTGTCCATCTCTTTAAAGCGTTGAAGAGTTGTCTTCGAAGAAACTGTCAATGAATATCTCTTCGAAACATTAATGAAATGATTCAATACTTGATAAATCTAGGATATAGACACCACAGAATGAGATTTGGAGAAATTTCATTTGTTATAACTTGTGTTTCGAGCATTTTCATTCTCCAAACCCTAGGCAGAGGGTTTCAAAAAAAGTGCAAGCTCGAAGGGCTCAAAAAGTGATTTTCTTCATAATTTCACAATGAAATTAAATTCAAAATTCTAGTTTTTTTTTACTCTATGAGAGCATTTGGTATCTTCTCCATGCATTTAATTGATTTGACATACTTCAAAATACTCTCAGACTTAAAAAGACCAGTGTACAATAGCCAAACAAATATGACACTTCTTTATATGTTCAAGCTTCACAATATGCTTTAAGGTTTATAAAAAATCATGTATTTAGAGCTTCACTTACCCAACTTAATGTTCCATACCATATACATTCATCATTTGAAGGATATTAGCTATGATTAATCATTTCAGGATTGTGTTTTAAACACCACAGATCATTTTTTAGCATTAGAATTCTTACTTACAACCTTCCACATAAAACTAGCTACTCTTTTACAATTTTATCTTTACAAGGAATGGATGAAATCATTCTCACACTAATTTTTTAGTGTATAAATTTTGAAGGGATAGATATTCAAAATAGTTTCATGCTCCCTTGACACAACATATAAGACATTTAGAAGGAATAAAGCAAAATTAGAGTTATCTTACACTTCACCATACCAAGTGTGAAGGCTCCATAAAGTTTCCTTTCTCATGTAGAGTTATTAACACCTAAATCTGCTCATAAACTATGAATAAACCATTTGCACATAAGAATCTTCCAATAAGAAAAATAATGTAGGCTTAGAGTGTTCAATGTATGACTGGCTAGACATGATTTTGTAAAGTCAATACATACATTATGATGGTACAGTCCACCCTGAGGAACAAGAGAGTCACCATTTTGAATTAGAGGAGGTTTTATATGCTTATGAGGAGTGTATATAGCTTTCAAAAGTGATTTAGAGTTAGAAAACTTATATTAAGCCTATCAACTCAAGAAAGAGCCCTTGTAGAGAGAAAAACATTGGTAGAAAAAGGCTCATAACTTCCTTGATTCTTAACCAATTTGTTTCAAAAATTTTGGAAACATTTACACTTAGAATTATCTCCAAAAATTACTTCTATGATTTATCTGAAGAATCCTCCATATTTTTTCTTGGGTGCTAAGAAGACAGAGGTGCTCAATTTGCATTCCTTAGAAACCAGTTTTAGAAAAACTTGCATAACTTCCACATACCTCTTCAAAACTTGATGAAATTTGACATGAAGAACTAAAAGACACCCCTCTACACACTCCATAGGTTGGTTAGCCATAATTTTCCTATACAGCTCAAACCTATTTCATTTACCTCACATACACTGTCAGTCCTCAAAGGCAATTTTGGTGAACTTTCAAGTTTTTCCTCCATGAGCTAAATAAACCTTGTTGTTGCTCATACATTCCCTAGACAACATTCTCTAGGCTCCTCCCATGCTTACATGGTATTTTCATGACCTGTATGCCAAGCTTTCACACCTCATTAGGCTCTAGAACTAGGCCTAAATGAGCCTAGTTTCAACTGAGACTTCCAACAAGATGACCTGAAACTCACTTTAAGATCTCTTTCCCATGCTAGTACCACCATATATGACCTTATAGAACCTCTAATCCAAGCATACCAACCTACTCTACCTTCAGTGGTCAACAACCTCACTGTTTAAGCCTGTAGCACTCTAAGACCACCCTGAAACCATCCTAAAGACTCAAAGAAACCAACTTGAATCACTCAACACCACTTATAGAAACCTATCTGCATTCCATTTCACTCCTCATTTTCCATCAATTCCATGTGACATCAATGAAAACACCAACTAATGCAAACATGGTTCAACAATCTCCCCCTTTTGTCATTGATGGCAACAAGCTCAAAAATTTGATGATAAACAAATACAGCACCTTCAGATATGCAAGACAATGAATTCTAGTTTCTAACACACTCTCTTCCCCTTTGACATCTATGAAAAAGGTACACAAACAAACAACATGAGTAGCTTGAAAGAAAATCATGATAAAGCATGCTCTTACCTTAAGACTCTCCCCCTGGAAAGATGTTGCTCTTTTCTTGATAAGACTCAATCAACTGCAAGCCATTCTTCCATTTAACACCTGTAATACTCCCCCTGAGCTTAATCCTTTGATATTCAGCCTTTACACTTTCTTATAATGTATTTTATAGACCTCTTGATTTGTTCCTAGGGTTAGAGAACAAACTCCCCCTATCTAGACTCAACCCAAGCCTTCTTGGAGAAACTTTGGCACCTAAGTTGCTCCCCCTATCATTCTGAGATGTTTAGTGACTATTAGGGGCTGATCTTACCCCCAATTTATGCCTTAACTATTCAAAAATTTCTCTAGGAAAAGGTTTTGTCATTATATCAGCCACTTCTTCTTTTGTAGACACATGTTCAAGCCTAATTCTTTTCTCATTGACTTGTTCTCTCAGAAAATGATATTTGATGGGTATATGTTTTGTCTTAGAATGTAGCACTAGATTATTTGAGACACTTATAGCACTTGTGCTATCACAGTATAGAGGAATAGGACCTTCACTTTCCACTTTGTAGTCTTCAAGAGTTTGCTTCATCCACATCACTTGTGTACAACAAATGGTTATTATAACATACTCAGCCTCACAAGTAGAAAGAGCTACAAGAGATTACTTTTTACTCAACCATGAAACAAGGAACTTACCTACAAATAAAGGCTCCACCAGTTGTGCTTTTTTATCATCTATGTTGCCTACCCAATCTACATCTGTGAAGGCTTTAATCTGAAATTCATTACATTTTGGATACCAAAGACCATAATCCAATGTCCCCATGAGATACCTGAATATTCTTTTGACTTCTTGGAGATGAACTTCCCTTGGGTCTTCTTGAAATATTCCCACCAAACCAACTTCCTACATAATATCAGGTCTAGATGTTGTTGAATACAAAAGGTTACCTATCATGGATCTATATAGGGTCTTATTTACCTTTGGTGAGCTATCTTCCTTGCTGAGTTTACACCCTACACTCATGGGAGTTCTTACTGGCTTACAATCTTGCATCTGGAATCTTTTGAGCATTTCTTTGATGTACTTTGTTTGTGAGATAAATATTCCTTCTTTGTTTTGAAGAATTTACAGCCCTAAGAAGAATGAGAGTTCACCTAACATTGACATTTCAAATTCCTTTTTCATTACCTCAGAGAAACCATGTGACATGCTCTCATTATTTCTCCCAAAAATGATGTCATCCACATAGACAACAATAATCAAATGTGTTCTTATTCTTCTTTTATGTACAAGTTACTATCAGCTACACATTTTATAAATCCTTTCTCAATCAAGTACTTGTCTAACCTACTATACTAGGCCCTAGGTGCTTGTTTAAGCCCATAAAGTTGATTTTTTCATCCTGCACACATAATCTCTAGTCACTCATTAAGAGAAAAACCATCTGGTTTCTCAATATAAACCTCCTCATTCAAGTGCCCATTGAGAAATGTTGATTTCACATCCATTTGATATACTTTGAAACCTTTATGAGCTGCATATGCTAAGAAGATCCTAATGGCTTCCATCCTAGCCACAGGAGAAAATGTTTCATCAAAATCTACTCCTTCCACCTGTGCATATCCTTTACAAACCAACCTTGCTTTATTTCTAGTCACTTCACCTTTTTCATTCAATTTGTTTCTAAACACCCACTTGGTTCCAATGATGTTTTTATCCTTTGGCCTAGGTACCAAATCCCATGTTTCATTATTTTCAATTTGGTCCAACTCTTTATTCATTTCTTTCACCCAATTTGATCCTTACTAGCCTCCATTACATTCTTTGGTTCTATTTTGGATAAGAGAGCAAGATCTTCTTGATTTTGAGAAATTTTCAGCCTCTTCTTGTTTGGATGCTGTGCTTCTTTGTTTCCTATGATTTGACTTGGAGGATGATCTCTTTTAACCTGCTTTGAAGGTGCCTTAGTATCAGGTCTCTCTTCTTCATCTTCTTCTTCATGTTCAACTTCTGAAATTTCTTCATCATCCTGATTTTCAGCAGCTTGTGGAGTTTCTTTGGGACTGAGTTATAAGCTTTCTTTGGATAAGATTCATCAATTGTGACATTAGTACTCTCTACTATATTTTGTTGGCTCTTATTGTAGCATCTATATGCTAAACTAACAGCTAAGTAGCCTAAAAAGATGCCTTCATCACACCTTGAATCAAACTTACCCAGATTTTCATCATCTCTCTTGATGTAGCACTTGCTTCCAAATACTCTAAGGTGTTTCACACTTGCATGTCTTGCCTTTCCATAGCTCATATGGTGCCTTCTTTTGATTAATTTAATTTGAGCTCTGTTTAAAATGTATATTGTTGTACCCACTGCTTCTCTCTAGTATCCATCAGAAAATTTTGATTCATTAAGCATAGTTCTAGCCATTTCCTATATAATTTTGTTATTTCTTTCTACTACCCCCATTTTTTTGAGGTATCCTTGCAGCTGAGAATTGTCTTCTTATTCCATGAGTCTCACAAAATTCATCAAATTCATCTGACCAAAACTCTCCTCCTCTGTCAAACCTTAAACTCTTTATTTTGACATTATTTTCATTTTCCACTAGTACTTTGAATGCTTTAAATATTTCCAGTGCCTCTGAAATTTTCTTTGAGGAAGGAAACCCATGTCATCCTTATGAAATCATCAATAAAAACATGAAATAACTATCTCCTGTATGTTTTCAGTTCTTGGTTGGTCCTATAAGATCAATATGTATCAACTCTAGAGGTTGTGTAGTAGAATATTCTTTTGTTTTGAAGCTTCTCTTAGTTTGTTTCCCATGAAGGCATGCTTTACAAATATTATCAGACTATTTTTATGATCTTAGTCATGTTCCTTACACATCCCATGGAGCTAATTCTAACAAGGTTATCAAAATTTAGGTGTCCTAGTCTTCTGTACCAAAGCCAACTCTCATCCACTTTACTTGTGAAGCATTTTTATTTGTTTACCTCCTTTAGAACATACATATTATTTTTGGTTATCTTTTCCTTTCCAACCACCTTACCTAATTTTTATTTCTTTATGTCACATCCCTTTATCATAAAAAAATAATTTATATCCATGTTTACACATTTTACTGACACTCAAAAGATTGTGCTTCAATCTTTCAACATATAACACATTTTCAGTTATAGTTTTTCCATTGTCAAGACTTAACTTACCTTTTCCCACAATATTAGCTGAGGAATTATCTCCAAATATTACATTTTACCAAGAAGCATTTTCCTCTAGAGATATAAACTTACCTTTGTTTCCTGTCATGTATGGCTAGAACACCCATTGTCAATATACCACTCCATGTCTTCACTCTAAGAATAAAAGGAAGTTTGGGCTATCAATCCTTGATCCCTTAGACTTGTAGGATCTGATTTGACCATGTAAACCTTCTTGCTCTACTTTTGAGGTATTTGATAAAAACATTTGGCTATGTGTTCACACTTTTAGTAGTTGTAACAAATCATCTCATCCTTTCTTCTCAAATGATAAAAGTTAAGATGTCTACAATGACCTTTAGCATGCATTCTACATTTTGAGGCTTTGTGACCAAATTCATTATGTGAAAAAAAAATCCATAAAATGAATTAACATACCTCATAACATGATGTTGTTTTCTTGAATGATATCTCTTCCTGAAACCAACTCTCTTAGCTTCACAAGGTTCTTGAGTTGTCTTGGTCATCTTCTTGCCTCTTGATTTGTCATTGTCACTATTTTCTTCAAATCCTAGACCAGATTTATCATTTGCATCTCTTTACTTGCCTACAAGGTTAGATAGATCAGTTGAGATCTTTTCAAATTTGTGATAGGTATTCAATTTTTTGGAAGTTTGATTCAATTGGTTTTGCAGTAGCTCCATTTCATATTTGAGCTTTAGGTTCTCTTCTTCCTTGATTTTGAAGGATTCTTCAATCAACTTGATTTGTGCCTCAAATTCCTTGACCATATATTCATGTTCTTGGGATTATTTTATCTGTTTCTCCTCGAGAAGGCTTATTTTTCCTTCATATTATTTCACCATCAATTTCAGATTTTGGTTCCTCTTTCTTTGATGTTTTAATTCTTCTAAAGCACTTATTAATTCATCCTCAAGGTTAACCTCTGCCTCTTCTTCATCTGAATTATCATATTCAGTCTTAATTTTACCTTTTGAATTTCTTGCAGTAGATGTTTCCATAGTCATGAACAATGTTTCATCTTGTGTTCCATCATCATCACTCTCGGAGCTACTGAAATAAATTGATTGAGAAGAACTTGAACCTTCTTATGTGCATAAATTATTCTTGTTTTTTTATTATTTCTTTTTTCCCCCTTTTTTTTTGAACTTCTTTTTTTGATTTTGGGAGGATTACTTCATCTTCTCAGGCCTCCCTTATGTTTTTTGGGACATTTTGTGGAAAAATGGACCAACTTGGCCACAATTGAAACATTTAAATGGAAGCTTTCCCTGTGTACTTACTTGATACTCTCTTTAGTTTTCTCAAAAACATGGCTTCCACCTTCTCATCATCTATTTCCACTGTCAGACTTAGCTTTATTATTATTGACATGTGCTTCCTTATCATCCTTGAAGGACACCTATTTCTTGATTAACTTTGAATCACTTATTATCATCTCATATGTTGTTCAAATTCCATGAAGATCATCCATTTTCAAGTTGGTTACGTCCTTGGCTTCCTCTACTGCTGACACCTTGGAATAAAATTTTGAGGATAAAGATCTCAGTTCTTTTTTAACAATCGCACTCTATTCTATTATCTCTCCTAAGCCTCTGATTAGATTTATAACTTCATCCATTCTTTGTAAGTATGAAGCAACATTTTCACCTTCCTTCATCTTCATGCTTTCAAACTGAGAACAGTAAGTTTGTAGCTTGGCAAATTTTACCTTACTATCTCCTTCATATATTGTCTTCAATTTTCCCACATTTCCTTATTTTTAGTACACTATATGACCTTAATGAACTCATCTTTAGCCATCCCATAAAGAATTGCATTCATGGCCTTAGATTTTTTCACTTTCTCTCTTTCCTATTGCATCAATACAAGGTGTAGTTGGAATATTGTATCCACTATCAACTGATTGCCATATGTCAAATCCAAGTGACATGGTGTAAGTCTTCATTATGAAACTCCAGAAAGAATAATTTTATCCATTGAATAGGGGTTCTTTAGAGGTAGAAAAGTCACTTGTTGACTGATTACTTATCATTGCTGAATTTTTTGGATCTCCCTTGAGTTGTTAAACTCACAAACACCAGGGCCATGCTCTGATACCAATTTTTAGAAACCGTAACACTGATATGGGGGTGAATAAGTGTTCAATTAACTATTATTTTCTTCAATTCAACCTTCAATTAGATTATTAAGTTATGTAAAACCACAAATCAAATGAAACAATGATCACACATGAGAGAGGAACATGAATTTTTAAGTGGGAAACCCAAATTGGGAAAAAACCCACTGAACCAAAGGACTATTTTCTCAGGTTACAAGAATGTTGAGCTACAACTCAACTGATGAAGCTACAAATTCAAATCAAGCTACAACTTGATCATAAGCAATCTACATCTTTCTAATTATATTGAGATACAACTCACTGTTTATACAAAATCTTATCACTCTTCAACTTAGTTACAAAAACTTAGGATTGTGACCCTAAATTTACTTACCAAATTCCTTGTTACACCTACAATTTCATCAAAATTGCAACTTTCTACTCACCTCTCACTTTCTCTCTGATCTATTGAAGTATGTTTTTTCCCTTCTTGACTAATCAATTCAGTACCTTGATCACACTTTACTGTTTATTACTCATATTAGTCCAAATTATCCATCTCATAACATTAGTCTCAATTTCCAAGATTGTTAATAATTCTATCTTTGTTTTCACCTATATCTCATTCAAAAAGCACCTTCATATCCACCTCCACTTTCTCTTGGTAACTAATTGTACTATATTCTTCAAGCACTATTACTCTTTTTATATCTTGTATCTTGAATATTCAAAACTCTTTATCCTTTGTATTACTTCTTGGCACAGTCACTATTGTTATAGGCATATATTATTTTTTATTAGCCTTGGTTTTTTTTGCCACTAAAATTCGCCACTACCTACTCAACCACAAAAATTTCATCATCACCAACACTAACCCCCTACATAACATGTATGCTAAACCTTATCGACACCAACATGATTCACATTAGATCATGCTCTTTGTAGACCTAGACCTATAATTCATTCATCAAAAGTCTGTTAAATATCAAACCATTGCGGATCATCTTGCAGACGCACCTCTTTCCGGAAATCAGTCTTCAAACTTTGATTTTCCTAATTAATATATCTACACTCTATCCCTGGATGACATCATTTATCAGATGACCCTATTCTCTGACAGTTCTAAATGTCACTGTGGGGGTGGTGTAGGGGTTATTCTCATTCCTCTTGATGGTGATCCTGTGCCTTTATCTTTCAAACTTGACTTCGATTGCACCAATAACATGGTTGAATATGAAGCACTTGTGTTAGGTCTCCAAACTTCCATTGCCCTAGATGTTAAAACCATTAATATCTTTGGCAAATGTCAAGTGTCCATCAACCAAGTTAATGGTTTATAATAGTGTCGTTATGAAATAATTCAAAATTATAAACATCGCGTTGGCATGCTTTTGACTACCTTTGATAATTACGACATTCAAACTGTTCCATCATCCACTAAAAAACTTGTGGATACCATGGATTTCCTGACCTCACAAATACTTGCCTCACCTTTAGAATCTGAAATATTTGTCACAGTACAATGGTTTTAGACACCTTATCACTTCTGTGATGTAAACTTTGTGGGATGAGTCGAAACTGACCCACACGACATTTAGTATAAGCAATAAGTTGACTACCTCTCCCTTTCAATCCTACCTCCAGATCTCACTCGTAATGGTAAGCGAGCCTTCCTCCAAAAGGTATCTCGTTATGTCATTATGGGGATTATTCTTTATAAATGTGGCTTTGATGATATCCTCCTACGGTGCCTCACTAGTTTTGAAATTCCTTACACCATTAAAGAAATTGATGATGGGATTTGTGGTGGACATTTCAGTGGTCACGTTGTTATCAAACATATTATTTGACTTGGTTATTAATAGCCAACCCTTAACCAATATTTTTACAACTATGTCAAACGTTAAGTGAAGTTTCAGCATCACGCTAACCTTCATCATACCCCAAGTCATGCCTTATAAGTCGTCATGGAATTTTGTCCTTTCTCCCAATGGGGTTTACATCTCTTCGGAGAGATCAGCCCTAATTCTTCGCAACGTCACCAATGGATCATCACAACAACTGAATACTACACTAAATGGGTGGAAGCCATCCCTCTCATTTCTACCAAAGCCGAGAAAATATGTGAATTCATTAAACATCACATCATTTGTCATTTTGGTGTTCCGCATCACCTCATCACTAACAATGGTAAACAATTTAAAAAAAAACCTTACGTAAACTGTGTGATAATTTCGTTATTCAACTCAATTTATCTTCACCATATTATCCTTGAACCAATGGTCAAGCCAAATCAACTAAAAAACCCCTCAACAAAATTCTCATGAAATTCATCGATGATACTGATAAGGATTGGCATACGCACATTCCTTTTGTCTTATGGGATTATCGGACTAGCATCTTTACCTCAACCATTTCCACAAATTTATCTTTAGTCTACGGTACAGAGGCAGTCCTACCTCTCAAAGTAAAAATTCCATCTCTTCGTATCTCACTTAAAGATATGTTTAATGATGAAAACTTTCAACAAGACCGTTTGGCACAACTTGAGTTATTAAACAAATGCCATTTAAATTCTCCCGACCACCTTCAAATATACAAAAATCGTATCAAACATTTGTATGAAAAACATGTTCATGAATGAACTTTCAAGTCCAATTATCTTGTCCTAAAAGAAAATGAACATGTAACCAAAGAGGAGAAAATTAAATGAGGCAGGTTTTCTCCTAATTGGCTTGGACCCTACATTGTCACCCATTCCTATGGATCAGGTGATTATCGTTTATCTTCTCTTGAAGGTAAACCTAAACCTGAGCCCCATAATGCCTTACATATTCAACTGTTATATATTTGAATAAAGTACTACATCACTTTATGTCACTTACATGCTCGTCCCTTGATAAAACCTCTCCTTCCACCTACCTATTTCAAGGACCAATGACTCAAACATAATTATGTTATTATTCATCACTGTTCAGCCTTATCTTCAATATGAGTATCACGGAACTACTCATGGCATGGTTCTCATGGATTATTTTTGTCCTTTTCAGGATAGAATCCCATGGTTGTTTGTCACTTGAAACCACTCTTGCATAGCTAACCTCTTTTTTGAAATGGTTTTGCCTTCATACAAGAGGCTTATACTCCTTTATAGTCTTGTCCATGACTTCAAATCAATATATATATATATATATATATATATATATATATATATATAATATGTGGGATAACCAAAAAATCTACTCCTTGAGTAAAACTTCTCACAAATAGATGAATCCCTCAAAAGTACATCTACCTCTCTTTCTTACTGCTATAAGTAGACTACTCCCTTGAAGGAAAACTATAAAACGTTAGCCATATTGTAAAAAGTCTATCCAAAAGATGTCTTTTTTTTAAAACCAAAATAAAAAATTATCCTGAAACTTCCCACATCGATCAGCTTCACGAAGACCTCAAGGAGAACCGATTTATCTCAACATAGACTTCCCGCATCGATCATTCTATGAAAGCAAAAGAAAAGAAAAATCAAGAAAAATAACAAAATTTTGGTCATGGACTTGCCTATTCTAGTTTTGGGTATCTTACAGAAGGGGAATGTTATCTCAAAGCAAGGTTACGCTAACCACAATCCTCCACCATACCTCTTTTTTTAATTATCTTCTTCCTAATTAAAGGATGACACATGTACTTCACACATAGTGACCACACCACTTCTTTCACCCCTAAAATGTTCAATCATGCAATAATTTTAGGGGCTTAAGTTCATAATCCAGTCTTTGGTATGATCATACTGGTTCTTGCCACTTATGGAGTATTTTTGCCTCTTCAACCATTCACCCCTTTGCTTACTTATTGAATCTTCTAAATAGGAAAATATCATCGACACTTAGTTTCTAGGATTTATTCTCTTTTCACATACATTTAAATTCATCATCTACTTCAATCAACTCATATTACACATTGTATCTTACCTAATCAACCTGGACACAACCATGCCTAATCAACCTATACACAACCATGCCTAATCAACCTAGACACAACCATGCCTAATTTACCTTGCCCATTTAACTATACATAAACTCGCCAACCTACTCACCTACCTCATCTCATTCTTCCTTGGTTTATGGGAGAACTACATCAGCCTGAGGACCATTTTGCAAGGGCTATGTAGCAAACACTCTTACAGCATGGGGCCCTCTTAGGTTAGCTCGACCAATCTTTTACCCCGTCATCTTTTCCCCCATCAAACAAAAACTTAGTTAGTTTCCATAAAAAACAATAATATGGAAGTTAACTTAAACCAAAAATATACATCACCTATGTACATCATCATTTACTTTCCATATAACCAATAACTTGGAAATTAAATAAAAAAATTAAACTCAACCATACCGATCCTCTAGTTTCCATAATATCAATAAATTTGAAATTTTAGTAATTCACCATAACATCATTTCATTTCACAAATAACATTAACCAAATCATGCCTAAATCATCTAATTTCCATAAAAAATAATAACTTGGAAATTTTCAACTCAACCATGCCTAAACCATCTATTTTTCATGAGGCCAACACAATGAAAATCCATACTGACTCTATCATGCCTACATCTGACTCAACCATGCCTAAACATCTAGTTTCCATAACATCACAATAGTGGAAATTAACTAATTCAACCATATAAAATGTCGACTTAACCATGCCTACGTCTACTTTCCATAACATCAATATAATGGAAATGAAACTAACCATACATCATTATAAAGCCACACCTACACATATAATTTCCATGAAAATAACACAATGGAAACAAACCAAGTGCATCATATATAAATAGCATCATCAATCTATACATCAAATGTTTGTATATCAATACACTAAATATATAGATATAAATAAAAGTATCTTAAAAACTCTCATATACAATCTTGCATCTTCGGCACGTAGGCTGATATATATGTCAAAAATAAAAATACAATGTCATATATCATCCATGTCTATCACCATCTTGAAGGCCCAGTTCCCCTACTGCTCTCCCCTGTACCCTCATTTGGTCCCGGTATCTGCCCACTCATCATCTATCTAATACCCTCACTTGACCTTTGTCACCATGAACTGTTAACCTCTCGCTCACCTTGTGTATGTGGCAAATGGTTCTCTGAGCTACTCGAACTATGTGTCCATGAGCTATTCCTGGCACTGGCTGTCTACTTTACTCTGTTCTCAGAAAAATATGGAACATGTATACCAGCCTCCAACAACCGGTCCTGATAATACCTCACCTTTGATACTACATCTCTTTAGGTGGCCATAGATATAACCTAGGGAGGAGCCATCGCTCTCGCCCTAACCTGTGGACCATATCCAAATAAAAGTGGTCCCTGTACTAGTTCATGTACTATTATTGATTCTACAGATGGTGCTTGTGTAGCTACCTGCACCTATAATTCAGTCACATGTGCTTGTGATGTGGCTAACTTTCCCTATACGGTGACTATCTGGGCCTGTAACCCCGTCACCTATGCCTGCAAAGTTGTTACCTATCCCCCATCATCTGTTGACAGCTATGCGGGAGCCAGAGCTTGTGCCTAAGAAATACCTCCCTATAATCCATTGTTGAGTAGATATAATTGTTCTCTAAGGAGAAGACACACAAAGGATGCATGCACAGGAACAAGGAACATTCGAAAGGCACAAGAAGATAAGAAAAAGAAATTCTTGCCATAAAAACTTTGGCTCAGGACTTAGCTATTTTTGTGGATAAGGGATATTTTTAGAGATGACATGTGGGAAGTACACATAGAGATGAAGACTTGCGCTACACATGCAATGTTATTTTGGGAACAAGTGGTAGATAAGCACTATGCATAGTTTAAGCTAATAATATTATTTCTACTTGGAGTTAACTATAGGACATCTATTGTTAGAGCACTTACATGTTGTGCATACTATTGTAAAGGCGCATGGCTATTATCATACATGTGACCTATTTTGAGAAGTGCATGGGTGGTGAAAGGACAAGTCCCCACCCCTATAAATATGTATTGACTTTGTATTTTAGAGGTGAGTGAATTATTCTAGAGTTTGTGATACTGGTTTTGATGCACACATGACTCATAGAGATACTGAATATAGTGTAAGAAGATTCTGTGTTTTACAAGTATTAATGGAATGGACCGTATATTGGTTGGGATAATGGTGTTAGACATGACTGAATCTAGTTCTTGTATGGTTAATCTTATCATAGTTATTGTTTAGTTCATCTTATCATATACTCTAAGATCTAAATCTGGTTTTATGCAACTGTGTGAATGGCTTATGTCTAGTTATGAATCTGAACATGTTTAAACATCATCATACTAATATCCTATATAAGAAACTCTAAAGAGGGACCTGGTTCCTTTGCATGCTTCTGGTGAGTGCTCAGCTTAGGCTGAGTGATGTGTCAGCTGTGCTTAGGTTATTCACAGTAAATTCTAGGTTGCATCATTGGTTCCATTGCTCAGGACCTCTTTTTCAGCTTTTTTCAGGATGTTTCATGATGAAGACGTACCAGGTTGACCTATCAAGTGTTGAGGAGTGGATAGTAGATCTAGAAGAAGAATATGCTCAGAGATTCAACACTATGGATCTAAGTTTGATGACAGCGCATGTGGGTGGAGTAGAACTTGTATGATTATTTATATGAGAGTTTATTTGCTATATTTTTTGATAGAGTTGTATGAGTGGATGGTTGCTTATGTATCTAAAAGGAATTAGAGGTTTCACACACTTTTCTGGACAAGAGGAAGAATTTTAGGCCCTCTATGATGCTGATCTAATTTGGATGCGTGCTATGGACACTTGGTTTCATGGTGTTCTGAATAGCTATATTTTGGAGTACTCAATTTCCACTTATTCTTTCCCAGAGGTAGATGAGTTCTACTTTTTATGTTATCCAAGGGGAACCTATCTGCAAGGAATTCCACTCAGTGATCAAAATCTTGATGGTAACCCTGAATTTGGAAGAGAAGCTAATGACTAGCTAAACCTCACCATGCATGTGAGGGAAGGAGTAGGTTTGGTGAAGGATGGTGGACCTAGCGGTAGAGAGGAAAAGACAAGAAAGGCAGCTTAAATAAAATGAGGCTGTGTGAGAGGGAGTTAGGGAAGCAACGCGAGATTATAAAACAAATGGCATTGAGGAGAGAGATGGCTTGTGAAGGATTTTGAGCTCACATAGAGGGATGCATGGAGCTAGAGCATCTAGAACTCCCCCATTTGGGCAAGCAATGATAGGGAACCCTCATCAATCCTCTTATGAGAGCATGCCAATAGAGATGACATGGGCCACGGGTGCGCATCTGAATCTACCTGGAAACCTAGCCCTTGCGCTTGGTTTTCTAGTTTCTAGTACAACCAGTAGTCAGGAAGCTAGTTTGGGTAGTAGAATAACAGGAGTAAATAAAATAGTAAGTACATCTATGGGCAGGAAGATGTATCTTCTTTGTTATTTGGAGGTACCTTTTTAGGCATGCATCATCGGTGCAGAACTTAGGCACACATGGAATTTTGGACTCACCTCTGGGAAGTAGTACCACCTCACAGACTGTAGGAGTTTAGTTTAGTAGCCATCTGTTGGGACACAAGGACAGTACATCCTCTAGTTCACTTCCTGCTACGAGTGTGAAGGATTAGGGGGCATAGGTAGCTCTAGTTTTGGTGGATCTAGTGGGTCTAGAGGTAGAGGTAACACAAGAGGTTCTGGATCCGGTGGGCATGGTCCTCACATAATCCCAGAATATTTACATGGAGATTTTGCTTTGTCTTCTAGAGTATAGGGGAATAGAAGATGCTGCTGAGAATGTGTACATGTGTGAGATACTATGGTGTGATAAAAGGGATCATGAATTCTGAGTGTAAGGCAAGTCAGTTCACAACTACGTTGCAGGGACGTACACACAGAGTTGGTACAGGAAGTTTGACCCTGAGCAGACTTGCATATGAGTATACAATATTATGAGATGCTTTCCTTAAGGAATTTTATATCCCTGAGTTCGAGCAGAAAGATTATAAGCATGCTCAAGGATATTAAGTAGGGAATTAATGAGAGTGTTCGAGAATATGATGCCCATTTCAAAACACTTTTTGTCTAAACTTTCGTATGATATCCATGCAAGTCAGCATGCACAATGGTTCATTCAGAGGCTTGATCACACCTTTTAGGAGGGCGCTGTCACATAAGACATATACGGATCCGATGTGAAGCACTTGAAGTAGTGTTGCATGATTGAGGCAGTTAGAAGTATAGACACTTGAGTGAGCCCATTCTTGGAAGCTCAAATTGTAGCTATGGAAAAGTAGTTGGAGAACACTATTGACCAATTCAGCACACGAGACATACGCACTGGGATTTGGTGTACAAATTGTGAAGTAGAGGGGCATACTAAGGATAGTTTTCCTTGTAGGTCAGTCCATTCATTATTGCTAGACTGTGAGATATGTACTTTAGACCATGATGTAAGATCTCTTCCCATTGTTACAACATGTGATAAGGAAGAACATATCTTGATACTGTAAGATTTTTTGGTCCACGACTCACAATACCAAAGATTGTAGGTTGATTGATCAGATCCATGATGCCATTGATATTTTTGTATGACAAGACAGGAGTATCAGATAATTATAAAGGTAAAAGAGAGAACCATGATCTGTGATCACACTCAAGGGTGCTATGAATCAGAATGAAGGGTGCTTTGAAGGAGGTCTGTGGCAGAGGTCAAGGATACCATGGTGGATTTAGGGGCTGAGGCCATGGTGGTGGACAAGGTGAGTTTCCTGACGGAACATGTTATTACGTGTGGATCTCCTGACCACTAGAGGGCATGAATTCTCTCAGAATATTACTTGTTATTTTTGTTGGAAAGAATCATAACTATGAGGAGTTCCCATAACTTATATGAGCATTTTAGAAAGCAACATAAACAAGAGAAAAAGGCCGCAAGGATGGTTAGAATACATTGCACCATGGAAAATCAATGGATGCACAAAGTTGGTACCAGAACCTGAGGTAGTACCTATGAAAATTACTACATGCGCTCTGAAGTTATGTGCATGCACTAGACAAGTGTTGCAACAAAATCCTACCATTACCAGGGAAGAGGTCTTGCATGAAAGATACCCATATCCTACACATATAGAAGGAGGTTTATCAGGAAACCATGGAGGTGCTTCAATAAATTTTCAGGGTGAGATACAATGTTTAAAGGAATAGTCATGGAAGTTGGAACAAAAGAAGGCAAGTAGAGATAGTCCAGTCAGATGTTGATGATTTGAAAGAGGTATGCAAGATGTTGTGCCAAGAGAATATTATTCCATTACTAGGGAATTGGTTAAAGGGAAACACTCTACACACAGGTATTGAGAATGGATGGAAGATCCTGCATGCTAATCTCCACCCTCATAGCTTGGATTATGACAAGGAGATCACTCTGAATGTTGTTGTGGATGGGTGGCTTTTGAGCAATATATTGATTGACACAGTGCATGGAAGTTAATGTGCTTACTTTAGATGCATGGGTATAGATGGGAAGACCTCCATTACAACCATCCTCTAATGTATTGTTTATGAAAAATCGAACTAAGGCCACTCCAATAGGATTTTTAAAGGATGTATCCATTACTATACAAGGGGCCAAGTTCACTGGGGACTTTAAGGTTTTAGGGCTTGCAGAAGTAGATAGCTTCTCAGCTCTACTTGGGCGCCCTTGGTGTTACGCAAATAATTTTGATCTATGGTTCAACAAGGGGTATATAAGTTCTGAGAACAAGGAAGAACGAGTTATTATCCCTTTGAAAAGATGGGAAATTTGCACCTTATGTTGAACCTTTGAGTGAGGAAGACCTGAACAGAAATTATGTGTGCGTCATTCAAGATCCATAAGTACTCGATCCATCTAAGGAAGGAATCCTCCAGTGGGAAGATGCACATAGTCTATTAGTGATACTACAAGTATTGTTTGTGATAATTGGGCACATAGTACCTACGAGATGGTTGAGCATGAAGTAAGAAGTACATCTGTGCGAGGAGGTAGACCTCATTGTATTAGGAGGATAAGTAACAACCTTATACCGCGGTACACTAGAGAAGGAGACCCTGAGGTATTCCTGGGCACCATGGAATAATAGTGGGAGGATCAAGTGGACAAAAGAAATATGTTAGTATATACCTTGTGTGGGACAGCAGCGTGTTGGTGGATGGTTCATGGGGATAATCTCATAGAATGGAATGAAGTGAGAATTTCTCTAACAACCCGGTTCCTCAGGAGCAATGTGCCTACTCAAATCTACATATATCATGGTAATAATCTTGTTCAGCAGTGTGAGAGACTCTGGACAGAGGGGCGGGAAGCTTTACCACCTTCACTATGGGTGCACAAACTTTACTTCACTTTACGCGGATACGCACGTGCTTCGTATTTTTATACGGAACTGCATAGGGAGACTGGAAATTGGCAAGACTTGACTACATGAATGATCAAGACTTTTGACTATTTCTCCACTAAACATCCAGTGAAAGAGGCATTACGAGTTATGGAGAGAATGACTATGGGAGAGAGTGTAAAGGATGAAGAACTCATTTAGGAGTTATTTGGTGAGGCAAACCTAGGAGTGCATTTTGATGAAGTAGATGAGACAGATATCAAACTACTTGAGCATGTTTTCCTTAAGAAGGAGAAAATAAAGATGGTCTACATAGAGCAGATGATGAAGAAGTAGAAAATTTGGACATAGATCATTCAGAGGGTAAGCGTGAAGTCTTAGACAGTGTGGATAAGAAGGTGTGTGCCTATCATGAACCTATGAAGACCAAGAAAGTGAACATTGGCACGGATGTTGAACCTAAAAAGGCCATAATTGGAGATTATTGGTCTGATTCTAAAGTGGCTAAGATAATTGAGTTACTACGTGATTTCAAGAACTTATTTCCTAGAAGCTACCATGAGTTAAAGGGAGTGCATGATTCTTTGGGCAAGATGAGGATTAAGTTAAAGGAAGGTGTGTGCTCGGTCAAGAAGAGACTTTACAGGATGAACCCTAACCTGTGCATGAAAGTTAAAGAATAAATTGATAAGATGTTTAAAGTTGGCATCATTAATCCCCTAGAAGAATCAGAGTGGGTTAGCCCCATAGTAATCAGTATAAAGAAAGATGGTAAGATAAGGATTTGTGTGGACTACAGGGAGACTGAATGTTGCATGTGTGATTGATCCTTTTTCTACACCTTTCACCAAGGAAATATTAGAAGGCATTACAGGGCGCAAAATTTACTCTTTTACAGATGGATTCTCTGGATATCTCCAAGTAAGGATTATAAAGGAGGATCAAGAGAAAACAACTTTCACCACTGAATTGGGAAGTTTTGCATACACGAGGATGCCCTTTGGACTAAAGAATGCACCTACAATATTTTTGCGCATTGTGGTTCAATCATTCTAGGATTTTACTCACAAATTTTTGACGGTTTACTTAGATGATTGGTGATATATGGTCTTATCAAATATCATTGTGACAACTTGCGATTAATGTTTGAGAGGTGCAGACAATTAAGCATCTCTTTAAACATCAAGAAGTGTGTATTTTCTACACATTTTGGAACTCTGCTAGGGCATGTCATCTGTCAGGAGGGTTTGTTAGTAGATCTAGCCAAGGTTGCAGTTATCTTAGGTTTGGAGGAACCTACTAGTGAGAGTGATGTGCAAAAATTCTTGGGCCACATAGCGTATTACAGAAAATGTATCCAATGGTATGTGAAGATTTTTGTGCCCTTAGAGGAGTTACTAAAAGGAAAAAGGACATTCTATTGGGGAGAACTGTAGCAGTGCACATTTGAAGCATTAAAAGAGAGGCTTACTATGGTGCCTATTTTGTGCTTTCCCTCATGGAACCAACCTTTTCACGTACATGTGGATGCCTCTGGCATGGCCATTGACGTTGTATTGGCTCAACCTAGAAAAGGTATTATAAATCATTCTATGTGTTTTGCTAGTAGAAAGTTGACTCCTGCAGAACAAAATTATATAACTACAGAGCACGAGGCCTTATCAATGATCTATGCACTGCATAAGTTTAGATAGTACTTGCTAACAACACCTTTTGTGTTTTATACAAATCACATGGCATTGAAATACTTGGTAAATAAGCCTATTTTATAGGGGCGCATATGTCGATGGGTTATCTTATTCCAAGAGTTTGACTTTACAATCATGGTAAATCATGGTAAAAGTAATTCTGGCCCAGACCACTTATCAAGAATTTAGTCAGGAGAGGACACATAGACAATTGAAGATATAATGCTAGATGCACAGTTGAATAAGTTAAACTGCACACCTTCAGAATCGAAGGATAGTTTAGTCTTTTTACACATAAGTATAGCGTCAAAAGAAATGAAATCCTTGGAAAAGAAACAACTTGCAATTCACATTGCACCTTTCATGTTGATCAGTGGTGACCTATAAAAACTAGGACAAGATGAAGTATTGCATCGGTGTACTGGAGCATGAGCATATGGAAATCATGTAAGAATGTCATGGCGTTATTGCAGTTGGAAACTATTCAGGTGATGCCACCGCGTGTAATATTTTACTCACTAGTCTATGGTGGGAAACCTTGTACAAGGATTACAAGGAGTAATGTAAGGCATGTGATCACTGTCAACACCTCAAAAAACTTAGGCAAAGAGATGAAATTCCTTTAAGGCCTATTACTAGTGTAGAACCATTTGAAAAATGGGCAATAGACTTTGTGTGTCCTATATCCCCAGCCGCATGTAGAACTAGATTGCGCTACATCATCACTTGTACAGATTATCTTACAATGTGGGTAGACGAAGCACCTACCAAGGATTGTACAGCAACTACAACAACAATATTCTTATGGGAAAATATTCTTACTAGGTATGGATGTCTGTTGAGTATGACAAGTGATAGGAGCACTCATTTCTTAAATGAGACAATTAGAATATTATTGGATGAATTTATGGTTGCGCACCACAAGACCACACCCTATCACCCTCAAGCAAATGGGACTACTAAGGCATTCAATAAGATATTGAGCCAGACCTTGACAAAGATTTGTGATGTTGGAAGGAAAGATTGGGATGATAAAGTTTTTTTTTGTACTTTGGGCATATAGAACAACCTATAAAAGGTTAAATAAAGCCACACCATTTCAGTTGGTGTTTGGCACAGAAGTAGTTCTTCCCATAGAATTTATGTTACCTTATTTGCATATTGCGTACGCTGGAGGTCTAGCTGATAAGAAAGTGTTAGAAGAAATAATTTACAAGTTGATATAGTTAGCTGAGAGGTGCGTCATACCACAATGGAGTCATAAGCAAGAAAAATCCAGGCAGAAGGCATGGCATGACAGGCACATCAGGGAAAAGAAGCTTGAGATTGGACAGATGGTGTTTCTTTATGATTCTAAGTTTTGCACCATCCAAGAAAGCTTAAAGTGTATTGGATAAGTTGGATGAGTGATGAGCAATCGCATGCTAGAGTCAGAAGCAAGAAAAAACAAGGCAGAAAGCATGGCATGATACGCACATTAGGGCCAAAAAACTTGAGATAGGACAGATGGTGCTTCTATACGATTCTAAGTTTTTGTGCCATCCAGGAAAACTCAAAGTACATTGGTTAGGACCATATTTTATCACTCACATACTTGAAATAGGAGCTTTTCAGTTAGAAACGCTTGATGGAATATGGTTACCCGGTTACTTCAACGGGAGTAGGCTGAAGCTCTACTATAAATAAGTCTTCTTGGTGTTTGTAATAAGGCAGGATTTCCATTTAGATTAGGTTTTCAATTATGTATTCCCTTAATGTATTTCCTTCTTCATCGTTATGCTTTGTCTATTTAGTTGTTGTTTTGTGCAATAAGTGTGTTTGCGTGCCAGAAGCTAATTACCATTTACAGTATTTTTATGTGAAGAGGACTGCACATACTATTTGTGTGGGGTGGTTGTTGAGAAATAGGTACACATAAAGGAACAAACTACTACATGTGTTATTCAAAGTTTGAAGAGTTGGTGAAAAGAATATTGCTTCCAAATGAGGACCATAATGGAGATAAATAAACAGTATAACGCAAGGTAAGCGGCAGCCGCAGAGACTACTAAGAGAAGGCATAGTGAAGAGGTACTCAGATGCATAGAAGTGCACTAAAGAAAAGCTTATAGCCAAAAGGTAGGAAGGCACACTAAAAGGTTACGACTGAGGCGTAAAGATGTACCACGTGGAAAATTGTGAAAAGGGTCAATTAATGAGGAATTTTGGTAGGTGAAGGAGCAATAAATACACCAAATTTTTGAAAATCTCTATAAAGGAGGGATACGATTTCATTCTTACCGTTGTGAATCGCAAGAATTTGAAAGAGCTAATTGCGACTGAGCTGAGCGAAGAGTGTTGAGGTGTGAAGAGTGTGAAACTAGACGTGAGAAGCATATTTGTGCACAGGATAAGCTTACATCCCCATTGGTGAAGGGTTTGAGTGAAGCAAAGCATTCAAAAGAGATAAGGAACGTGTTTTTTACTTAGGGCACATTGATTCAAGCTAGGTTTTGAGTTTGCATGTTGCGGAAGCTAGTAAACAAGCATTTGAGGATAGAGAGTTGAGATTTACAAATGGTACCAAAGAAAGCACCTGTCATAGGAGCAAAAGGGAAGAAGAAGATAGAAGAAGAAGTCGAAATTCTCCTAAGAGAAAATTTTCAGAGATGCAGTACCCAAAAGGCATGATAGTAGGATAAGAGTGGGACTCTCACGTCAGAAAATGCAAGATAAGTGACTACAACCACCGTACATCAAAGAACAAAAAGGAATTAGACGTGTTGTTGAATACAAAGAAAAACAAGTGCATAGCCAAAGATATGTCAGTGTATGATGGTGCAAGAGAGAAGCTACTAAAGCATATTGAAGTTTACCAGTCATATGAGCTTCCCTATTTTGCCAAGTATGAACCTTTGTACCAGTGGCTGATGAGCAAGGTGCATGAGGATTTCTTCTATTTCTCTGGACACAGGGTAAGGATTACAACCGCTCTAATTTCCACTATAATAGGATTAATGGGCACAGGAGTGGACCTGAATGGTTACCTGATAGATAAATCATCCATCTTAGAGACACAGAAGGAGTTAGGATACATAAAAGGTATGTGCAGAATGTATATAGATAAACTAAAGAAGTATCTCATCATACAGGTAGTTGCACATCTGGTCACTAAGTTAAATGATCAAGAGAGGTGGTCCCAGGTGAACACAATGTGGCTACACATTGCAAGGAAAATGTCATAGGGAACAATCTACAACATAGTAGGCTACATTACAGACATAATTTTAGAGGAAGCGCACACATGAGAGAAAATCAATTTCGACGTTGTCCTATTGTCCTTAGTATTTTTGGAGATCGGGGGTGCCTGATGGGATGAAGAAAAAATCTTAGGAATTCTTTCTATAGAAATTATTTCACATTTTTTCCATTACTTTATTCTTTATTGTTCGAGGAGTATTCATTGTCAAGGCAGTAATGTAGTTTAGTGTGGGGTAATGTTGAGTAGATGAGAGTGGAATACATATTAGAAGGCACACAGAAGGTTCGTGTGAGGGAACAAACCGCAGTCAAAGGTACATATTGATAGGGGAGAACACACATGTAAAATATAAAGGTGGATTTGGGACTTAGCCATTTTCACATGTACATGCTATTTTTGGAGATAGTGTGCAGAGCACATAAATCGGGAAAAGAGTTACGCGACATGCATCAGCTATTTTTGGAAGGGTGGTTACTAAGCGTTTTACATGGATGAGGGCTAAAGATAGAATTGTTATTGACAGTTAACTAGAAGAGATCTATTGTTAGCGTACTTGCATGTGTGGCTGTGATTGTAAAGGTGCATGGCTATTTTCATCATGTGACCTAATTTTGGAATCATGCAAGTGGTGAAGGGAAAGTCCCCCCCCTTATAAATATGCAATGATCTATGTAGTATAGTAAGGGTGTGAGAATTGAATTACTGTGAAGTTATGCTGCCAAATCTAATGTGCACATAAGCTATGGTATTATCTATTGTAATGAGCTTCTTTGTATTTATAATATTTAATATAATGGATTGTATTGGCTGAATCAAAGTATTAATCCTAAGTACAATTGGTTCTTACATGCTTGATTTCATCATGGTTACCATTTAAGTCTGATATTCTTTAGATCTAGATTTGAACATGCACTGTAGAATGATATATTAATTATGGATCAATAAATGCACCTTTGTTTAAGTCTTCATCATGATAACATCCTACAATAACAACCCTAAAGAGGGTCTTGGTACCTTTGTGCACTTTGAGTGAGCACTCAGTCTAGGCTGAGTGATGTGCCAGCACGCCTGGGCTTTTACTAGTAAATTCTAGGCTGCATTATACCCTTGGTGTGGGGTGGTTGTCATTCAAAAATGGGTACACATAATAAAATACTGTTCTAGGTGATTTCTCTTGATTAAAAAGTGTAGATAGTATGGAAAGGCACTGCTAGAGAGAAAAGTGCTCCTAAAGAAGACCATAGCTAGAAATGAATGAATGAATAGTATAACACAAGGTAAGCTGCGGCCATAAAAACTACTAAAGGAAGGCACATTGATGAGGTAATTTCATGCTTGGAAGCACGTAGAAGGAGGTATGTAGCTAGAAGGTAGGAAGGCACGCTAGAAAGTTATAGTTGTGACGCGTAGGTGTATCACGTGGAAATTAGGAAAATGGTTAATTAATGAGAGGACTAGTGCTAGGTAAAGGAGCAATAAATGTGATAAATTTTCGTAACTCTATATAAGGACATGATATGCTAGTATTCGAGTGAGCTAGTTGCAACCAAACCGAAGGAGCAATAAATGTGATAAATTTTCGTAACTCTATATAAGGACATGATATGGGTTCATTTCTACCTTTGCGATCACAAGTATTCGAGTGAGCTAGTTGCAACCAAACCGAGCAAAATGCGTTAACATGCAGAGAGTTGTGAAACCTCGCTAGGAGAACAGATTTTTGCATAGAATTGGGTTGTGTCCCCATTTGAGAAGAATTTGAGCGAATCATAAGCATTGAGAAGGAGCTAGGGCATGTAGGTTTCGAGTTAGTGCATGCAATTTTGAGCTAGGGCATAGGAGCTTACTCGACAGAGGAAAAAGACGTAACTTTTATCATGGCACCGAGGAAAGCACCTGGAGAAGTAACAAAAGGGAAGAAGAAGGTGGAAACTGAGGTCGAGGATGCTCCCAAGAGAATTTTTTGAGAAATTCAGTATCTAGAAGAAGTAATCATCAAACAGGATTGGGATTCCCATGTCCACATATGCAAGGTGTACAACTACAAACATCGCACCACCGAGAACAAGGAGGAACTAGATGCATTGTTGAATAGACCAAAAAGTGAACGGTTGATTACATGCCAAAGTTGTACGCATAGAAAACTAAAAAATCTAAAACGGTTGATTACATGCCAGTGTATGATGATGCTAGAGAGAAGTTGTTAAAGAAGGTAGGGTTATATCAGTTGTACGAACTCCCATACTTCGGAAAACTAAAAAATCTATACCGGTGGCTGATGAGCAGAGTCCATGAGGACTTCTTCTACTTTGTTGGGTGGCGGGTAAGGACCATAATGCCCTTAATTGCTACATTGACATGATTGAAGGGCACAAGGATAGAGGTTAGTAGTGATCTAACTGATAAGGCAGTTGTCATGGCCACCAGCAAGGAGTTGGGATATATGAAGGGTCCGCGTGGGATGGATATCTGCAAACTAAGGAAGTACCTTGTGATACAGGTGACCGCGCATTTACTCACCAAGCTGAATGATCAAGAAAGGTGGTCACAAGTGAACACCATGTGGCTACACGTTGCTAAAAATATTTCACAAGGAGAATTTTACAACTTATCTGGGTATATAGTAGATACAATTGTTGAGGAAGCATGCACATGTGAGAAGATAAGTTTTGGCCAAACTATCTTGTTATCACTTGTGTTTGTAGAAATTGGAGTGCCCGATAGGCCAAACAATAAAATCAGGGAATACCTCGTGGAAAAGAAGTCCCTCGCAGAGAGGTTTGAAAAATATATATGTAAAGGATCAGTGAGTGGTTTGTTTAAGTAAAGGGTGGAGTTATGGTATGACCGACTTCATGCGGCCTTCGAGGAGGAATGACACATTCCAAAGGAGCTACCCACAGTGGTGGGCAAGGCCGTGTAGTTTGCGATATATCAACATTTTTACATTGCACATTTCACAATGAAGGATGGGACATGGAGTCCCTAGTGCAAACTACCATACACCTTCACAACACAATTCTTCTAGGCAGCAGTACACATGTTTTCTGACACGCACTGGTTAAGCTACAACATGGATAAGGTAGACTGTGACTATTGTACCTTACAGAAAACTTATGTTTATTCAAGTTGATCTACCTACATTAAGAGGATTATTTCTTATGTCATAAGTATGAAGTCGGGAAGTTTGGATATTTGGGATAGTGGGGCCACGCTTATCTACCTCCAGCTTAAGCCTAGATTGGAAGAAGGCCAATATGTGGAGTATGATTTCATGCTCCTAGGCCCACCTAAAGGCAAGCATATAGTCTGTGGCAACTCCAAAGCCTACCTTGACCTTAGAGGAAGATGAGGAAGAAGAACTCAATGAGGATAGTGGAGGTTTGGACCACAAAGGCTAGAGGTAGCCCACTGATAAATCAAAAAGTGAGTGCAAAGATACTCCTCCACATATGCAAGGAGAAGAGGAAGACTTGGACATAAACACAGTCCATGAGGAATGCCAATTCAAAAGGGTGTTCAGAAGAACCAGAACCCAAGGTGCAAGAACATCTCAACCTTTACGAAGGTCACCTCAACTCTCCCCTTAAAAAGAAACACCTGAGAAAAAGAGGAGAAGAAATTTGAAGCTTAAAGAGGATGAGGAGGAGGAGTCAGGGGAGAGCATGCCAAGAACCCCAGTTCAACCTGAAGATGCAGAGGATCCCCAGGATGAAGAGATGAGAGATGATGGGGAAGGGGTGAAAGAAGTAAAGTAATTTTTGGGCAAGCCACCCAGCGCACCCATTACTACTTAGGAAGGAGAAGAGCCAACTCCAGACCTTGGCACCCAGGTTCATAAGGGGCCAAGGCAAAAGAGAGAGAAAACAAGTGAAGAATATGTTGTCCCTAATATGGGCTATGTTGAGGACACGAGAAAAAGTTTTTGTGCTCATTTTCATATCACTGTGGGCCTTAAAGAGTTTTATGGGTGGGAGTGGATGGATCCAGATATGGATACTACATGCACAAGGAAGAAATTATCCTGGTCCATGCAAACTCATATGGATGAACCAAGTTTTGACGTGTGTGAAGATTCATGTGTCTTACGCAGAGTGAAGAAGGCACCCAGAGCAGGCACATGACAATAAAACCTACTCTAATGTCTGATGAGTAGGTCAACAATACCTTGGTCAAGGTATGTTCTGAGGTGGTGTGGAGGAGCATTGATAAGGCCACCACCATTCAAGTGTTGCTTGAAGATAACAAGGATAAAACTGCAGAGATAAAACACTTAAAAGAAGAGAAAGAATGAGAACAATAGAAAATAATGATGCCTTTGTGAGCATGACTGAGGAGCTTGGTGATCACATTCTTAAAACAAAGGCCTCATCTAGAATCTCAAGTTCTTACAAAATTTCCTTTTGTTATGCATTATGTGCGCACTTTGGTCAATTTGGTATTAGATGATGGGCCAATTCAAATGCCCGCACTAAAGGATTCTGCATAAGAAGCAAGAGCAAGGGCTAATATTGTTAGAAAAGTTTCAAATTGTGAGGCCTTGCTCCAAACCTTGAAAGATGAGCTAAATAAAGTTGACCAAGCTCTCAATATATGTGCGGTGCTAGACGCCATAATAAGGATCAGAACTATGGAAGAGGACAATGAAGTTCTAAAGGAAATAAAAGATGAAACACTTAGGCATGCAGAAAGATTAGCACTGGTAAAACAAAAGTGCAAGGCCCTTGCAATAGCCCAGGATCCACACAAGGATAGAATTGATGAGATTGGGAAACTCATAGTGCATATGATGGATCTTCATGGAAGGTATGTTATCAGGTATGGCCAATGTTGTCTGGGTGCTACAGAATGAGAAAGAGAAGATCACTCGGGATGAATTGGGTTCAATAGCCATAGATATTCCAGAGAAAACAAGGAACATGCTAAGTAACTGGAAGACATTAGAGGCTGGAAATCAAAACTGAATATACAAAGTTAATCCTTCCAGTTGAAGAAGAGGGTGTTGCAAAGTAAAACTTCATTCTTTTGTACAATGTTTCATTCATTCTTTCATTACTTATTCTTTATTATTGGAGACATCAGAAATAATTCCCATTACCGGGATGGCAATGTACTTTAGTGTGGGGTAATGTTGAGTCAGATAGAGTGTTTCTCTAAGGAGAAGACACACAAAGGATCATGCGTAGGAAGAGTAGAGCACATTCAAAATCATGGGTGGATTGGGATGGAATCACACATTAACAACAAAAACACTATGGCTCGGGACTTAGCCATTTTTACGTGTACGTATCCATTTTTACATGTACGAGCTCTTTTTGGAGATAGCATGCTGAACACACAAACCAATTAAAAAACTTACACGACATGCATTCGCTATTTTTGGAGGATCAAATATGAATCACTTTACATGAGTATAGGTTGAGAATAGATTTACTACTGACAGTTAACTAGAAGAAGTCTATTATTAGTGCACTTGTATGTGAGGATATTATTATAACGGCGTGTGGCTAATAATATCATGCAACCTATTTTGGGATTAGATAAGTGGTGAAGGAAAATTTCCTGCCCTTATAAATATGTAATGAACTGCATAGTAGAGAATCTCATGTGAGAACTGAGTTACTGTGAGGTTATTTTGCTAAATATAATGTGTGCGTGAACTATGGAATTAGATATTGTAATAAAATTCTATGTATTTATAGTGTTTAATGCAATGGAATGTATTGGCTAAATCAGATTATCAAACCTTGAGTATAATTGGTTCTTATATGCTTGATTTTTATCATGCTTATCCTTTAAGTTTGTTATTCTCTAGATCTAAATCTAAACATGCACTATAGAATGATATATTGGTTATGGATCTGAATGCATTAAGTCTTCACCGCGCTAACATCCTACAACAACCCTAAAGAGGTTCTTGGTACCTTTACATGATTCAGGTGAGTGCTCAGTATAGGATGAGTGATATGTTAGAGCGCTTAAAATTTTATTGGTGAATTTTAGGCTGCATCAATGTCTATCATCGATATTGAAGGCCCAGATCCCCTGTTGCTATCCTCTATATCCTTATTTGGTCCCAATCTCTACCCACTCATCATATCTCTAGTACCCTCACCTAGCCTCTGTTGCTATGAACTGGTAACCTCTCACTCACCTTGTCTATATGTCTGATGGCTCTCTGAGCTACTCAAACTATGTGTATGTGATCTAGTATTGATAGTGGATACATATTATGCTCTGAGCTCATTGTGATATGGAACATGTATACCATCCTCTAACAACTATTCCTAATAATACCTCACCTCTGATACTGCATCTATATAAGTGGCAATAGATATAACATGGGGAGGAGAATTCACTCTTGCCCTAAACTCTGGACCCTATGCCAATAAAAGTGGTCCCTGTACTACTTTTTCCTATATGGATGGTGCATGTGTGGGTTTCTGTACAACTACCTCCACCTGTAATGTAGTCACATGTTCATGTGATGTGGCTAATTTCCCTTACAATGTGACTATATGGGACTATAACCCTATGACATATACATGTACAGCACCTAATTTTCCTCCATCCCCCACTGGTGGTTGTGCAAGATCCTAAGCCTGTGATTGAGCTAGATGTCCCTGTAATCTAGTCACCTACCCCTAGAGGGTGGCCACTTATGCCTATCCCTACGTGAAATATAATTATAAGGTAGTAACCTGAACATGTAGTGTATCCCTCTCCACTAACACTATAGCTACGTCTCGATGGCATGGCCATGTTTTGTTTCTTATAACTATGCTACCCACCACTATCTATAAGAAACACTAGAATTTTTGTCATCAATCCTCCTATCACCTATTTTTTTATCCTACACTGTTGGCTCTGTCGAATGGGGGTGGAGATAAATTTATCTCATATCATCTTTGTGATATTGAGTAAATGGTGGGGGCACGTCCTGATGTAACCCAAACTGGAGTCAAACTCTATCCATTTGAATCATCTTGTTCTCACTAACATGTCTCCCATGTATCCATCTTACCAACTATAGGCCCCTCAGCTCCTCTTCCATACCTCCATAAGATTTGAAATCCACATAGGGACACCATACAATATCTATAGGATATAACCCCTCTAGCATCTGTCTGTAATAAGTCACATCATTTGATGCCTCCTCTATCTACTGATGAGCCCCTACAGGAACCCATCTCTTGTAACTAGCTCTAGTGATGCCTTGATGCAATTCCTATCTTCGAAGACCCCGTGGGTGCGAAATGACTATGTGCTCATATGCTTAGTAGTGCATTAGATAAGTATAAACAGATACCATACCGTATAATAGTTTTATTTACCCATAGCTTCCTATATAATTATACCAAGTAGGTTGGTGCCCAAGAAAAATAAACCCACTCCTCAATCATGTCTTGTAAATCCCCCATCAATGCTCTAGAAAATATGTCACCCTCTGCATCTGGGAGTGCATAACATCCCACCACCTCCATCACCAATATTGCCAACCTGGTCTCATGAGGATGGGAAACGTACATGTCTCCATAACTAATGTTGGTATTGTTATCACCCAGGTTTCCCACCACCTCACCAAATAATGCAATCATAAGATCAAATGCCTCATTTGATAAAATATGATATATTTTCTCCCCTACAATCAGAAACCACAAAATATTATACACATCCTCCAACATGATAGTCATCTCTCCGGTGGGTAAATGGAAGGTATTGGTCATTGAGTCCCATCTATCAATGAGAGCAACCATCAAAATATGATTTAATATGATGCGGGTAGTATCATTTCACATCAACAAACCCAACATCTATCTAATGGTCCCACTCGTCCTCAGTGACGCTACCTCGCATCCATACCAACAACGGTGCCACCATGTCCTACATTTTTAACTGGTGACACATTTGCATCATTACCAACTAAACTTGTCAAGAAATTACCTCTTTTTAATTATCTATTCACACCTACTCGGTCCCATCCCACACACACTTTTCCTAACTTATCTATTTTTGACCTAATTCACTTTCCCTATACTCTATCTTACCTAAACATTAACACCTATTCTAATTCACTACTTCCCTTATTTACCCATATTCCCCTAGTTTTCTCTACTTACCCATTTACTCATACAATCATCCTCAAATATAACTTAATTTTATATTTTCATAGCTCCTCACCCAAGTATATATCTTACCATGTTATCCTTCTATATTTATTCTACTAAAACCTCCTTTTTAGGCCGTGGTCACTTTTTATAGTGACTGGTTCTAGTCACCCTAACCGGTACCAGTCACCCTTTTACCCCACTAATGTCGTCAATAAAACTGACATCATCTGATGTCCGACCAACATCGATCACTAGTTCAGCCCTAGGGCTGAACCCTGACATCCTTTTTTTGCAAAACATTAATAAAAAACACCTAAAACCTACCCCAAATGACCCTAATTCCACCCACATTCATTTTATCACCTAATTAACCTAGATTTCACCCTCCCCATACCCCAATTTCACCCCATTTTCGACAAAAAATTTCAAATTCACTTTCAAACCCACATTCAACATTTTTCTACTTTCATTTTAATCAAAATACCACATGGATTTTTGAATCCTACCTCTACTCGTCTCCGTCGCCATGGTGGGATCTCTAGTATCTAAAATGTCAGTCCTCATGCTCCCTCTCTAGCCTCAACCATGCCTAAATCCATTCCTCATCTCTCAACCAATCCAATCACTTGTATCAATTATGCGGGCTCATCAAACTAAACTCCTATCAGCTGTTACTCGCTTCGCCAACTCATCCTTCCACCTCACCTTAAACTTTCTCATGTCCAAAATCTCTCTCTATCATTTTTTCGAAAGTAGAAAGTTACAAATGAAGCCGTAATATGATGATTTTAATATTTTTACCCCTCAATCTGACTTGACCAACATTATTATTGTTCCCTACTATACCGGCCTTGGTTATCTGTACTGACTTCAATTAACCTATAACCAGTGTCGGTCACCTATCCAACCAACCTATACCTAATTTACCCTCATTTTTTCTACATGAATTTTTTTTTATTTCTAACCAAACCTCCACCTAGCCTTATAACCCCCCCTAATTTCCTTATTGCCTCACATCTGACCACACTATCATTTAGGGCATGTTTCTTTTCCTCTAACTTGGCCTTTCCTATGACCTTACCTATTTTCCCAACATGCCCACACCTATTTGACACTCGAATTGGATTACTCACTATACCTTGTGATGATGCTACTAGTGTTTTTTAGCATATCGACATTTCCTTTCCTAATGACGTGATGTTTATCTTGACCAAACCTTTTGGTGTTATGGAACACACTTATTTCCCATTCCTGCACCTCTCCTAGTTATGTTTTAGGACCATATCTTATACCTTGGAAACCTGGACTATAACAACATTTTTTGGATAAACTTATCGACCTTTGATGATGTAGAGTTTGTGAGCTCTTCAGTATAGTGCCTTTTTGCATTCTATACATGTGTGTTCATTTAAATTCCCCTACATATTACCTACACCCAAATTAACCCTTACCCATCCCCTGAACCCTACCTTATTTTTCTTATTCACCTACCATTTTATCAAAATAATCACTGATTCAACCTGTTTCTTCATCATATTTGAGTTTGAGGGGGATCACATCAATCCATAACTGGGGTAGCCAATCTTGTTTTTGTCAATGTCACTTATCAATACAAGCTACTCGACAAGAAGGGGAAAATGTGGACACCCAAAATTGGGTCACACCCCCTTTTAATCACATTTGATTAATTAATTTAGTATTATTCCCCCACCATGCCCACTTGCTCACATTTTAATTAATTTAATTATTATAATTAAGATTAATTATCTAACTCACCTAGCCACCTCACTTATCCACCTCACCCTAGACCCATTATAAACTTATTAATTGCCTTTGACCAAGTCCCCACTTATCCTAACCAACTAGGACTCTTTCCAACCCTAATTATTCATGACCTATTACTCATCTAACTAATTACACACTTTAATTTATGCCATTCAGCACTCCAAACCTAGACTAAGCCAAATATCACGCAAAATTAGGTAGAGAAACCCTATTTTCAGATAATTTAGATCCATTCTATCCCTAATCGATGCGTGGGTTATCCCTTGGTCGGTAGCTTCAGTTCCCTAATCATCATTGGTTACCCTTAAATAATAGTTTCTAACTCTTTGCACATGTTCTCCAGTTTCATTCATTCACTTAAGTTTTGGCATTCTAACTCTTGAGCAATCAAGCTACCATAAGATGAACTAGAGCCCATCAGGTCTTCACCAGCATCCAATCATCTCATCCACAACTTTAGATCATCACACCAGAGCACACAGGCTCCATTGTCGTGGCATTGGACACATTCATGCATCTCCCATGAACATTCATCAATCACAACCACCTTTAGATCTAGAGATTACAAGATAAGTAACTCATTCTTATGTGTTAATATTTTTATTTTGATCTTAATTCTTTCATTTACTTCTTCCATCTGATCCTTCTCTGTCTCGAATACCACCTTTCACATGTTTACCACCTATTCTATCAACCTAAACTATTTCACCCATCCTAGTACCTTTACCACCCTTGTTGAGCCCTAAAAAATCACATCATCCTTCCTGAACCCCTTTAACTCTTTGTGCAATCACAAAGAGATCCAAAACACCCATTTTTATATATTTCCACCATATTTCCCCAACCGGCATTGATCACCTTATCGATACCGGTCTCTGTGACTGGTAAAATACCCAAAAACAGCAAGCTCATAACTTCTCCCAAATAGCCTAGAACCCTACTAAACTTCACCCAGACCTCACCTACAACCTCTGTCAGATCAAAAAACCCAGAACAACCTGTCACCCCTCCAGATTTAATCGTAACTTTGTCTGTTAGATTAAATTTACTTATTGTATTAGCACAAGACACCTAAATCGTACCATTACAATAGTATTTCCTTATTTCATGTTATTTGTTGCATTAAATTGTATTTGAAAGTGGATTGACAACCTTCTAGGAAGAACCTAACTTCCTGGATCTAGCTCTTATTAGGAAATCCACCAACCTATATTGTTAATGTTATTTTTTGGTCTTATTGTGTTTCTTACAGTTCGTTCCTCCTAGCCAAAGGGAATATCTCACATTCAGTCTGATCAATGTCTACAACGTGCACAACATTCTCTCGACTATTCATAGGTATTCCTCCTACACCCATTACCTTTATCTTTTTTATCACATTTATTTGAGGTGAAATAGAGATAATGATGGATTTTTGAAGTGGTGAAGAAGAGGGTGCAATAAATATTTTCATCCTCTGTGTATCAGGTTTCGTAATCAAGAAGAGTGTGACTAATATTTCCTTTATCATCGTGGTGTGCTAACATGGCACTTAGAACATGATCATAGGAAACGATGTATAGTTAGAAAGGTTGTCCCTTGCGTTGAGATGTGAGCAGTGGTGGTGATAAAAGGTATTACTTGAGATCATCGAAGGATTTATGAAAATTGGCATCCCAATTGAATTGGGTGTATTATGAAGGAGATGATGGAAAGGTTGGTAGCGGTCATAAAGATGTGAGATGAAGCGGAAGATAGATAGGAGTTTTCCCTAAAGATTGTAAATTTTATTTAGACTAGGAGGAATCTCAAGGATGGATTTTATTTTGGCAGGGTAAACTTCAATTCTCCTTATAGAAATGATGAATCCAATGAGTTTTCTAGTTAGCACTCTGAACACACACTTGACAGGATTGAGATGGAGGAAGAATATAATAAGACACGTGAAGAGGATCTCAAGGACGGAAATATGGTCTTATTGACGTTTATATTTTCCCAAGAGATCGTTGGCATAATCTTGTACGGTTTTATGGATGAATTCATCAAAGATATATGTCATAGCGCATTAATAGGTGGCTCCTGTGTTTTTAAAACCAAATGGCATGACGCGATAACAGAAGATTCCACAAGGGGTGACGATACAAGTCTTATGTTGGTATTCTAGGGTGATGAGAATCAGATTGTACCTAGAAAAAGCATCGATAAGTGAGATAAACTCATCACCAAATTTTAATTTGACTAACTGATTGATGTTGGGAATATAAATTCATCTTTAGGACAAATGAGATTTAACTATTGAAAGTTGGTACAAATGTGGAGCTTTTGGAGGCTTTGGAAATGAGTATGATGTTCAAAAACCATTATGGATAATCGATGATTTAGATGAAGTTAGCGGAAAGAAGGTGATGCAACTCCTCTTTGACAAGGAGGGAAATTTGAGGTTGCATGTGGTGAAGCTTTTGCTTAACCGGCTTAGCGTCAAGAACAGTGAAAATATTGTGGATGACAATAGATGGACCAAGGTCCAACATGTTGGAGTATGACCATGCAAAGGCATGGTTATGTTTTGAAATAAAGGTTGTGAAGGACTAGAACTCTTGTGGGTCAAGATATTGGAAAACTTTAAGGATGTGAGGCTCCTGTAGAGTCCCGAAATTGACATTGATAATGGATTTTTTGAGAAGTGTGAATGTGTCAGGAGGTAAGGTTTTATAAAGAAAGGAATCTTTTGCACCCATGTAGGAAAGGATGGAGTCATCATCACTACACTAGATAATATCTATGGTAGGGGAATCCTCCTCTACCATGTCAGGTAAAATGAGAGGAAGGGACCTAGTTTCATCCCCAATTTGTTAAGTGATATGTCCTAAGGTGATGGTGGAGACTAAAAAAATTTAGAAGGAAGGGACATAGTTTCATCTATTTTGGCAGCATCGTCGTATAGGGGAATAATGATTGAGGAATCAATTTTCATGGTAGATGTAGAAGAAGGTTGTGTGAAGGCCTCAATGGGTTATTTCTTGAAATCTAGTCTGAATTTCTCATGAGGCTCACAAGATTGGTTAATGATGATATCATGTATACCTTGATCATAGAATCCTAAACCGAATCCCTTCCATGCACAGCAGTGGAGGTAGGTGTATGAGAAGTATTTTTATAGAGGAAATGAAAACCATTTATGTAAGGTTTAGTGTGAGGTTGATCGTCACTATGGGATGAAGGGTGATCAATGCTACCATAGATGAGGTTGGTTTTTAGGTGAGGAGGACCTAAGATAATGATATCTCCGACATTTGATTAATACATGGGTGTTTTATCGGGTCTACCAAGTTGATTGAGGGAGGGAAGAGAATTGAGAGAGAGGACTTGATACTCCCCCAGAGATAGATGTTACATCACATTGTAAAAATATTCATCGTTATATAATTTAGATGTAGGTATAAAAGAACTAGTGGATGCTTCAAGGTATGAGTCTTGTTTTGGGATGAGCACGTCATTTGGTTGATAAGTCATGTGACATGCCTTGAATTGAGGAAGGTCAACGGGAAGGGTATGGATCTTCCCCTCGTGTTTATATTTGATGCAATGGTGGAGAGTGGATGGCACGCAATGCATGGCATGAATCCATGGATGTCTAATAAAGACATTATATTGAAACTTATTATGAAAACCCTTCACCATATCAACTTTCTCATCCTGAAACTCCTCAAGCCCCTTAAATTATTTTGATTCCTGTTAAGACCTTTGTACAAATAAACTTACTATGACAAACCTTCACCATATAAAATTTCTCATCCCTGAAACTCACTTGAACATTCAATAATCATTCACTTCATGTAATCTATCTTTTATCAAATACAAAAGGCACAAGAACATAATTCATCTTCTAATATCAAACAAGATACATGCATTTCATGGATCATTCATAAAGGAAATATGTCTTATTCATCTTGGAAATAGACTTACGACTCCTTGATGCTCTTGGGGATCTTCCTCACGTATTCTCCACCCAAATCTCTCTTCTTCAATTCGTAATTGTCCTCTACAATTCTAATTCAACCTTATATGTCCTTGACCTAAGTTGTTTACACTAGTCATTTTTAACTCAATGAGGTTAGAAGCTGAGTTTGATACATGAACCCTATCAAAAAGGGTGAAACCACTTTACTTACCTCTCATAATGTCTCAAATGGCCTATTTCATTACAAAAAGTACTAACACTTTACACTATACCTCTCTATTCTATTAAGAAATTTAAATTTACAAAGAAGGTAGTTTTGGAGGGAAAATGTGAATCCAACCCTTTATACACATGAAAGTTCCTACAAAGGTGGATAACCTATTCAAACCAATAAGACATGATCTCTAGGACATTATTCACCCCATAATTACACAATATACAATTTTTTATTACTTCCTCAGTGATGCTCCTACATCAATCTCCCCTAGTGAGAGAATTCGAACTCCCATTGAGTTTTCTATTTTCTTTGTTTTCTTACAATCTCTTTCTTTCTTAGAATGGCCTTATTTCTTGATTTTATTGATTTCAATTTAAACTTCTTTACCCTTCTCATTTTTTTACTTGTCTCTTCTTTCCTTGAAATTACTCTCCATGTCTTCGTTTTGCTTCAAGCCCTCCTCATTATCTTCATTTTATTTTCCTTTATAACTCTTTTGTACTTTTTCTTCTTTTGCTTATGTTTTTCCACCTTCCATGTTAATATTTTTATTCTTACATTCAAAAACATAAACATAACTAGAAGCAACATTAGATGTAAAAAAATGATACCAACTTATCTTACTTAGATATTCCTTCTTCCATTCCTTGAGTTCTTCAAGACTTTTCAGATTTATCCTTGTTCTTGATTGGTTTTTATCATATTTTCCTCCTTTTTCTTTCCCTTGAACCTATAGCTTTCCTCCATTATCTTTAGATCTCTTCTTTTCCAAAATTTTTAATGGTTTTTCCTGCATTTTCTCTTCATTTTATTGTTTTTTAGTGAGCCCCTTTAGCTCATTTAAACATGTACTCATCACGAATAGCTCTTGAATCATATGTATTTCCTCATACAATAGAAGATCACTCTCTTCTTCACTTGCCTCATCAAATTTGGGACCTAAATGTTCTTTTTCCTTCTTAGAATTCATATGCAAGAGCACTAGACTCAAATTTCCTTACCTTTTTCTTTACCTTAATTTCATCTTAATTTAGTTTTCTAATTTATTCCTCTTGGATTCCATTCACAAGTTCCTCAAAATGCATGTTAGTTCTCAAAATCATCTCATGATCACTTTCAATGGTCTTATTCCATGTATGCTTATTCAATATATTCAAAAAAACTTGCTTACCTTTTTCCTCTCTTGTATTCTTATCTTTCCAAGCTCTTGTTAGGTTTCCTTTCTCTTCTCTCTTTCCATTACCTTTCCACAATTTATTTTTCATCTCTTGGTGTTGATATATAACTATAGTTTCATTCTTTCCTCTTGATTCATAATATTATTTTTACCTTAAAACTCTTCTTTCATGCTTCATTCCTTGATCACCTTCACTGTATGCTTGTTTCACAATGAAATCTTCTCTTTCTTTATCATTTTCTTCTAGGTTTTCATTGTATGTTATAGCCTTTTCTTGCTTGATTTTTTTTTATCCACAAAAAACTAAATTTTTGAGCCATTTTGGCATTATATTTCCATGTTTCAACTCATATTTTGAAGATTCAATTTCACCTTTATTTGTACATTCTTGTATATCAAAATATTCATTATCATATGCATGAATTAAATCATAATTTAGACCTTTGCATACCTGATGATAGGCCATCTTTGTGATCATATCTATTTCCTTTTCCTCTTTTCTATCAGTATTCTTTTTTTTCTCTTTCTTGCCTTCTTTTACTAGAATTCTTTACAAAGCATCATAGAACTCTGTATATTATTTTCCCTCTTTATTATTATGTTTGAGGACTTCAATCTCTTCATTATAAGCTTCCACAACCTGATATTTTCTCCCATCACTTTCATTTGACCCTATAGAGCCTTTTCTTGTCTCTTTACTTGAAATTTTCAATGCCTTCTTCTTGATTTTATTGACAAAATTCTTCATACCTATAAACATACATGCAAACATAAATTTTTGAATAAAATTAGATACCAAATTGTCTCCATGAGTGTCTCTTTCTTTGATACTTTTCTAATTTTCCACTTTTCTTCATTAAGTGCTTCTTTTTGTACCTCTCCTCTCCTCCATTCTTCTTCATTTTTTACTATGTTATCCACAATGAGAACTCTTTTATCTTCTTTTTTCATGTTTCTCACATGGAAACTCTCTTTTCCTCAAGCCTCTATAGGATTTTACCTCTTCATTTTATTCACTTCTCCTAGTGTATTTCCTTTATCTTCTTCCATTCTTAACAGGTGAATTTATTGGCCACTTCACTCTCTTTTTAAAACCCCAACCATATAGTTGGTTTCTTACTTATAAACACAATTTATCCATATAGTTGATAATCTAGCTCTACTCTCTCACCTCTCTCCCCAGGATTGGATATGATCATAATCTAATTTTTTTGAAACTGGGAGAGGGAATACCAAAAAAATCCAAACCATTTCAGTGTGAAAAGACATGGATGACTCATAAATATATCTATAACAAGATTCAGGATTGGTGGGGAGTTCAAGTGCATGGTGTTCCTATGTATAAATTGACATATAGACTCAAGCATGTTAAAAAAATGGTCAAAGTATGGAACACAGATAATTTTGGTAACATCTTCCAATAGAAAAAAAAATTGTAGAAGCTTTAAGAACCATGGAAAAATTGATGGAGGAAGATGGCCTTCATTCGACTATTAAGGAACAAGAACAAAATCTTCTCATTGAATATCACGATCTCTTAGCCAAAGAAGAGGTCTACTAGAGGAAACAATCAAGGGTCAAATGGATAAAGGAGGGATACATGAACACAATATTTTTCCATTTCATAGCTACTACCAAATTCAACCATCTCAGAGTTCAGGAAATCAAGAAATCTAATGGGGAACTTACCTTGAATGAAGAGGAAATTGATGAGATGATGATTAATTATTCTAAGGAGTTATTTGGCCAAGGACCTACCCCAGAAGTGTCTATCTTGGAAACATCCCTTGCTCTTTTCCATAAGGTTGTTTCAGATCAGGATAACACAACACTCTCTCTCATTCTTGGAGAAGAAGAAATTAGATTTCCCTTATTTGATATGGGACTGAACAAAGCTCTAGGACCAAATGGTTTTCCTACTTTCCTTTCAACAGTTCTAAGAGATTATTAAACATGATATGGTGGATGCGGTCTGTTGGGTTTTAAAATGATAATTTAAAAAAAACCACAGTCAGGGGACAACAAGTCCCTCCTCTTTGATGGGAGAGGTTCCCTTATTGAAAGCAAGCAACAAAACTTATATACAAATGTAAAACTTTCAAAGTGTGGATTCCTGATACTTTGAAACATTCATATGCCCAAAGATCATCAATATGAAAGAATGGAAGAAGAAAGGAAATGAGAGAGAGGAATAACATATCAATACTTTTCAGGAAATATAGATGGCAGAGTATGAGCCTTATGCGTATTGAGAAAAAGAGATATAGAATGGAGTCATTCACGTTTCATAATAGTTATAAATTCATAGACACAAAAGTTCTTGAAGTCATATTAACAAGAAAACGAAGTTTACTTAGCATGCAAAGATGGATGATTCTACAAATTTTCATGAGGAGAGAGGTAATTGTTAGAGGAAGAAATAAGGAAAATAATTTTGTATTGATTACTTTCAAATCTGTTACAATTTCAAGAATGTCAAGATCCAAACCCTATATAATGGCATGGAGAAGAAATTAAATAGTTTCCAAAAATAGTTACATTCGGTTACAAATAATGATGAAACTGATTCAAGAAACTGACATCTAAACTTATCTAACACCTCAGCCATTTCTATACCAGGAGGCAAAACCAGACACGTATTGAATCGTAGCCGTTCATCCTACCTTTGATTTTTTTTGAATTTGGGCCGTCCATGTGGGAGAGAGTTAAACTGAAAGTAGGTCTACAGATGCCTTTTTGTATTTTGTGCCTTTTAGAGAAATGGAACTTTGAAACATTTTGGACCACTTGCCACTTTTGGTAAGGGCCTGACATGTAGCTTTACTTGAGTGGCTATGGAGTAGCAGCTCACTTTTATAATTTTACCTCTTTTCAATCACGGGCTCATAAACTCAAATTTCTCCACCGTCCGGCCTCCCCGCTTTGAATTTTGATGTGATCTCAACATTTGAATTTATCCCTTGGCATGGGTAGGGATGTGAGTCACTTTATAACTTTGAGCTCTTTAAGGAAACAAATCCCAAATTCCCAAATTTCTCTGATGGTCCACCTTCCCACTTTGACTTTTCAATGGTAAAGAAGTGGCTTACCTTATACTTTACACCTTTTTGGAAATAAAACCAAAATTCCCAAATCACCCCGATGGCCTGCTTTCCTTGCTTTGACCGTTTCAAATCATCAAAACACAAAAAGGGCCCACTCTCCACCTTTGCTTGAAACATGACCACGTGTCCCTTTACAAATTAGTTTAGTATTTTTATGTTTTTTACTAAGTCCCTTTTTCTTGGCGGGGCCATATGTCTGACCTGGACACATGGAGGCTCAACACACATTTGGGACCTACCTCCATATTTTTCCTTTGAAGTTGTGACGAGATGACATGTGGAGGCTTCTGTAAACCCTTCTATACTTAGCTAATTCAACGGCCGAATCTATCTCTCCTTTGACTTTGACCACATGGTGAGTTGGTGCTCATTTGGATATTGGCCCTTTGGTCTCACTTCTGAAGTTGTGTCATTGAGGCATGTGGAGGCTTCTACCGACCCTCTTGTACTTAAGCAATAAAACAGCCGTCTCTATCCCTTTTTCAGACCTAGGACATGTGGAGGGCTAGCGCAAGTTTGGGGAACCTCCCTTAGCTTTAACCCTTTAAGTTAAACCGATGAGACACGTGGTTTTGTCTGCTAAACCTTCCACATTTAGCTGATTCAGGCTTGTTCTATCTTCATTTCAGGCCTGAGACACATGGAAAGCCTGCATTTATTTGAGGACTGTCCCTTGGGCCCTACCCTTAGAGTTGTTTCATTTGGACATGTTTGGAGGCTTCTGATGCCGCTTGAAACATGGCCACGCCATATCCAATCAGAGATGTCCACGTACTACCCGTGGATTTTGGGACAAAAATTGACGGGGAAGATACACCCGTCATTCACGACTATGGAAAAATAAAAAGAAAGGAAAACCCCACCTTTGCCCCTTTGAATTTCAAATTATTCTCCATGAAATGGAAAACTACAAATAATACCAAGCTCAACGTGATCCATAGCCAAAGAGAAGGATTGACAATGACATCCAAATGAAGGAAAATATTTTCAAGAAAAAGCACGTATTATTCCAAGGTATCGACTCAAAATTTTCAAAACTTGACTTCAAAAAAAGGAGAATTTTGAGGGCGACAATAACTGGCTCTTTCTAGGGATGACTTGACAGAGGAATGGGGAAATATCAAGAACCATAGAAAAATTCTAGGGAAAGTAGACTAGTTCCTTATCCATTGGGAAAATAGAGTTAAAGGGAAAACCAATACAAAAAAACAAAACACATGAAAGGGAAACAAACCAAAAAGGAAAGACAAAAACAAAACACAACACACAATGAGGAACAAGAAAGGAAACAAGCCAAAACAAGGAAATTATATACAGAGAAAGAAGAGGATATTTACAGGGGAAAGAAGGAGGATTGTATGAAACTTACATGACTCTAGAGACAAGCTGAGAAAAATAAGTACCTTTGTGGAATAAAATGGTGAAAGTATGAGGAACCTGTAAATTGAAGATGAGCAGTTGGGTGTACCAAAACATCATGGGAACACTAAATGGCTTGAAAAGAAAAAATGAGGAAATAAGAACACCCAGATGGTGATAATCCATACTAAAAACATTCAATCCTTATGAAGAACTGAATATCTTCCCAAGGCTCCTCTTCTGTGGATGAATAGTGCCATACAAAGACTTGTACGACCATCCATATTGCCTTCATATTGATTCCTACACATCACCAAACTTTGACAACTAGATCCATGATAAAATACAATCCCCAAAAGTTTCAACTCCCTATTTTGATTGATTGATGCTAGCATATGAATGGTGATTACAATTATCATTATGGCACAGCTCATGAGAAACATAAACTTCCATTTAATTTTCCTTGTAACCATCTTCAACAGGAATCTAGAAAAAGGTATTGAATGGTTTACCATTAGGTGTAATATTGACTATGTTTCTAAAAATCATACCTACTATTTTTACAAAATCAACACCTGATTCTAGAAGATCATGAATCTTAGGTACAAGCTGCATGGCTGATTTGTCTTCATGATTAGCGGGGGAATTGAAATGTTTTTAGACTAAGTAAAGATTGATCAAAAAAATCATCCTCTTCCTTTTGTTTGCATTCCTAAGGGTGAGCTAAGACAAGACTATCATAGTTGTGAAGAAAATATTCTAGGCATGGCTCACCATTTCCTACTTGTTCCAAAGGACTACAAAAAGGCTCGTGTGTACTCATCTCATCCATAAATATAACATGGGGAACTAGTGATCTTGTTTATTTCTTCTTATTTGGGTACAGGCACTTGTTCATCTTTGAGTGAACTTAAAAACAACAAGGAGGATGGTATACAATGATCTTCATCTCAGTGCATTGAAATTCTCCAGTCATAGGAGAGAGTGAAATCTTCTCCATTTTTTTATGATGAACATCCACTTCGACCACATGTAGGATCATCATTTTTTTTTAAAACCAAAAAATTCAAACTTGGTACATGAAATATCTTCTATAGACTCTATTTCAAGTTGAACGAAAGCCTCAATTTATTTGTCTTCTTCATTAGTTGAAGGAATATAAAATTGACATGCATCAGGTGGAGCAGGTAAGAAGACATTCGTTGGTGGAATTGAGATAATGCTGAGGAATAAATACTTGATCATGAGTAACTTCTATAACTTGAATGTTCTCCTCTTTGTTATAGGGTGCCTCAAAATCCTTGACTGAGTGTTCTTCAGCTTGTTTGAAAAGTTGATGCAATGTTTGTGAAAACAATCTTGGATCAACACCTTTGTAGAATTTCTACAGAAACTGAGCCTGTTCTGGACTGACTGGAGCTTGAAATTTTTTAATAGGGAGATCTCCATCATCATCCTCATCACTATCACTATCACTCGTTGGTGATGTGGGCCAAAAAGTGTTCTTCATTTTACCTTCATTCTTGGGAAGGTTCCTAGCTCAAGAGAATGAACATGACAGAAGTTCAATCCCCGGTGTATACCATAGAGTTTACCAGACCAAAAATGATCTTGAAGTTGTTCTTTTAAAAAGGGATCCATTTGAAATGAAATCCCCAGTAGATTCACCAAAAACTGTTGGGTTTTAAAATTATACTTTAACAACCAAAATCAAGGGACAAAAAGTTCCTCCTCTTTGATGGGAGAGGTTCCCTTATTGAAAGTAAGCAACAAAACCTATATACAAATGTACAACTTTCAAAGTGTGTATTCCTGATACTTTGAAACATTTTATGCCAAAATATCATCAATACAAAAAGAATGGAACAATTAAGGAAATGAGAGAGGAAGAAAATATCAATACCTTTAGGAAATATAGATGGCAGAGTATGACCTTATATGTATTAAGCCAAGGAGATGCAAAGTAGAATCATTCACTTTCATAATAGATATAACTACATAGACACAAAGTTCCAGAAGTCACATAAACAAGAACACAAAGTTTCTTATCATAAAATATGGATGATTCAAAAATTTTCACAAGGAAAGAAGGAATTGAAGAGGAAGAAAGAAAGAAAATAATTCTCTATTGATTACTTTCAAATCTATTACAATTTCAAGAATGTCAGGATCCAACCCTAAACAATGACGTGGAGAAGCCATTAAATAGCTTCCAAGAAAATGGTTATATTCGGTTACAAAGAATGATGAAACTTATTCAAGAAACCAACGTCTGAACTTCTCTAACGCATCGGCCATTTCCATACTAGGTGGAAAAAACTAGATGTATTGAATTGCATCCATTCATCCTACCTTTGTAAACTTTTGAATCTGGGCCATCCCTGTGGGAGAGATTTAAAATGAAATGGGTCTACGGATGCCTTTTGTATTTTGTGCCTTTTAGAGAAATGTCACTTCAGAACATTTTGGCCTACCCACCCACTTTTGATATGGGCCTCACACATGGATTTACTTGAGTGGTGATGGAGTTGCGGGCTCACTTTTATAATTTTACCTCTTTTCAACGCGGGCTCAATAACTCAAATTACTCCTCCGGCCCACCTCCCAGCTTTGAATTTTGATGCGCTCTTAACATTTGACTTTATCCCGTGGTATGGTCGGGGCCACATGTCACGTTATAACTTTGATCTCTTTATGGAAACAAATCCCAAATTCCCAAATCACTCTAACGACTCACCTTCCCGCTTTGAATTTTCAACGACAAAGAAGTGTCTTACCTTATACTTTATGCCTTTTTGGAAATAAAACCAAAATTCCCAAATCACCCCGACGACCCGCTTTCCTGGTTTGACCTTTCAAATAATCAAAACAAAAAAAAGGGGCCCACCTCTTCACCTTCACTTGAAACATGACCGTGTGTCCCTTTACGGATCAATTCAGTATTTTTGTGTTTTTAACTAAGTCCCTTTTTCTTGGTAGGGCCATATGTCTAACCCAAGAAACGTGGAAGCTTAGTGCACATTTGGGACCTAACTCTGGATTTTACCTTTGAAGTTACGCTGAGTTGACATGTAGAGGCTTCCGTAAACCCTTCTATACTTATCTGATTCAATGGATTGACTCTATCTCTCCTTTGAATCTGACCACGTGGTGAGCTGGAGCTCATTTGGAGATTGGCCCTTTGGTCTCACTTCTGAAGTTGCACCGTTGAGGTGCGTGGAGGCTTCTACCAACCCTCTTATACTTAGTTGATAAAATGGTTGGCTTTGTCCCTTTTTCAGACCCAAGACATGTGGAGGGTTAGCACAAGTTTGGGGAACTACCCTTGGCTTTGACCCTTGAAGTTTTCATCGATGAGACACGTGGCACCATCTACTGAACCTTCCATACTTAGCCGATTCGGGATTGTTCTATCTTCATTTTGGGCTTGGGGACACATGGAAAGCCTACGCTTATTTAAGGACTATCCCTTAGGCCCTGCCCTTGGAGTTACACCATTTGGACATGTGGATGCTTCCGATGCTGCTTGAAACATGGACACGCCACATATAATTAGAGATGTCCACGTATTACCTATGGATGTTGGGGCAAAAATTGATAGGGAAGATACACCCATCATTCATGAATATGGAAAAATAAAAAGAAAGGAAAACCCCACCTTTGCACCTGAAATTCAAATTGTTCTCCATGAAATGGAAAATTGCAAACAATACCAGGCTTAATGCGATCTACAACCAAAGAGAAGGATTAACAATGACATCCGAATGAAGGAAAATATTTTCGAGCAAAAGCATGGATTATTCCAAGGGTATCGACTCAAAATTTTAAAAACTTGACTTCAAAAAGAGGGGAATTTTGAGAGCGACAACACGGTCCAAGATTTATTTAAATCCAGACACCTTCTCAAGCAGATTAATAACACCTTTTTGGTTCTCATCCCTAAAATGACAGGGTCCAAGGACCTTAAGGATTTTAGGCCCATCAACTTGTGTAATACTAGCTATAAATTGATCACCAAAATCCTCTCTTTTAGGATTAGGAAAGTTCTTACAAATGTCATCTCTCCTAATCAAGGGGATTTTGTTCCCAGAAGGAAGATTCATGAAAGAATTATTTTTATCCAAGAGGCCATACATTCGGTTGAAACTTCAGGTAGATTGGCCGTGTTGATAAAATTAGATATGCACAAAACATATGACAAAGTTTCATGGTATTTACTTAGAGCTATTATTGTCACTAGTGGATTCAGTTCTCAGTTTTTCAATATAATCATGACATGCATATCCAATGTTAATTTCTTCATTATTTTCAATGGTAACCCTAAAGGTTTCATCCAGGTGGGTAAGGGTCTGAGATAATGCAATCCCCTCTCCCCCTTTCTCTATATTATTTTGATTGAAACCCTTAGTAGATTATGTAATCAAGCTCTATCTCAAAATCTCATTCAAGGGATCATAATTTCTAATGGAATAACTCTTGTGTGCCTTAATTATTTTTTTGATGACAACTTATTATTGGGAAAAGATATTATTCAAGAAGCTACCAGTTATAAATATGTATTACATGATTATCAGATGGTCTTTGGATAACTTGTAAACTTCCATAAGAGTGCTATTTTTTTATAAATGTGGAGAAGCAATTCCAGATCATAATTTCTCGCATTATTGGGTGCAAAATAAAATTATTTCTAGATTCATATCTTGGGATGCCCCTCATTATTAAAAAACTAGACATATCCATATGGAATCGCCTCATTGAAAGAGTGAACAGAAAGCTATCTACATGGAAGGGATCCTTATTATCTCAGGAAGGCAAGATTCAACTTCTTTAAATAATTTTGCAAGGAATCCCAATTTATGGAATGTCGCTCTTCAAGCTCCTTTTTAAAATCATTGAATCCTTAGAAAGGATTCAAAAATGTTTCATATGGTCTCGTGCAGAAAAATATTTTAAATATCGTTTGGTTGCTTAAAAAAATATTACTAGACCAAAAAACTCTAGTGGATTAGGGCTAAAAGATATCAAATTAATGAATGAGTCCCTCCTAGCTAAAACCGGATGGAGAATCACTAAATAAGAAGGCCTATGGGTTGACATTATAAAGAGGAAATATTTACGGAATATTAACATACTGGAAACCTTTTTTTAAAAGATGATCTCCCTATGGGATCAATATTTTTGAAATCCTTTCTCGATTCTAAAGCCATATTGGGGCAAGGTATTAAATGGATTATTGGAAGGGCACTAGAATCAATTTTTGGCAGGATTGTTGGCTTGGGGATAAACCACTTGCATTAGAGGATATTTGGAAAATTTTCTACCACTATTTTGAGGAGACTGGAAAAACGATGACTCATGATTTTTGGATTATAACTAGTGAGGGCCTCAAATGGATTTCTATTGACCCCCCTCCAAAATTTAGAGGATCGATACAACCTTTTCTACAAATCAGATTAAAAATCAAACATTTTCATATTGCCATGTTTCAATCTCAAGAATATTTTATCATTTGGAGAGAGGAGGAGTCAAGACATTTCTTTGTTAAATCGCCTTACCTGTTAAATTTCAAATCTCTTGAACAGAAATATTATTGGAATACTTTGTGGGTTAAGGATATTATTCCTAAATTTAATATATTCTACTAGCTTGCTGCCCAAAATAATATCCTTACGCTAGAAAATATTAGGAAAAGAGGTATGATTATCACCATTAGATGCATACTATGTGTTAAGAAAGAGGATTATGTTAACCATTTGTTCATACATTGTTCTTCCTCTTTGTTTGTCTTTCCCGTTATTCTAGATCTTTTCAATCTCTAATGGTTGCTACCCAATTCTATGGAAGCGATGTGCTTACAATGGAGTTGTCATGTTAAATACCCGGTTCTAGTAGCTTCCTAGAGGATGGTTCTTCCCCATTTCTTATGGAGTTTGTGGAAGGAACGGAATGATATAATTTTCAGGGATCAATATTCTAAATATAAGAGGGTTTGTGCCCATGTGTGCTCATCCCTTAAATATAATGTTAGGATTTTCAAGAGAAAGATTAAGGCTCCCTATTTTAAGACAGAGGCTCCAGTTCTAAAACAGTTCCCCTTTAATCCTCCTAGCTTTAAAACTCCCCAGGTTGCCATTAAATGGTCTAAACCTGAAGTGAATAGTTTTAAAATGAACTTTGACGGTGCCACGGGGGGTAATCCTTGCCATATGAGTGGTGGAGGCATCCTTAGGGATCACGAAGGAAACTAGATGTATGCATATGTTAGACCTTTGGGGATCTAGAGAAATATTGTTGGCTAGGCTATGGATCTTCTCTGGGGTGTTAATATGGCTAAGGATAAGGTATTAAAGATGGTTCAGATAGAGGGGGATTCTATGATTATTATTAATTCCCTTAAGCAAAATCAAAACTAGAATTGAAGGCTTGCCAATATTCTTACTGACATTTAGGAGTTTTTAAGGCCTTTGACAAAATCATCTTTCTTCACACTCCACGTGGAGGCAATAAATGTGTTGATTGATTAGCCAATCTGGGAGTGAATAGTAATGATATTAAAATTTTGGACAAAGGGGAGGAAGTCACAACTGTTATTAATAATATCCTTATACATGACAAGTAATAATTTGAAGGTCGTCCCCCATACGAGTGAGATTGTTAGTATTAATTGTATGAGTGGTAAGACTGGTCCCATGTGTGATATCCTTGTTGAGATATTTATTTACAATGAACTTAAAAGGGGTCCTATCTATTTCTTTTCTAGTTGTAATCCCTCCCAAGAAGGAAAAATATGGGTGGCGATAGACTGTGTGTGGAACCCTCCAGCCATGGAACGATTCAGAACAATTCCACTCTGTGGTGTATCTTTAAGGCTGGAGGCTTTAGGGAGTTTATTTCCAAGCTCAAAGGGTCTGACCCTTCTCTTGCCCTCGAGTTCAGATGTTCTTTGGATAATGGGAGGGTTAAAGTTACAGGAGTGGAAGTTCATGTCTCTGAGTTTTTCATTGCGGAGGCCGCTGGTATGGACAAGGTAGGATTGAGAATATTCAAGGACCAAACTCAAAGAACTCATGAAATCCAAACCTTCGTCCAAGGTAAGGAAAAAGTGTGTTTTCTTATTAATGGAATCATGTGGTCCTGTATCCTTTTTTTATGGAACACAGTCTGTCTTCACATTATGCGGTACATTGCTTTGGAGGGTAAGTATAGGAACATCTATACACATCACCTTTCCATTTTAAACATGTTCACACACAAAAATGTTATGAGAATTCCCTTCTTTTTGTATATGTTGATCTATGAATTGATTAAGGATTTCCAACCGGGTAAGGTGGATTCTCCCCTGCACCACGGAATTATCCTCCTCATTTACCAAATGGAAAAACCCTTGTTCCCAAAGAGGTTGAGACAACCGAGGTGGACCTAGATGATGCTATCACTTTGGCAGAATGTATGACTAAGCTTAGGAGAGCTAAGGGCACTCAAAATGAAGTTGAGGAAAAGGATTGTCAGAGGGAAATGATGTCGTTAGCTAATATGAAGGGAGAAAATTACAAAGGCAAGGAAAAATCCCACGTGGAGTGGGAGGAGACTTGTGAGAAACTCGCTCTCAAGATTCAGCTGGAAGTGGATATGGAGTCCATGGGTGAAATTGGCCAAGATTTTAGGGACAGTATGTATGACTGTGTTAATGCCTCCAAAAAAATTTGTATATCCCAACGTACTATGAGAGAGGAATTTGTAGGGATCAATAATGTGGTTAAGAAACTGTAGGAGAGAATGTACAAGTTGGAAAAGAGTCGAAGGCACGAGAAGTTTCAACTCCTCCTGAATAGCTCTAATTAAGATGATGAGGGAAAGGAGGCATTTCAAAAGGATAATGATAAATTTTATATGTTGCAAGGCCAACCCAACACCAAGCCCCCCCCTCCCCCTCAAACGACTCAAGAAAAATTAATGGCCCTTTTGGTTTAGGGTCTTTTGGCCATTTGTTTGTGAATTGTTTCTATTTTTTATAGTGGGTTGCTGTCCTTTTTTCTTTTGTTTTTGTGTGGGCTTGGTGGTCTCTAGGTTAAGCTATTTCAACTTTGTTTGTGGCCCTTATTCACTTTTTATTTCTCTCTTTCTATAATCATAATGTATCTTTGGCTATAATGGTCTCTAGGAACCAAAATCCTTGTATTATTACCTTATCTAATAAAAAACAATATTTCCAAGGATTCCAAACTTTTCAAATACCTCCTTAAGTATGATATCTCTTTTTCCAATTCTGGTCCTTGCTTCATACTATTTGTCTTCATGGTTTTTTCCCTTCCTTTAAAGCTAACATGTAAATTGAGAAATATACTACTTTGCACCAAACCTTGTTAAGTTATTATTCTTTCTATTAAACTCGCTCAAATACCAAAATGATGCAGAGGAGGATCAACATCAACTCAAACATTCAAGAACCATGAGTTAGCCATTAAGAATCAACCTAAGACTTGATTTTTCATGAAGCCCAAAACTTTCTCAAACATTAAAACTGTATCAAAACATTATACCCAAGGTCATAATCACTTCACACATTTTCAAACACATCAAATAAACGTGTTCATGTACTTCAAAAAGTTACATACCTTCATCTTTAATCATTCTCCTTTTGGACTTGCACCTTGGCTTGTAGCCCTGCAAACTGGCAATTTTTCATGAAATTGTCAAAATATAATGAATATTCCTTGACTTTCAAGGTTTTCTAATACCCTTTATGCATCGTAATAATACTACAAAGTTTTATAATTAACATGTGATCCAATTATCTTTTATTCCCAAAATGTCGTTTAAGACTAGACCTTGTAATTAGCCCTCAAAAAGAAAAAATATTAGTGTTCAAGATAAGATGCAACCTTTCAATCAAAGATAGTTATCTTTTCAAATATGCATTAGGGCCTTCTAGCTTCATGGTAAGTTTCATTTTCCAACTCCTCATACATTCTTCCTAACTCACTCTTTCATCTTTTTTAACTACACAATTAGCCCTCTTTTAAGGGTTTTTGTTGAATTTATAGGGTTATTAGGTCTTGATAGCTATTTCCACTTCATGCATGCTTTGAATCACTTATTTTGACTGAACTATTTTTAATGTTTCTTCATCCTATATTCATCATTCACCTCAATTCACTAGGTTAGCTTCGTAATCCTCTAGATTTGCTTTAAGCAGCTACAACCCCCTTAACGTTGTTTACATATTTAGTGTAGCTTTCTTCAAGTTTCTTTACCACCAAATTGAAACATGAAGACATCTTCATCTCCTTCATGTACCCTATTCTTCCTAGTTTGACTTTTCTATTGTTTCCCACTCTCTTTTCATATTAAGACTATGCCTCTAGGTTTTGACTGCCCTTTCCTTATTTTTTTGGATTACATACCTTTCCTCAAAATTATTTCAACATTTCCCTCAATATTATCATCAAGCATGGTCTTCTAGATCATTAATCTTCACATATCACCTTAGGACCTTCTTATAGATTTCATGGAACATTATTCTTAGATGGTATATGTTGGAATGAGGTCACTTGACTTCCCTGATTGTGTTTTGAGAGATTCACATCAATATGTTTCCAATTAAAACCTCAAATTCCTTTTATTAACCACTACTAAATTCTATTCAAATTCCCTATGGTTTATCTCCTCTTGGTTCAAATTTATAATCCACTACTTCCTCTTAAGATCCAATTCTGGGTACGTTATGCACAGTCTTCCTCTATTCAAAATAGAGTTGCACAACTATTAAGAACAACTAATGCTTCTCAAGATATTTTTTGGAAATTATTAACCTTCCTATGGTGTAAATATCATGCTTTAACATTGTCTATCCTTTCATTCCAATCATTCCACCATTATCCTATACTCTAGAGAAATTTGCACGCAAAACTGTTATAGATTGTGACATGGTAGAAGATGGGTCTGGAAATTTATTTCTTTCCTCCTAGTCCTTTAATAAAACTTAAAATCTTTTGAGACCCTTAAATAACCTTTATTAATCTATTATTCCCACATGATTGTGTGATATAGAATGAATGTAAGCCAATGATCCATTTGTGCATAAAAACCCTCAAAACAGGGTGGCTAGGTCTAAGATGGCTAATGTTTTTGACCTTAGGCCTATCAAATTCATCCAAATGACATAAGACTTTGAAATCACCTCAAACATACATGTACCAAACTATGCCCCAAATATTATTATATTTTATATTCTATAACTTTAAATTTTCTCTTCCTTCTCTTAGTTCAAACCCTAACTCTATATCTCAGATCGAGAGCTCTTGATTGGATTTAAATGATCATTTCCCTTCTTCACCAACTTTTTCAATGTTCTCACAACTTAAAGAGTTCATGTTCTAAGTATATATACCTTCTTCAAATGACAAAAAATCCCTTATGATATAGACATAACCTAAAACCCCTCAAATTGTCTTGATTCATGTTAAGACCTTTTTACAAACAAACTTACATTGACAACCCTTCACCATATCAAATTTCTCATCCATGAAACTCACTCGAATTTTCAAAAATTCATTCACTTCATGCAATATATATTTTATCAAATTTTAAAAGGGCACAAGAACCTAATTAATCTTCTAAGATCAAGCAAGATACATCCATTTCATGGATCATTCATAAAGGAAATCTTTATTATTCAACTTGCAAACAAACTTACACACTCCTTGAGTATGTTAGGGATCTTCCTCATGTAGTATCCACCCAAATATCTCTTATTCAATTAATGATTGTCCTCCATGATTTGAATTCAACCTTATATGTCATTGACCCAAGGTGGTTACACTAGTCATTTTTATCTCAACAAGGTTAGTAACCGAGTTTGATACATGAACCCTATCAAAAAGGGTGAAACCACTTTACTTACCTCTCATAAGGTCTCAAATGGCCTCTTTCATTACAAAATGTGCTAAAACTATACATTATACCTCTCTATTCTATTAATAAATTCAAATTTGCAAGGAAGGTAGTTTTGGAGGTAAAATGTGAATCCAACCCTTTATACACATGTAAGTTCCTACAGAGGTGGAGAACCTCTTCAAACCAACTAGACATGACCTCTAAGACAATATTCACCCCATATTTACACCAGATATAAAGTTTTTTTTACTTCCTCAAAGAAGCTCCTACATCATTTACATTAAATAATGGGAGCATCCCCATACATAAGAAGGACGTGTTTAGCCACGTGACTGTCGGCGAAAACCCATAATTTGAATTGCAAAACATTATTTCACCAACAATAGGATAACATTCCAGGAATCTATTATGCATATAGTATGAAAAATAATTTATTGAGCATCAGATAGTTTCGTCATAAATTATTAAATTCCTAATGGAGAATGAGAAATGCTTAATTTATGATAAATATGGGAATAAAAATAAGATTATAGCTATACAAATGACCAAAAACTAGATGTTTTCTCTTAGGATGAAATCTAATTTCTTTGCACATTTAGAAGTAACATTTCGAAGCACATGAATCTGTTTAGAGATATATCCTAATATGTAGCATTTAATATTATCACTTGAGATTTATCTAAATGTTAGCATTTAAGGTATGAACATTTAATTTTAAGGGGATATCGACTATTGTAAAGCCTAATAATAAATGTGAGACAGAAATATTAGAAAAATTACATGGTAAAACCTTTCAATTAGGGAAATCTAGGGGGCCAAGAGCACCATTAGAATTAATACATTCATATTTGTGCAACCTAATGTAAACCAAAACTTTCTCCAAATCTTTATACATTATGACCATCATAGATGACTACAACATAAATACGTGGGTCTACTTCTTGAAGAAAAATTATAGATAATTAGATAATTTTAAATATTTCAAGGCTTTTGTAGAGTAACAAAGTGAAAATAATATTATTAATATGAGTTATACTATGATTCATTATTAGTACATGTTCCTTAATGTGGGGTAACTATAGGAATTGTTTTCCTATTACTTAATTTTTCTTTGAGCCAATCACAATTAACATTTTTTTCATATGCTCTTTGCAATAGTTTAATGAATATATATTTTTAAATTTTTTTACATATACTAATTTTTTGGTATGTGATTAGTTATATTTTTCCACTTATTCTCCTTATTTGCATAAAAAAATGATTTCATGAATAACTAATAGTTCCCTATTTTCAAGATATTTTCACGAAACACTTCCTTAATTTCACGAACCACTTCCTATTTTCATGCATATTAGGAATTGTATATAAATATTGATTTTTTCCTTAAATACATATCAAACATGGTGTGCGTTTTGATTAGAGGTTGTAATATTTGTGTTTATATGGTAATAATTGTGTGATGTAACATGCGTGTGCGATTAGACCCTTGCATCACATTTGTCCGCATAGCCAAAATTGTAGACGAGGGTATTACAAGTAACTGCCTCTTCATTTCTTCTACTATTTCGTGGATTTGGGTTTAATATTTTACTTCAGTAAATATGAAACATTGTTTTCACGCAATGCATCCACCAACCATTGAATGAGGTTGATATTTCTCCTACTGTGAAGCTGCACAATCCTCGGAATTGGATTCAATCAAAATTAAATTAATTCAACAAATATTATCCAAAACTGCAACGCGGAAATTAAAAACCAACAAATTTGTACTTGAACAAAATCCCATCCTTTGGTGATGTCGACGGAGACAGTCAAATTCATTGATCCATCCCTGCAAAATCCTGCTCCACTTTTACACTCGTTATATTTTAATCTCTTATATTTAATTTCATCTCTCTCATCGTCAATACAGAAAGCAATTTTTTTTCTTTGAGATCTTTTATTTCTTTGGGAGAGAGAAAATCCTCTACAACTAGCCTAGCACTCTCTTTCCCTTTTCTCAAAAAATCTATGGAGTGAAGGTAAAGGCGTAGGTAGTGGGGTAGATATAGGTAACGTAGCAGGTTTGGGAGGAATGGGAGGTTGTGGTAAGGTTGTCAGTGATTTCGTTTTAGGTTTACGTTGAGTGGGAAGCAGCTTGACCAAAGTTAATGGATGGGGTCCTAGGATGGAAGTGGTGAAGGTGAAAGAAGAGGTGTTGGAGAAACTGGGGTATGAGGCCTAAGAGGTTGGGTTTTCCTCTTAGGTGGAGGGATAGGCCTAGTGATTGTCTACGAAGAAGTGACTAAATGAATCTTCACGGGCAAATGGACTAGACATGATGTTGGCATAACGCCTAATGTAGTGGAGGGTCTAAGTATAGGTGAAGCTTTTGGTGTTGGTAAAGGTTTAGGTGTAGGTGAAGGTTGAGTTGAAGGTAGGGGTAACAGAGAAGGATCAATTATGACTGGTTTAGGTTGCATGGTCTTGGTTGACTGGAATACTTTCAGGTAGATGGTGGAAGTATCTATGGGTGACATTTACATTTGAGTAGATATTGGGATTCTTCAGCGCCCCTAGAGCGTGGAGTAATCGATGTAATCCAATTGATCTACCGAATGTGAGAATAAACTTTGTTTATACATTGATGAGTGGGTTGTCCAAAATTATGAATTAAGTGACACTGGAAAATCTTCTACCTCTAATTCGGTAGGAAGAAGTGAAGCAAGGATATCAATAAGATCTTGGAAGATCCTGGGATATGTATCACTTATAGGCAAGGAAGATATCAATGGCTCCTCTATGGGTGGAGGAGATGGCAACACTAGTGATATGGGATTTTTTTTGGGTAACAAAGTAGATAATTTTAGCTCTTCCTTGGGTAGAGTAGATAAAATTGGTTCAATGATAGGTGAAGATGTAGATGTAGTCGGTTTCTCCATGGGTAGAATAACATGTGTGATAGGCTCTACAGTGAGTAGGGACATAGATGAGGTAAGCTCTTCAACAGAGAGAGGGGTAGACACAAGTGGCTCCTCCATGGGTAGAGGAGTAGGAAGAATAGGCTCCTCTGTGGGTAGGGCATCTCACGTAAGGATTGTCTCAATTGAAGGAATGATGGGCAACTGAGGAGAAGAGGAAGGTATTGTATCAAATATGGCGTGAAACTCATGAAATTTTTTATCAGAGGTTTCACTTGCTTGGCTTGACAAGTGATTATGGTTTGGGAAGGGCTTCTTAAAGATATGTGAATTTAGGTTTTTTGGTGTATTAGGATTATCAAGAATGAGATCGCCATTATCCAACATCTCTTGAATGATATTCTTGATTGTTTTAGTGTTTCCATCACTATGGCCCCTAACGCAATGGTAGTTACAATAGTCATTTTCTATATACCATATGGGCAAGGGACGAGAAGGATCGAAACTAGTATGTGGTTTGATTGGTGGAAGAACAATAGCTCCTTCTTTCAACAGTTTTTCCAACACAGAGGAATAAGGTTCCCCTATGGGAGTATAACATCTTTATTCGTACTTATGCTAAAAACTCTAAACAGGAGAAAGAGTAGAGGACGGATTTGGTTAGTTGGATGGATGAGATGGTCCAACTTTTAGGACTACCACGTTGGCAGAACATTTCACCTTGGAATGATTTTTTAAATGATTTTGTTGTTGTTTGGAAGATGAAGAAGAGTCATTTGGTTTGAAGGGAGCACTATTTTTTCACAATTTCAACTTCTTCTCTTCAATAGCATGGAATTCCAATTTCCTAGGCATCATGAATGCCTCATCAAATGTGTGGAAGGTTTGGACTTGGAGAGGTTGAGAGATGTGTCTAGCACAACCTCTAGTAAACAACTCTATTAACTTAGTTTGGGGCAATTGGAACGTGAGTTGGTTGATAAGACTCTACCAACGTGCAAAAAATTATGTGAGAGACTCATTGTCGTATTGGCGTATTGAATACAAGTCGTTTATGGTAACCTTCTTCACAATGTTGATGGAGAAATGATCAAGAAAGGCCTGAGCTAATCAATTAATTGAAAAGATAGAGTTCCTAGGTAGAGCACTATACCATTCTAAGGCCAGTCCTGTCAAGCACATCAAGAAAGTTTGGAGAAGCACGGTTTCATCATGGGAAATGAGATAACATACGTGTTTAAAGGACCAAAAATGTTGTTGTGGATCCTTTTTGTTATTTAATCTGTTAAATTTTGGCATTTCCCAATGTGCAGGGCAAGGATGAATTGGAATAGAAAAGTGAATAGGCTCATTGAAAATCTTGTCGTAAGTTAGTGTGTTGCGAGAGATGGAAATAAATGCTTCAAGGGTCTACATCTTATCCATAATCATTCTAATTAAATTCATGGTCGGATTAGGCTGAGGTGCATTGTATGATAGAAAATCAACACCTGGCCTTCTTCATACCCAACCTCTCGAGGTCGTGTCGAGACAACTGGTGTGGAATTAAAATGGAAGTGGAAGTGATCGCAGCGATCAAGTTAATTGGGAAAACTTATTTCTTTGACATGCAATATTAGAATCTCTGAATCTAAGGCAAAGAATTCTCTCTTAACCTGAAGGGGTGTGATGGTACGGTCTGATATGATAGCTACTCAGAGACTCCAATCAATGTCTAGTTCTACTGAGATTCTATTGGTTAATTGCAGAATACGTGAAAAGTAGCCTGCAAGTATCTCGTATGGGTTTCTAGACAAGGTCGTTAAAGTGAAGACAAGAGGTTTAGTGGATCTACAAGGATTATGGGTTATTTTTTGGTCTTGTCCAGAAAGTCTTAGCCTAATCGTCTACTATGTTCAACAATGAAAGTTGTGTAATAATGTCAGGTGGAAGCAGTGAAGATATGAATATCAATGTGTGTAAACTAGTGTCAATGTCTAGCTGACTAGAAGGCCCGTTGGGTTACGGGACCTGTGGATCACAACCAAAAACTTGTTGAGGCTGAGGCCTTCGTATGGTCATGCATGCAATCAAACCCTATTTCCAGAAGCAAACCAAAAGTCATAGGCTTGATTAGCAGCAATATTCAGTGTATCTAACTATCCTATTTTCTCAGCGTATGTTGCAGGTGTGTGTAAGACTGTTAAACGAAAACTTGTGTCAATGTCAGTTATTAGATTTGGCCCATTGGGTTGTGGGACCACGGGACCACAACTGTAAGTCTTTTCCTGTTGTGGACCGTTGATGGTCATGCAAGATGAATTGATTTGCTTTCGGTAAATAAACTATCTATCAAAGGAAATCCAACCTATGTTTTTGGTGTTTTCTCAATATATCAGAACAAAGTAGTAAAACAAGATAGTATATGGAAAGTAAATGTTTTTTGCTCCTTTCTAACTTTTCAGACAATGCATCTAATCTAATAAACAAATTAAATACAAACAATTAGCCAGATGTAGCTAACTATTTGTGCAGATGTGCGAATCTAAATCTAAAAATCTATTCTAATCAATCAAAATCCTTCCAACCCTACCTCAGAAGTGAAGAACAAATCATAACCCTAACAAAGCTATTGTTCCCCACAGCTTCCCTAGTAATGTTGAAGAGAAAACTTCCTATTGATTTGATCTACTTGAGATGGAAAAATGTATGGAAAAGTTAAGTAAAGGTCATCTAGGCTACAAATATACGACTGCGAATGGGTTTTGGAGCTCTAACAACCTTCTTGAAAGGATTTTGAATCATCATTGGGGATTCTTGTAACTGTTTTCCCAAGAATGTAGCACGTGTAATTTTATGTGCATACATATTGCCCCCTTGGAGAAGCATCTTAGCCATGGAAAGGCGTAAAACGTAGAGTCTAAGTATGGCATTCCCGAAAATGGGGAGTTAGAAGCTATACCTAACATGTCCTGTGTGTCGAAACGTTGTCATCCAAGCTCCTGCTTCCTGCAAGAAGAAGAAGAGAATCAGGTGCAAATAGATAAAATATCAAAAAATAAACACTAAATCAATTACGACAAGAGGAGCTTACCATTTACACAGGGATGTAGAAATATACCTGCGTCCAACGCTCTAAGCCCTGTAAACATTTACTCTCAAAATGAGTTTAAAATTATATATATATATATATATATATATATATATATATATATATATATATATATATATATATCGAAACAAACTCATTTTGTCAATTCATTTATGCACTGTTGATTTAGTGAAATTTTGGAGCTTTGGACCCATGTTGACCGTATTTTTGATGTGAATACATCTAAAACGACCGTTGCGATATAGCATGATCATGCCTCCACGAGTGGGAAATTGACCAGCACGCTCTCAAGTTAGTTATTTCCTCTTTTGTACTTTGTGTGCCCTATATGTTAAAATGTTGAAAAATTCACCTAGGGAGGGACATTTTAAAATTTTTCTTATTTTAAACGAGTCCTTAGGGGGAGTTGTCACATAGGGCATTCTTTTATTTGGTCGAAAAAGGTCATTTTTGTCATTTTTTGAACATTTTTAGGGTTAAGGGCACGTTTTAGGAAATCGGGTCAGGACCGCCACCCAAGACAGGGTGACGGTCACGGGACCATCACCCAAGACAGGGCGATGGTCACGGGACCACCGCCCTGGGTGGCGGTTCTGAACAGAATGTCTAAAATGCATACCTTAACTTGATTTTTTTTGTGTTTTCAATACTTTGCTATGTTTTTGATGAGCTTATCATGTGATGTGCATTACTAACTTCCTCTTTTCTCATATTCTGGTGAATAAATAAGGAGGAGTACATATGCTGGAGCAGAGAGAGTGTGTGCGATTGGCTCCCTGGGATTCTAGATCTGCTGACCCAGGCTCATATGGACTTACTACAGAGAGCAAGGCATCTCGTGGATACCTCAAGTACCCAATGTCACTCCCGCCAGTGACATTATGTGTGACTTGTTCTCTTATTGGGATGCAGACCAGAACACTTTCTAGTTTCCAAGTGTTAGGGGTGAGTAAACTATCACTCTAGAGGATGTATACCACATCCTTGGAATCTTGATACTTGGGAGGAAACTGATATTGGAGACAGCGAGGTCCAGGGCCGTGATGACACAGTGGGCCACATATATGGGAGACTTTATCATCTCATCTGGCTCGAAGAAGGGAATGAAGGTTTGGTCCATTGCTACTACTCCCATTCCTATCCTTTAGAGAACCCATCATGGGTATCCTATCGTCGAGACTAGTCAGGGACACGGGAGGAGATACACTCTTATACTATTGGGCCCCCATTATTACATAGATCATAGGCTCATGGGCATAAGTACGCCTGGGGGGCAAATATTCTAGGGACTTACATACAAAAATTTGTACATAATGGTCAAATTATAAAGATAGTCTCTGAGCCATCCCACTCTTGTTATGAGTTGGGTTTAAAATCACTCCATCCCCTATGGCAAGGGGTACTAGTATCAAACCCAGGGGCCGTTTGAGTAGCTAGATGGACAAGTATGTTAGTGCTCTAGACAAAACATCTGTTAGTGGCTTCCCTGAATACAGTAGACATGACTGCCACACCCTACCAAGACATGGCAAGGATATGGGCATGAGGAGGTTATGATGATGGTGGATTTCTCCTCCATGAGCTCAGTTAGTTAATAGAGCTCGGAGATAAGATATTCACCCATTTGACCAGGTACCTCAGGAGCTCGGCCTTCCATACCTTGTCATGCTTCCTCCAGTGGAGCTTGTTTATAGGAATATTCAGGAGGCTCAGAGGGGTCCTAGAGGGGATCTCGGTTAGAAAATTGTTACTCTTGGCATGCCTATTGTAGTTAGATGGGTGGTCCATGCTCACTTGTAAGCTAGTGCCCCTCGAGGCCCTTTAGTTCATATTGCAGTAATGCTCCTACTCATAGTGGGGAGGATGATGAGCCGATTGAGTTTGGACTTCAACTCTGCAGAGGATACAAGAGATGACATGGAGAGGGAGTCTGTCAGAAGAGGATGCCAAGGATGAGGATAAGCTGGCAGCCCCTTTCAGAAGGAGAGGAGAGTGACTCTGAGTGGCATGACATTCAGGAGCTCCTCAGAGTAGTGCACGAGGAGGTGAGCACAAAGAGACAGACACTAGTCTTGGAGGAGACACTATAGGAGAGGATGATGAGTCTGTGATCGGACAACGCCATGCCTCTAGATTTTGTGAGGCCCACTGCTACCAACAACACCTACAGCCCTAGCCACTGATCCCACATGGATTCCTGGAGACCATAGTATGTTTAGATACTACTTTCTTGATTTGGTATATTGATTTTCATACATTTAAATTAGCATTCTCCTTTTGATTTGCATTTTGTGATTTTCTAGATCATTATATATCTCTCTTTTTTATTTTGCTGCAGCATCTGCACATGATTGGTGAGATCTCATTCATTGGGTATGCATGGACACCCTATTGATCCCCTCAGGGAATACCTAGGCTGAGTTGTCAGTGGATTTAGGATAACCCTTAGCCACTTGTCGACATACTGACGTGTTTTCTCCTGTCTGGAAGGTGGTAGAGATAGTGACCTCCCTTCATAGCCTAGGTAACCGGATACGAGACTATTGAGCACCTAATGAGGTGGAGCCACTCTCAAAGTGTGGCTATAGGAAGTAGGTGCCATCACACGAGCATTCACACCATTTAGTCAATTTTTGGCGCCATTGCAGCCATAGAAACAGCCCTAGACACGTGGTTTGTACCATCTGAGGGATCCCAGAGGGATTGATAGGTCATTGAGCCTTTATTGCTTTGATACCATAGTTGATCATTATAAGATTTTTTTTGTATATTATGGGCTCATTGCGAGTGTGTTCACCATGCCTAGTGCATGATGACACTTTATACAAACTTGATCTACTACGATATATACAAACTCTATTTTTGGTTTGGTATTCCATTGTATCTGAGTTGAATCACTTTTGGCTTATCCATCATGTGTACTCTAGATGTTTAGAATTTCCACTTTTCAATGCTTCTCAAAATATATGTAATGGATGTGAATGATAAACATAATGATTTCTTTTCTTTGTATTTTATGTTACTAATATATGATGATGTAAACACAATGTGATCTGAAACTTAGTTTCTTTTGCAACCTTTCGGTACTTCATATTGTCTTGATAAAATGTGATGATACAATGATATGATAAGTAGATGTACTTACCTAACTCCTAACCCCACACAACTAGTAATATGTGAGGGCTCAACAACAAGAGTTAGAAAAGGGCACAAATTATGAAAAATTGGTTAATGGTAGTGATGAGTGAAAGACAGAGGTTTGACAAAACCAAATTGGGACGTTATAACCTTACTGTACTCAAGCTACTCTCATAGTTTAGAATGTGAATTGCTTTACAGTTTATCTAGACTTGGATCCTTAGATAGCAACTTAGTTGAAAAAATCTGGGTTTGGGGTTTGAAGCTCTCTTGGAATTTTTGATATCTAACTCACTTTGTTTTTTATTTATGATTTCACAATGTTTGACTAGTTTGTTTGGAACTTTCAAGTTTATCTAAGAGACCCCCTACACCTTGCCCCACGCTACCAGTAGGGAAGCATTGTCTAATCACCATGGACAAAGCACTAGATGAGTAAGGGCATTTCCCTCCTTTCCCAATCCTATGTCACTAGTAAGAGACGCAGGTTCAACACTGAAGGTTGGTAGGGCAAGAGAAATATGTAAAAATAAAATTTTCTGTGGATTTGCATTTGACTGTACTCATTTTGGAAAAATGTTTAGAATGCTCTTATTTCCAAGGAGATGTATATGGGATAGATGTGACACCATATAGATTCTAGAACAGACAAATTGTCAAAGACACCTAACCTAGGAAGAGACCAAAAGTAGAACCAAGTATGCAAGACCTTGGTATGGTTACCATAAAAAAAATGTCTTATCTTTTTTAGATTGATAAGTGATTCAGAAGTATGATTGATGATACTTGTGAAGATCTCAAGAGACGTGATTTGAATGTTTTGTTAATGTTTTTAGAACTTTTTAGGAATTGCTATAAGAATAATCTCCTAGTTCACAAATTTTTACAAAATGAACGGAAAGATGAAAATTCAATGTGGATGTGATAATGTACATATGAAAATGTTGATGAATCATGCATAGTATCTCTTTAGGTGAAGAGATTTTACGTATTCGCTAAACTCCTCCCCTTCTAGTGTACACAAGAAAAATGCTCCATTTTTTTAGTCTTCTACTACTTAATATGGACCTAACCACCTAGGTATAAATTTATCTTCCCTCGTTGCCAGTCTTTCTTGTCTATTCTAACTATCGAGTCTTAAAAAAAAATATCCCTCATATATCTCACGTTTGTAAAATTTCTTATTATATTGTCTGAGCCATTGAGTCGGTGTAAACACTATGTGCCATTCTGCGGCGTTCATTCTAACCTTGTTGAGACTTTTTGACTTGGAGAGTCATGCTTCTCGATAACCCTCCTCTCCCAGGATCCCATGTAGTGAAATACAGATACTAGGTGTTTCGAACTTTGAGTGGTAGAACTGCCTTGGCACCAAACACTAAAGAAAAGGGGGTTTCCCCTATTAGCATTCTAACTGACATTTGGTAAGCCCGCAATGCTAAAAAAATATTTAGGTGCCAATATCCCTTATTCTCCTTAATAGTTTTTAAGAGAACGGATTTTAACATCTTATTTATAGCCTCAGCTTGTCCAATAGCCTGAGGATAATAGAGAGAAGTTGTGTGATGACTTATCTTTAACTATGTACAGAACTCACACACCTTATCATTTTTGAAATACATGTCATTATCAGGAAATAATGACTTGTGGCACCCTATACCTACAGATGATTTGTTTCAAGATGAACTTAGCGATTCCAGAGCCATGTACGATGGTAAGGGGCATGGCTTCTACCCACTTGGTAACGTTTTCTGTGGCCATGATTATGAAGTTATAGCCATCCATTCGAGGAGGGAGATAATTTCTCTATCAAATCCAAGCCCTAAGTGGAAAAGGGCCATTGAGTCGCAATTGGTTGTAGAGATTGTGTCGGTATGTGGATCTCATGAGAGAACTCCCAACATTTATGTCATCTATGCATGAATTCTACTACATCATGCTCTAGCAGTGGGCCAAAAGTATCCCACCCATTGTATTTTTCAAGTAGTGGCGTGGCCACCGAAGTGACCTCCACATACCCCACTATGTGATTTGGAAAGAATTTTTCCTGATTCGTCTACATCAACACATATAAAAAACATTCCATCAAAGGCTATGTGGTAGATCACTTGTTCCAAAATAATGTACTTAGCGGAAATGATGCATGTAAACTTTCTTCTGAGTTTTTATGTTGCCCCTTCTGGGTATGTGTGGTCCATGATGAAGTTGATAATTTCAGTATACCAAGGATATATAAAGATAGGGGGCCTAGTTTTGATGAAACGTACACACACTCATTGGGAAAGTCCAGATCTACCAAATCACCCCCATCCGATGGATTATTAGCCAACCAATCTGTGATGACTTGTCCTTTAATAGATTTCTGATTTACAAATGTTAGTTCAAACTCACCCATTAACATTATGAAACGCACCTGACCTTTTTAGACAAGTGATCCTTGTATGAAAAATTTTCGCAAGTGGTTTGTCTTTACAATAACCCCTATGTTTCTTGATTAAGCATATAATTCCTTAAACGCTTAGTTACAAAGATTATGGCAAGACATTCCTTTTTATTCTTACGTGTAACATGTCTCATAGTCAAGCAACGTCTGACTAATGAAATAAAATATACGTTCTCATTTATCATCATCCTCTTCAGCCAACATGTAGGCTAACAAAACATCTCATATCTTGTGAGTACAAGATCAAAGGTTTATCTAATCTAGGTGGCATTAGCATGGGAGGGGACAATAGAAATCATTTAACTTCCTCGAAGGCATCGTTACATTCTTCTCATCCAATCAATGCTATAATCCTTTTTCAACAAATTGTTGATTGGATGGATAGCAAAGGTCAAGTCAAGGATGAACTTTCAGATTGCACCGAGTTTCCCAAGAAAATATCTAATACCAGACTCTAGTATGATGGTGGAACCATTTCTAATACAGCCTAGATTTTGGCCAGGTTAACATCAATCCCTCATGAAGATATAATGTAACCTAGAAGCTTTCCTCATGTTACACCGAAAAAACATTTCTCTTGATTTAATGTGACACTCTACTCAATTAAGCATGAAAGGATGATGTGAAGCACCTTTGGGTGATTGCAACACTTCCTGGCCTTAGCGAATAGGTGATCTACATAGGAATCCACAATCTTATGAATAAGATCATTGAATATGTAGGTCATTTCTCATTGGTATGTACTGTCGGCATTTTTAAGACCAAATGGCATGAAAACATAATAGTAGGTTCCCCAAGGAGTTATAAACGTAGTCTTATCTTGATCCTCTTTGAGATATTTTCATTTGATTATATTCTGAAATCCCATCCATGAGGGACAACAACTCAAACCCAGTTGTTGTGTCAACGATAACATCAATGGATGGTAATGGGAAATCATCTTTGGGAAAGCTTTGTTAATGTCCTGAAATTCTATGCAAATACGGATCTTTCCATTCTTTTTTAGACCCATTGGAATAATCAACTAGCTTGATGAATCCCAATTAGAGAAGTTGCATTACTTCTTCTTTCACCATGAGGGCCACCTTTGGCTTCATGAGTCTCGACTTCTGCTTAATTGGTTTAGCATCTATTTTGGTTACAAGATTGTGAACTGCGATGTGTGGTGCAATTCTCATCATTTCTTATAGCTAAATGTGAAGGATTTTTTATGTTCCTTGAGGATTTGGGTATGTATTTCCACTTCCTCTGGAGTTAAGGTGGACCCCAGTTTTTAGATCTTTGGTTCCTCATCCATTTCAATGTTTATATTAATCGTTCCTTCAATTAAGGAGGCATTGCCTTCCTGCGAATTCTGGTGGGGCTAGAGGTAACTCCAAGTCACCTTCTTCTTCTACCTCATAAATCTCAAGATCCTTTCCCAGAGAGGACTCAATCATGGGATTCCCAAAATAAGAAGAGGAATGCATGGGATTAAGGAAAGGTCTATCTCATGATAGGTAAGATGTAGTTCTACCAAATCATTTTAAATAACTTAAAGTCGATTCATCACTATTAACGTGCTCTGAACTATCAGGATGACTCTCGGTTTCTACATATGTCAACATTGGGGTCATTGGTGCTTTACGAATCAAGGGTTTGGTGTGAACTGAAACCGTGAAGTTGGTATCTTCCAAGTCACTACTTGGGGTAAAGCATGTGAAGCAAAAGTTGCTATAGAATCTGCAAGAAGGTTCTGTTCACATGGAACTTCTTCAATTGAGATGAAATCGAAACCTTTTGTCATACCTAGCAATGTTATTTTGTATAGTTTTAGGAGTTCATCCCTAGTCTCATATACCTCAGATATCTGATTTGCAACCAGTTGTGAGTCACCCAATACCCTAATATTGAGGACGCCCATTATATTAGCTATAATGATACCTAATAGGAGAGCCTCATATTCAGCCCCATTATTTGTGCATTCAAAATTCAACTTGAAAGCAAAAGGTACAATCCCTTCCTTCGGGCAAAGGTAAGGATCATGCATGCCCCAGTGCCAAAGCGACACTTTGCTCACATCAAAATGGAGAGTCCAGCAACTACTCGAGAAAGATGGACGTTGAGTCATCCTTTATACCTTCCCCCTTTACCTTGGTTACCTCAACCATTCAAACCTCATTTGTTGGAAGGGAACATAGTCCCAAGGTATGTCCCATACCCATAGAATTAAAGGGGAGAAGGATAGGAAAATACTTCTCTAATAGCTCGACAATAATTTGTTGTGGTTCCTAGCGATATTATCTCTACAATAACAGTTTCATCCTTGACCGCTCAGAATACCCTCGATAAAACCCATGATTTCTAACTCCGTTGTAAGAACTAGTTTTTCTTTTGGCACCCGTGCTTGTGGGTTTGTTTAACTGATTCATGGGAAGCTCAAATTTAAAGTGAACCCCTGGCCTTTTCTTTAAGTTGGCCAAATGTATATCAAAGGGTTTTTTATTACCTTGTGCCACAAATACTTTCCCTAAATGCAAGAATTTGAACTCGTATAATAGAGTAGAAGGGTATTTCCTTCATGCAGTGGATCCAAGGAAGGGCCAAGGATCATATTATAGTTGGTTTCCCGGTCTATAATATAAAACTCGGTGAGTACCATCTTGGGCCCGAGAGTAACCGGTAATACTATGGTTTTGATCAAGGTTTCCTTGAGGCTATCATAGCCCCTTGGTGTTTTTCACGTCAAGGAGAAATTGGTCTCCCCATACCCTAACTTCTGAAGAAAAGAGAAGGGGACTATGTTAACTTGCTGCCCCATCATCGATCATTACATGTTTTACATAGTTATTGTAAATCTAAACTTGCATAAACATAAGGTCGGGGTCACCCCTATGAGTTATCTCAGCATCCGTGGGCATATTACTGATGTCAAAACACGAACCCAATATATCTCTTAGACTGTCCATAGAGGAATAATGTCAAAGTCTATGTGATTTATCTTTATCCTCTGGTGCAGAGGGGTAACGTTAATCAAATGGCCAAGACCTAGCACTTCTAACAGAGTGGCTCGATGAGCAGGGGAATTCTTCAGTAGATCCAAGAAGTAAAATGTGTGAAAAGGTCTTGGTTAGATCATTGATTAGATCATAAGCCCCTATTGGCTTGCTTAGTGCATCATGAGGCATTTTCTAACATAACCAGAATAAATTGGGATTGACTGCGAAGAATAATCCTTGGTTCTTGTAGTAGCATCAATTTGGGGTTTGGCGTCTAACTCTACTCAATCCCATGATCTTTATTTGCTAGCGACCATCCAAAGGAGGTGCCCACCTATGGGTTTTGACGAAGTTGAGGCCTCATGATCATGAGTACCTATTACAATACCTTTATTCAAACCATTGGGATCTAATCTACCATCCTTTAGACACGTGGGGAGAGGATCGTTGAAGATCCCTAATGGTGTGTTCTATGCAGAGACACTGGTCCCATGTAAGCATTTTGACTAGGGTGCAGTTGGGTTTGTCCAAAACACATGTCAACAAATAACTATCTTTGGTCTTCTAGAAAATGCTACAAAAACCTATTACAATCACGGACAAGTTCTTGCGTCATGCCCGCGAACCATATGGAAACCGCAGTATAGAGTCAGGATCATAATATCGTGGCCTTTGATTTGTTCCTTGTTGTGGCCAAAAATTACAGCTACTTGTTTAGTTGTTGAATGTTGTGGTTAAAATTTTGAAATCCTTGCCCTTGGTTATGGAATTGGTTGGGTTATTGAATAGGGCTTGGGGTCAACATTTGCCTCTGTTGCTGAGGTTGTTGCTATGTTGTTGAGGACGATTAAAATCCACAGCGTTTACCGAGGGTGAGAAATTGTTGTTTCTCTGATTATTGCCATTATTGTTATTGTTATTTGTAACACTTGTGTTAGTAGGATTAACCACATTAGGATGTTTGGGCTGGTTAGTAACACTGTTGGTCGTGATTCCACAATTCTTATTAAGGATCTTTGGTCCTTTATTGTTGTTCATGTTGTTGGAGTAGCCGGAAGATCATTTTGATTGCAGGAGTGACTACCTTCCCATTTTCCCTGTAGGTCTTACAGCCACTGTCAACGGCCGCTTGGTCAATTCGAAGAGCGCCTTCTAGAATTTTCTCATAGCTCCTGAGTGTGAACTTTTGAACCTCTTCCTTTGCCTCTCTATTGAGAGAGTGGAGGAATAAATCACAAAGTTCCATTTGATCCATGTTTGGAGCACTTTTAGAGGAATAGAGAACCTGTTGCCACCTCTGAATGAAGTGGGCTGCGGATTCCTTATGTTCTTGTTTGATGTGTAAAAATTCTCTAATCCATGTTCTTAGCAGCTTATTCATATCAAAATCCTTAATGAACTCTGACACGATTTATTTAAAAGAGTGTATCAAGGCCTCCAGTATTCTATAGTACCAGTCGAGAGTAATTCCTTCTAACGTCTTAGGGAAATTTTTTGTAACAACTGCAATCCAACGGGAGTAACTCTCGAATGGTTGTTGTGTAGGCTTTGATATGAGCATGTTTGGGTCGCACTTCCCCTTTGATACTTTGGAAGATCAAGAAATTGTCTTGGGAGCATGATTGTCTAGAATGGAGAAAGTCCAGAGGCTCCTTTGAGGTACTCAAGAATAGGTTCCCATTGCATACATGTTTCCACCATTGAAGGCCCTTGTTGGGGAAGCTAAAGGTTGCATTGGTTGCACGAAACGGCATGAGCATAGGTGTTTGGTCAGGGCATATGACATTCCCTGTGGATAACCATATGGGCTTGGATAGGTGTATACATCTCCTTATGTCGGAGATCTTAGATTACACGTGTACATATAGGGGGTTGGTTAGCCACTTTGATACGGAGCTCAAAGACACGAAGCAAATGAACATTCACATTTCCGGTTGGTATAGCATTTGAGAATGCACATTTCCGGTTGGAATGCCTATTGTAGGTATCCATATGTGGCTTGAGGAGGCATACCCAAGGTACCCATCCTAGTTAATAGATATCCCCAAGGTTTGGAGTATTCATGTAGACTGGAGGATTTTGCGCAGTAGGTATTTTCCCATAGTTTTTTGGGTAGGACGGAGTTTGCGCTTACACTGCGTATGAATTCTGCATATTTTGGGCAAGCTCTAACTCTTTGAATTTTTCTAACAAACCTGAAATGACATCACCCATTGACGGGGTGGTGCCTTTCTTAGGTACCTTTTGTTGAACCCTTGGAGGTTGTTGAGGATTATGGTATCCTGCTATGAATTTTTCATGATGTGGCCACCCCTCATTGGTTGTATTGTCATTTGGTGGCAGGGTAGCGTTATTGTTTTGAAGTAGGACATCACCTTGTCCTTGCAACCTATCAAAATATTGGTTCATGTTCTGGAAGTGTTGTTCACTCCTAGAATATTGTGCTAAAAACTCCTCATCTAGATGGGGGAGTTGATCAAATTATACGCTAATGGGTTGTCGAAACAATACCCGAGGAGATGAACCTACTTCTCCAGTGAATGTCATGTTATTTTAACTTGATTGTTCAAGGCGATAAGTCTGAGTGACCTGATCAAGTTCCTCAATGTGTATAGAAGAAACAACATTGATTCCCTGAAGTAGAGATTTTTGAGCAGAGGAGCGGTTGTCCGCCCATGTTGAAAGTGAAGGTGATTGTTGTGGTATACTTGATTAGTAATGGTACATGTCAAAACCTGAGATGGGCTGACCGTACTCATCATATTCTGACATATTTAGGGGGTATAAGAATACCCACATAATAAAGGATGGATGAAGAAAGTGGAAATGTTTAGAGACTAGCTCTTCATGTCAGGTTCACCAATTTTGTACGATAGAAAATTAACACGTGACCTTCTTCGCACTCGACCTCCTAAGGTTGTGCTGAGACAACCGGTGTGGAATTAAAATGGAAGTGAAAGTGATGGTGGTGATCAAGCTAATTAGGCAACCTTACTTCTTCAACATTTTTGTCTCCTGAAAACTGCTCTGCGTTTCCATAGCCAATTCAAATTTTTTGAGCTCATGCCCTCCATTGGTGTTTAAGCCAAGTTAGAGATTTAAAAAATTAGCAAAAGTCATGCCCTAGTGCTGTTTGAATCTCTGTTTTGCTCGTTTTGAGAAATTCTCCATCTCCCAGTATGTGCACGAAATATCCTCTTTATAATCTCCTTTGTGATCAAAATTGTTCACTTATTCTATGACCTAGGTCATAAAATCATTGTTTTTCCTCCATGCCTCTGGTTTGCGAAGGAAATTCAAAAATTGGACTCAAAATGACGAAGTTCTCTTCCTTTGTGTATTTTTCCCGCAATTGAGATGACGGGTGTCTTTTCCCCATCAAATTTTGGCCCCAATGAATGTAGGTACATGGTCAGATCTTATTGGATGGGGAGGAGCGGGTTTTGTTTTTGGTGAACTTAACACTTTTGGTTAAAATGGTAAATTTTCCCCGCAGACCCAAAAAGCCGAATCACTATTGAAAAGTCAAAGCGGACAAGCGGGCCATTGAGGGGATTTGTTATTTTGAGCCTCTTTATAAAAAAGGTGAAAAATTAAAAAGTAACCTATAGCCTTGATCAGACTATCAAGGAAAAATTCAAATCTTGAGCCCGTAGGGAAAAAGTCAAAGGTGAATCCCGTCGTTGAAAAGTCAAAGCGGAAGAGCGGGCTGGCAGAGGAAATTGAGTTTTTGAGCCTTTTTCCAAAAAAGGTAAAAATGTTGAGAAAAGGGCCACGACCCCATTTCCAATCAGAAGCAGCCACGTGTCTAAGTTGAAAAGTCAAAGCGGGGGTGCGGGCCAATTTGTTCTAAATTGCCAAATCTCCAAAAAATCACAAAATGCAAAGGGCTTCCCCCATAACCACTCCAATCCCTTCCTGCCACATGGACATCCCGATTTCAGAATTAGTGGAGAAAATCTAATGGTCTATATTTAAACTGGCAAATCGAATGTAATGGTTGCTTTGCAAGATCTGGTTTTTAACCTGCCATAAGCATTTTTTTCACAACAGAGGAATTTGAAAAGGCATTAAGGATTTGTGAAGTTGTAACATTTTCTTGCAAAGAATATAATGGCTTCTCGACATCATTCTAATGGTTGGCGATTGATTTTAAAAAGACCAGAGTGCTCTGTAACTGGAGAAGACAGAAAATGCCATACTTCTTCTATTTTCCCTTCTCCTTAGATTTTCCTCTATTCTAAAAGCTCTGTACGAATTATGCTTTAGCTTCAATAATAAAAAGAATGAATTTTCACCTCTTTGATTGAGGGATTGATTGTTACTTTACGACCAATGAATTTCATTCAAACTTATAGCTTCTCCTGTGGATTTTTTTTTCTTCTATCTATAAATGCATGTAAAAAAAAATTCTAATTAATGTGTGTGGGCATCTGATATTCTACTCACAACATTAGTTTCTCCTACCTCCATTCTCATTCTCTTTCCCCTTCTTAGAAAAAGTTCTTCTCTAGTGAGAAATCTCTATCTTTGCCACAGGGTTAGTGGAGTGCCCCTATTGGATCTATGGTTGAAAGGCCACCGTTGAAATCCATTTTTTCACGCATGCACATATGGAAGTTGCACCATTCAAGTAGAGGGACGTAGATTCCCATAGCATTGGCTTGAAATCCACCAATTTGTCCACAAGACAAATTTTCTTGCCAACATTTTTTGGCGCCCACCATGGGGCAAATTTTGCAGCATCTGCACCTGAAAACGACCTCAAGGTCATAAAATACAAAAAAAGTATTCTAGAAGGAAAGTTTCTAGAGATTGAATAATCACACAAACTTCATGGATGTAAATCATGGCTATTCTGAGAGATCCTCCTATTGAGAGACCTAATTTACTCTTTCACATCCAAGAAGACATTGCTTCCGATCTGAGAGAAGTTATTTGGCATAAGAGACAAAGTGTCAATCAATACTTCATTGCCATAAGGATTCTAGACCTGGAAGAGGAACGTGTTGTCGAATTGGAAAGGTAGAGACAAATTCCCACACCCCAGAGAAGAGCGTAAATTTTCAAGCTGGTTGATAGAAGATACACCTAGAAACAAATATAAGGAGGACAAAATGACCCCATTTTTGAAGAACATCAAAGAAGACAAGAGCTTCTTAGAATTCAGGGCCTTCTCTTCGTCAAGCAACTGGTCACATTGAGAACCTAAGTGTTGCTAATCTTGTGGATGGTGAATTTCCATACATCAACGAGAACCTTGATGATTTCACTGACGTAGAAACTGAAGAAGAAGTAAGAGAAAGGGAAGCAAGAGTGGAAGAGGAAACAAGGGCTCAAATTGAATAAATTGAAAGACTATAGACTGAGGCAGATGAGAGAGTAGTAGCAAAGGACGTAGCTTTAGCAAGGTAGGAAGCTAGAAATAGAAATAGAATGGGGGATCGTGAGGCCCATAGGCCTAATGTACCATGGGGAGGAAATACTTGTCCACTTACTTCATGACCTCCCAAAAGGCTCAAGAAAGAACTTCCCAAAATTCAAAGGGGATGGTTTTCAACTCCCTGAAGAACATGTAGCAGCATTCATCACTGCTTGTGGAGTGTTGGGAGTTGAAGATGAATATGTTTCAGTTAGGCTCTTTGTGGAGTCACTCCAAGAAAAAGATGTTGAATGGTTCTACATGTTGTCCCCAAGATCTGTCATATGTTGGGCAGATATAAGAAGTGCATTTGAACATAGGTTCAATAGTACAAAATATTTTCAGGATCTTCTAGTCCAATTGGTTCAAATGAAGAAGGAGACCTCTGAATCAATGAGAGCTTTTGTAGCAAGGTATGATAGGTTAGACAGAAGGATCCCAGAAGATGTCGTACCCTCTGAAAACAACTTGAAAAGGTTCTTCATTAGTGTTTTGCCATCAGAATTTGGTTTCTTCCTCAGAAGAGCTCAACCAAGAACATTGAGGGAAGCTAAAGACTTTTCAATTAAGACTGATGATGATCTAATTCTTTCTGGCAAAGTGAAAGGACCAAATGGGAAGCAAAAAGGTCAGAGTTCAAATTTAGTCACCATTGATCCAATGTTCCAAAAAATGGCAAATGACCTAGTTTCTTTGAAGAAGCAGCTGTCACAAATCACAATGAGGAATGCTCCAAGGAGACCAAATCCTCCTGATAGACCAATAATTGCTCCACCTCCTTGTAGGCTTGCTCTTGAAGCACCACCAGTCAATGCCATCTATGATACTATGGAATCAGAAGAAGGAACATACATTGAGGAAACTGAAAAAGAAAGCATGGATGACCATGAAAACTATCTTGAAATTGAAGAGGTTGGCATGCACAATGGCCTGATTGAATATGTTGATGATGAGAAGAAAGGTGATGAATAAGTTTCAAGTTTTTCATGTGTTGTTTTCACTTATACATAGTCCAAGAATGGTGTCTCATCCTCAGCAGTTGTAATTGAGAGTAGGAAGAACAAAGAAGATAGCTCTTCAAATCCTCCACTAAACAAGATCATCAGCAAGGGATCACCATTACCACCTTCCATGGAATCAGCTAGAGAGAAATAAGACTCACCAGTTTTCAAGGATCAAACTGTTGTGCCAAGTAAGTTATATGATTCTTCTCCCAACTCAAAAGTTTTTAAGAGCAATTCTCTTCTAAATGACGTTTCTGTAAGAACATCTAAATTTCAATCAAGGGCTACACCCTCACCTCTTTCCAATCCAATTGTTACATTTGAAAAGGGGAACCCAACACCAAAAATAATAAAACCTCTTCCATTCAAGTCCTCATCCACTGCTGGAACCTTTTCCTCATCTATCATAACTCCATTTGACTTTGTGGAGCATGCAAGCAAAACCAAAGTTCAGCTGTCCGAGATTGAATACCTACAAACACATCCTGCCTAATTTGAAAGATTCATGAAGGCAGTTCATGGTAGTAACCCTTTTTCTTCAAGCCCAATCTCTATAGGCCTATTACCCACACCATCCATACCACCTTCTCAAAACATGTTAGCCCTCAGTGCCTCTAACACTAACAGAGTTGAGCCTTTCTACCTATCACTTCTCATCAAAGGCTTCCAGTTGAACAATCGCATTGTAGAATCTAGAGCCTAAGATAATATGATGCCAAGAAAGGTTGTACAAATGCTCTTTGCCTCACTTTGACCTAGGTAAATGGCACATGCTATTCAATGGAATCCAAATAAGTTCCATTGGTAGGAAGAATCAAGGATGCTCAGGTTGCACTAGTTGACTACCATGACAAGAAGATACTCCTAACCATTTTGGTGGTAGACATCCCAACATATTTTGGTATGCTGTTGAGTAGAATTTTTTGCAGAGATCTAGGTGGAGAAATAAAAATGGATTGGTCATTTTCAACTATCCCAGTGAAAGGAGAAATGAAGAAACTACTAGCCAGTCAGGAAAATGAAATTCACAGTAAGGAAATCTGACGACCCAAGAGATAACATCCTCTTTCAAGATTGTGGGCTAGGAAACTACTTCTTTACATCACAAAAGGAAGAGAACTTGCCACTCCTCATAGAGGAAGAAGAAGATCATATTTGGACAATGGAGTTTTATGGAAGTCATTCCAGAGTAGGTTCAGGAGCTGGCGTAGTATTATACTCTCCCTCCAATGAGGTGTATCCTTTTTCCTAAAAGTTTTAATTTGATAATACAAACAATACTGCAAAGTATGAAGCATTGCTCTTAGGCATGAATGCAATAGAAGACATGGGAATCAAGAAGTTGAGATGCAAGGGTGATGCAGAGGTTGTGGTAAAATAGGTCCACCAACAATATCAGGTGGAAAATCCAAGGATCGGGCACTTTAGAAATAGAGTGTGGGACTGCATTGAATCCTTTGATGCATTCTCCATTGAAGCTATCCCTAGGGAGCAAAATGAAAAGGTTGATTCTCTAGCAGTGTCAACTTCCTTAGTGACACCTCATCCTTCTTTTGGCAAGGATAAAGTGACCATTGAGATGGTGTTCAGACCCAACATACTAGACAACGCAAATCACTGGACAAGTCTTCAATGATGAAAATCAAATCCTAGCCTTCTTAGAACAAAGGGATAACTTTAATAATATGTTCTTTAAAGGACGTGAAAACCCGCACTATGAATCAATCCCCAAAGAAGAGAAGGAAGGAATTGAGGGAATTGATGAAGAGGGAGTAATCAAGCTGAAAGGAAACAAAATCCCTAAAGGCCTAGTTTCTTTGGAAGAACTCTTTGACAAGCATAACCAGTTTCATCTAAGAGAAAGATAAACAGTATTCTCGCTGTCCATTTGATTTTTATCAAGAAAAAATTGGCACTTCAGAGAATCTAAGGATGGTTAACATTGGTAAATGCTGCTCACCAAAAGAGAAGAGAGAGTTTTTTGCTCTGTTAACAAAGTACTCAGATGTCTTGGCCTATTCCTATGATGAACCCAAATCTTTTTAGCCAAAGGAAATGCATCACTCCATTCCTTTGAAGCAAGGAGCTAAGCCCTTCAGGTAAGAAACAAATGCCCTACAATCCAAAGATTGTTGATGTTATCAAAGAAGAGGTGACAAAGATGTTAAATGCTAGGATCATCTTCCCCATCCACCATTCAAAATGGGTGGCAAACATTGTGCCAGTAAATAAGAAGAATGGGGAAATAAGGATTTGTGTAGACTTCTGAAATCTAAATCAGGTATCTCTCAAGGACAACTACCCTCTTCCAATCATGGATCATATCTTGCAAGTAGTCACTGAATTTGAGATGCTTTCTTTTCTTGATGGATTCTCAGGGTACAACTAAATCAAGGTGATAGAAGAGGTTTGCAACAAAATATCCTTCACAACACCTTGGAACACTTTTGCCTATCAACAGAATGCCTTTTGGCTTGATCAATGTTGGAGCCACTTTCCAGAGAACAATGGACTTGGCCTTCAAATATCTGAAACACTGCATTGTCATTTACCTTAATGACCTCGTGGTTTTTTCAAAGAGGATGGGATATCACATCAGTCATTTGGAGCTGGTCCTTGCGAGGTGTGGGAAACATGGCATTTCTCTAAATCCAAAGAAGTGCATTTTTGGAGTCACAGAAGGCAAGTTTTTGGGACACATTGTGAAAAAACATGGAGCACACATTGATCCTGAGAGGATCATAGCTATCTAAGCACTATCCTTACCAACCATCAAGAAGGGAGTTCATTCATTCTTTGGAAAGGTAAACTTCCTTTGTCATTTTGTCCCTGAGTTTTCTGAACTGACTAAGCATATAACTTCCATGATGAAAGCCCAAGCAAGTTTCAAGTGGAATAAGGAAGGAAAAACAACATTTGAGGAGATCAAGAAAGCCATTTCCAAAGCTCCAACTCTTGTATCTCCAAATTTCAACAAGGAATTCATCATGTATTGCTATGCATCAGAACATACACTCTCTGTTGTCCTTGTTCAGAAAAATGATGAAGGTTTGGAAGAACCCATTGCTTTCATGAGCTATCCTTTGAAAAATCATGAGCTAAAGTACAACCAACTAGATAATCATGCCTACACAGTGGTTAAAGTTGTTAAAAGTTTTCAGATTATACATTCTCAATTCCCATATAGTGGTGATGGTCCCTAGAAGTGTAATCAAGTTCATTTTGACTCAACAAGATCCTGGGGCTAAGAGAGGAAGTTGGATTGCAAAGACCCAAGAGTATGACTTGGAGATTATACCCTCCAATATGGTAAGATGAAATGGTTTGTGCAAGCTGATTGCTGAAGATGAAACTCTCAAAGCTCGGCAGGGAGAAAAATATGGTGTTTTCTCAACCTGTTCAAAAGACAGTCCATAAGCGCTCTTTGTCACCACTACTAATGATTGGTATGTTGACATTGCTTACTACCTCAACTTATGGAGAATTCCCTCCTCATCTTTATTATAAACAAAGAAGGAAACTCAAGCTAAAATTAGCCATGTTTGTGATCTGGAATCATGCACTTTACAAGAGAGGCCTAGAAGGTTATTTCCTCAGGTGTGTAGATAAGGAGCAACAAGAAAAGTTACTCAGGGCATATCATGATCAAGCTTGTGGTGGACATTTCTTAGCAATGGTCACCACACATAAGATCCTCATAGGAAGATAGTATTGGACCTCCATCTTTACAGACACTCAGGATTGGGTTTCCAAATGTAAAGCATGCCAACAATTTGTTGGAAAGCCACAACTAGCTTTCACTGCCACTCAGTCCTAGTGATGATTGAAGAACCATTTCAACAATGGGGACTAGATTTTATTGGTGTTTTCAATCCTCATTCTAGTGCAGAGGCATACTTATGTACTCACTGCAACTGATTACTTCACTAAATGGGTGGAATCCATCCCAACCAAGAAAGCCAACTCTGAAAACAGTATGTAACTTCATCAAGGATAATATCATTGTTTGTTTTGGAATACCACAGAAAATTATTGTAGACAATGTCACCTATTTCTCTTCCAAGGAGCTCATAGAGTTTTTTTATGGATTTAGAATCTCCCTATCCCACTCTTCTGACTACTACCCATAGGGAAATGGGTAAGTTGAGTCAAGAAATAAGAACATTTTGACCATTGTTCGCAAGCTGGTAGATGAGAATCAAAGGAAATCTGGCACAAGAAGTTATATGATGCTTTGTGGGCCGATAGGATCACTTCTAAGAAGGCAATAGGTATGTCACCTTTCTAAATGTTGTATGGAGTTGAGGTAGAGATTACCCTCACAATTGAGATGTCTATCTCTCAAGTTGCTGCAAGAAATAGAAAATGGTCAATACAAAGACTCCATTGACAAGAGGATCCTCTTCCTAGAGAAGCTGGAAGAAAGAAGATGCCAAGTGATGGATAGAATTAAAGAACACCAATTGAAAGTGAAGAAGATCTTTGACAAGAGGGAAAGGGCAAGAGAATTCAAGGTTAGAGACTTTTTCCTACTATGGGACAAGAGAAGAGAACCAAATGGCAACCATGGAAAGGTTGATTCATTATGGCTCAACCCATTCCAAATTCATGGAACTTGTGGTGAGAATGTTTTTCTCCTCTCATACTTAGATGGAACACCATTGGAATTTCCTTGAAGGTGGGTCAATACTTGAAACTGTATCATCAATGAAAGTGGGTTGTCCCCCGCCTTATACCATAGGTGATTTGTCGTAGGTGTATGTTTTTTCCTTTTCTGTTGTGTGGTTTTAGTTTAGTTTTGTTCAATTTTTGTTGTGTGTGGTATGGCTTGTATGTTTCCTCCTTCCATTCTTTCTCAGAATTTTACACGACTCTATAAGGCCCAATGGATAAGGCACTATTCAATGTAATATGTTTTGAAACTTCTAGATCCTCATGGATCATGCCCTAGCCATCGTGCAGATCACGCCATGCCTAGTTCACGCCATGTCCCCAAGCTAGAGTCAGTTGTTGTCTCCTGAAAACTGCCCTGTGTTTCCATAGCCAAATTCAATTTTTTTCAGCTCATGTCCTTCGTTAGTGTTTAAGCCAAGTTAGAGATTTAATAAATTAGCAAAATTCGTGCCCTGGTGCTGTTTAAATCCCTGTTTTGCTCGTCTTGAGAAATTCTCCATTTCCCCGTCTGTGCACGTAATATGCTCTTTACAACCTTCATTTCTGATTCAAAATTGTTCACTTGTTCTATGGCCTAGGTAGTAAAATTATTGTTTTTCCTCCATGCCTCTGGTTCGCAAAGGAAATTCAAAAACTAGACTCAAAATGACGAAGTTCACTTCCTCTGTGTATTTTTCCCCGCAGTCGGGATGACGGGTGTCTTTTTCCCATCAAATTTTGGCCCCAATGAATGTAGGTACGTGGTTAGATCCTAATTGGATGGGGAGGAATGGGATTTTTAGTGAACTTAACACTTCTTGTTGCTTTTGGAAAAAATGGCAAATCTACCCTACGGACCTGAAAATTTGAATCATCGTTGAAAAGTCTAACCTCAGCGGACGACTCCACATGTCACATTGGTGCAAATCCAAGAGACAATCTTAAATTAAATGTGGGCTTTCCACATGTCCCAGGTACAAAATAAAGGTAAAATCAGCTAAGTATGGAAGGCTGAGCGGACGGCTCCATGTGTTGCAACGATGCAACTCCAAGGGACAGTATTCAATTAAGCATGGGCTTTCCATGTGTCCCAGGTACAAATAAAGGTAAAATCAACTAAGTATGGAAGGATTAGTAGATGGCTCCACGTGTCACAATGGCACAACTCCAAGATGGGATAGATAAGGTCAATTACCAAATTAGCTCCAGATCGCCACATGGTCGAAGTCATTGGAGAGGCAAAGCCCACCATTGAAAAGTCAAAGCAGATGGGCGGGCCATCGGGGGGATTTGAGATTTTAGGCCTCTTTGTAAAAATGGTGAAAAATTAATAGAGTAACCCGCAACCCCAATTAGGCTATTAAGGAAAAATTCAAAGCTTGAGCCCATAGGGAAAAAGTCAAAGGTAAAGCCCACTCGTTGAAAATTCAAAGTAGAAGAGTGGGTCAGACGAAGGAAATTGAGTTTTTGTAGCCTTTTTCCAAAAAATGTAAATTTTTTGAGAAAAGAGCCATGACCCTACCTGCCAACCAGAACGTAGCCACATGTCCTAGTTGAAAAGTCGAAAGAGCGGGCTGCGTGGAGGAAATTGATTTTTTAATTGCCAAATTTGTAAAAAAGGTTACAAATGTTGAGAAAAGGGCTGTGACCCCATTTCCAATCAGAGGATGCCAAATGTCTAAGTTGAAAATTCAAAGCAGGGATGCAGGCCAATTTGTTCCAAATTGCTAAATCTCTAAAATATCACAAAATGCAAAGGGCTTGCCCCTGTAACCACTCAAATCCCTTCATACCATGTGGACTAGCCCGATTTCAAAGATACAGGAGCAAATCGAATGTAACGATTGTTTTGTAAGATCTGGTTTTTAACCCACCATGAGAGTTTTCTTCACAATAGAGGAATTTGAAAAGGCATCGAGGATTTATGAAGATGTAACGGTTTCTTGCGAGGAATGTAATGGCTTCTTGATGTCATTTCAAGGGCTAGCGATTGATTTCAAAAACACCATAGTTGCCCTGTACCTGAAAAAGAGAGAAAATGCCAAATTTCTTCTATCTTCCTTTCTCTCTTCGAATTTCTTCCATTCTAAAAGCTCTATATAAACTCTGCCTTAGCTTCAATAATAAAAAGAAGGAATTTTTTCCTCTTTGATGGAGAGATTAATTGGTACTTTGTGACCAATGAGTTTTATTCCATTTTATAACTTCTCCTATCAGATTTGTATTTTATTCTATCTCTAAATGCATGTGGATGAAATTTCTAATTAATGTGTGTGGGTATCTGATATTCTACTCATGCAAAATTAGTTTCTCCTACCTCCATTCTCACTCACTTTCCCCTTCTCAGACAAAGTATCTTCTCTAGTGAGAATTTTCTAGCTTTGCCACAGGGTCAGTGGAGTGCCCTTGTCAGATCTCTGGTCAAAAGGCCACCATTGAAATCCACTTTTTCATGCATGCACATACAGAAGCTACACCATTCAAGTAGAGGAACTTATATTCCCATAGTGATTGGCTTGAAACCCGCAAATTTGTCCACAAGACAAATTTTCTCGCCAACAAACACGCAATATTGGAATCTCTGAATCTAAAGCAAAGGATTCTCTCCTAACCTGAAGGGGTGTGATGGTACGGTCTGATATGATAGCTACTCAGAGACTCCAATCGATGGCTAGTTCTATCGATAATTTATTGGTTGGTTGCGGTATACGTGGAAAGTAGCCTGCAGGTGCCTCGTATGGGTTTCTAGACAAGTTCATTGAAGTGAAGACAAGAAGTGTAGTGGAGCTGCAAGGAATATGGGTGATTTTCGGGTCTTGTCCAGAAAGTCTTAGCCTAACGTCTGTTATGTTCAACAATGAAAGTTGTGTAATAATGGCGGGTGGAAGCAGTGAAGATATGAATACCAATGTTGGTAAACTAGTGTCAATGTCTAGCTGACTAGCAGGCCCATTGGGTTGCGGGACCTGTGGATCACAACCAAAGACTCATTAAAGCTTAGGCCCTTGTATGGTCATGCATGCAATCAAACCCTATTTCCAGGAACAGTCCAAAAGTTGTAAGCTTGATTAGCAGTGATATTCAGTGTATCTAACTGTCCTATTTTCTCGGCGTATGTTATGGGTGTGCGTAAGGATGTTAAATGCAAACTTATTTCAATTTCAGTTATTAGCTCTAGCCCATTGGATTGTGGGACCAGGGGATCACAACTGTAAGTCTTTTCCTGTTGTGGACCGTTGATGGTCATCGCAAGATGAATTGATTTTCTTTAAGTAAATAAATTATCTATCAAAGGAAATCTAACCTATGTTTTTGGTTTTTTCTCAATATATCGGAACAAAGCAGTAAAACAAGCTAATCTATGGAAAGTAAATGTTTTTGCTCTTTTCTAAATTTTCAGACAATGCATCTAATCTAATAAACAAATTAAATACAAACAATTAGCCGGATGTAGCTAACTATTTTTACAGATGTGTGAATCTAAATCTAAAAATCTATTCTAATTCAATCAAAATCCTTCCAACCCTACCTCATAAGTGAAGAACAAATCATAACCCTAACAAATTTATTATTCCCCACAACTTCCCTAGTAATGTTGAAGAGAAAACTTCATAGTGATTTGATCTACTTGAGATTATCTAGCTAATTGGAATGAATTGTTTCTCTACTCTATTTGACATGCAATTGAAATTAACAATTCGTAATTGAGAATTTGATAAACAAAGCAAACAAATACACAACTCCAACCTGGAAGAGAAAGAACCTTGGCAAATCTAGTAGTATCAGTATTTTCCCCCTCAGTTCTTTCGTTTCTTTCTTTGAGTTTTCATGTGAGTCCAAGGGATTGGGAATGTAAAGAACAACAAGAAGATGGCACTTGAGCAATTGCATCTTGGAAGCAATTTGGATGCAATGTAAGTAGAAGAGTGATAGCACAAGAGATCTGAGCTTGGCAATGTAATTCCTAGCTAGATTATGGCAGAAAAACAATACAAGATACACAAAATTCTCAGGAATTTTTCTTGAATACAAGCATGGAATATATAGGAATGGAGGATAGGAGGTTACTTCATGCACAAGGCAAGAAGAATCAGTTCCAACCAATTAAATCTATTTAAAAATAGAAGGAGAACCAAGCAATCAAATCTAATTTTAGACAATTTGGCTCACGGATGCATGCAAAAAGCAAAGTTAAGTGAATCGTTGCATGTTTAAAACACACGTGAAGAATCTAGAAAAAGTGGGTAGGACCGCCACCCCTGCCTGGGCGGCAGTTTGAGAACCACCGCCCAAGAAAGGCAACGGTCCTTGCACTGAAGGCCAAAACAAACACAGAAAGAGGCGGGGAGATGGAAAAATGCATGGAAAAGTTGAGTAAGGCCATCTAGGCTACAAATTTATACTGCGAATGGGTTTTGGAGCTCAAACACCTTCTTGAAAGGATTTTGAATCATCATTGGGGATTCTTGTAACCGTTTTACCGATAATGTAGCACATGTAATTTTGGGTGGTTACATGTACCTATTATAGTATAAGGAGATGTATATGATGAGTAGGACATGGGTGGTTCTCCAGTGTATGGAGGTGTTGAGTAAGTGAACTGAGATGGGTGAATATAAGTAGTGGTAGATGCTGATGGCACACTCCCTGAATAGGAAAGTGTAATTGATTGGTGGTGGGTGAGATAGGGTATAGGTAGGTGCGATCTGTGTCGAGACCCTCATAGCAATAGGTGGTAAAGTAGCAGGTATGGACATGACTAGGTTTTGAAATGGGGTTAATGCAACGGGAGGTTGTGAGGTAATATCAACTAAGGATGTAGGAATATATGAGGGCGAGGTGGATGTCGTAGATGCGATAGATGTCATGGGTGTGACATATACCGATGATGTAGGGATGATTTGAGAGATGACGGGTGGCAAGGAAGTAGTAGGTAATGCAACATTGGTTCTAGCCGACACGAAAGTGGGTGTGATATTAGGAGAAATAGAGACGATAATCCTGTAAAAGAGCTAACTGGATGATTCACAGATGGACGAATGAGCAAGGTAATATCGCAAGGCTGCAGGATTGTGATCAAGGGAATTTTGTGAATTCCTTATCGTCGGTAAGTATAACAGGAGGAGCGTTGGGATCCATGGGTGATGAAATGGAAGGCGATGAGGGGCTAGGGCGTAAAGACTGTGGAAACTAGCATGAAAAACTAGAGCGTTGACTTGTGTGTGAATCAAAACCATGTAAATGACACTAGAAAAAGTGATCTGAGTTCTACAGATGGCATAGAAACAAATAAAGATGAAGCAGAATGAATCTGGAAAGTGGAATTTGGTCACTGTTTTGATAGAAAATTCAAAACACAGATTCTGACGTTGCGGTTGGGTAACCGATGTCGGTATACAAGGGTAACCAATTACAGTCACTGGACCAATGTTGGTTACTGTGGAAAGGTGAAAGATTTGAAAATATGATAATAAAAGGTGAAAATCAAGTGAACTTGGATTCTGAAGATGCTACTAGAGACTCAGAAATGTGGTGAAGTGACATAATAAGTCACAGAAAATGTTTGTTTGTGAATTAAACACTGTGTTGGGAAAAATAACCAAAAACTATCAAGGAACCAACAAAGGTCAGGCAACCGATGTCGGTATGAAGATGTAACCAATGGCAGTCGCTAGACCAATACCAGTTACTATGAAATCTGGAAAGATGACAAAATGAATTTGTGGTGATTTAAGTCAAATAAAAAGGCCAACCTAGAAACTGAGTATGGCTATGATGAGTCCTAATACGCCCAGAATAAACCGGAATACATCAGTTGTTATGAGGGGCATGACGGATAAGAAAAATGAAGAAAAACAAACTCACACCTCAAAACACAATTAGTCAAAAGCTAACAAACAAGAAATCCTATGTTGTAGATTTTATGTTATGGCTTATGCCATTTAAATTGACTTGTGAGTAGAGTTGACTATTTGGTCAACAAGGGTATCCTATAAGCAAGCTAAGGTTGGTTTTCACGTATGTTTTGGGTAAATGGAAACCCGGTATACCTTCCGATACATGTGGTATAACTCTGATATGATGAATGGCCAGAACACCAGTTGGATCTGCCGCTAACCCCTGATTGAGGAAGTCAGGAAGGCGGTAATTTCTGAGAAAGAAGATGTGTGAAATGCAATCTACCACTTGTTTTGATGATTTGGTTAGAGGAGAACCCTCTACTAAGCTATGTCTAGAGGAATTCTACTCATGGTACACCATCAACTGGTAGCCCATTGACCTAAGCATGACATGAAAGTGTTGAAACTCCAATATCATTGTCTCTTCCGATGCCCAAATTTGAAAGAATTCAAAGGCGACCACATACAGATATTTTTTCAGCTCAAATTGATAAGTTAAATTGGATGTAGCAAGTAGACTGAATAGGAAAAGATTTGTGGAGTTTCACTAGATGTAATAGAGACTTGAAAGAGAGTAGTAGCTGTTCCTTCTAATCCCAAAGACGAATTTCAAATGAAAGCAATATAAGTCGAGTCACAAGCATGCTCTGCAAACAAGGCAGATAGTTATAATGTGAACTATGGGCTCTAGATGGAATAGACACACAAAGGTTGTGAGTTCACCTCCAAGAATGAACTAGGCAACAACTCCCAACTGATAGTGTCCCACTTAGCGTAGAAAAGGAATGTTTTACCTCAAGGAATACACTCGATGATAATAAGAAATAATAGGAATTATTTTCATACCAGTTAATACACATGTTATGCAACATTGATAAATAAGTGGACATTTATATACTAAGTTGAGATCAACATTGATCCAATTACCTTATTGTGTGAGCTTCCCTTTGGTTAGAACAAATGACCTAAAATAGAAAACAATACCATAAAAACATAATTAAAAGTAACGATTGGTGGACTGCCTAGCGAGAGCTAGATCCGGGAAGTGGGATGCTTCTTAAAAGGTTGTCAATCCACATGTTTTAAGACAATTCAATGTTTGCTAATAACATGAAATAAATAGGCCTACTAAGTAGTTAGGTAGTTTAGGTATCCTACACAAGCACAATAACTTAAATATAGTTTAATTAATGCAAATACGACTAAATATGAGAAGGGTAATAGGTGGGTGGGTGAGGGTTCGCAAGTGCGATAAAGACTATTACAGAGGTCTGGGTAAGGTATGGTTAGGTTCTAGGTAGTTTTGAAAGAGATAGGAGCTCGTTATTTTAGAAATATTATCAGTCACAGAGACTGACATCGGTTAGGTGACCGACGTCGAAATAGGGTAGCGACCGATGTCATTTGGGTAACCGGCATCAGTAGGGTCAATATGGTAGAAATGTTAGAAACTAAGATTTGAATGCTCTATGTGATTACACAGAGAGTGATGGGGCTACATATGGGGTTGTGATAAACTGTTGGTTAGGACTCAAGGATACTAATATGTGGGTTTAGAATGGGTATGAAAGGAAAAACAGGCAGAAGGTTGGCTGGAGGCATGATAGAGTAGATCCAGGCAAGGTAAGAATAAAAGGGAATGGTAGATAACTTAATAAAAGAAATTAAGCAACCAGAAATGACAAAAGAGAAACAACACTTACTTGTTGAAGCTAGTCTGGAGATGGATGGTGGTGGTGGTTGGTGAACGTTTGAAGAAGAAGGGTGATCATGTCTAGTGTCACGAAAACGGAGCCTATGTGCTCTACCGTATGATCTAAGGCCTTGGAGGAGGAAAATGGTTGTTGATGAAGGCTTAGGATGGTTTGGTTTTCATCTGTTTGCTTGAGTTCTTGAAAGTTTGAGTGCAAAAATCCCTCTGCTAGAATTAATTCAAGAAGTCGAGAACTTGGGCCAAGTGTTAGAAACTCTTATTTAACCTAACTGATGGCAGTTAGGTGACCAGTGCCAGCCAAGGATAAACCAACGTCGGTTAAGGTGAATAATTCTAGGTTGCCCAAAATAGCCTGATCTTTGCTAGTTTTGGCGTGATTGAAATCCTTATTTCGGGTCTTAAGTGTGAGATTGCACTTAGATAAGTAGGAGTCTTTATTGGAGTAATGGGAGTAAATATTAGGGCTAGAATAAGTCTCAGTTGGTTAGGATAGGTGGAGACCTAGTCTTAGTTAATTAATAGGCTAAGAATGGGTCTTGGGTGAGGTGGAGAGGTGAGGTGGTGTTAGATGAGGTGAAGGGGTGAGGAATATATTTATTTTAATTAGGGTAATTAAATTAATTAATATGTGTGCACAAGGGGCATGGGTAGGTATAGTGTACAATGATTTAATTGAAGGTGGGTAGGGGAATATGACCCAATTTTAGGTGTCTACAATAGCAACCACCAAAGGATCAAATTTTGCAGGTAAAATTCTAAACAATTTTTCAATAACCCCAATTTTAGGTGATAAATGCATGCTTCCACACTTACATACATATCTGCTGGAGAACTTGTAACTACAAAATCTGACAAAAACCCCCATTTTGGCGTAGGCTGGGAGGAAGCTGAAAAGAAAAATCAGATTTCCATTATGCTTTGATGGATGTCCATACTCTACCATATTTCTTCCACACAGCACTGCCTACCAGCCAACCGACCTCCACCAATCTGCTTTAATTTTTACCTAATCCACTTGCCCATCGCATTTCCTCACCAAATGCACTAAGTTTTATTTATTTTATTTTATTAAATTGGTTTTCTTTTCTGTCGAGCACTACATGAACAGAGGTATTATCATCAAATTTCACAAAGGAGCCTATAGTATCACCTATAGCAATCAGGCATCATCTGTTCCAGAGCTGAAGTGGGAGTCCTGGAAAAAGAACCCATATAAGTTAGGTATCAAAGGATTATTTTAGAGGGTCAAAAGATGGATACAATGGCTTGAACATGAGCCCATGTTCACCCTAAACCCAATATTGGTCAAGAATCAAATCCCTATCTTCATGGGTTTCGAATACAACAATGAAATATGCTTTAGCACAAGGATAAAGCTCAATCTTACCTTGTATCTTTTCCCTCCATCTCAGAGCTATCAAGTCATCGAGCTCAAAAAATTTGGGCCTAAATTTTTGAAATCTACAGATAAGGCCCAGCTGGGAAAGATTTTCCTCCTCCTTTGAAACCTTGTGAAGTAGATCCTCCTCCATCTTCAGCGTTGGTGTCTTCTGTGAGGGTTTTAGAGCTTATTTGAATTCCTTGCACTATCCATTGAATGTTTGGAAACAATGTCAGCAAAGGAAGGGCCTCCAATCCTCTGCCCATTGTGTCCCTTCTGTAGTTTACCCCTAGCATTGGTCATGATAGTTACAAAGGAGTAGTTCTTATTCCCTCCTTCAGTATTCCCCTGGCCGACCCCTATTTCTTTCCTACCACCAATAATAAAACTTTTGATGGTAAACGCTTTTATTATACCAGAGCTATGTACTTGGGTGGTGGTTTTGGAGGGGCACTTTCTCTAAGTAGGACATGGAGGTGGGCTTGGGTCCTTAATGTCTTCCGAATGATCCGCATTTAGAGCACCCCGTTGTGTTATGATTGGTTTACAGTTAAAAGTTCAACCCCTACCTCAAGGTGTCTCTATGGCTACTTATTGAAATTGTCTAATGGCCTCAATAGGAATGGAACTTGGGTTGATGATTATAAACTACTTGTAACTCACCAATAAACCAAGACCTTGAGTCCAAAACTTTGGATGGTAAACGCTTTTATTATACCAAAGATATGAACTGGAGTGGTGGTTTTGGAGGAGCACTTTCTCTAAGTGGGACATGGAGGTGGGCTTGGGTCCTTAATGTCCGCCGAATGATCCGCATTCGGAATGCCCCATTGTGTTCCTCTTGGTTCACATGAAGAAGTTTGGCCCCTACCTCAAGGTGTCTCCATGGCTACTTATTGAAATTGTCCAATGGCCTTAATGGGAATGGAACTTAGGTTTATGATTGCAAACTACTTGTAACTCACCAATAGACCAAGACCTTGAGTCCAAAACTTTGGATGGTAAATGTTTTTATCATACCAAAGCTATGAACTAGAGTGGTTGTTTTGGAGGAGCACATTCTCTAAGTGGGACATGGAGATGGGCTTGGGTCCTTAATGTCTACCATGTGATCCGCATTCGGAGCGCCCCGTTGTATTCTGCTTGGTTCACATGGAGAAGTTTGACCCCTACCTCAAGGTGTCTCTATGGCTACTTATTGAAATTGTCCAATAAACCAAGGTAGATAAATTTACTATATTTATAAAATAAAATGTATTAGATTTTTGATATAAAATATTGATAAATTCAGCACCCAAATAATTTTTACAGTTTAATTGATTAAAAAATATAATATTTAATAAATATTAATAATATAAATAAAAAACAAATATGTTATAAACTTTGACAAATAAACTCAAATACTCCAAATTATTTATTGTGCACATTAATAACCTAACAAACTACACAAGGAGCAAAAATACATTGAATTTGATAAGTTAAAGGGAAACATAACAAGCCATATGGGATTAAATCGAGTAAAATTATGATACCCAACTCACATTACTTAAACAAAGCACCTCATTCTATTTGAATAGTTCACTTTTAAATGTATTACCAAAATATTAGAATGTCATTTTTATGCGGGGAGTCGTGGCCAACCTAGAATTACAAATCATATGTACCTGCTAAATTAAAATTTGTTGACGGTCTAGTTCTTTCATGTGGGTGTAAATTCCAAGTATTTTAATATTATTATGCTGAAGGTGTTACCCCTGTGGGAAAAGGCTTTTTGCACATTCATGGGACTATGTTAAATTTGACGGTCGACATTTTTTAGCTATTTTTAAAATTAATATAAAACACAGGTTTTTTCAGTTTTGTTTTCCTATTTTTGCATGGTGCGGGTTTATTGTTTTTAGTTTTGTTGTTTGTTAAGAGTTGACTAGGTTTGTTCTGATTAAATCAATAGATTCAGGTGGCTGTTATCTCCCAGTTGCCACGTAATTATCTCCCAATTCTCAATATTCAATAGATTCAGGGAGTTGTTATCTCCCAGTTGCCACGTAATTATCTCTCCAACTGGCTGCAGGGTGGATTGATCCACAAAATTCACTTCGCGGTTGACCCAATAACCACGGGGGCATCACACATATCCATTATGTGTGCTGAGATTGTGTTTCTAGCCCGAAGAACTACTGTTAATGCACACATAATACTTGGGAGGCTCGGCAGGCTTAACAGCAGCAGGACCAGTGGAAGAGTGAATACTGAGAATGTCATTGGTGTAAGTCGTGGAGAAGGTATTTGGATCCAAAAGACCTGATTTTTCATCTTTCATCAGCGAATTCGGCAATGCCTCAATGCTACTGTAGAGATTAGAGATGCAGCAAGGTTTGGTTTTGGTGTCACTGCCGCGGAGGATCAGCTCCACAACAGCTCCCGCTGGAAATACGAAAAATTTGAACGTCGTGTCCACCACCTCTTTACCCGCTTCTGTGTACATGACGCGGCAATTTTTTAATGGATCATCAGTTTCATGGTCAGGGAGGAACCCGCGTTGGGATTGGGCTTTGGGGTTTTTTCCTCATCAACTACCATGGCAATTGATGATTTCCTCTAAAAATTCAGCAATGATGTTTACAGGGAGAAAGATATCAATATAAAAACAGATATGATATATATTCACAATATATATTCTGCCTGGAAGTTATGGAGGTATTTTTCTATACCATTCAAAACTACTCTGGTGATCGCAAATTCTCCCAGACACATATGTATAATATTTGAGGTAGTAATATTTTTTTACTTTATTATTGAAACCTCCTTTATGGCGAGCCTTGTAGAATGGTTTACACTGACGCAATATGTTATGTACATTGTAAATACAAGTAATACATCCATTTTTTCTCATGGAAAAAACCTTTAGACTGATTCTATTACACATCTTGTCATTATAACTTTGTTTCATAATTGTCTCTTATATGCTTTTTCCATCACTGATAGTGCAATGAAGGTCGAACTGAAAATGCTACCCCTGCAGATGCACTTGCTTCCAACACACCAACAATAAAGAAAGCATCTGAGCCTGGTATTTGCATTATAATTTTTTATGGATATAACTTGTGATATAGTGGTATGATTGTGGATTTTGGGTTCATAAATCTGATGAAAGGGGGTTATTTTATAGCACCAACTCATGTATTAGTTGTTTGAGGACTAGATGAACACATCGATTAAGAAATGTTACACTATGAGTTTTCTAAACATGATCCAATCAAGGAAAAAGGTGGTATTTATTGATGAAATTATCCATAATCTGCGCATTGTATGGCTGTCATAATCCTAGCCATTTGAATGTGTGTTAAGTACAACCTGATTATTTTGTTATGTCAAAGTCTGTCCAAAATGAAGTAATTTTATCTTTTACGTGGTACCTCATTCACTCTTGCTAACATAAAATTATTACATGGTAACAATGCATGTGCTTACTTATGCAGGACCTTCGCCTTGTTCGTGATAAATTCACTCATGTTTTGCAGGGTTTTGCATTTATACACTTCCATTCGGTACATTAAATTCTTATACATTTGTATCCATAGAAAATGACATGTTTAGTTTCTTGTTTAGTTATATTTTATCGCCATGATCTCAGTGTTGGGTTTTAAGAATTGGAAATATGTCTTTCAGGTAGAAGAGGCGACCAAGGCTTTGGAGGCTACCAATGGAACGGTTCTTGAAAAGAATGGGCAATTCTTGAGATTCCAATATGCAAAGAACATTGTTGGATCTGTAACCGAACCATACTTGATAACAAAGTGAAAATATGGGCTTCCTCTTATACTCCGGTGGATCAACATCTTATTCCAACAGGGGTTGTTGTGCTTGTAAAAGGAACACCCTATGATTTTAACAAAGAGACCATTGTTGGGAGAAGAATAAATAATGTGCATGGAGGGTATGATATAAATATGGCTCTGGACCCTCCAAAGAAGAACCCTGGTCTAAGACATGCAGTTAGAGTGAAGGATGATTTCAGTGGCAGGATTCTGAATTTGTGGACAACTGCTCTGGGCTTGCAATTTTACAGTTTCAATATGCTGAAGATGAGTGTGGAAAAAGGAGGTACAATCTATGGGAAATATTCAACCTTGGCCTTGGAGACCCAGACCTTCCTTGATGGTGTCCACCACCCAAAATTTCCCAATACAGTTTACAAACCAGGGCAGATCTACCGTCCTACTATGGTGTATAGATTTTTAGTGTAGAAGTAGTCATCACATGTTCAATGTTAAGGATAGGTGACATGGCTTCTCAATCTATCTAATGAATTATAATGTTTAAAGATAGTACAACATTTCCATTGAGAACAATTTTTTAATATTGCTTTTGAGGAGAAAATGTATAGGATTTTCTTCTTTGAAATAATCTTTCGTTGGTTTTCTTCATTCTATCAATTTATTGGCTTTCTTCTTATAATATGACATTTGTATAGGGTCAGTTGGTTTGATCGGATACTAGGAACTTTCTTAGGAGCAGGCATTGGCAACATTGAATTTAGAACTCTAGCAACATCATGCATGGTGGGTCGATCAGAGGGTCATTTCTTCGTGCAAAACAAGGCCGACTGGAAGATTTTTCTTACAATCCCAAGATGTGTGCAAGTTGCTGCAACTTCTGTATCAACATTTTCCCTTTCTACTATATTCCTGCATTCCATGGTGTCTTTCTATCTCAGATTACATCGTTGTGAGTTTGTGACCCATTATTTTTTCTCTCTCTTCCATTATACTATTACATCACATCGCATGGTGTGCATTGGGTTATTTCCTTGCATTCTTCCATTTTACTGCACATTATATTGGATTCTCTTCCATTGTAGTCAAAAATGTATTTTATCCTTTAAAAAGGTTGGCTCACATTTTTTGGAAGTTCGGTAACTGTGGAGATGTTTGGCCTTGAAAATTCTATGTTGTCGTTTGTTAGAGGAATAATGACCGTCTTGAGTCTTCGTTTCATAATGACATCTATTGCAACCTTTAGAGGTCGTTATACATCACAAATGACTTTTACAGGTTTTGGAAATAAAAACTCCCTTCTGGGATGATATGAACTAGAGGTCCTCATAGAGAATTGTTGCATGGAATCTGAGTTTCCTTGTTTGGTATAGAAATTTTGTGACTCTTTGCATCAATGTTTAGATTCTTGTTCAACAACGACGATGCTTTACCAGGTTTGATGTTCATGATAGGTGATCATCATAATTGTTTCTACGAACAAAGACTACACATACCATATGGAGTTTTACAACAATATCCCTTTTACCATTTTTGCAATTGAAGGCATGATCAGGATCTTGTGATGGTGAGAAGGCTTCAACAGTAACAAAATCTATTGAATTGGTCGAGTGGAAATGCATGCGTAATGTATATTGATGATGGAAATATTTTGAGACAAAATACAATTGGACTACAAAAAAATTATATACCATAAGACCCTAATGTGTTGTGTGGTCCACTTTGATCGTTGTTGATGTTGTGGGATTAGAAAATGATATCATTTGAAGGGCTATACCTACCAGGCTATCATGTTTGGGTTTTATCTTTTATAATATATACGTTCTTCATGAAACTAATTAATAAGTCTCTACAAGTACATGTTAGAAGGTGTTGGGCCTTAAAGTTCATTTGATTGGTATTTTTATTCTCTTGCTTAAAAAAAAATCACTAAAAACTTTTCACGTTAAACCTAAAATATATTTAGGAGAAACAATCCCTTACAATGTATGTTTTTTCATAATCAAAATATCCTTTGTAAAAAGTGACATAGAACACAAAGGAAAGTTTTAACCAATGACCTCAAGGTCCCATTGATTAATTTCACTACTAATGACTCATAGTATAATGATGTTACATACATATAGGGGAAACCTAATATGATACATACACAAGCATACATATATGTGCTGAAAATGAGATCAAAACATCCATAACATACAATAAAAAAAGCAGTGAAAACACAACAATATGGGACATAATATGTAATAAATTCATTAGCCTTTCTGAATTGAGGCCAGGTTTTTGAGGTTAGCTCGCCCTAATGGAATGAAACCCTTTTTTTTTACAGAAAACACAATTAAAAAATACAACACAATGTCTCTTGATCTTCCAAATTCTTGACTGCACCCCTGTGCAACACCTAATCTTATTTGTATAACTTATTTTACCCTTTATATCCCTAACATTTGCTATAACTCACTAATGTATTGATTCCTTTATAAATTATGGACGATTAATCACCCAAACATTATCCCTAATAATCGTCAAGGAAAAGTGTCTTCCTTGTACAGTGAAGACCTCCATCATGATTGAAGTCACAATAAAATCAAAAACCATCTTGTCAATTGGTGTTGATAAAACCTTGTTATGTATCCTGACAATACATAAAGCACTATATCTCATATGGATAGTCCACTTGGATTTAAGTCCCTATGTAGCCATCTTCCACTACATAGCTCAAATGTTGCTACATTGCCTTAATCTGATTTTTCATACCTATGAGGAGACACCACATCTTGCTTCCATTTAAAACAATCCTTTTTAGATGCACAGGGTTTCAGTTATAATGCTTAATTTTTTTCCCTCTTGTTTACTTTTTTTTAATTCTTTATTTGCAAATACTTCTACTTTGCATTTTTTACCGTGTCCATTGGTGTTTCCAACTTCATGCCTTTTACCTTTGTTGTTATTTGTTGGTGCTTAGAAGGCTCTGAATGACTTTGGTAGATTGTGGCCCATTTTTAAAAACATCAAATCGCATCTCTATTAATCAGCTTTCTCCATTCCTGTATTCCTTAGAAGCATCACCTTGCCTTCTTCCATTTATAATACCCAAATCTTCACTTGACTGAAAAAACCTCAAAATTTGGTCCAACGTAAACATATACAATTTTTTCTAAAGACTCAAGGGAAGAATATGCACTTTTGACCCCAAAAAAGATGGTGTGTCTGGATTGGACACACCCTTTATCAATATCAACTACAAAAGTAAAAACTATCCCTCTAAATCAAATAACATATATCTTTTGGCGTTCACATTACATTGTATACATGCAATTGCTAGTTTTTATGATTTTTTATAGAAATATAAAAAAATTGTATGTTTTCATGTGTTTTACATATATTTGTAGAGAAGTATTAACAAAATTATAAGGTTTTCTATATTTTCAACCAATCATTACCTACAGCTGCCTAACTTGTTAACAGTTATATTGATTTAAAATCACCAACAAATTATTTTTTTGTCTATCTCCAACCCTGCGGCTGGACAAAACGCTGTGATTTTCTCTCGTAAGAGAACTAAAAGTCAAAGTTTTAATAACACTACTAGGGATAGTCACTGCTCAAGTCAAAGTCACATGCTCAAAGTCAAAGTCATGCCTTGACGTGAACGATACGTTTTACTTACACAGGTTCAAATTATTAGTTTACAACGGGATGGACACGACAAGTTTCTTACTTCCTGCACGTTCTCAAATTACTTCATTTGATTGGTCTGCGTCTTTAAAACAATCAAAGATGTACTCAATTTAATGCTTGACTGAACGAATTCTACCGAAAGATGTACTCAAATTAATGGTTGGCTCGCCTATTTAAAGTGGCAACTGTAACTTGTAACTAGCAAAAGACATATTTTGTCCATCCATGTCTGTAAGAAATGGGGACGAGTACTTACATGTTAGCTACTACTTGTTTTCAACTTTTTGCTCTGTGCATTTTTTTTAGCAGTTGAACCTCGAGACAGTCTTCTGTTGGGGACCTCCCTCACAGGAAATCAGACAATAATTTCAATGAATGGTACATTCGCCTTGGGATTTTTCAGTCCCAACGGAACGAATAACTGGTACATTGGCATCTGGTTCGCCCTAATCTCCGACAAGACGGTCGTTTGGGTGGCTAACAGAGAGATTCCCGTCAGAGGCGCGTCCGGAGTTCTGAATTTTTCGATAGATGGCCGTCTCAGACTGTTCGATTTACAAGGAAGAACAATTTGGTCATCCGATAACATTTTGAAAGCGTCCCGTGCATTGATGTCGGAATCTCTGGTAATTTTATCATGTTAGGCGCTTACGACAGTTCTGAGGTCGTATGGGAGAGTTTTAGTAATCCAGGAGATACATGGTTACCCTCCATGAAGATGTGGAAAGGCATGAAATTGACTTCTTGGAAGAGTTCTGTCGATCCTGCGCCTGGACTTTTCTCGCTAGGAATGAACCCTTCCCCAAGAAAGACGGAGTTTCTAATGCTCTATAACAAAAGTGTTCCATATTGGTCCAGTGGAGAGTGGGCTGGTGACCATTTCACCAATTTGCCGGAGATGACAACAACAAAATGGTATAACCTGCCCTTTGTCAAGATCTCGCCTTCGAGAATGCACTTCACGTATGTAGTTCAACCGATAATTCAAATGAAAAAACCAGTGGTAGCTCTGCACAAGAGTGGCGAAACAAGAAATTATTTTTGGATTCATGACAGCAACTGGAGCCTCATGTGGTCGGAAACCCGAGATCAATGCCGTGTGTATGGCGTGTGCGGGAGCTACGGATCATGCAACAACAACAATATACAATTCTGCAGCTGTCTTGAAGGATTCAGGACCAAAAACATTACTCTCTGGGAATCCCAGGAGTGGACTAATCTCCATTAATAAAAGCTTCATCATAATCAGAGTTTTAGCTCTTTACAATCAAGTTGTGTGTGCAACTATTTTCTTTCAATGCACATCCTTACTTACATGTGCAGATTTCACACCTTTGTGTGTGCATACAAAGCAATTACAACTATTGTTATTTAAATAGAATAACTCACCCACAACAACTCTTCAACTGAACATTCTAGATTTCTCACGCTTTAAAATAGCTACATGTTGTGCATGAATTGCATATTTATTAAGTATAATCCTAAAACTAGGATAAAGTAGAGTCTAAGGAAACTAAATGTATTTTTAATATTCCTGCTACTGAATTATATGCATATTTCCAACAAAAATAAAAATAAACATTGTCTCTCTATCACAGGAGTGGTGTCTAGCGGTTGCGTTAGGCGTAACCCATTGCAATCTTTATCGGATGACAAGTCACTTCATTTCCCAAACCTGAAACAATGCAAGGATGCCAGACTGTGTGTATCAACAACTGCTCCTGCTCTGCCTTCGCAATCGTTAATTCGACTTGTCGGTTGTGGTTTGGAGATCTGTTAAACTAAGTTCTTCATTAGGTTGGCTTCTTCTGATTTAAAGGCCGAGTCGTCGTCCATTCTGCATGGAACAGGTAGATTCCGTACCCTTGTTATAGTGCTTCCTTCTTCCGTTGCTGTTATTGTGGTTCTGGTGATGTTGACGCTGTTTATCAGGCAGACAAGCCGAAGACGCCCTGACAAATGCGCGGATGAAGTGCCAAATTTGCTCAGAACGTTCACTTACAAAGAGTTACAAATTGCAACCAAAAATTTCAGGCATAAGTTGGGGAAGGGAGCATTTGGTTCAGTGTTCAAGGGCACTCTACCCGACAATACAATTGTGGCGGTTAAAAAGTTAAAGGGTTCGGGGCAAGCAGAAAAACAATTCCATGCAGAAATCAGCACCATCGGAAACATACAACACGTGAATTTGGTCAGGCTTCGGGGATTCTGTACCAACGGATCTCGAAGGTTGCTGGTTTATGAGTACATGCCCAACGGCTCTCTCGATTCCTTGTTATTCTCGAAGTCTGAAGGAGCAGATCAGAACGCGTTTGACTGGAAGACCAGATTTAAGATCGCAATGGGCACTGCTCGAGGATTACTTTATCTGCACGATGAATGCAGGGATCGTATTATTCACTGCGATATTAAGCCGGAAAACATTCTCTTAGACGAGGACTTGTCTCCAAAGGTGGCTGATTTTGGTCTGGCAAAGCTCGTGGGAAGAGATTTCAGCCGTGTACTGACAACAACTAGAGGAACTCGAGGATATTTGACTCCAGAATGGTTATCCGGCATTCACATCACTGCCAAAGTCGATGTATACAGTTTTGGCATGACGCTGCTAGAAATAATATCAGGTCGAAGAAATCTGGAATTGAATGCGCCGGAATCAAGCAGGTATTACTTCCCTCCAAGGGCTGCAACTCAAATCCGTCGAGGAAACTTAATGGGTGTTGTAGATGAGAGGATATCAGAAGGCACAGATGTTGAAGAAGTGAGAAGAGCTGTAATGGTAAGCCTGTTATGCATTCAAGAAGATGAGAATGTGAGGCCAAGCATGGCTCAGGTTGTGCAAATATTGGAAGGGACAGCGGAGCCTGATGCACCCCAAATTTACGGGTCTATCCAGGACCACGAAGGTCAAAAACAAGATACCGAGAGTTGGGTCTTAAACAAATAATTCAATAATATAGACAATTATATAGGAAAGTTGGGAGAAGCTACAAAGTTATATATGTCTTTTTATTTAAAATTATAATTTAATTATTATATTATTAGTTTGTGTCAAAGGCGGTTACCATACTTTTCAAGTTTTCAATTAGTTTACTTTCTTTAAATTAATGACATGCCTGAATTAACTAATGTGTCTAATGTATGGACAATATAAAAATTTGAAAGGAAATTGTTTCTTTGCAAGGAAACAATGATTTGACTATTTTAAGACTTTAGTCCAATACAAATTTTTGATAATATTTAAAATAGCATTTATGTTAAAGTGACAATTTTTAATAATTTGTAAATCTATATTTTAAAAAATGAACAAGTGTTGAGGTCTTTATATAAAAATGACAAGTTCATTGAAATAAATCAAGTAAATAAATAAATATTGGCATGAATTAAGAAAACAATTTTTAAATCTTATTTTAGTTGTAAACTTGAACATAATGTCTTGTCAATTTAAATTTGATTAATTACATATTGTGAGGTAGAGAAATCCTTCTCAATACTTTAGATCTTTATGACGTGATCAAAAATACTAGTTTTGTGAGCATTGATAAAGTTATCTTGTGTGAGTGAGCTGCATGACTCGAAGAAAGAGGATAGATCTGTGTTGAAAGTAGTGGCAGGTGTGTTTCTCCTAAATACCCTCTTTTCTGCTGAAAAACTTAGGTTGTGAAAAAGCTCCTAGAATATATGTAGATGGTAGTTGTTTTCCTCCCAAGGTTGTGTGCCTTTATTGGTATATATCCATGTCAAACTGTTGTTGAAAATTATAATTCTTTGTTAATTTAATTAAACTATTTTCTTTCCCACTACTCTTTTGTCTTTTAATGCTTTTGCAGCTGCGCAAGTTCCCTAAACATTTCGTTGTTGCCGCTTAGTCATTTCACTGTCATAATTCGGGCTTTTAACCAAACATATTTAAGTTTTTCAAGCCTCGAATATCAAAACAAACATTTTATTTATTTTCCACAATTTAGAGATAAATAAATTTACCATCTTTCCAACTAATTAAACCCTATTTCAAAGGGATTTGTTCCCAAATAACATTGTCATTTGGAAAATGGCGGGTTACATAACTTATAAATTGATAATGTTAATTTAATGTTGAATATTCTAATAAATATTAATCTTTAAAATTTAAAAAAAAAATTGTTACTAATTTTGTACTTTAATTCCTTTGAAATAAATTGCTAGTTTCGTCATTTTATTCTTCACCAAACATTAGAGATTGTGTTTCCAGAGGATAAATTCCATTAAGTCTAAATTGATGTATGCATGCACCATCAACTAATCAAACTCTAGTGGTATGTGTTTGTTTGCACGAGTCAATAAAAACTGAAGCAGAACAACTTTCTACTTTCATTAATTTATTTAACGGGCACTCAAACGTGCTGAATGTAGTAACCTAAATCACTTCTGAGAGTTGTCTAGGTACCTTAGTTGTTGACTCTTGATAGTAAAGGTATAGTATTAAACTTCATCTTATAATTGTCTTAACAGATAATAATAGTAATAAATTTGATGTATACATTCTTTCTAAATAAATGATAACCAATATACTTATAACCACCTATGTTTAAACAAGACCACAGTCTTCTCAGCATCATATACGTTAAGGAGGGCGTAAGTAATTAGTGATAAAATCCGATATAAACATTACATTACATTATGTACTGGATGTATTTATTTATTCGATAGATGTTGGCAAGTATTAAACTCCACTTTTGTAGTGAAAAGATAGTCGAACCATGTAATATTTATTGTTTATAAACATCTGACTCTCCTAACAAACGATGGAAATAAAAACTGAGTTATAATGTTCGAGAAGATTAAAAACAATAGACACGAAACCATATATTATTGCAAATTCAATATTTGATAAGCAAAGAATACAACACCCTAAACTTATTTTAACTCGTCTGTTTGTGACGCCTTTTGGCAGTTGAATATGATTTATTTGTAAATTAAAGTTCACAACATTACGACCATGATCTAAAACTGTTATGGCCAAACAATTTTACATTAACGAATAGAAGATTGTTTGATATTTGTTCCTTTGTTGGACATAAATACATGTTTATAATCATTGTAATTACGGTGACCAAACAGATAAAGTGAACAAGCAGTCTAGAAACTACACTTAAAACATCTGTAACCCAACCCATTAATGGCAGCATAAGTCAAGCCAAATAAATTATTCTTATTTTGTACCAATAAAAGTAAAAAAAATCCTGAGGAAGTGTTTACTTTGGCGCAGGTATCTTCACGTTTCCCAATAGACCCATCTTGTAGATGAAGGTATATGTTTCCCACCGCTTAAAGTACAACCCTTTCAACTGCGGAGAACAAAGGCATTTCTTTTGTGTTTACGATACGGCAAAGCGATAAGTAGACTGGTCAAACGGTTCACCTTCGAAAACCGGTAAATTTCAATTCACGAAGATGCATCTATAAAATAAACTTAAATATTTTACCACTTAACCGATCCCAAAGCATTCATCATAGTCTTAAAACCGTGGTGACACCGTTGGATATAATATAGCAGATTTTAACAAGTCACCCTTATACACTTATAATATTTATAGCCGGGTTCATTCCAAGTCTAAGAACCCAGTCTTACTTTCTCAACTTCTGTTTTTTCCATTACATACTAATAACCTCTTGTGTCAAGTAGAGTCCGACCTATTCCTGCGTCCACGTACACCCTATTTAGATCTAAACACGAATACTCTTTTAGATGGATGTGATGAAGAACATGAAACCCTCTAATACCACTCGCGAGATATTTTACTATTCACGATGCGTAACAAACTCATGTACCCTACGCGAAGTAATTACGTTTCCAGCCACATTCTGCCATGAACTGCGCTTTGGGCAAGGTCAGTATTGCTCTCCTCAGTTATGCAATCGATCCTCACCACTGCTGTAATGCACACAAATTTCACTGAAAATTACAATAGTAAAACATTATCGGGATAACTTTATCCAGTGTTACGTGTACATTAGTTGCACTAACAACCACATACGCATGCTACAGAAGTTAAGTGAACTGGCAACAATGCATAAGACACTTACAAAAGTCATTGATGTCAGCATATCACACCAGTGCGGGAACTTTGGTGATCTCAATATAAATGTGGAATGCCATATGGTTTCCATTAAGGTGAACGAATGCTAGCAATGACCCAACCACAAGAAGAAGGGACCCAAGGATTGACAAGCCCATGGACATCATTATCATGATTACATGCTTAGATTACGATTATAGTCATGTCCAAGACACATTATCTACTGCAAGGATACCATACTTTGTCATTTTTCCACCTACAGGTTCTTAAATTAATTTCACATTCAACTTATAGTTCGACCATTTAGATTAGCTGCTTTATCCCTCACAACGATCTCCGAACTTTAATTATTATCTGTCAACTTTCAAATTGCATACCAAAGTTTCTACATGTCACTCACTTCTTATGTTAACACTTTATGTTTCTCAAACATTTAATCAATGTTTAAACTTTACCCTTCACTAGTATTTTAAGTGTTATTCTGAAGCCTGATGTCAAGACAAAAATCTTATGTGATATTGCATTGTCAGAGTGTAGGTATTTAAGATACCTTTGTAACCAAAACATTCTTGTGATCATCCATACTTCTTATTTCCCATCGTATTTAAGTATATATTTCAAAACATTGTATGAATCCATTCAAACATTTCCACATCATTAATATATTTTTGTCTATGGTATCATAACATGGTTTGGTGCTTGGTGTGTTCCTGTTCTTTGGTGTTTTGGTCGATATTCATGAATTCTTTAGTAATAACCAAGGGAAGGAGACAAGTGTATAGACCCATGTGGAAGTGCTTGGTGTTTTGTTGTCTATAGATCATGCAAATCATTTTGGAATATTAGAACCAATGACTCATGTGTGGGGTTTTTCTTTTGCAAACGTCTTTTCTAGTGTGGGTGGCAGCAAATGTGGGGTTTCAAAGGAGCGTAGTAGAAACATGGATGGAAACATAAGAACATGCACAAAAAGGCTAGCACAAGATGTGCTAAGACGTGTTGGACCTCATTGGTTTTATTTTTGTTTCCTCACACATAGGCCTAACTATTCAGTTTGGATGTATGTAGACATTTCTTGGCGTGAGAGAATGATGTTGACAGTGAGAGAACAAAGTGGAGGAAACAAGACCTCCCAATGACAACTAGTGACCAGCGTGGCATCGTCCAGCAGCCGACGTGTAGGGGATTAGGAGACAAGTGGAAGTAGTTTGAATCAATTTGAAACAACATGAGTTCAAACCCCAACTTCATTTTCTTCATCAATTCTGGTATAAAGTTGTAAGAGAAGAACATGAACAACCAGTCAATAAAATTGATGATCTCATGCAGCAATCAGAGTGCATTCCAATCATTCCTAGAGATGTTGGCAACATAGAAAATAACCATAAAGATGTGCATGTTTTGAAAGACCAAAGTCAAACCCACAAGAGCACCAGTTTCTACTCTATGTTTTTTAAAAGTCTCCAAAACTTGCAATTCAAGGACATAGTGGACTGAGTGACTGAGTCTTGTTCAATATACAGAGAAGAGTCATGCCAAGCTTGAAGAAGGCTATGATGCTAATGATGAATGCAAGATAAAACACCCTCAGAAGCATCCACATCTCCCTCAGGAGCATCCGCACTCTCACTATACGTGAGAGCACATCTGGTTGCATTGGTTCAAAGAAATCTAAACGAAATCCTCACAATAGGAATCTGAAAGGACACGTCGTGACTCAACAAGATAGTGAATCAAAAGAAGATGATGATGATAATTTGGGGGTATATTTGTAAGAACTATGTAATAAGGGGGGAATGTTAGCATAAATTAATGAGGTATTACATTGTCTGCGTAGGTATGCAATTTGGTAACCAACCCATCTACAACCATCCAACTACCTACTTCCCTCTTGTATTTATACACCTATTTACATTTTATAAAAAAAATCAAACATTTCTGTATTTTTTTATTTCTATCAACCTTTGAGTTCTTTCTAGCAGTTAAGTATTACATCAATTGGTGACTAGGCCACATGCCACCATCACCAAGTCCTACATGACAAATGCTTCTAGTAGTTCCTTAGCTATATTTATTCATGCACTTGTTTCATCTTCCTCGTGTGATATCCTCACGATGTTATCTTCATCCTGCTCTATTTGTTCTTGCTACCACTACCATAAAAGTGATCCAAATTGTTTGTTCATTTTCTATTTTGGTCATGTCTATATCCAGTGCATCCTTTTGTTCTTGCATGTTCATGCTCCATTTTACTTTATTCACTGTGAGTATTTTGTTCCCTTACTACTCTCCCGTGAAGGGATTTTCCACTCCTCGTGCACAAAGATATTTCCCCTTCTTCTTATGCACCTTTCCTCAAACTATTGTCATGCTCTCTTGAGCACAACCTTTCTTTATTTCTCCATGCATTAATCAAAGAATGGATAAACAATAAAGAATGTTTAGACCTTAATGTGGGACACAAGAATTTTTTGTGTGCAACATCACCCCACACTAATTCTTTTGTCCGCCCTTCAGAAATACTTTTGATATTTCCTTGAATAGTTTTGGAACTTTGAATCGGAGTATTGAAGGATGCATGATCAAATCTGTAGTCATCTATAGTTATCTTCAGTTCCACCGCAAGTTTTTCCATTAATTTTGTTTATTCTTTCAGTTAATAAACTGCAGCATCTTTCAGTCTTAATTGATGCCTATTTTTTAGGATCTAGCTGAGTTCTTCTTCAGTTATCTCCTTCTTTACTGTAGTTGCTCCTTCTTTTAAATGTAATCCTCTCCTTCAGATTTCAACGTACAACAGAAGGAGAAGAAGACAGTTTTGAATAAAACAAATATTTTTTGTTTCTCTCTTAGCTTTGTTGTTCGCTCACTTTGTGAGTAGATGTATTATTTGTTTTATTTGCACAGTATAGTGTAAGTGTTGTTTTTATTCATAATCTTCAATTGGTATCAGAGCTGGTTGCAGGACTGTTCTTTTTTGCAAAAGTTGTAGGTTAACGGTTCTCTCCAAGAATTAACATAATGTCAAATGGTGGCAATTTCTCATTCCAGCTTCCGTTGTTTACCTGGAGACAACTACGATTACTGGAGTATAAAGATGAAGACCCTACTATTATCCCAAGATATCTGGGATTTAGTAGAAGGAGGATACATGGAACCTGCAGATCAGAATGCTTCAAATGCTTTAACAACAAATCAACGAACGCAATTGAAAGAAGACAAAAAGAAGGACAATCGAGCTCTTTTTGCTATCCAATCTGCATTGGATATATCAATTTTTCCCTGTATAGCTGGTATGACAAAGTCAAAGGATGCATGGGAGGCCCTACAAACTGCATACCAAGGATCTGACAAAATAAGGTTGGTAAGACTTCAAACCCTTCGTAGAGATTTTGAAAGTTTAAGTATGAAGGAAGCTGAGTCTATTCAAGAGTTTATTACTAGGGCTCAAAGTATTGTGAACCATCTTAAAACTCAAGGGGAAAGTGTCATAGAGCAAAAAATTGTAGAAAAGATTTTGAGATCTCTTCCTCCAAAGTTTGATCCAGTGGTCATAGCCATTGAAGAAAGTAAAGATCTAACCACATTCAAAGTTGCAGAGTTGATAGGTTCTTTGCAATCTCATGAGGAGCGTATGCAACATTCTACAGTGAACCTCGTTCAAGCCTTCCAGTCTACTGTAAGAATTGAAGAAAAATCTACAACCCCTTCTCAATCAAACAAATCTGAAGGGGAGTCTTCTACATCTAGAGGACGTGGCAGAGGAAGAGGAAGAGGAAACAAAAGAGGCAGAGGAAGAAGTTCAATGGATCGGAGAAGCATCCAGTGCCAGTATTGTGAAAGGTATGGACACTATGAATCTGAATGTAGAAAGAAAAAATATGATTTAAATAAGTCAAGAGCCAACTATACTGAAGAGTCTTTTGAAGAAGCAAACCACTCTACATTCTTCACTTGCAATTTGGCAAAAGAACCTCAAAAGGATGTTTGGTTCTTGGATAGCGGTTGCTCAAATCATATGACAGGTAAATCTGATCTCTTTGTCAAATTAGATGAATATGTAAGGATTCAAGTAAAATTTGGTGATGATAAAGAGGTTGATGTAATGGGAAAAGGTACCCTTGCAGTGAAAACTAAGCAAGGAGAAACTACATTTATTCATGACACTTTGCATGTGCCCAAATTACAACATAATCTTTTAAGTATTGGGCAGCTTGTAGCAAAAAATTACAAGGTTTTGTTTGAAGATAATTGCTGCAAAATATTTGATAAATCAGCTAATCATTATCTTGTAGCAAAGGCTTGTATGACAGAGAATTGATTATTTCCTCTCACTTTGGAGTCCAGTAAGATGCATGCCCTCAAGGCAACCACAGATGATTCATGGTTATGGCACCAATGGTATGGTCATTTGCATTTTCAAGGATTAAGTTTGCTTCATAAGAAAGGCATGGTGAGAGGACTTCTTGTAATTCAGGAAAAGAAGAAGTTTGTTCAGGGTGTGCACTTGGCAAGCAACATCAAGATAGTTTTCTGGTGAACAAATCATGGAGGGAAAAATCTCCTCTAGAGCTTGTGCATAGTGACATTTGTGGTGACATGCAAGAGGAATCTTTGGGTAAGAATATTTACTTTCTGACATTTATTGATGATTTCTCACGCCACACATGGGTTTATTTTCTTAAGCAAAAATCTGAGGCATTTGAATGCTTCAAGCATTTTAAGGCTATGGCAGAAAATCAAAGCGGGTATTCTCTCAAAATACTCAGAACAGATAGAGGGGGAGAATTCACTTCCAATGAGTTTTCTGATTTTTGTAATACTCATGGAATTAAGAGACAACTTACGGCAGCTTATACCCCACAACAGAATGGCATTGCAGAAAGAAAGAACCGTACCATTATGGAGATGGCACGAAGTATGTTGCAGTTCAAAAACCTTCCTAATTGCTATTGGGGAGTTGCAGTAGCAACCACAACTTATATTTTGAATCAAAGCCCAACAAAATTGCTTCAGAATATCACTCCCAAGGAAGCCTGGAGTGGACACAAGCCCTCAGTAGCTCACTTTCATGTATTTGGTTGCCCTGCATATGTTCATGTTCCAGAAAAGAAGCGGAAGAAGTTGGATGCAAAATCCCAACTTTGTATCTTTGTGGGCTATTCAGATTTCATGAAAGGATACAAGTTCTATAATCCTGACACAAAGAAATGGATTATTAGTCGAGATGTGGTTTTTGATGAAGGGGGAGTATGGCAATGGCAAAAAGGAGTTCAACAAACTACACCACTCATCACGGGTATAGAAGATGTTCAACAAGTTCCTCCTCTCCCCACAAGCTCAAGTGGAAGTTTAAGCCCTAGTTCACTAAGTTCACCAAGTTCCTCTTCAGGTGATAGTTCTAGTCCACAATCAAGTCCAAGTTCTTCACGAAAGGTACGAAGTTTAAATGAAATTTATCAAAGGAGTTCTAATTTGAATCCAGTTTCCAATTTTTCTTTGTTTAGTACCATTCAAGTTGAACCTTCAGTGTATGAAGAAGCCGTGAAAGAACAAGTATGGATTAATGCTATGAATGAAGAGATGCATGCAATTGATAAAAACAATACATGGGAATTAGTGCAACTTCCTAAAGATAAGCAAGTGATTGGTGTCAAATGGATCTATAAGGTGAAATATCATGCTGATGGTTCTATGAATAGACACAAGGCAAGATTAGTTGCCAAGGGATTTACACAAATGCCTGGAGTAGATTATTCAGAGACTTTTGCTCCAGTTGCAAGATTTGATACAGTCAAGATTATATTGGCTATTGTTGCACAACACAAGTGGCCAATCTATCAGATGGATGTAAAATCAGCCTTCCTAAATGGTTTTATTGATGAGGAAGTCTATGTGGAACAACCTATTGGTTATGAAATTCCAGGAAAAGAACATTTGGTTTACAAGCTAAAAAGGGCTCTTTATGGGTTGAAGCAAGCACCTCGTGCTTGGTATGCAAGGATTGACAGTTACTTCTTGAAGAAAGGATTCATTCGAAGTTCCTCAGAGCCAACCCTCTATATCCAGCATCTTGGTAATGATATTCTAATTGTTTTCCTTTATGTTGATGATCTCATTTATACAGGTAACAACCCATCTCTCATGGAGAAATTTCAAGCAGAAATGAAACAAGAATTTGAGATGTCAGATCTGGGACTCATGCATTATTTTCTTGGAGTGGAGGTGCAACAAAAATCTGAAGGTATATCCATTTCTCAAACCAAGTATGTGGCTGATCTATTGAAGCGGTTTAGAATGATGTCATGCACTGCAGTTACCACTCTTGTTGCCCTTGGTGAAAAATTAACCAAGGAAGATGCAAGTTCCAAAGTAGATGCTACTTTATACAGAAGTTTGGTTGGGAGCCTCATGTACCTCACTACCACAAGACCTGATATTATGTATGTTGTGAGCCTCATCTCTCGGTTCATGCAGGATCCACATGAGTCTCATTGGCGTGCTGCAAAAAGAATTTTAAGGTATGTGAGTGGTACACACAATTTTGGCATTCATTATTCTCCCACACATAAGTTTGAGCTATGTGGTTACATAGATTCTGATTGGGCTGGTTCAGTGGATGATAGAAAATCCACATCTGGTTATATTTTCTCACTTGGTTCTGGAGTTGTCTCATGGAGTAGTAAAAAACAGGCAACCATTGCTCTCTCTTCCGCAGAAGCAGAGTATATTGCAGCTGCAGCAGCTAGTTGTCAAGCCATATGGATTAGACGGATTTTGGAAGATTTGCAATTGGTTCAGGAACATCCAACCACTATTTACTGTGATAACAATAGTACCATTGCAATGACAAAAAATCCTGTGTTTCATGCTAGATCGAAGCACATTGAGATTCATCATCACTTCATCAGAGACTTAGTTCAAGATGGGACAGTGGAATTACAGTTTTTCCCTACAATAGAGCAAGTTGCTGATATTTTTACCAAAGCTCTACCTACAACCAGTTTTGTTGCTTTGAGGAATTAGTTGGGACTCATCCCCGTTGTTCATGCAGGGGGAGATTGAAGGATGCATGATCAACTCTGCAGTCATCTGTAGTCATCTTTAGTTCCACCGCAAGTTTTTCCATTAATTTTGTTTATTCTTTCAGTTAATAAACTGCAGCATCTTTCAGTCTTAATCGATGCCTGTTTTTTAGGATCTAGCTGAGTTCTTCTTCAGTTATTTCCTTCTTTACTGTAGCTGCTCCTTCTTTTAAATGTAATCCTCTCTTTCAGATTTCAACGTACAACAAAAGGAGAAGAAGACAGTTTTGAATAAAACAATTTTTTTTTGTTCTCTCTCTTAGCTTTGTTGTTTGCTCACTTTGTGAGCAGATGTATTATTTGTTTTATTTGCATAGTATAGTGTAAGTGCTATTTTTTATTCATAATCTTCAGCTTCCATGCGGTCTAATCTTTAGTGGTGATCTTTCTCAATTATGTCAATCATTGATTCACCTTTTCCCTTTTCACCGTGTCTTCTTCACTAACCCTCTCAAATTTTTCCATAAGCTTATTTCGCATAGCCTTGCCAATAGAATCATCCTCCACTTGGGATTCCAAGGTTATGTTATTCTCATTGTCCTCTCATATGTGCGCATTTATAATTCATATTTTCTTGAAAAATCACTTGAGGATCTTAAATGCATGCGTGGATTTTTTATTCCAATTCCTTGGTGAGTTTTTAACATAATTCTAATTTTTTCCCCACCAAAAATTCTAATGTTCTCCTGATCGCCCTTTTACTGTTTGGCATGCTCTATGTTGACCTCAATTTGTTTGAACAAAATATTTATCAATTACTCCAGCTCATCTATATTTTCACCCAATATGGTCGCATGTGTCTGTGTAAGCTTAGGCTCATTGAAGAGAATTTTCTCACCTGATTATTTTTCCTTTCCATCCATGTGCATGTACTTTTCCTGTAGGCCCTTATGCTCCCTATGTATCTCACACAATTCATTTTTGGTTTCCTTGAGCTTTGCATCCATCTCTTACCTTCATTCATTGAATCCTAGAGTCAGCACTATTATTTAAATTTTGTTTCACCACTTCTCCAATTATATTTTAGAAGCATCGTGTCTGCTTGTGTCTCGGAGAGGTAATAAGTTTCCGCGAGGACTATGGTGTCTTCGTATCATGTTGGGATATTATGCATGCATCGGCTATACAATTCAATAATTGGTTCTTATATACATACGTCAAGGGAAAAATATAACGCCTTTTGGAGCACTTCGTTGCTACTGACTCCCTCATGGAGTCCCAACCAATACATATTTTAGTATTATTCCTTACCGGTACCTTACGTGGATTTACTTCTAAGGATTGTTTGGGTTAAGTGAGAATTTTGTTAGCATATAACATATTAAGTATTACATTGTATTAACAAGGTTTTGGTTACTAACCCATCATGTTGTTATTAAAATGACTACCTTCTCCTCCTTGTATTTATAAACCTCTTTTGGATTGTATAAAACATTCAAACACTTATGTATTTCCTATGATCTATCAAAAAAATGATAGAGAAGATAACAATGCAGAAATGTTTAAATATACTAGCAATCATGCAATGTAGCATGCGATGTGGATGACATGAGGGATCAGAGGGTTTTTGTTCCTTAATGTGGGTATTATTAGCATGGGGAGTTGTGACAATGTAGGCAGGAAATTTAGTAGTAATTGTATGTAGATGGGTTTTGGGTTGATTACTAAGGACTATGAATAAATGAGTTTATGAATGAACTAAAATGTGTTTTTGTTAAGTGATGGTTCAAAATTTCTAAACATGAAGCATTATATATAAAACCGTATGGTAATGAAATGTGCGAAATGATAGGCACATTGCAATTTTTTTTTAATTTACATTGTCAAAGAGTAGCTTTGATAAAACAAAGTAGCATGGCTTGTATATACTCGATCCGATAATCATACGTATTCACACATACTTGTGTATGAAATCCATTTTACCAAATAGATAGTTTTGAAATAGTAGACAAATGAATTTGTTATAAAGTCTTGCAAGTACCCCTCTATAGCCTTTAGTGTCTTCGCTACCTGACTAAAACCTGTAGCCACCATTGCAAAATTGGTAAGGATAGCATGGTCTAAAAGTTTTTTTTTAATTTTGTAATAGGTATGGAATTTTTATTTTTATTTTGGAAGAATACCTACGTGCATGAGATCAGAAGAAGTGGAATGGAGATTGTAATCTAAAAACATAAAACAATTATGGATGACATCTGCTGCAATAATTATTCAAGAAGATGTTTTTACTATGCTACTTAGGAAAGATATGGGGATTAAAGAATAGAAACACAATTTTCTCTAATAAGAACACATTAAATGAACTAAACTTTTTGCAAAGTTTTTCATACAAGTAAAATGAGAGGTATCCAACACAAGTAATAATTTTCTAGGTGGATAAAAAAATAAGTGAAAGATTCACATTGAAGAAGTGTTTTCCAATTTAATGCATGCTTGCTTGGTTTAAGGGTTCACTTGTATAAGTGACATCCAAGTTTGATCCCCAAGTCCAGCTTTGGGGTGCTTAGAATGGGCCCATTAATAAACATTGAGATATCAATACAACATTGATAAACCCCTTGATAAAATAAATTAGAAAAAGAGATTAATCCTCATGTATAAGACGTTAAAATTTGTCATCATCATCAACTGAACAAGAATTCAAACTTTTGAATTCACAAAGACATAGACAAATGATCATAGTTGACACTGCAAAATGATTAGCATATATTTTTTATGACTAAACAAAGCAAGGATTGATGTTTTTGTATTAATATTGCATTGACAGATAGTAAATCCAGTGAGTTATAAACTTAAAGGGGAGCTAAGCCGGGTTTTCTTGAGTTGGACGCAATTATTTTAAGAGAGAATTAACTCCATGAGTGAAAATGTGCTAAAACAAGGTTTTCTTGAATTAAACAAAACTAGCTCATCACACAGAAAATTCATCACCATAATTCAATTTGAAATTTAAAAAAATTCCTAGTTGCATGCAGTTGCACAGACAGGTAGGAAAGGCCATAGCTAAATCTTATTCAAGATGGTATTTTCAATCTATACCCCCCAAATTGCAAGCAACTACATCATCCATAACTAAATCCATGACTAATATTTTGTTGAGCCAAGACCCAAAAGTGATTGTCTAAATATAACCTACAATTGAACCTGAGATATGATGCACTTGAAATTTTCCCCGGTTCCATTGAATAAGAGATATATGAGATAAGAAACAAGATTGAGGAATTAAAGTCTATGGTAGAGACCATGGTGGATGAAGACATCCAAGAATTTGGATGGAAGATAAGAAAGAAGGTGAAATGGCCGGTTAATGGAGAAGGGGAGGCAAGAGTTGATTGCCTTGGAGAGATAAAAGAAGAAAGGTACTCATAGAAAAATGAAGAATGAGTTACCTTGTGAGGAATAAAAGAGAGTTCTAATTGTAGCATAACATGAAGAAAGAGGTGTCTAAAGAGGCACTTAACAAAGAAAATATCCAATAATGGAAGATTTTCCATGATGAAGGCACTCATAATATGTTTTGGTATATATTTTTGATTTCTAACTCTTTATTTCAGTTTTTACATACAAGTGTAAGGGATGTCCTATAAGATGATCAAAGATATGACCTTGAAATCAGCAAGAAATGAGTCAAAGTAGGCACCTTTGAAGAAAGAGGAAGGAGATATGAAAGAGCTTGTAGTAGCTCAAGAAGAAGAAATGGATTTAGAAGTAGCCAATCAAGAGGATAGCATAATCATTCAGTTAGAAAATGAAGGTACTAATTATGAAATTGAATTTTATAATGCAGTGTCTAATGAAATAAAGAAGGTACAACAAAAGGAAGAACTTTTAGGTGAATAAGTTTTGAACAAAGGTATGAGCATGCAGTATAAAAAACAGAAGGTAAAGGAAAATTCTTATTTTTATCATACATATGAAAAAGAAATTGTAAAATGCCAATTTATACAAGAAAGTGCATATAAACAAGAGGTTTTCAAGGTGAATTTTACTTCAAAATATAATCTTTCTTATGCTTCTAATAATTTAATTGCAAATGTACATGTCATGAAGAGGATGAATGAGAAAAAAAACAACAAATTGGCTTATAACCATGGTTACATAGTTCCTAAATGGCTAAAGAAACCAAAATCTAAGGTGAGAGCACAAGTTTGGGTACCTAAAAATGTAAGAAATGATGATGATACACCTCAAGAAAATGCAGATGATGATGATAGGTATGAAAGAGTGATGATAGCACCAAGAATCTTATGAAAGAAGGTTAAAGAAAGCTCAAGAAAGCAGGAGAGTGAAAGAGGGAATGACAAAAAAAAAGAAGAATTCCATGAGCATGAGAGGTATACAAGTGAAAGGAAAGGTAAATAGGTTGTTTTGTGAATAATTTGAATTATGATGATTATGAATATACCCATGATTTATCATCTCAAATCAGTGTGAATGATGAAATGTGGAATGAGTTTCCTATGATGACTAACCTACAATATGTAGTAAGGATCAAGAATTTATCTTGTGAAAACAAGGATCATTTTTATGATCAAGATATGGTAGAGAGTGATGAAAAACCATTGAGTGAAGGGGATTTATACCTCTTGAATGGAAACTAACAAGGAACTTATTGAGACAATAAAAAATGATAAAGAGCATATGCTGATATAAAAAAAAAGACATAGAAGAAGAAAACAAAGATCTATAGCTCCTATATTTGATGCCAAAATAGTGAAGAAATAAATGATTTAATCATTGCAGGGAAGATTTGAAAAGAACTAGATGAGTTCGTTAAATACTCTCTAAGGGAATACATACAAGCTGCAAATTAGATATTGATCACATCATTGATCATCTTAGAAAGATGAGTCAAAGTAAGAGAAAAACATGATGGAATGAGAAAAATTTGAATAAGGTCAATGAAGAAACAAAAGTAAAATGAAGGAGGACCAACAACGTGAAGGGCACTCAAGGGGTTGCATGGCCTCAAATTTTTGACATCTAATCTTTCCTTTGATGTTTTGAATATGCAGGCTTAAAATATATTGAGATGAATTAGGTACATGATTCCATAACAAATATCTTAAACCAAGAAGAATGTGAAGGAATACATGATGATGAAGCATGGAACTTTTGAAGATGAGAAATAAGAGAAGAAGGGTGCATGTACAAGAAAAGAGAAATGAGCTAAGAAGATGAAGGAAAAATTACCACATTGGAGATACTTAAGCACAAACTGTATTAGAAAATACATTGGAAGCCAAGTATACAATGAAGACTAAATGATAATGAAGAACCTACATTTGAATTGGGGTTCAAAAATTTTTCTCACCCAGGGATTCTAACGTAGGAGTATCTTCATAGATGCATTGGAAGAGCATGGATAAGTTACAATAATCCTTCTTAAGGAATGAAAATGTGTACTAAGTATTGTATAAGTTTCCCTCCAAGTCTTGTAGTCTAAGAAGTATTGAATTTGTGATGTAAATTCTCATTTGTTACATGAGAGTCTAAAAGTAGAAATAAGTGTTAGATGGGTATTAGGTCCAAAAGTTTTGTGGAAGTCAAATGAGGTTGAATCTTATCTCCAAGTTGTCTACGAAGGAGAGGTAAAATAGCCTAAGATAAGTTGAGATGATATATCAATCAAATTTAGATTGTCAAAATTCATAGTTGACTAATCATGGAACTCCTTAAAGTTGATGCATGTATAGGAATGTCGAATATCAACATAAGGATATAGGTAGAGGAATTTTAAAGATGTCATGGAGGAGTGAAGTTTTAAGTTGAAGGGTAACAATTTCATGTTGACTAATGATCAAGCTATGGTTTCAAGTATGGATAATAAGAATTTAAATCTCTTAAGAAATAAAAGGTCAAAATTATCATGGAATAGCATGTATTTTGGTTAATACATAATGTGAAATTGCTAGATCCAATAGTTAAGAAGCTTTGATGTTCGTGATTTAAATAGCAATATATTACACTGGAAACAAGGTTGTATGACTATAATCAATCATGAATGAAGACTGAATTTTGTTCCCTGAGCTCTATGGAATCTTAATAACTTCCTTATTATAATGTAATATTCAATGGATCAGATAATGTGATTTCAAATTGAATTCAGATATATCTCTAGTTCTTAACACTGGTATAGATGGAAGGGTTTCATAACCATTTCTTTGCTCTCGGCCCTAAAGTGAGGGTAATGAATACCCTCCTTTGATAACCAATAAAAATTAGCACCAATTATTTAGAAATTTTCTGCAATCATGTAATAAGAGGGGAATTCAATTACAAATCAAAGAAATTGGGAATTTGGGATATTGATAATTAGATGTTTTAAGAGTTATGGGTACAAGCGATTTATGTTCTCCTAAGAGCCTTAATGCTAAGGCTCACTTGATCTAATTTTAATAAATTTCTAATGTGATGAAATCTCCCCAAATTTGATAAGGAAAGTCTTCCCAAGCTAGGAGATTACATGATGCTTACAAAATTTTTAAAGCAATTGGAGATGTGCAAACAAAAGTTTGGGGTCACATAGCTATGAATTTTTTAGGACCGTGATAGAGCCTGTTTTTGTGGAATCTAAGCCGTATAAGAAGTCATAACTTAGAAAAAATGAAATCAAAATGATCTGAAATTCGGTAGGAAGGGTCGTGAGGAATTTTATGAGGTGGATTTTTAACGGTTTTTTCGAAATGAGTACTTTTTGAGTTATGAATGATGTTGTGTCTAGAGTTGTGATCTTACAAATTTAGTTTTATTTGATCTCTATGAAGGGAGGTAAAAGGGTGGAGATTATAACATGATGGATCCTTCTTCTTCTCAGGTATGATCCATGATCATTCTTCTATACTTCTATTTAAATTCCTAGAACAAAGCTAAAATAGAATTCTAAGTCTTCATGTTAAACTATACATGTTATGAGTATAAGGCACTTTAGGAGACCAAACCTGTAAGTAAGGTTGATGATGTATAATGGAAAAGGAATCATACCATGATATTTATAGCATGAATCATGTCCTAATACCTCTGCACAAGATAACTAGAGCAGCAATTAGATCACTTACATTAATTTTTCAAAGCATAAGAAGAAACCAGTCTTGAATGCAAACACGAGTCTTTGGAACTAGGCGTGAACTTGGGTCAGAGAATCAAGACTTTTATAGATGGTTCAGTGTTTTATAATATGCCAAACATGAATAAACTCAACCAAACCTACTCCTTATCCTAGACAATACAGTCTTAGAACAAAAAATGGTGAATGACCATTAGTAGTCTACAGAAAGAAATAAAGAAGAATGAAAGCATGAAACTAAGTAAGTTGTATCAAGGAAAAGAAAGGGTAAAATAGAGGTATATATTGGTCTCTTATATGCACATAGGACTATATCAATTGATATGGCTATGGATCTAATAATGAGAAGAGATATCTATCCTAATGCACTATCAAATTAGAATACAAGAGCATATTGTCATATGGAAAGTTGAGTCATATAGATCTATATCAAAGAAAACTCGTTAAAGCCTATAATGTATGCAAGTTATTGTTTTAAATAGGATAATTTTCATTAGGCTCGAGACACTAAAGAAGGAAAGTGGGTTGGAATAAGTAAACATAGCATGATTTTTTCTATCACAAATAGGTGTTGAGCTAAGAGTGGCATCAACTTGGCACTATGGTCTACACTATTAGCTTCTATTCAATTGTTGACATTTTTATTATTATCACGTTGATTTCACAAAAATTTTACACCCTAATTGATTTTATAATGTCATGGACGGTAAGTGCATGAAAATGGAGGGCCAAAAAGTGGATAAAATAAGGGAGAAATGAAAAAAAAGAAAAGAATAAGGGCAGGACATATTTTGGTTTGGTAATTACCAAACCATAACTCATACACATTTTAGGAAATGCGTACACATTTCCTTAAAATTTAAATTAAAAACCCAAGCCCATTCTCCATTTTTTATTTTCCTCAAACATGAATTTTGCTACAAACCATGCACTCGTGGTTCCTCTTCAACCCTTTTGCTCCAAAAAAAGTTTGCATATCTCATAGAAGGTTGCATTGAGCCAGATTCAACAATGTCACAAATCCAATTTATTTGTATGATACCCATATGACTTAATACCATTAATTGGTGCACATTGACCCTTTTAATATCTATGTTCATTAAATTCCAATACTTAAAGATCTTATCCTTCTTTATCTGCATTCATTCTCAGATGCAACTTGGAAGTTAAAAAAAAACATGTATGCTCATCCATTTCAATAGAGATCCACTTCTATTATAAACACAATCTCAATCACTTCTTAATTCGTTGGAAAATATGCATGACTAATATCGTGTTCATTGAACTGAGACTACTTTAACACAAAAATGCATAAAATATTTGCAAATTCCCACAACATTGTGGGTTTCCATTCCTTCTCCAATCAAAACTATTACATGCACTTATTATGCTCATCTGAGCTCCATTAGACCAAAATTACATACATAGCTTCCTATGAAGTCAAACTATATTCGAAAATAAAACTACCTAAAGCCAATTTTGGATTAGAACTGAGCTTGGCAAACTCCGTGACTTAAGGAACATAATTCTAATCTTGTAGTAAAAAGTAAACAACATTCACTAAACACACTTGGACTACTAACAACTTAGATTCATTCCAAAACTATGCTTAGTGCTTAAATTTGACTTATTTTCCTTATTGTGGCTTACATAATAAATTGCACTCGTGACATAATTGGAAATCTCATTTTACCATGACTATTTGAGATGTCTAAATAGACCTCATACACAAAATTAACACTCTAACCTATAAATTGACTCCTGAACAACTAAATAGTGTTGATGTTTCTACATAATATTCCCTAGGAGGGAAAAGATTTGAGCTCTTGCTCAAAGCATCTTTCTTTCGCCTCTTTCAATTCTTATGTGTTACTTCTTTATTGCCTTCTGGAATTGATATTTTTGTCTTTATGTTTCTCATTCTTGACTCTTTCATGATTTTGCATTCCCAAATGACAATGTTCATTTTTAATCTCTTTTTCTAACAATCCTGTACATTCACCAGATAGTGAAAATTTAGAAATAAAAATGTGAGGCATGATAGCCTCTTTTGTGTCTTCTTTCATCTTCCTTTGTCCTTCCCACTCATTCTTCATGACTGCATCATGGAATTCGTGTTCCAGAACTTGTTCTTTCCTAGAACTTTACATATTCTCCTTTCATAAATCCATGCAACAGTATTAGTTTTTTTTCATATAAAACATCATTTTGAAAGTTTACATCTTAATCAATTATGAAATCTCCAGTACCTGCTTCTATGGCTTTCTTGTTCTCCTCAGCAACTTGCTGCAACTTTACATTTAGAGTATCCTTATCACAAAAAATTTGTTCTTCATTTAGGACATTTGTGTGGCCTTTTATGCCATCATCCTGTATACCTGGATCATGCTCAGCAAAAATCACTTTTTCAATAATTTGTACTTCTTCCTGATTATACTCCATCCCTTCTTCCTCATCAAATATAGGAATGGAATGTCTCATTTCATATTCTTCATATATAGTTTTCATTGTTATTATTTCTTCTTCCATGAGGTCTTCCCTCATAACCTGCATTCTTCATCCACATCAAGAAAATTATCATTAAAATTATCAAAACAACATACTCTATAAAATTCTTCACCTGGAAGATTTTAATCTTGTCCAATATCTTCTTGGTTTTAGTTGTCATGAAACATTTCTCCTTAAAACAAATCAAATTAAATAGTACACCCATGTTCTTCTTCATGAGATATCTCTACCTCATCCATCTGTATATTACCTTCAAATGCTTCATTCTCATAACCAAATTCTTCAACATACTGCATATTTTCTACTATTTCTTCTATCATGGCTAATTTTTTCTTTATTTCCCTCTACAAATTTTCCTCTCTTTTTCTCTTCTTTGATTCTTAAATACCTCTCTAACAATTCTGAACAAATCTCCTTGCTCCATCTCTTCAATATTCTTCTCTAATTAGAGTCTCATCCAAGTTTTTTTTCAATCCCTAGCTTTTATTTTCCCTGTAAGAACCAGACTCATTGAGTACTACATTAGTATGCATCAATCATCAAAATAAAATATTCATCATATTAAATCATTCACACTTATATCAGGAAGCATATTTTGCTAGCAATGAAATCGATATAATTAGATACATCCTTTCAAATCTATGCACAAGTGTTTGATGTTAGTGTAGGTTATTATTTATCCTTTTATTTATTTATTAGGATAAATCTTGCACTTGTGTTAGCCCTACACTTGTTGGGTTAGCTTGTTTATGTGTACTAGTTATCTGGAGTTAGTTTACAAGTTATGTGGAGTTAGCTTTCCAATTGTATGGAGTTAGCTTACTAGTCTTGTGGAGTTAACTTAACTACCAGTATCAATTAGTGAGAGTTCTTTACCACTGATTTAGGTAGTAGTTGCACTTCCCCCCTCTTATAGGTACATATTTCTTATTGAGTAATTCAAGTCATTGTATTGTAATATATTGATCATTATGGATTATGATGGATTTCCATATATTGTACTTCAGCTCTTCTATCTTACAAATCTAATGTGGTGTGTTATTATCATCTGAGATCGCAGCTTGGAACAATTTAATTATCGTTCCTTTCATGGTATCAGAGTGGTATATGATTTAGACGTCCATCTATAAGTTTATTTGCAAAAAATGGTTTTTTATATTCATATATTTTGGAATTTGTTAGCACTTTGTTGCAACGTTCATTTTTACTCAAAATGGAGGGCTCTATTAGATTCAAAAGGTGGTAAAACCCCCAAAACAACTATAATTTTGGCTACTGAAGAAGACATTTTGTTTTTGAGTTTTTTTTAGTTTTATAGAGACAAAAATTGATACGTACAAATATGCTTGGAAATTTGCGTCAAGGGAAGAAATATTTGTCAAGGAAGTAGAAAATCCAGAAAAATAATTTCTAGGTTTTTCTGAGTTTTTTGCGTTCGCTTCTGGGATTTTTTCTTCCGCTTTGCAGCATTCCTATTTGGCAAGAATCTGGACATCTTCAAAATTCATGCTTGGGGAAATCTTTACCAAGGAAGTAGAAAATCCAGAAAAACGGTTTCTGGGTATTTTGCATTTGATAATGGGTTTTTTTCTTCAACTTCTTAGAATTTTTGTTTAACGGGGAAGAGGAAATCTTTGATATCCGTGCCAAAGGGAAATCAGTGTCGAGGAGGCGTAGAATTCTGGGAATTTTATTTTGACGAATACTACAGCAATGACAGTTCTCAGGTTTCACCCAAAAATCCCATAAACAATAATCTGTCCCATCTGAATCGCCAAGGAATTTCCAATCCCAATGTATATTTTTATATTAAATTACCACGTGATCGCCATGCCTGGGATTTGAAAACATTAATGTATCGCCAAGAAATTGATGCACAGGGATTTGAAAACATTAATGTTTCACCAAGAAATTGATGCACAACAATTTGAAAACATTAATGTTTCACCAAGAAATCAATGCACGTCGGGATTTGAAAACATTAATGTTTCACCAAGAAATTGATGCGCCAGGATTTGAAAACATTAATGTTTTGCCAAGAAATCTACGGAACCTTATTTGGCCAAGAAAACATTCCTGAAATTTTCCCGATATATACACAGAGGTGATGTTCTCCCCGAATTTTCCAATTTGTGTATTTGCGAAGTAGTAGAAAGGGATTTAGCGAATCACATATTGCAATTTGCTTACAAAATTTCAAATAAATCCAGGTCTTTCCAGTGCACCTGGCTAGTGCGTTGCAGTTTACATCCTAGAAGCACTTACTGCAGGTGAGTCCTCAGTCTATTTGAGACCTGTTTTCTTGTCATGTCGCATTGCTTTATCTGCGATTCCACCTTTGTAAGTTATTACAAAGCCTGAACATCCTCATCCTCATAACCACTATGATTTTTTATGTCATCTAGAATAGTCCTCCGCTTGCAGAGAATCATAACTAGTATTCCTATCTTAGATACATCTAGATTCTACGTTTTATACATATATATATATATATATATATATATATAATATATATATATATATATATATAATTTAAAATCACTTCATACATCTCCATTTAAGCTACTTGCTATGTATATTCCTTGCTTTATCAATGTATCTTCTTTGAATATTTTTGTTAATGTTCTCTCTTCTGCAGTGTGTGTGTGTTGTGTGTGTATATATATATAATTTAAAATCACTTCATACATCTCCACGATTGCTCTGTATATTCCTTGCTTTATCACTTTCTTCATTTATGTTCTCTCTTCTTCATATTGTGGTTTGACCAATACCATGACCGTTTTTCACTGTCCGCTGACACTGCCTCATCCCACAACGGACCCGAAGGATATATAAAATGTGGTACATTCCGCAGGTTTCACGTTCGCCAGGGGCATTTCCTTGGGAGACTGACAGAATGGTGATGCGTGGCATAGATAATATTTTTATCAAACAATGTCTTGTACAATACATTTACATTGATAATATTTTGAGCAACAAAACTCACTAGGACTTGAATTCACTTGTTTCTTGTACAAATTTTCACTCATGCATAAGGTTGTGCATTTGGTAATCAAACATTTATAAAAACAAGTAATATTTAAATGACCAGTTTATAAAATAAATAAGGGTATTGAGAATAAACTACCAAATTCCAAACATGATTTACAAGCAAGCAAAAGCTAAAAGAGAATATCACTCTTTTGAAAATAGAAAGAGTAAGGTAATTTCTTATTTTCTAGAGATTTATCCTTTTTCCTAGTGATTTTTTGCATAATTTGTGTGAATGAAATGCAATTTTTTTAATATAGAAAATAGAAAGCTAGCAAGCATGCATTTTGTTGCTCTAATTATTATTTAATTTTTATTTATTAAAATAAATTTAACAAAATATAAAAAGTAAATTAGTAGCCAACATACAATTTACATGACAAGTGATTTTTTTAGTTAGCCCTTCTAATGAAAATTTATAATATTTTAATGTCTTTTAGTATTGAAGTGTAATTTTAAATTTCAACATTTTTTTGAAGTGTAAATTTTAAATTTCAACAACATGTCTATAATATTTAATATAAAGGAAAAACATCAACATCCGGGGATATTTTTAATTTCTGCATCCTTCAAGTTTCTTGAACTCATTTTCCAAGTAGGAACACGACAATATACAAAGAATACCCTTATCATGATTGTATCATATGTGAAACATCATATCAAAGCATTCAAGCTTCTCTCAAGAATAATGATACTTTAGTTGGCTTTGACACATTGACATTTCATTGTCAAGCCAAAGAACCCTGCATACATTCTCAACCTTGAATTCACAGTTTCATACCACAACGAGTCATAGATGGAAGACCATATATTATGTCTCAGCTCCTTTGAAATGATGAACACTCTTGGTAATTGGATTATGACAGACCTCATACCTCTGATGAATCAATAATTTCTTCATGAGAAGATGCACACCTTATTTGGCTTGATGACAACATTTAGAACCTCTATACAACAGGACAAACCTCTATACATTATGACAGAGCTCGGTCATCGAGACTCCTTCATTAATCAACTAAAGACAGATCATACCTTGGATGAATCAATGAACTTAGAGTCCTTCACGAGCAGATACATACTATACTTTGATTTCAAACTGAGCACAGACCCTGAGATCACCTATTTCATGTTTGATTAGCTACAACAGAGACTTCTTATCACTAGAGTGTCTTATCATTAGAGTGTCTTTGGTTGCTCAACAAATCTTTTAAAATTTTAAATTGCTTGTTCTCTTCTCAAACCTCTGATACATCTTCAGTTTTCTTGATGTATGCTCTAATTCTTATTATACTAATGTAACACTCTTGCAAAAAGTAGTACATGTTAAGTGACACAACATAATTTTTCTTTATACATATTTCTCATGTTGAGATGTCTGTGCACATATCAATATCATTTAGTCTAACATGTTGTATCTTTTTTTCTTTCAATTCTATAGGATTCACTGATTCAGAAAAATGGCACCTAAAAAGGGAAGCTCAGCCTCAGGAAAAAATGTTATTCCAACCCCTCCTAGTAGTGGTACTGGCCTTCGAAAAATAACATCTTATTTTGAGAAACCATCTAAGGAAACCCATCCTTCTCCAGTAGGACCATCACAATCAAGGGATAATGATTACATTCAAAATGAAACTCAAAATGAGAATGTGTTCATTTTTTATTTTCCTGATGTTGTCAATGACAACAACAATGAAATGCCTCCCCTTGAAGACATTCCATTGAATGATGTTGAGTTTGACATTGTACCACCTGCCCAATTGAATGAAGATGACACTGCATCACCTGTCAGTGCCCAAGTGAATGTTGAAGGTGAAAATTCTGGTAGTGGCAGTCAACGAAGTATAAATTCCACCAAGGCAAATACTCAGCGGACACCTATTTCTGGAAGAAAGAGAAAGGAAAGAAAATGGGACTTGGGAAGGAGTTTCAAGTTAGAGTGGGTTTCTAAGTTTCCATTTATTGAACCTGTTGAAAATGAGAATAAATTTGAACCTCCCAAAGAATGCAAATGTACAATCTGTAGCTGGAGATTGGGTAGGGACAAGACAATGCAACTTAAGTTGGATACTATTGAGAAGCATGTAGGAAAGATATATGAAAAGATAATTGTAGATGGTGTTGAGAAGAATGTTGCCAGATGGAAAAATGCAGATGATTGTTTGCATATTAGGTATGAAAAATAATTTGAAGAGCACAAGAGAAATGAAAGAATAGTTGCAGCAAATGGAGGGACAATTACCTCTCAATTCAACAAGATCGTTCAAAACAGTCTTTTGGGTAAAACAGTTCAGCTAGCTACTGTTTTTCACATTTTGAAAAGAGGTCGTCCTATAACAGATTTTCCTGAACAAAAGAAGATGTTGTCTTTCCTTGGTGTCCCACACTTTCCTCATTCTCACTGGTCAGAAAGTAGTGGTTGGGATTGGGAAAAATGCCTAGCTATGGTTGAGAAAGAAGACTTGAAAGAGAAACTGAAGTCTGCACGATACATATCTTTGTCTATTGATGAGGTTACAACAGTAGATAATACTGCTTGGGTCTGTATGCATGTGTATATTGTCAAGAATTCTATGAGACAACCTCACTTACTTTCCATTCACAAGATGAGAGAGAACTCCAATGCTGAAAACCTTTGTGAGTTGGTGATAAATTTTTTGAAGGAGATCGGTGACATGGATGATGTTGCAATTACATCAAAGCTGGTATGTGTCAGGGCAGATGGGGCATCTGTAATGCAAGGTCATCATAATGGCCTGTGTGTAAGACTCCAAACATCTCATTTCCCTTATATGATTTTCATTCATTGTATGGCTCATAGAATGAACCTAGCTTACAGAATAGTTGGCAAATTTAAACCTGTAGCAAAATTTTGAAGACCTTGTTCGAGAGGTGCATGCTTATTTCTGATGTAGTCCTAAAAGGTTCATGGAATTCCAAATATTTGTAAAAGGACTAAAAATGGGCATAAACTGTTAAAATATGTTCGACACAGGTGGATCTCATTGTACCAACCAGTTCATAGGGTGTACGAAGAGTATCAATCCTTATTAGGAGTGATGTGGCAAAATCACATGGAAGTGGACAAGGCCTAGGATTTGATACATCATTTGATTGATATAGAGTCATTTTTGATGTTGTGTGGTCTCCTTCCCATGTTGGAATAAATGCATCATTTAATTAAACAAGCATAGGAAATAACTATCTATATTGTTGATTTTTCTAGTTTGAGGAAACGAGTTTGTATGACAATAGAATATTTGTATCTCAATGAAACTACTTTTACAGGTCCAACATTTGATGGTTGGAATGATTTGATAAAGATTGGAAATGCAAGTAGCTTTCTGAAGCTCAACTTGTTTGGGGAAGTATGTGCTTCTATATGTGGATATGAGATACTGATGTACATGTTTAAAGTAGTAGTCGGTAAGGTTGAGGAGGTAAAAGATCACAAGGATGTTGTTTGATAACATTGTATCATCAACAAGGGTGAGGTTAAGAGAAATTGTAGTGTCCCTACTAGAAGAAATAAGGGACTGATTTAGAAGGGATGTTTTACTTGAAGCAATGGCTATAGTAAATCTGACCTTTTGGAATCCTGTCCAAAATGAAAGACATATGTAGGAAGACTACTTTAAGAGGTTGACTACATTGATTCAACATTTTTGTAATCCTGTTGATATCAATGGAATGAATATTGCAGGTATTTTAAGCAAGGATAGTTTGAGTGCTCAATCTCATGAATTCGCCACTAGAATGATTCAACAATTCAAATATTTGGATAATCCCTTATAGTGTGGAGAAATAACCCGACTATGGAAAAACGTTGGGGTGAGTACTATTTTACAGCAAACCATGTTTGAGTTTTTCTCATTGGATGATCTATGTCAAACAATGATTTTGGGTTCAGTTGAAGATGAGAGAATTTTCAGTGCCTTGGCCTTTATAAAGTCAAAATTGTGAAACAAGCTTGACAAAAATTTGGAAAATTGTTTGAGAATTTATACATCACAATACAAAGTGGATAACTTTCCCTACGACGGGGCTCTGTAGTATGGAAGTCGGTTACTGAAACGAGAGGGGCTGAAAATAATGGAAAAAATACAGCAGACAACTCTATTGCATTAGTTGACTGTCAAGAAAGAGAGAGTCAATCTCAGAGATCTAGTGAATCAAATGATAGAGATGGTCTAGGTCCATTAAGTTGGAAGCTTCCATTGGTGGATATCCCATGTTATAGATGTTCATATAATAATTAATATATTCAAATATTCATTATATTGTTCTGAATCTCAAACAAGTATTATCAATCACCCCAAACATGTGCCTAAAGGTAATCATATTGATTCCATTTCCATTTTGATTGCAGAAACATTACAAAGTCGTGTTTTAATAAGTATTTAATATATTTCACATACAATATTGTTGATCTCTTTTATAGAAAGCATACACCACGGCTAGTTGGCTATTAAATCACAATGCATTTACATTATTATATACTTTAGGCATATAAGATTTGTGGTTCTTAATTCTGAGATAGAATAAGTGGCTTTGCTTGAATCATTACTGAAATGAAAATTTAAAAATAACACTATTCCTCATTCAACTTGCTTGAGACATGCCTTGTATGAAAAAATTGAAGATTTTCATTATAACAAATGGAAAAAATTTCAAAATGGATCTAAATACACTAAAAAGTAAATCTATGCACATATATATTCAACTTGTGCACCTCTTTGTAAAAAATTTCTTCAACCACAAGCAACCTAAATATCACATGTTTATTAATACAATAAACATAAAGATAACTTTAGTCTATTAATAAGACAATTTACTATTTTTATCCATGACCATGATTTCCTCCCAAATAATAGAAACAACAAAACCAAACTGCCACTTCAACTTGGAATCAGGCTCCACAACTTTAAAAAATCATATCATCTTCTATAACATGCTCCACTCTTCATCTATTAGAATTGTAATTTCTTGTAAAATTAGAATTACTGACATGTAACTTTGGTAGCAATTCATAACTGATAGCGTAGATTTCCTTTACTGTTGAATGCAAACTTACTGACAAGGTTATCAATGGTTTAACAAATTCAAAAACATTTTTCTCATCTAGCTTCTCAGGAATTCAATCCTTCTCTTGAGTCATTTTTTCTTTCATCTTCTTCTAGAATGCATCCTTCTTAATGAATTGGCATGTATTGTCAAAGGGAATTAGCAAACCAAGCATTTTGAACTCATGTACCTTTCCATACAGCTCCTGTAACATTCTTTAACACTTATTCAGCAATTCATGTTCTTTTCCCATCATCACACACTTCTGAATGATAGATGATACCTTTATTAAGGCATAAAAACCTGTTATGAATTCCTCTGGATGTTAGTTTCGTGTCACTGAATTTATAGATAGCTTCTAAAATTTTATTTGTTGTATCCTCTCTTAAAGCCATCACTTTTCTCTACTTGTTACGTTTTCACGGATCTTATCAAATATTCTCTGTAGATCAGTCATGAATTCAAAAAATCTAATAAAATCATCATTTTTTTGGTTTATTTGCCCCCAAACATTATCCATCATATTAGTCACATTTCAAGGGTATGTAATTCACTAAAGGTTGGAACCTCCTTCAAGCTTCCTCAAATGTTATCATCTAATGAATTCCACTTTTATATTCATGCACAGGGAATTCTGGTTACAGATGACAACAAGGGGTACAAAGTGATTCAAGCATGCGCTAATAGATTTGGATTTAATGTAGGAAAATGGTGCTATAGAAATTTATGATTCTTCTACGGGGACTTCGAGGATTGTGGCACGATTGAGAGATTGTTTCCTCTATGGACCTACTGTATTCAGCAACAATTTTTATCTTCTTACTATCATATGAACCTATGTTAGGTGCGATAATTTATAGCACTCAATATTATGCTACTGTGCATTTTTTTTGTTGCCTATAAGATATGACAGAGACCATTTCCCTCACTATAGACCAAGGTTTATTGTATCTGAAGAGAGGGTGCTACTTGCAGCACCAATTGTAGATGGGGAACATTTAAAGGACATAATTGTGTTTGAGCTCAAGCTTGATTTTGGAAGGAGGAGAGAAAATGTTTTGGTCTTGAAAAATAAATTGCAAGGATTCCCCACGTAATGTGTCAGTGTATTTCTGCGAGGAAATGGATATTCTTATTTAATTGCACAGCGGTGGGAGTGTTCTTATGTTTCAGAAAGATGTTTTCCAAAAATATCCTCATCCTTTGTTTTCATTTAAAGCAAGGATCTTGGTCGTGGCTATCAGAATATATAAACACAACTGGCATCTGTTATAAACAGTGGCATCGCCTTTGAGCCCAAGCTGATTTAAGACAACTACAGATTTGTTTCCTATAAAAACCTTACAAATTTGTAACAGCTTTTCTTACTTTTACTGTTATGGACTATCTTCTAAAATCAAAGCATCCAAAAAATGAAAAGTTTATATATTTAAGGCATGTTTATTCTCTATTGGAAACTAATTTTTCTCTTTTAGTGGCATGATTTTCGGTTCGTGTGTTTTTGGCATGTTTTTAGAATTTTTGAATTCTATTGCTTTCCATAGTTACATGCAAAGGTATACTCAGCACTCATCTTTATCCCTATTCCCATGCATGTGGTGCTCATTGTGCATTTGAATATGACCATTTGGCATCTTTATTCGATTCAATCATCGATTATTAAAATGATTTGTTGTTGTTGTGATTAACGATGAGAATTACACCAAGACCCTGTAAATGCATGTGATTTTTCATTTTAGACATAGTAATTTAGGCCCCCATACTATTTTTCATTATTTATCAAAATAAAATAGCTTTGATAGGATTTGCCATATTGTGGCCTTGTTAAAAGGTATTGTGGCTTCATCATCACATTTGAAGGAGACGTCCTTTTTGAGGAGATGATGAAATGGTTGATAGCGGTCAGAAAGTTGTGAAATAAACTGAAAAATAGATTGCAAATCACTTTTCAAACTTCAAAGTTGATGGAGATTAGTAGGTAGATGCATTTCGAGAATAGCCTTTACTTTAGCAGGATCGAATTTTATGCCACGCAAAAAAATGATGAAACTAAGGAGCTTTCCTGAAAGCATCACGAAGACACACTTCTTCGGTTGAAGGTGAACACAATACTTGATGAGGTGGTCAAAGATGACCTTAAGAAATGTCATTGTGTTCGGCCCGATGTTTAGATTTGGCAAGAAGGTCATCTACGTAATATTCCAATATGTGATGCATTATATCATGGAAGATATAAGTCATGGCTCGTTGATATGTAGCACCAGTGTTTTTAAGGCCAAAATGCATGACTCGATAGCAAAAGGTCCCCCAAGGAGTGATGAAGGTAGTTTTGTGTTGATCTTCTGCAGCGAGTAATATTTTATTATAACCGGAGAAACTGTCTATGAGTGAGAGCATCTCATGGTCGGCGGTGAGATCAACCAGTTGGTCAATCCCTGGTAGAGGAAAGTCGTATTTGGGGCAAGCTAAGCTGAGGTTGCAGAAATCCATTGCAAATGCGGAGTCCCTTGTCACTTTTGTGACGGGAACAATACTAGAAATCCATTGGGTATAATCAATAGGTAGGATGAAGGAAACTGAGAGAAGGCGTTGAAGTTCTTCTTTGACGAGGAGAGCAATGCGAGGATGCATTTTCCACAGCTTTTGTTTTACGGGTTTGGCATCAAGGATGGTTACAATATTTTGGACCACAATGTTTGGGTCAATACCGGGTATATCAACGTAGGACCAAGCAAAAGCATTGCTATGGCCCCAGAGGAAAGAAGTAAAAGCTTAATGTTCAGCAACATCTAAAGATTGACCTATCTTTAAAATGTGCGGGTCATCTCGAGTGTTAATGTTGATTTCGATAGTCAATTCATTCAACATGGTTTGTGTCTCAGAAGGCAATGACTGGTGAATACAAGAATCTTCCGCGCCAAGGTAGGTGAGGATAAACTCATCATCCTGACATTGAACGACGTTGATAGAAGGTGTATCATCATTGATCATATCAAGATACAGGAAGGGAAAAGAAGAAGGGGCCCCGCCATCGCGTAGATAAGGCAGAGGTCCTAGGGAAATTGTGTTCATGAAAAAAAAAGTTAGGAGGAATAGATTCAGGATATATGGATTCCGTGGTGTGAATGTGGTGACGTTGGTGAATGGGGTGGAGAAGGTTTATCGTCCTCAATGAGGTTGATGCAGGCCTTCTTGGAAGATGGTGCAGTAAATCCAATGTCACTGTGATCTTTGTGTTTTATGGGTGGTACATGGGATGACGGTATGACGACCTTATTCGTAAAAACCGAATCCAAATCCTTTCCATGCGTAGCAGTGAAGGAAAGTGTGGGGAAAAGTGGCAGTTAGTGAGATATTGGAGGTCAAATGAAAATGGTCATGTTTGGGATGTCGGTTCGGTGAATAGGTGGTAGTATCAAGTCCCCCATATGTTAAGTTAGTGCGAAGGTGGGGAGGACCATAAGGGAAAACCTCTCCTATGTGATAGTGATAACACAGATGTTGGCATAGGTTTCCATACTCTTTCAGAGTGAGGAATGTGTTAATATTGTAGAGGCACTACTCCCCCAGAGTGAGGCGTTGAAAAAACACCTTCTAAGGGATCAGTAGTAGATATGTGGGTTAGTGAGGATAGATGAACTACTAGGTGATTGGGCAAGAGGGGTATTAGCTGGTTGGAAAGTAGATGGGCTAGCTGCAAAGGCTGTGGCAGCAGTAGGAATAGAAGAGTTAGGTGTGGGAGAGGTGGCAGCAGCATTGGTGGATGGGGTTGTGGGTGAAGGAGAATTGGGGGTAGTGGCAGATGCCTTAACTAGTACAAGGACATCATTAGGTCGGTACAACATGTTACAGGTTTTGAATGGTGATAGGTTGGCTAGGATAGTATAGTTATGCCCTTCATGTTAAAATTTTACACAGCGGTGTAAAGTTAAAGGGACACAACTAATGATGTGAATCTAAGGTCAGTCTAGCAATAGGTTATATTGGAACTCCCCCTCTAAGACGTAGAATAATTTTGGGACAGTGCGAGGGCCTACGTGAACGTGAAGAATAATGGTGCCAAGGGTGGAGGTGATGGCATCATTGAAGGAGCGCAGCATAACTGGGTTATTATGAATACAATTTGAAGGGATGCGCATTTGATTATACGTATGGGAGGAGATGATGTTGATGCCAGCACCACCATCAATCATAATGTGTCATATGTGTATGTTATCGATATCAAAAGAGATGAAAAGGGCGGGATTAGGGTCATCTGACTGGAGAGATACAATCTCCTCATCAGAGAAATAGAGGGCGGAAACTTGATGAGTGGGTGTGGGGATAGAAGAAGGAGATGATTTGGTAAGTGAGGCCACATGGTGAGGGGTGATAATAGAGGCCACTGGTGTGGGGTCGTTTGGTAAAACCTCGATGGATTGTAAAATTTCCAAAGAGCTTGTCTATGAGATTCAGAAGTTTAGAAGAGATCGTACAAAGACATTTTTAGGGGGGATTGGTGTAATTGTTTTATAATTGTACAATGGGTAACCCCGTTAAAAATAGGGTATGTGGGTCCTCGAATGGTGATTTTGGGTGCGGGTGCAGAGGGTATATTGGGCATGAGGTTGGTTAATGGGCTAGCTATTTTTTCTTTTCCTTTGTCCTTTTGGGCACAGGTGGCAACTCAAACCATGTTAATCTGAGGGAAGGAGGTAGATGGAGAAGGTATGTCATGAGTAGTGTAATGGCATGATGGGTAAAAACCTAAAGCAGGGTAAGAACCTTACGAAATGAGTAGGGCACACTGGCATTTGGGCGGTGGTTTGGCCAAATCTCTTATACGGACCATGTTGATCTCAAATTTTGGAGGTGGAAAAAAAGGTTGTGGGGGTAGAGATGCAGGTTTTTGAAGAAACAAGGGACAATGATGTGTGGTGACATGTGAAGGTGGAACATAGTCCTCATCAAGTAGATCACTGTCGTCGAAATTTGCATCAAGAGGACATAATTGTAGAAGAATGGTTTTTAGAGCCTTACAACCTTCTACATCATGTCCTGGCACATGATGGTAGGCACAAATTTTAGTTTCATCAAACCCTTTTGGTTTGGGTTTGAGGGGGTCGTAAGGTCGAAGTGGCGCTAATGTGATGACTGAGGTCTCTAAGAGGTTGGATAGAATGTTGGCGTATGACCCTGCCAATGGATCACAATGGGAAGTGAGTGTGGATCTGGGTAATGGTGAGGATGATTGAGAGGAAGAGGCGTTATAAATTGTTCAACAGATCGCGAATTATCTTGTTGTGAAAAATCTATTACAGTTACTGATTATTAACCTCTTATCTTGTAAGATTATTTGATCAACAAATATTGGAAAATAACACAACTGTAACTTCACAAATACAAACACATAAGAAATACCCAACAAGGTGAACACAATATTTTTGGACAATTGTCCCTGGAAAAACCCCGTAGGGAAAACCAGTACTCCAGATGAGAAATATATTAAACTTCAGCAAATCAAGAGATACAAATACTGCTTGCCTCTTACTGGCAGAGCTCCGACAATCTCCTAATCCTCCTGCTGATATTCCTCCACTGCTATCTCCAATGCTATCACTGCGCCCTTGCTAACACTGCAAGACTACTTGCTAACACTGCAAGTTTCTCTCAAAACTTTCTTGTTACAAATGACCCCAATGACCCCCTTATATACTACTCTCGTTGAAAATCAATGGCTGAGATTAATACAAATGAACGGCTGAGATTAAGACAACTCAATAACCATAACAACCTTGGTATGAGGTGTCACCTAAAAGGAGTCAATATTAGATAACAATTGTTCTTATCCTAACAATATTTGTTTGACAAAAACAACTATTTCTCTAAATTCTAGGCTGTCCAAATAACAATTGGATGAGGACAAATAGCTGTCCAAGCTACAAACTACTAAGATTAACACTTGTAATCTCTGGTATCTCTGGGCTTCTACTTAGACCAATGTACACAACTAATCTGATGTAAAGTACCCAACTCTCGCGAATAAACTTCCACTTCACATCTATGACATATCAGAACTGCGAATTCATTGTTGATGAAGATCTTTGCACGCCAGATCGTGTTTCTTTTCTGTAGCTTCAAGATCCGTTTCTTACAAATTAATTCTCATTACAACAATATAATACCATATGTAATTAAACGACCACTTCAAAACTCAAAACCTCCAAGATCATCTTCACGCACTGATACATTTGGTGCAGCCTAGCTCAGCTAAAAAAACCTCTGCACAAATCCAATTTCTTTATATGATACCCAGATGACTTGATACCATTAATTGGTGCGCAATGACCCTTTTAATATCTCTGTTCATTAAATTCCAATATTCAAATATCCGATCCTTATTTATCCGCATTCATTCTCATATGCAACTTGGAAGTAAAATATTAAAAAAACATGCATGCTCAATCGTTTTAATAGAACTCCACTTCTATTGTAAACATAATCTCAATCACTTCTTAATTCGTTGGAAAACATGCACGACTAATAACTTGTTCGCTTAACTGAGATTAATTTTACACATAAATGCATAAAATATTAACAAATTCCCACAAGAGTGTGGGTTTCCATTCCTTCTCCAATCAAAACTATGACATGCACTTATTATGCTCATCCGAGCTCCACTATACCAAAATTACATACATAACTTCATATGAAGTCAAACTATATTAAAAAAACTACCTAAAGCCAATTTTGGATTAGAATTGAACTTGGCAAACTCCATGATTTAAGGAACATAATTCTAATCTTGGAGTAACAAGCAAACAACCTTCACTAAACACACCTAAACTTCCAACAACTCAAATTCGTTCCACAATTATGCTTAGTGCTTAAATTTGACTTATTTGCCTTATTATGGCTTACATAATAAATTGCACTCATGACATAATTTGAAATCTCACTTTACCATGACTATCCTAGATGTCTAAATAGACCTCATATATAAAATTAACACTCCCATCTATAAATTGACTCCTGAACAACTAAATAGTGTTGATGCTCATGCATCATCACATCGGAGAAGAGATAGGGAAAATTATTTACTTTCAATTGAAATAAAATTTAGTAATTTTTTTCAATATTTTTATTGTATATTTTAATAAAATACATGTTTTTTATGATTCTTACAGTTCCTCCACAACCAGAACAAAATCCTACAGATATTCATAGCCCTCCTACAATCGTACATCCTTCAGGTAGTCAAGAGGATTTAGTTTCCCATATAGTGTAGATTATGGTTGAAATTCAAGAACTGATTAAATTAATAAGGGATTTCCATTCCGCAAACCCCCACCATGCCTCGCTTAAAAACACAATGGAGGTATTGTTGGCTTAGGTTGACACAACAATGAGTCAAATTAATCAATGCACATTATATAGAGAGTCTTGTAGATCATATTATTCTAATAAATTATCATATGTAGATGTAAAACAAAAAAATAACAAAATATCTCATTTTTGCATTATTCACTGACCCTAGAATAAATTTTCCAATTTTGTTGTCATGCAAACACTTTCCAATCCACTGGTGCGACAACATTTTGATATTAAAAAAAATTACAACTGATGATGAATGGTATTTGATATACCACCTTGCAATAACAATGAGGTTCCATTATACTTTTTGAGGAAACTCTATTATGAGTTTATCCTTAATGATATCCCCAACTATTTTGACTAGACCGCCAGTTTTAGGGCCGAGGAAAAGGCTTTGCACATGATAGACCAGGTGCGCATTGTGTTTGTATTCAGCATGCTAGAGTCCCCATCCAAAAGCTCCCTCATCTTGAGATGGTCCCTACAGTAGTAAAGGAGACAATAGACATTGACACATTGCATGCACTTTAGGTGCTCTCTGATACCCTTTTCTAACATACGAGGGAGGTTTCATAAATCGATGTTGTGGAGGTTGACAAAGGATTCCTCTAGGTATTAGTATCATGAGGCCACATATTTACACATATTTTGGTATTATATGTATTGGACACAATGAGGATGATGTTTTCATGCAGACTGGGTGGTACACATGATGATGTGGCTATCTCTGACATTTTTGTAAGTGATACATTTGGATTGCAGACATCAATGACATCTTCACAGGTATTTTTATTTTTTATTACATGTTACAAAAAAATCTGAGTATAATTTGTATGTATGTATGTATATATACATACATACATATATATACATGGGTGTGTGTGTGTTAAATTTTCAAAATAATTATATATGAACTTAGTCAAATTTATTAATTTACACACACACACACACACACACCCACACACACACACACACACACACACACACCACACACACACACCTCACCACACACATCACACACACACACACACACACACACAAATACAAACACACATATGTACATGAATGCATTAATATTACAATGTGTAAGAGAAAATTCATCATCCCAACCACGGGGTACGAGCACCATGCCAATGTACACATTCACAGAGGTAATTTAGAATGTTAAATTTATAAATTCACATATGTAAATATATATACATATATATATATATATATATATATATATATATATATATATATATATAGTTCACTCAAATATGTGTATATGTGTATGTTCTTATGTGTGTGTATATTATATGCTTAACTAACTTAACGTGATATATTATTTATAAATTTTCTCACCAAAAAAGACACTTCACCATCTCTGTGAGGTGTAGACAAAGGTGTTGCCAGCATGATTTCATCTTCACTATGAGTTCAAAAAATATCTTAAGCATCTGAAGGTTGTATTGGGGATTCTTGAAACTATTGGAAGTAATTTAGGAATATCAAGGAAAGGTTTTATCATTCAGTGAAAATATGCTCAACGAGTTTCCTACATGTATGGAAAAAACACTCTAATGGTGAATCCTAACTTCTCCAATTAATTTTGGGATCTCCACATGGAGTTAAGAGGAAAATGAGTAGGAATCAAAAATCTATGAGAATTCTCTACACGTGGGGAACATCAATTTTGATTTAAGGTGTGATGGATTATTGGAACATTCCAAATAGTGCATCTTAAACTTGTTCCATTGATCTTAGAATTTGTTTCGGAGTCAAAATCATAGAATATTTGACCCCAAAACATCACCCTAAGCCTCCAAGGTGGAAAAAACAAGTTCCTTAGCTATTTCTGGACATCTAGTGCAAATATGCCTTTCCATTCTTGGCTAGGGCACACTTTTCACTTCCTTGTGTCCCATTTTCCCCTTGGGACAAGGGGACAAGAGGGACATGAGGGACATAAAAGTGTGCCCTCGTCCTCCTCCCCAAGGTGCACTTTTGTGTCACATGTGTTCCAATTGGTCCATTTGTCCCAATTGCCCCATAGTGAAAAGGGGATAAGAAGGGAACAAAAGTACACCTGCACTCCCTCGCCATGGGCACACTTTTGTGTCCCAGTTTTCTCCAATTGTTCCCTCTATCCCTAGGGGGACAAGGGGGACAATAAAGTGTACCACATGCAAAGTTGGAGTTCCTCGACCCCATGCAACCTCACCCAGCTCTACAATTGTTTTTCATAGCCCCTTTATCTCATATACCTCTCCACCCATGTTGCCACTTGTCACAATATTTTTCCAAGTCACACTCATGTGTCCCAATTTTTCTAATTGTCCCAATTTTACCATATTTCAACCATATTTAAAACCAGCATTAACCCAAGTTCAAAGCATGATTAACAAGGTGATTTAAAAGTTCATTAAAATGTATTTACAACTCAATATTTCCACACAGGTCACCATTCCTTCACAGGATGGTGCTGAAACACCATGATAAACTCCAGTTTTTACCAGAGGTGCTACTAAAATTTTCTCATACATCCATAGCTACTGAAAATGAATATTTTCTCATATCTTTCCAACCAAGAATCTGATCATTATGAAACTTTTCCAGAATATCCCTCTCCAAAATGCCTTTGGGAAGATTGCAGTTGTAAATCCATTGATTCCCTAGCTATTTTCTGACATATAACTAAAATTAGGAACCCTAAAAAATTATTTTTCGATTTCTGAGAGATTCAACAGATGGAAAATGGTGAAATTCGGAATAAAAATCCTGGTGCAAAACAAAACATTTTGACAACGATTTTGTTGCAATCTAACACTGGTAAGTCCATTTTCTAAAAATAGTAAGTGATTCGAACAATATGTTAATGAAAATAGTAATTTTCCCAAATTGAAAAATTTTCAACATTCGAGATATCTTATAAAAGTAAGAAACATAAAAAATGGTTATTTGGGAAACTTTCTAAAATAACAATGTTTGGGAAAAACGAGTATCTAAAAATAGTAGATTTCTAAAAATAGAAAATTATCATCAGTGGAAATAACCTAAGTGAGTTAGGAACTTTATAGGCCAAAATTTGTGCAAAGATTCTAAAAATAGCAATTCCAACCCTACCTGCTAAAAATAGTAATTTCTGACCCTACCTGCTAAAACTAGAAAGTTCCAAATTTCGGTGTAAAAATTTTTTGGTACCTTTGTTTTCACTCATCTTGGTGCTTTTTGGAAAGATTAATTTAAAATACTTAGGTATTGATCTTATTTCAACCCTACTTACCAAGTATCCAAGTGTAGGAGACAGTGATGTCACTCACATGGACCTTAAAGACCTAAAAGATAGGATGCTTACAGGACTTGGAGAGCCCATAGAAGAGAAACTCTTTTCGATTGGATTGTTTACAAAAAGAGGTCATCCATAATATTTTTAAATTATAAAATTGGTCCTAACATGTTTACAACACCATGAACCTAATTTCGGGATAGTGCGAGTAGATGACAACTCAGTTCTTACATTGCTTAGTCCTAAGGGTATTTGTAGTCACAAAATCACACACTTGCTATTATTATTATACCGCCAAGTATGTTGTTTTAAATATGGATCTTGCGTAATAAAATTATTCACCCATCCCCTAGTCCTATCTTCAGTTAGTTAGTCATTGTTGTCACTTGTCTTGCATAGTGGTTAGTTATTTTCATAGTTCTCGTCATCTCACAGGGAGTGTTAGGTGTCGTTATTAGCTTGTTTTTCATCTCTAGTATTTGACTAGGGCACCTAGGGAGGGATTGGGGTGCCCATGGGCACCCCGGTCCTTATTTTTAGGCGCCCTAGTCCCAGTTGCACTTATTTCTAATTTAGAGTTTTGAGGTTGGTCCTTTTGATTTTCCCTCCCATTCCCCTCGGTACTAGTCGACATGTCAGGTCATTAGTGTCGAAATTTCAACAATAGATCCCTACATAAGCACAACATACACACCATTATATAGGCGGACTATTCTATCAAAGGGCTAGCTATCTACTAAGGCAAGGGACTACATTTGGGCATCTACTTTGCATCACACTGCATAGGAAAAGGGAAATTTTATTCTATTCCATCCACCATTCTGCATTCTATCTAGCTATCGCTTGTTATCTCTACGCCATTAGCGCTAGGGCATCCTAGGCACATTATTGCACACACAATCACATAGAACTACATGGGGTTTGAGATGTAGTACAGTGTTTAGTTTTAATTCCACCATTATGGAAGCTAAGGATGGTCTGACCTATTCATATGCATCTTTCTTGTTTAGGGTTTGATTCTTTATATGGGTTTTGTAGGTGATTCTTCATTACATAATTACAACATCATCAATGAAGCTAGTGCGACACTCACGTGACAAAGATAGAGATATTGTGAATACGTAGCGGCCCCGTCAGACTCAGTTCTAAGTTCTGAAGACTAGGTCACCCATTTTGCAGACCAAGGTTCCCACATGCACCCTAATCCTTTCACAAGCACCCCAGTCTAGCCAATTTTGTCTCTGTTGTAAGTTTCTGAGGTGCTCCATCATACTTTGTTCCGCCAGTCCAATACACATTCCAACTGCAAATCACTATGAGGTAAGTCTCATTCAGGTTAGTACCTTTTCCCATCAATTTCATTTATTTCATTTCATTTAAAATATCAAAATAAGTATTTAGCATTTGTATTTCAGTTTACATCATTTATTTCATTGTTGTACTTGCTTAGATTAGCTTAAAATTTTAGATTTTAGTGAACTTGTACTTTAGAATAATTTTTCCCTAGGATCTACTTCAAACCCTAATGGTGAAAGATAGTTCTTTACCCTCTCATCCCGTCATGTCTCACTTTAGCGTCAATCCCATTTATGATGAGGTTGTTATCGTTGATCTCGCTGATCTCTATAGTAAGTGTATTATGCCTGATCATCTTCAACAACTCTTAGATGGTGAACAATATGTACTTACTAGTTTTGAAAATTCTCCGCCTAGCATCAGCATTATTTCTGATTTGATAGAATTTACTCATTATACACTTTATATACAATTGCTAGTGATCCACTCGCTAATGTTTCTAAGGAAATCCTAGATGATTCTCTCATTGATTATATGCTAAGTATTGACAATAACTCACATGTGCATATTGATTCTTCACCTACTCCAACCATAGGATCATCTCACGATTCTCCTAGTTCTCATGATTCATCGCATGCTCATTCACATACACTCTCACATTGTGGTGATGATCCCATTGATTCTATACTTCATGATCTCTTTATTTCTGAATCATTATCTGATCTAGACGAACCGACAGTCATCATTAATTTATTTTCCGTACGGCTGAGTCTGCCTCTCCTACTCTATCCTCTCCTTCAGAGGTTGTGTCTACTCTTGCGCATGATTCTACTCCATCTCTTTCCTCTTCTCCAACTATCAATACATCTCTCACATCTTCGTCTTCCTCTCCATATATTAGTGTGGCCTCTTCTCGATCTATTAGTGTATCGTCTTCTCCATCTATTAGTATGTATTTTTCTCCATCTATTAGTGCATCTCCCATTACTAGCACACCTTCACCTCCATCTATTAGGGCTTCTAATGTTAGTCCTACTAGTTCTTTGAATATACCATGTTCTACATCCTCTATCATTTCTTTGACCCCACCTATTAGTGTGCCTTTAGCATCGGAATCCCCCTCGTCTCATCTTGATATCCCCATGATCACACATAATAGTAAATTACAATTACTTAATACACCATTTCCCTCTTATATCATTCTTACACAAGACATTTTGTCTCTCATGCATGTAGTTGGTTAGTTACAATCCCAAGTTCACTCACTCACTTTAGAAAGTAGATCTTATTATGCTTCAATAGACAACAAATCATTACATAGAAATACAATCCCTAAAAATATTCATAACTCGGCATTTCCAAAATATTTCATCATGCCTACCTTTACATTCTTTGATGGTACTGGCAATCCTCACTTACATTTACAACATTATCACCAAGTTATGCATGCATATTCTAATGATAGGTTACTACTTAAGGCCTTTATACATAGTCTCATTGATGATGCATTGCAATGAGACACCCATCTTCCATTCGGGTCCATTAATACTTATTATGATATAAAGGATTCCTTTTTATGAAACTTCATCATTAATAGCGGCCCTTGAGATACTTATGATCACTTACATAATTTACATCAGGGCCCTTCTTGAACTTGTCAAGGATTATATCTTGCGCTTTAATGCATGCATGCATCAGTTAATCTTTAAACCTACTGATCTAGAAACATAATTCACCTTTTTTCGTAGTTTACTACTACATCTCAAACAACGCTTACAATATGATACATGTGAGTCATTTATTCTATTATGTTACAAATTTATAGACCTAGAGCGGGATCTTCTTTCAGCACATGCCATTGATCCTCCCCACACTTCTACTTTTATCATAACATCTAGTGTTCCTCCATCGACATCGGTGGAGTGTCCTATACAGTCTCTACCTTCACCTAGTAAACAAAGCAACCATGATCATCTTATTACATCACAAAAGCATAATTCTTCTCCTCCTCCACAACAGACTACTCCTCCTACTCCATCTGTGTTAGATGAGCCATTACATTTCTACAATCACGTTCTACCTTATGATATATTGTGTGCTCTACTTCATAAGTTTCTCATTTATCTACCATCTAACCAACATCATCCTCCATATAAATTACAGAGTCAGCATGGCCAACACTATTGTAACTACCATCGTATCAATGGTCATCGAGATGATAATTATCTAGCCCTTCATGAGAGACTAGTATAATTATAAGAACATGGCATTATCTCCTTTGGGCCTCATTCACATGAACAATCCATCTCTCCTATAATTCCTTCACATATTTCAGTTGAGCCAGTTTCTCCATTTAGAGCTCCAGTTATTACTCACTCATTGCCACGATTTGTCACTCATGAGCATTCTCCACCACATCCATACATTGCTCCATTATTGCATCCACTACATACACTTCATCCACCACATTATGTTGTTATCTCACATAGGCCATTGTAACACGCTATACATTCCATCACTTCTCCACTTGATATGTAGTTCGGTTCATATGCTCTCGATGCTTCCACCACTACTCATCATTGGGTCTTTGGTAGGTGATTCCTATCACCTTACCCCTCAATGATGCACTTGTGTTTTTACGGTTCTTACATGACTGTTGAGGGTTATACTATAAGAACCTTTCATCGTGCGCTTTATCGATCCATCTAGCGCACTCAACCACTTCCCTATGACACACTCTTGCTTACATGGCTCATTCTTGACTACTAAGGGGTCTTAACTAAATGAGCCTATTCATCCACACATTGGGGGCATCACTAAACTCCTCCCCCATTAGTTTCATCATACTAAAATATTTACAACCACATTACATTATCACACATTCATTACCACACAGTAATTTTGCAATCATACATTATCCATTTTTACATCTATTATATTATCATCATTATACTAACTATGCATTATAATGTCCATTCGATACACAACTAATCAATCCAATTACATATGTTATATATCACATTGCACATTTTGTCTATCATTATCAACATTATACATACACTTCCATAAAACAAACAAAATACAACACATTACAATAATTACCAAATCTTACATTATCCAATACATTGCAACATTGATATGCAACAAAGTAAACCCATCATATATTAACATAAAATATTCCATACATCGAATACATTCATCACTACAAAAACATAGATGGGGGGCAAGGCCCATACATAATATACAATCATATGGATCACACCTCATCATCATTGTTGCTCTTGGGTACCACAAGAGCCCTAGAACTAGATTCCTCTCCACCAACTCTACGTTGTTGTTTGTGGCCTCGATATCGCTCAACTTGCCTTTATAATAAGGTAACCTTAGTAGACTGCTCTAAATATTGACGTTGCAAACACATCCTATGCTAAGGGACTACCACCTACCTCTTAGTATATATATTTGGCCTATCCCACTCTGCTCATGGACCTCCAACTAGGATCAACACAACAATATGCTCATATTCCCACATGTGTAATAATGTGGTGGCTCCTATCCCACCACCATGATCATCATAAATAAACCAATATAGATCTTTGTTTTTTGGGCCAACACACATTGTGCCCATGCATATCTCTTGCTCTCCTCCTCTATTTGTTGGCATATCTCATGTATCTTATACAAGATACCTACACCTCCACCCTCGACTGCTATAGATGAAGCAATAACAATGGCAATGAACTTCTATAAGTACGGAACCCCAGACTTCAAAATAGCATCCAAACTAATGTGGGCTTGGGTAGGTACTCGAGTCCCCAAAAAATATTGTCTCATAGCTTACATCTACCTCTCTATATCCACCAATGGAATAACCTAAACTCTCTCACCCACAACTGGAAATCGCAGTATGCAATATACATCCTCTAGAGTAATTTTCATCTCACCTGTCGGTAATCAAAATGTACATGTGTTTGCACACCACCACTCACATAATGTTATCAATAATGGCATATTATGGGCCACATTCCCCATATGTGCTATGTGTCATAGGCTAACATGGTCCATAACATCCCACTCATTATCAGACAAGCTCAATCCAAGCAAAGTACTCATATGTCAACCTTTGTGGAACTCCCTAGAATGAATATCCCTCTACATATCACAAAAATACAACAAACACAGCGTTAGAACACTACACAAATTCAATATACTCGTTTACTACATCAAAACATATACAAAACTAACATTTACACCATTCTATACTACATACACACATTCTGGACTAGGGTTCCCAGATACAGACTGGGATGTCCAGGACCAAGACACTAGTGCCCAAGCTTGGGTGCTCCTATCCCAAGGGTCATCAATGCCCTCACCGCTCTTGTCCAAGTCTAAAATGCCAAAAACAACCATAATCTCAAATTTATAAAAATTCAATAAAACCAAGTACACACACATTTTTTGAAATACAAATGTACTTACCAACTCCAATGTTGTGGGTAACACTACAGCAGTCACCGCCCTTTCAAACTGACCAAGACATGTTACTCTTACTTGTGGCATTTTGACTTATTAAGTGTTCAATCTCACACTCATGTAAACAACAAATGAAGTGGCTAATTACTTTTTCACTTCTTTACATATTGTTAATTTTCATCATTTACTTTACTATGGTTGCTATCTCACCACTATTACCTCAACTAATATGCACTACACCATTCTTGAGATATCTTGAGCGTCTCTACTCTGATTTGCACCCCGTTTACGGAATTCTTTTTAAAATTTTGCCTACCATCATATAGTACACATTTCACTAGTGTTACATTTCAATAACAATTTATTCCATTCAATCTATACACATTTTTCCAATTTCTATCACATTTTACATATTTTGCACTTACTTTCGGCTTAGCGTTCATTCTTGTCATCACTTCCCCTTTTACCGAAGGGGGGAATATTATTGGGGGTCATCCTATAATTTCACTTACATCCCTATGTGATTAATCAACACTACTAATTCACCATTTTTAAACATTTTCTAATTCACTGAGTGACATTTCACCATTGATTTCCCCTAATGACATAATATGGGGGCAACTTACATTCACTATTAACTATGTGATACATTAATTCCCCCTAATGACCTAATCTGGGGGATATAAACGTATAAATTCTCACACAAAATATCACCAACAATTCCCCCTAATGACCTAATATGGGGGCATATAATTTCTCTATGTGATATTTCATCACTCCCCCTAATCACCTAGCTTGGGGGTAACTAACATAAAATCTTCTAATGTGATTATACACTAATTTATTTCAATTCCCCCTAATGACCAAACTTAGGGAAAACTTGCGTAAAAATATCTCTATGAGTAACCAAGTAATCATTTAATTAAGAAATCAATGTGTTTAAATTTATAACAAGATCATACTATTCAATCAATACAATACAACACATTTGGCCTCCCAGATGACCTAACTTGGGAGATCACATCTATCACTCTTCTCAGATGACCAAACTTGGGAATTTATTCTATTTGTTTGGTGTTTACTTCTAGGTGACCTAACTTGGAAGCCATCTCATATTTCGCGCTTTCTTCCAAATGACCTAACTTGGAAGCCATCATACATTTCGCGTTTGCTTCTAGATGACCTAACTTGGAAGCCATCACATTACAGTGAAACCTGTGGAGTGGGGGAAAGAGTTCCTTTCTTATACCACTCCTATATGGGTCAATTTTTTTGATCGAGTTATTTGGATCCAATAATCACTGAAAAATTGATCTGAGTTTGTTTGCAGTGGCTAGATCTTGATATTGTAGTTAGAGCTTGGAGAATAACACACTTTTCTCCCTACACTCTTCCTCTGGCGGTAAGATGCCCAAATCCTCCATTTGATTACTTATATACACACATTCAGGTTAGGAACTAATCACTCCCTACCCCCATCACCATCATACAATATATGAAATCATCATTCTTACAATAATTACTATCATCTAGTACACTCCATCATTCCATTACATCTTTCGTTACGCTACATGGATCAACTCATTGATCCATGTTTTGACATGCTATATGGTTATTTAACATGCTTCTCCATCACATATTCATGTTTTAATACAGCATGGGCTTCTCTAGATTTTATCAGTTATGCATCTCTATATACTTTATGTTACTAAGATTTCTGCTCACCAACATCAAGTGGGGGAAAATGTAGTCACAAAATCACACACTTACTAATATTATTATATTTTCAAGTATGTTGTTTTATATATGGATCTTACATAAGAAAATTATTCACTAATGACTCATCCCCTAGACCTTTCATCAGTTATTTATCCATCATCGTCACTTATCTTACATAGTCGTCAGTTATTTTTATAGTTCTTGTTGTCTCACAGGGAGTCTTACGTGTCATTATTAGCTTGTTTGTTGTCTCTAGTCTTTGACTAGGGTGTCTAGGGAGTGATTGGGGTGCCCATGGGTGCCCTGGTCCTTATTTTTAGGCACCCTAGTCCTGGTTGCAATTATTTCTAATTTAGAGTTTCAAGGTCAGTCCCGTTTCATTTTTCCCTCCCATTCCCCTAGGTACTAATCCGCATGTCAAGTCATTAGTGTCAAAATTTGAACAAGAGATCCCTATATAAGTGCAACATACACACCATTATATGGGTGGACTATTATATCAAAGAGCTAGCTATCTACTAAGGAAAGGGATTGTATTTGTGCATCTACTCTACATCATACTCTCCATCCACCATTTTGCATTTTATCTAGCTATCGCACACTATCTTTGTGCCATTGGCACTAGGGCACCCTAGGCACATTATTGCACACATAATCATATAGAACTACATGGGGTATGAGATGAAGTGTGGTTATTAGTTGTAAGTCCACCATTATGGAAGTTAAGGATAGTCTGATCTATTTATATGCATATTTATTTTTAGGGTTTGATGCTTTGTATGGGTTTTTGTAGGTGATTCTTCATTGCACGATTACGACAGCGAAGCTAGTGCGACACTCACATGACAAAGAGTGAGATATTGTGAATACTTAACGACCCCGTCAGACTCAGGTTCTATGTTGTTCTGTAGACCAGAGCACTCATTTTGTAGACCAAGTTGCCCACAAGTGCCCCACTCCAACCAATTATGTCTCTACTGTAAGTTTTTGAGGTGCTCCATCATACTCTATTTCGTAAGTCCAATACATAGTCCAACTGCAGATCACTACGAGGTAAGTCCCATTCAGGTTAATACCTTTTCTCATCTATTTTATTTATTTCATTTTATTTAAAATATCAAAATAGTTATTTATCATTTTTATTTTAGTTTACATTAGTTATTTCATTGTTGTACTTATTTAAATTAGCTTAAAATTTTAGATTTTAGTTAATCAGTATCACATAGTGTTTATAGATTCCAACTAAAACTGGTATGGTCATCATTACTAAAGAGTTTACATCACATGAATGGTGATTAATCTAAAATGTAATATTCTAGCCTAATTTGATGTTATAAAAGTAGTATATAAGTGTATAAATGTAATATAGAAATTACCCAAGTAACTAAGCTATAAAAATGTGAAACCCTAATGTGCAAAGAGAGTAAGAAAGGCCTTATCTAATTTGGAGATTTCACATGACTGTGTCGTAGTGGAAACCAGCTGAACAGAAGGAGGAAACCATCTCACAGTGGCTCAGGAAACTATAGATCCAAGTTGTCTGAGTAGACTGAGGCACCTAGAGAATGATGGTGGCACCTGGGGTGTCCTAGTCTAAATTTTGGGTGCCCTGGTCTGCGAAAATGACCAAGGAACCTCCTCTGAGGTGTCATCGGATGTTCACTTCCTATCACATGAAATTTGTTGAATGTTCGCTGCAACCTATAATAAAGGAGATCACCTACAAAACCCCAAACAAAGAATCAAAACCCTAAAAAATAAATATGCATATGAAGGGGTCATACTGACCTCAGTGGTCACAATGGTGGACTTACTAACTGAGTGCTACACTACATTTCAGACCCTAATGTAGTTCTAGGTGTGTTTTTGCAAAATTGTGCCCTAGGTTCTCTTGTGCGTGTTGCACTTTGTGAGTAGCAAGAAATAACTAGATGTATAATGTAAAATAAATGGTGCATGAAATAGAATGAACTCCCCTCTTATGAAGTGTGATACATATGAACCAACCTTGTGTCCCTTGTGATGGAGGTATAAGTATGCAAATGAAGCAATAGAAGCCTTTGATGGATGTGACCGTAGGTGGAGATACTAGTGCTTAGTGCTTGGTCCCTCATTATGGTCTTATAACTTTATATTTATAGGTTCTCTTGTTCTAATTTCATAATTAACCCTGAAGAGACCGACCATAGAAATATGAAAAGTTCAAATGGATAGAAAGTTCCAAAGAGTGAGAGGAAAGTGTAAAGAGGGTCAGGGTGCTCAAAGGGGATTGGGGGTGCCTAGGGTGCCCCATTCAGAAATAGGAAAAACAAAAAATATAATACAGACTGAGAAAGTTCAGGTGTCAGATTGAAAACATATGCGTTAAAGCAACATAAAGTGGCTAAAGACATGGGTTAACTACTATTTTTCACTCAATAACCATATGAATAATAGTATGAAACCGGGACTAAATAATTATCCAAAGAGTGTGATTTAGTGTCTACAAATGGGGTGAATAATAAATCATACCTCTAAGGCATCGCACTTGGGTCATGGCTAAGATAAGTAAGGAAACCTTCTTGTGTGCCTAATTTTTTTTTCTAGAAGTGAGTTCCATGATGCTTACTTAAATGTTATCATGTTATTGAGCAGAGTGATGGGTGAAGAGACGATAAAGGATTTTTAGAATTGGAAGGCCCAATCCATTATTGTTTTCATCAAAGGGAACCAAGTAGTGGATTAGGGATAGATCATAAGTGACAATATTCACCATTCGTTGTTCCAGCTTCCTAGTACCAAAAAGTTCACTACGACCTTGTATCTAGTATATGATCTTGTAAGCACAAGACCTTTCAAACGCCTAACCACCACTATAAATGCTTCTAAAAAAGAACCAGCCTATACAAATTATCCCCCATCTCATGCTCAAAGAGAGTAACCACCACTTTGTTAGGGAAAATTATGCATTTACCATGTTCATTATCTGACTTCTAGAAGGCAACCCAAAACTAAGGTTATCCTCTCAAGCTGCAACATTGATTGATAAATGTAGGTGTTTCTTCACTCAATTCTCAACTTTCACCTACATCAGAGTTTTGAGCTTTGATCTCACTCCTCGCAAACTTCCCATGTACCTTAGTGATAAAATAGTAATGTTTGATTTGTGTAGGAATCTTTCTCAAGTCCATAATAGATGTAATAATCACAATAAAAAAGGGTGTGTCCTTCCCCGTATCTCTTGGAATCTATTCATGAAAATTTGTTGCAAATGCATCAAATATCGAAACTTTTTTATTCCCTTAGCCTCTATTCATATACATTTAGATCTTATTTTGATATCCGAAAAAAATATTGAAACATTCACTCTCCCTAAATTACACCATAGTCTGCAAAATGAGGATTATTGGGTTAACTACCTAGATGACTTTGAAGCAAGAAAAAGAGATCATATGTGAGTGAATGTTGACCAAATGAGGAGTTTTAGTTTTGATTGGTTCATTAAAGGAGTGGGAGATCACAGATCAGATTTATTTAGCCTAGAATATCTAGCAGTAAAATCTTCACCTCTTCCACATACCTCATAGAGCATTCGAGAATCGAGTGATATCAATGAGAGAACTGCAACAGTGATTCAAAGATCGAAGGAATGGTTTAGGAAAAAGAGGATTTCTTTCATCAAATCTAGTGGCCTTTTAACCCACTGAATTTAAGTATATCACCTTTCACCCTTGAAGGTATCTGAAAAAATCACAAGCTCCACTCATTCAAGGGATCCCATAAAGAGATAAGCAATGGACCCTGAAGGATCTCACTAGAGGAGACTCCAACAAAAATCAAAATCCACCAAGGATCCCATCGAGGATCTTAAGAAAAGTGATATTGATCCTTCACAACCTCTGATTCCACACCAATCCCAAATTTTCTCTTCCTCGGTCATCGATTCAATCATCAAGTGCAGGATGTGCTCCCTCATTGTGAACTCGAAAGTCTCATCATGCCTAGTGTTGAACTTGTACCAAGAAAAATCTTTTGTTGGATCCAATAGCTAATTAGAAGTGATCCAGGGATAATGTAATAGACATCAACATCATACTTTGAAGCTATCTCAAGGATCATGAAGACAAAATGAGGTAGAAAACCAATATGTAGAAGATTCCTGGAAAAAAGGTATTAAAGCCCATTAAGGAGATTACTCTGGAGGACTATGAAATGAAAACAATTTTTTTGGGTCAAGAAAAACATAAGGGTGATGCACATTTGTTCAAGGAATCTTTTTTCTATATGCTTTCAAGGAATGAGGAGTACAAATAGACATTTGAGTAGTTGGAAGATCATGTGAAAACCCTCACTTATTGTGTACAGTCATTTGTGGATCCTAGTTCAATTCCATATCTTTTTACCAAGGTGTTTACTCTTATCATCAGCTTCGACCCTATGAAAATCAAGAAAGGTAGGGCTACTCAATGCATGGAAGGGCCAATGATAGGTGGGTTGAAGAGATTCTTGAAAAAGGGAAAACTTTGTTGTTTGAGATCCTTTCATTGTTTGAGTTTGATCTTACCACTACTGCGAAGGTAAGAATGACCAAGGATGAAATTGAGAAGGAAAATTATTTTTGGGACTAAGTGCTTCCATTGGTGACAAACTTGGGTAATATTGACTCTTTTTTTATTGGTGGGTAGAAATGTATTCAATTCCATAATCAAGAATTTATCTCCCATTTGGTTTCAAACATTGGTTTTCTAATATGAAATGTTGAATAATGCTCCCAAGGAGCTTGATTCTTGTGAAGATATCACTTTACAAATTATGGAAAATATAAGCAATGGAGTGTAGAAGCTTGGGGCACCTACCATGAGTGAAAATTAATCATTGGAAGACCTTCTGAAGTCATTTGAGGAATAAGTCAGGAAATTAGAAGGAGATCCCCTCTCATTTAATAAGGATATTGTTGGTCTTCAAACTTGCACCCGTGTTTCAGATCTGGAAGAGCGGAGTTGTTTGATGGAACCATCTCCAAGTTGTGGGACCTTGCACAATTGAGACGGATCTCCAGAGAAGACCAGTTCCTCTATCTAATTCTATTGTTATTGCTACTCCTAGTGTTGAAAGGGAAACTAAGCTAATAACACCAAGGGACCAGGGATAGAAGGATAACATGAAAAGAAACTACACTAAAAGGTGATAGCACCATAAAAAGAGGGATGAACACTATCTGTTCTGATCGAGAATAAAAGGAAATGTTTGAAATGAGGCTAGGCATGAGTAGCACAGCTAAAACCGTATTTACTAAATCATTCTCATGAAACAAAACTAAACAAGGAACTGCAAGGGATGTGAAATGGCACAACAAGAACATTTTGCAAAAGAGAAGGCAAGAAGAAGGAATGAAAACACGTTAGGACAGAGAATAGTCAAAAAATGATGCTTCTATTACTTCTAGAAATGCACAAGGTTGTTATAATGGCAAAAGATGTCGATATCCACATGCATGAGCCAGATCTAGAGGTCTGCAACTCAAAATATAGAAAATATGAAGTCCTTAGCAGAATGCGTAAGGATCCAGAGTGTCCAACATAACAAATGAGCCCATCTCTTATATTTATAGATGAATGTATGGAAGAAGAAGAGGAGGGAAAATCTGAATTTGAAACGCAACCACCAATAAGAAGCATTCAATGCCTGTAAATCCACCTAGAAATCTATGAAATACGCTTCCCCTAGCCTGTCTGACATGTTGAAGAAAGGAGGGTGAATCAGATTAAATCAGGTGGTTGGAGCAATCATATCTTCTCAAAAATGCTTAGAGAGACATTTTCCCATTTCTTACCTACTAGATCCACCAAGAATTTGAATTTGAATGCCTAGGAATGTAGCTTATGTCACCATCTCTCTGATAATTCTAGGTGTGCACCGATTGGAGCTCTGTAGAAATAGATATGGTTGTCAGAAGATGTCAGAGTCATCTATGCACGCAAGACACGTGGCATGTGTGGATTGGCTGAAAGGATGGCCAACTATGCAAATGTTTTACATTTATGCCACGTGTCACTCACTAATTTGTTGCAAGGATTTGGCGCGCTTTGACTGGTTATGTGTGGCACACTCAAGCATGTCAGAAGATGACCTGGCACAGAAGGGCACAAAGAAGGTCTCGAGGGAAGGACATGCGGAAGAAAATAGAGGAAGGAGCAGAGGAAAGCATGTGCAATGCATGTGGGGAAAATGGAAAGCTGGCAAGCAGAGGATGCATGGTCAAGGTGCAAATATTACAAAGTAATGGGCGCAACAAGTGAGAGGGCCATGGACTTGGCTGATTGGAGCAAGTGTGAGGTACACACTGGATGGATAGTTGCTAGGAAGAAGGTGGATGCGCAGGAGATGCGCTCAAGGGGAAGATGGAGACAGAGGAAAAGGAAAAGGAAAGGAAGAAGGGAAAGCACATGTGAGCACGTGAGGAAAAGAAAGGGGGCGTGTAGGGAAACTGTGACTAAGGGAATGTGCCAAGTTAACTTGAGTGCGCGCTACCTTGTAATGCATAGCTCAAAGCCAATATATGTATATAAGTTGCCCAAATAACTAGGAGAGTTATTTGGATAACATTTTTGACGGCTTTCAGGGCCATCTGCCTACTAGATGAAGGAGATTAGTAGCCTGGAGCATCCATTGGGCATGGAGTCTACTATGTAAGCATGAAATCTGATTTGTATCTTCGAAGAACTGCCCCTGAAGTCACTTGAAGGATCATTTCTTGACTCTACTTTGAATCTTGTAACTGCTAAAAAAAGACCTGTATTTTGGAAGCAACAGAAGAGCGCACATCCAAGCACACGAGAGGAAAGAACTATGTACAAACAGACAGTGTGTGCACAACACACTTGGAGGAACTAAAAGCTCAAATTCTTTTTGAATCATCAGGAATGGGGAACTATTTGATGCACTTTGGAGCGGCCCATATGTCATCAGTTCATGCAAAGAAGCTAACTCTTTCAAATAACACATGTATTCAGCACAAAGTCTAAATATTGTATTAATAATTCTTTCTGTCACAAAAAGCTCAAAGTCTTTTCTCCTTACTTATATTTTTCATCTGAAAGATATTCACTCATGCCTAATACAACAAGCATTGGGGTATTTATAGAAGAAGGAGAGAAAAGAAGGCAAAAAGGAGCCAACCACCTATTTACAAACATATTTACAAAATATCTACAAGGAGATACAAAATATCTTAAAGTCATGTTGACTTTTGACAACTTAATGGATGACATCATCCCATGGTGCAACATGGATGATGTCATCGCTTGTGCCAACATACTTCAGATATTTACAAAAAGAAATTCGAAGAAGAGAGAGAAGAAGAAGAAGAAGCCACTATTCATCATCGTCATCTTGCGGCCGAAAGAGAGTAGCCTGCTTCTGCTGCTGCTCAGGTGACGAGATGTGGAATTGAGCGCGGTATTCCATGAACTTGCTGATCATGGGCCCTAGTTGATCCTGGGAAGGATCCTTGTGTCGCTCACTGATCGCTTCGTAAGTCTCCCGCTCGTCTATGAGCTTCTCTAGGAGTTTGGAATACTCTTTCTCTGCTTCTATGAGGAACCCGATGAAGTCCCGACATGCCAGCAGGTTATTGATAGATTATGCGTCAAAAGTGACCTCTGGCCCCAGCCCTCGTGAAACAATCTCCTTGAAGATCTGAATGGTTTCATCAATTTTCCTTAAGGTGAAAGAAGGAGTAAGCAACCCCTACAGACATCGTTGAGAACAATTTTTTCCATCTGATGTATTACGTCCAGGGATTCTTCCTTCACCTTATCGATCTTTTCGAGGATGAATTCCATTTGATCCATCCGGTAATCCAGGAGTGGAAAGGGTTTTTTTGAGGGCCCTGGGATGACCAAAAACGCTGAACTTGACCAGATATTTGACTGAACAGTCAAACATTCTGTTGAAAGGTCTCATGCTACAGCCTAGCATGGTCCAACTCTTCGGATATGGGTCCTGATAGTGCCTGGAGTCTCTTTATTCACCTTGTTGATGTTCAAATACAAACTCGGTGAACTCGGCGATCACTTTTTCACTGTCCTTGATGATCTGGCTCCTCCTAGCGTAGAAACTACCATACCCTACTTGCCGATCTTTGCATATTCATTAATTCTATCCTGACTCAGAGGCTCAGGAGTTTCAGTGGCAGTTGTGGGAGGTGCACTTCCCATCTTCTGTAAGGCGTGGAGTAGATGTTTATTTTGCTCTTTCAGCAGCCTTTTCTCTTCTTTTGCTTCTTGAAGCTTCTTGCAGAGGGTGTAAACTGTAGATAGGGCCTCTCCCTGAAGGCTTTCGGAATACGTCCCCATTGTGACTTGAGTCACTGTGTAATCTGTCGAAGTCATATCCATTTAATCTTTCAGAGGATTGGGGTATGTGATCTCCATTACCCTCTCTCCCGAAGCACTATGAGAGAAGCGTGTAATAGGCTTTTACTTCTTGGCCCCCTTTGGATGGGATTGCGGAGAAGTCCATCGCTGCAATGGGAACTTTCCTTTTCTATTGACTTAGGTGCTAGGAGATCCAGGCTGGACTTAGGGGAGAAGGACCAGAAACAGAGAAGGGGGCAGGCTGTAGTAGTTAGAAGGGAAGAATGTGGAGACACGTGGAGGCGGCATCGAGAGAAAAGCCGAAGGAAGTGCTCACAGGAGGAAGGGGTACTGTAGGGGGAGGAAGACATGGGAAGGGAAGGGAGCTCAGAGATGAGGGAAAAAATGGAGGGGGACATGATCCGCAAGAGAGGAGAAAATGGACGAAGAAGCAGGAGGAACAGTAGAAGAAGGGGGAGAGGACACGATTGAAGGAGTGGTCACCTGGGTAACTCGAGGAGGGGAAGGAGGAGAAGGAAGAAGGGACATAAGGGACCTTGGTATGTTGTAGTAGTGGCGACATCCTAAGTGGATGTGCCTATCGGAAACATCTTCTGTCTGTTTCTTTCTCTGGAGGAGCCAGAGTTATCAACCTGTTCTAGTGCAGCAGAAGGAGGGTTTTCAGGAGCTTCCTCTTGGGTGGAACTGGATTCACCCTCTATTGCTTTTTCCTTTGCCTTTTGGCTGCTGTTTTGATCGAGGAGGTACGTTACCTAATGGAGAGGTTGTGAAATCGACCCCTGAGGTAGATAAGTCTGTTCATTCAGCACCAATGCTCTGTTCTGCGCAGAGTTTCTTTGACTCTCTCCTTAATTGTCTGGGGTGCTTTGGGTTCTATCAATCATTACCACAAATGGCCAATCATCCCCACCTGTGTCAAGATACACCTAATCCACTTCTTACTCAGTAGTTTGGTAGCCTTTGGGGATGATGGCCACCCCCGTACTGGATGATTTCTGCCAATTGCCAAACGAGAATGGTCCTTCCTCCTGAGTTTAAACCTCATGATGTATAGGTCGATGTAGATATCTTCGATCTAAGGGATGTGGATCGGGTCGAGCTTAGCCCTCGGTAGACAATTCCTCGGGTTGAAGGTGGGTCTTGCAGGGAAGTTATGTTTCAAATTCAGCAGCTCCAGCTCTGCAAACATGTCTTTTTGCCTTGTGGTGAGTGAGACACATATACCTACCCACTGTGAGGGGGAAAGGAGTTCCACCCTTCTTTCTCTTGAGGTAGTTCTCATGGTAGGTGATTAGCTACCTTGATAGCTCTAGCAGGATCAATTTGGGACCGGCATACCTTAGCAGTTTAGTTGGCTCCCCCTAAGAAGTTAGCTGCCCTCAGATAGGTGAATGTGGCGAATTGAGTGAACAGGGCCCCCCACTTCTCGGTAGCTGCTCACGATACTCTTGATCGTGTGACCATGATTCATATTCAGCCTCAATTGGTAGATGATGCTGTAGAAGAAGGCATCATTGATCTTTGTGAACTGAGGGAATACTATTTTCCAGCTTCAGCTCTAGATGGTATTCATAAATCTTAACCTGGGGCCAAACCCAGCACTCCGTATCAGAGCTGGATAGTCCCTTTCAGAAGCTGTAGCATAGACCACGTAGGAGTTCATATAGAACCTTCCCGTTGTGGGGAGTTGTTGCAGTTGTTCTGATATCGTGCTACTTATGATTTCTACCCCACTCAAAGCATTGGTCAGGCACATTTTTTGTTCATTGTTTCAAGGTACCGTAGCATCCACTTGTGAAAATAATGGGCGTTAGGATGCCTCAAAGGACCCTGCTCAGGAATGTGATGGTGTCGCTGAGTTCCTCTGAAAAGTCACTATGCGATGAATGACTTATGGCCAATGAGTCACCACCTTTTTATTCTTCAAATAAACCTTGTTCATCAGCTACATACATTTATCTTCATTGTTCGTCCCAGGCCTTGATGCAATCTCCCCGGCTTATAGCCACAAAGTGCAGGTGGTGAGGGATGCCGAGTATTATTTCAAAATGGTGGGCAATGAGATTGATTATAACCTCTCCCTTCTCATTATACGACACACCTTGTGGTCCTTTATTATAGCACCCGGGCAACCACCATCATAAATTCATTGTTCACGGACACTAACTCGGATTCCTTCAGCAAAGTGTAGGGCACTGCCTATTAATTTGTCCATCCACGGACTTCGTGTGACCTTCCTGAGTTCTGACCCTAGAACTCCTCCATATCAATGTGTCTGAACTCTGAATCTCTGATGTCTAGGTCACACTCAGCCTGGGATTCGGGCATCCTGACCCTCTAATACTTATACTTCATTTCTTCTTCTGTGAGCTTGGCTTTAACCCTTGGATTTGATAGGCCTCTTGCTTGATGTTGACATATATACTTTTGAGTTCAATTGTTGATTTGTAAGAATAAGAAGTGAAACCCAATGCGAAGAAATTCATATTAACTGCTTGATCTTCCATTGAAAGTGTTAACAGAAGAAAGAGTTAGTGATTTTGAGGCTTTAGGGCGCAAGGCGCATGAAAAGCTATAGATTGCAAAGGTAAAATAGGCATGGTGCACAGGAAAAGGACTGCTGCAGGAGATAAATCAGCGCCAAAAGGGTGAATGGTGCATGGACATTGTAGGGTACATTCTTTGTTGATGCAAGTAGAAGTGCACCTGCGCCACGTGTGGATGCATTTTATAACGAGCGCATGGATATAGCATGTTACACGGATACAGGATGCACCAAAGGGCGCAGGATTTGCGCATGTTACATCGTGTGCTTTTAGTGCACTTTAAGGGAAACCTGGCGTGGCACATGGAAGGGTCTACACATGACATGATGTTGTTGTGATGAGGGATGCGCCTACGCCGTTGTACAGCTTTGCACTTGGCACATGGGAAACGACTATGTTGCATACATGCAGGGTGCACCAAAAGGGCGCACGGAATAAGCAAACTATGTAACAAATGAGTTTGGTGTGCTATGAGGAGGGCACAAGGAAAGTGTTTTGCGACAAACTACAGGAAGTGTGCCATTAGGGCGCGGCTTTTCATTATCTAACGAGGGTAGGGAACAGGTGCGCCAAGGGCGTGGACTATTCTTTGTGTAATGCATGGTGTGCCAGATGCGCCGAATGGTGCATACAGTTCCTCATTGTCTGTAGGGTGCACCAATGTGCCAAAGGAGAAGAAAAATACAGTTTATTTCTAAGCCTGAAAAAATCACTGAGGGGTTGGCATATGTGGTTAAGCTCTCTTTCTTTAGGGTACCTTGTGGGTGATGAAGATGGCTTTAAATCAAAGAGTCCCAAGCTATATATATATATATATTTTTCAGGAAAGAGTTTCCCCTACCAGCAGATCTGGAACGAGGGGGAAGAACATGTGGAAGAATGGAAAGGACAAGCAAGGAAGGGGGAAAGCAAATTCATGAATTTTCACAGTCTTTTTCCAATTCAAATCCATACCCACAAACAACTAAAAACCACAAACACAAAGTGCAGAAAAGAAAGAGGACCTCTTACCCAGCTTTTATAACGAAGAAATGCACGCAAAGGGGTCCGCAAAGCAATTTGAAAACAACGGGGCTAGGTGCGCTAGACAAGCTCATAGGTGAAAAATCACGTGTTTTGCATCGGATGGCGATGACAGCGTAGACGCGCCTATATATAGGGCGATGGTGGCAATAAATGCGCCACCAATTTTTACAAATGGTGCACTGAAAAACAGCTGTTGACACAGAGGAATAACATGCGCCCTTGGCGCACACTGAAACGCACTGCTGCCAACAAGAATTTATGTGTGCCAAAGGCAATAAAGGGGGCGCATCAAAAGTTGATGTCGACACAAGTCATTCCATGTGTGCCCTTGGGGAACTTGGCCAAAACACCAAAAAGTGGCGACTAAGTTCGGAAAACCAGATGTTAACCCGGAAAGGCACATTTTGCAACGTTGGCGCAATGCAAGGAAGTCCCTAACATAGGGAGGCAGAACAAAATTTCGGTCCTGGTTGATCTACGAGAAATTGCCCTGCGCCAAAGGATTTAAAGGGGGCATAACAAACTGCTGCATGTTGCATAGACTTTCTCATGTGCGCTAAATACCAACATCCCTAGATTGAATGATTTTCTTGTCCTTAAGTACTCGGAAAACATTAGATATCTCGGGAAGGGATTTCATGCACCACGTTCTGAATGCAAGGGGCCCCTGACGAGGGTACCGGCATAAAATTTTGGTAGGTTATCTATAATTTAGCCTCTAGCCAATTTTACGGGATAACAGATAGTTGCTATCATCCTTGTCTATGATTTTGGACACCCATTGTGGTCTCTTTTCATTGATTTCTTCCACCTCATGATCCAGTCTCTGATAGAAGACTGGGAGACTAACACCTTAATATGATTTATGGTGAGGATACTTTTCAACTTTCTTGAGCACATGCATGATGGAGAAGACTTGTTTCTCTGTGTTACTATACAGGTATAGTTCGTAATCCATCTAAAGCATCTCGAGCTGAAGAAAGCCTTTGTTTATTCCAGCCCTTGTTCATTTTCTTATGTTAGGATAGCAACACCACTTCACAATAGCACCAAAATCAGAAAGAAGGTAGTCCTTGGACATAGTATGGGTCTCATGAGTCCTAGCACGTATTCCATTATTTTCCTGCTTCATCCTTTCTGACACCCCCCATCTTCTACTACGGAGTGTCCATCTAACCAGGTTATTTGCCTTCTTGAGCATTCCAGGTTCTTAGAACAACCAATCATACAAAGTTCAGGGACTACAATACTCCCCCTAACAAAGTTGATCTGACCTGAGGACATTTTAGCTACAAGGACATGTTTGTGCATTCTGGCTAGGAAAGAGCTTTCCATTTAGTCAAGAGTGCTCAAATACATCAAATTGTGAGGCCTAATTCAATGAAACTACATTTTCCAAAAGCTTTCCATGCATCAATAAAAGTAACATAATACAGTTGAAACCCCCAAGAGATATACCTGATCCAACCCCCAAACATCAGAATGCACCAGCTCGAACTTACTCTCTTCCTTTATAGGTCCAACCATATGAGAAACCTTACTCTACTTTGAGTTTCCCATAAATCCACTCCTCATCAAGGTATTCCAAGATCTGAACTCATGTATATCCAGGAAAATCCTTCTTTAGGTGATCTCCAGGCCCTTATGGCTCATATGACTGCACCTATATTTGACATAATAATGTTGTATCTACTTCTGATATGCCACAAGATTACAAACATTTGGTGTGTATAACATGGTTAAATACAAGGTTCTAACCTTCTTACCTCTTATTACCATTTGATTAAGCACCCTTGGTTACCCTTCCAAGAGTCTGATGTAAATATCACAGTGCAACCATCACTTCCCAAATGTCCTGTCGATATCAAATTTCATCTTATAGTAGGCAACGTGATAATGACATCCTTTAATAGCCAAGTATTCTTGTTCTACATCTCTAAACCCAACACATAAATCTAATTTCACAACTATTGTTACACACTGGAATTCATCATTTACCAAGAAAAACATGCCCAAAATCTATTTGAACATAATCAACAAATAATAATTGCCTCATGTGGATTAGCATGGAAAGATTCCTTTCTCATTAGGGAATCTAAAACCCAAGATTGACTAGTCTCTACTTCTGTCTGACGGGCTTGATAATAGAATCCAAATCAATGGAGTCCTGAGGCATACATTACCCATCGCCAAAACCATTTGAGGTATTCATACTCCCATTAGAAGATATCATGATATTTTTTATAGAGAGAGATGAAGGCCTACTTTTCATCATGTCCTGTAAGCTTTACTGAGTAGCAGTTGTTTTCCACACATAATATTAACTGAGGTTCAGTCTTCTTACATGGTGCACATGTCCTTATTTACATGCACCAGACTTAAACTCATCACCAGGGTTAAAAATTTTCTCTAAGTCGGACCAGCCCTTTAGGACTACTTGTCTTGTCTTTTAGATTGAATGACCTTGGCCCGATCCTTTGATTTTCCATGCAAGTTAACTTGCATACTTTATTGAAAATCTGTCTCCCTCTAGTTTCCTCTATCAAACTAGATGATCCCTGCATCACTATCAAACACTTAAGTAGCTGGTATTGTTATCTAGAATGGATGATTTGTTCTTCGCATCTTGATGTCACTTAGAATCACCCCTAACAACATTCCTCAGCAGGACTTCAATTTTAAGTTAGCTATCACGACTGATTTGATCAGCTTACCTTATTCATTTTACCAGGCTATTCCAACTCTCAGGCAAATTTAGACCATCAGAACTATCTCAAGGAGGGTCCCAAAACTCTATGCTTATCAATTTCTATTGTGACCGAAGCTAGCATATTTACAATTGTATCTAAAATTCATTGGTAACTTGGTCTGCTATTGAAATCTGTGTCCTCAGAGATCTGCAACATATTAAACAAATCTTCTTCATTAAAGCAATTTTATTAGAGGTAAAGGGTTTTTCATACAAATTCTCTAATGCATCCATCAGTTCTTTTGCCAGTCTTTTCCTTTGAAACATGTGAACCGTAATACTAAAGATGCGAAGACACATATGGATTGTCCCAAGTTTTTTCCTGGAAATAAGCAAGTCTCATTCTGCATACATCATGCTCGAGGGTTTGTTCTACCTTCTCAGATCCAGTGGAAAGTAATGATCCTTCTGATAGACCTAGGTTTAAATTCTTCCATCTTGAGCATGCTTCCAAAGACTAAAAATTCTTCCCGTTGAGAATGCAGTCAACCCTTGATCTTCCGTCATATGCCATAGCTCCCACTCAAGATTCCAACTTCCTTCAGCATGTGGATTCAACACCTTAGAGTGCCGTCTCTAACCCAGGCATCTGAGTACCAATAGGTTAGGAAATACGAGGATGGAAGAGACTATTGTTCAGGAACTGAATCCTTGTTCATAATTGCAACAGTAGAAACTAATATGCCTTGGGGAGGGATATCACAAATCTCAAATAAAATCTACATGAATAGAAATAACACAGGCACAAAGAGATAGTATGGTTAACGTGGTTCACCATACCAATGCCTTGAGTAACATATGTCCACCAAGAATCAGATGCTATATTTTATTACAAGTCACCACTCTCTAGTAATACAAGTACCCAAATATGTTTGGAGATATGCTCAACAAACTCTACAGTAGGTCACACCCAAATTTAAAACACATCTTGCAATGTTACATTATACCCTACCATATGCATAAAACCATATAAGTAGACAAGATGCTTAAGTAGTTTTACAAAACCATGGTGATAGTCAACACCATGGGCCAAAACTATCTAAGGAAACCTATGAGTCAAAAATCCTGATACATATGAGAAAAGCATGTTTCCCGGTCTATCGAGCAACGTTCTTAAGGCCATAAAAAAATTTCTTTGGGGTTGCGCCCTTGAACCTTGTCGAGATCAACTGTGGAAAGTGTATAGTACTCTTAGTGTATAGTCTTCAACACTTTCTCACATGAAAACAAGCTCCACAAACCTAACAAAAGTGTGGGATTTTAACATCTTTGTACTTATTTGTTTATCTTCTCCTTATTAGAGGATGATGATAAAAGTGCACATTGGCTTTTATATAACCGTGACCACCATGCGCGGGAGTTACACCAGAGCTTCATGCAACATACTCTGCGTTGGGAAGGAATGGTCATGAAATCCCACATCGTGACATTTATGTTTGTCTTCTTCATCTGGTTCACAATATTGAATGGAAAACCTACTGACTTGTGCATTTGAGGAACAACATCCCTTTTTTATTGTTCAGGTGTGGAAGCCTGGACTTTAGCTGGAGCAGAGGCTTGACCTACCAAAGGAGGGGCATATGAAACTTCAGGAGCTTTGCGCAGAGCCTCATGTATGGTAATTTGATCATTTTTACTACTAGATGGCTTGGCTGCATCCTTTTTCTTTCAAAGGTTAGCCTACGTTGTTGGGATTGTGACCTGTGTGCTTGACTCTAGCACCCTCTTCTTGTATCTTGTATTATATGTAACTTGGGTGCGTGGTCTATTTGTATCATCTGTAGCCTGGTTGATTACACAAAAGTCCTTAGTGTCAAAGAACATCAAATTTGCTTCTGGAGGAGCTTTTGACCTTTCTTGATTATTTTCTTCAAGGGCACTCGAAGGCTCACAGGCTAAAGCATTCTAGATCATGTAGACTTGGGCGCACGTAGCATTTGCACAGTGATACTGTTTATGAGGCATGTTGCAAGGAAAGCACCATTTTAACTCTTGCGCCAAATTATTCTGAACTGGAACGAGCTCCTTACTTGTACTAGATACTGAAAGAGAGGGTACGGGAGGAACAACTTGTAAAAGCATATGTGTGTTAGTGTGCCATCTATCATTTTGGTGGTTGGGCATGTATCTTTGGTTTCCATATTGATTCTACCAAGGCTGATGACTTTGGCTATGTGCTTGATTAGAATTTCCTTTGTACACTTGCTCTTGTTGTTTTTCTAATGATATGACTTTTTTTGATAAATTTATAATCAAGGCCTTCAATTCTTCATCTTCATTTTGTTGCGCTAGAGAGTATGATGTTGATGCAACTAGTTGTGTGCCTTGATTAGGAATAGGAACAGGAGCAATAGAAGTCTAGGGTGCTTGTGACATTTATGGGAATAAGGGAATAGGCGGTCTAGGAGCTATCTTTCCTGCCTCAATAAGACTATTTTCTACCCTTACTGCAATATTATAATAAGCTGGTAAAGTCCTACCTCCCATGGATTGAATCATGACTGAGATATTGATGTTCAACACCTTTAGATAATACAAAAAAAACATATTGGGTTGTAGGCCCCACCACAAGAGTGATTATGTCCCAAGTCTTCTAAAACCTAATGTTGAAATTAGTCATCTGCTCATTGGGCACCCTCCTTGTTGTTGTCAGTTGCTCCACTAAAGATAGGTGATCTGACTTATCTTCAAAATAATTGTAAAGATTTTTTCCCATCTAATCCTAGGTGGCAATAAATCCAAGTCTCAAGCCTCTATACCATTGAAGCGGTTTGCCTTTGAGAAAAGATGCAAGTAGCATGACTGCTACATCATCATGTGTGATCAAATAGAGTGAACACACATTTGGTACATCCTGGATATGCTCCTGAGGGGTGACCTTATTTTCACCAGTAAAGTATGGAATAATTTTGAGTGCATCAATTGTCATATCATTTTGTACAGCCAGAACCAAGGGGCTTCCTCCATTGAAGTTAGAAAATTTTCTAAGTGGAGGAGATTGCTTATGCACCATTGTAGGGCATGCATGTTGACTGTTTTGAGGAGTTGAATGGGTGCGGCACGCTAGAGATAGAGATGCGCGCGTAGGCTTTCTGGAATGAACTCTTATTGGGGATAGATGGAGGTACTCGAAATAATCTTCAGTTGCTGCACTTTTCCTTGTGTGCACTCTTCTCATGAAAGGTGCTAAGGGCTTCTATAACAGAGATCTACAAATTTTTGGGAGTCACCAGATGTGTTGAGATGAGCCTCCAAAAGCTGAAATACTAAGTCCACACACCAGAACTTAGCAATATGAAATTTAAGCTTTCAATGCTTGGTGCCACTAAGCGTGCTAGAAATTGTTGGTCTTCAAACTTGCACCTGTGTTTCAAATCTATAAGAGCTGAGCTGTTTGAGATCACAATGGAACTGTCTCCAAGTTGTGGGACCTTGCGCGCTTGAGACAGATCTCTGGAGAAGGTTGGTTCCTCTATCTCATTCTACTGTTATTGCTACTCCTAGTGCTGAAAGGGAAATGAAGATAATAATGCCAAGGGACCAGGGATAAAAGGATAATATGAAAAGAAACTACACTAAAAGGTGATAGCACCAGAAAAAGAGGGATGAATACTATATGTTCTGAGTGAGAATAAAAGGAAATGTGTGAAAGGAGGCTAGGCACGAGTAACACAACTAAAAACGTATTTACCAAATCATTCTCATGAAACACAATTAAACAAGGAACTGCAAGGGATGTGAAATGGCACAACAAGTATGCACTGTAAAAGAGAAGGCAAGAAGAAGGAATAAAAACACGTTAGGACAGAGAATAGTCACAAAACGATGTTTTTATTACTTCCAAAAATGCACAGATCTATTACAATGGCAAAAGAGGACGATATCCACATGCAGGAACTAGATCTAGAGGTCTACAACTCAAAATACATAAAATATGAAGTCCTTAGCAGAATGCGTAAAGATCCAGAGTGTCCAACATAAAAAAATGAGCCCAACTCTTATATTTATAGATGACTGCATGGAATAAGAAAAGAAGAAGGAGGGAAAATTTGAATTTGAAACGCAACCACCAATAAGAAGCATTTAATGCCTGAAAATCCACCTAGAAATATGTGAAATACGCTTCCCCAATTCTATCTAGCATGTTGAAGAAGGAAGGAGGGAGAATTAGATTAAATTGGGTGGTTGGAGCAATCAGATCTGCTCAACAAAGCTCAGAGAGAAGTTTTCCCATTTCTCACCTACCAAATCCACCAAGAATTTAAATTTGAATGCCCAGTAATGTATCTTATGTCAACATATCTCTAAAAAGTCCATGCATGTGCCAATTAGAGCTCTGTAGAAAAAGATATGGTTATCAGAAGATGTCAAATCCGTCTGCGCATGTAAGACACGTGGTACGCGTAGATTAGCTGAAAGGATGGCCAACTGTGAAAATGTTTTTCACTTTTGCCACGTGTCACTCACTAATTTATTGCAAGGATTTGGTGCCCTATTGGAGTGCTTTAACTGGTTACATGTGATACACTCAAGCATTTCAGAAGATAACCTGGCACAGAAGGGCACAAAGGATGGTGCAAGGGAAGGACGCGCGGAAGAAAACAAAGGAAGGCGCAGAGGAAAGCGCACACAAGGTACACAGGGAAAGTGGCAAGCTGGTGAGCAGAGGATGCATGGTCAAGGCGCAAATATTACAAAGTAATGGGCACAGTGCGCAAGAGGGCTAGGGACTTGGCTAATTGGAGCAAGTGTGAGGCACACACGGGATGGATAACTGCTAGGAAGAAGGCGGATGCGTAGGAGATGCGCGCAAGGGGATTATGGAGACAGAGGAAAAGGAAAAGGAAGGGAAGAAGGGAAAGCGCGTGAGAGAACGTGGGGAAAAGAAAGGGGGCACGTAGGGAAATTGCAACCAAGGGAATGTACCAAGTGAACTTGAGTGCGCGCCACCTTGTAATGAATAGCACAAAGCTAGAATATGTATATAAGTTACCTAAATAACTAGGAGAGTTATTTGGATAACAGTTACCTTGTAGTCTCTTGCAAAAAGTAGATTTGAAATTTCTAATATTGTTAAGGATCATAAAACTTGGTTTAATTAGTATAAAATCATCAGCAATACTTTTGAAACCTGGATCAAGGCTTTGAGCTTTATTCAAATCCCTCAAGTAGAAAAAGTGGCACCTACAGTAACATGTTTCAACAAGGAATTCAAAGGTGAAAAAATTTCTCCAGGTACATTCTTGTAAATTTCACTAGTAAGTGGCTCTTCATCAGCATATGCATCATCTCCTTCGTCGTGATCATCTCCCCTCTTCCTTATCCCTCCTATTACTCTCTCATGTTCTAATTCTTCATTAAGGGGGGTACTTTTCACTATTTTGTCTTATCCACTTAAAGTGACCTATAGTCTAACTTTATAATGGGATATGTTCAATTAATGAGAAAAGACTCAATTTTGTTTCCTAATAACATGAAAGATCACAAGTCATAAGGGGAAGTGAAAAGTCATATTAGGGGGAGATGAAAAGACTCTTTGTAAAGCTATAACTTTGGAAGACTTCCTCACTCTAAGGGGTTGTCAATTGTGAGTCTCTAAGTAGATAGTTGTTGCACTACTAAGATACAAGAAAGAGATTGTATTTTTGTATTCCCTTTAACTATGTCTCTTCCATTTCTTTGCGTGATTGACTTTGTAGACATGATAATCTTGTAAAACCAAGGAATATGTTAGTGTCTTTTATCATTGAATCAATATAAATTTTTGTTTATGATTTGTTAGTCTTTTCTTGCTCTTGAATTTGAGTTCTTCTAATTGGATGTAGAATTATTTTGGTTAAAGTTGAGGAAATATGTAAGTTCCTATCCATGAACTTAACCCACCTTTTCCACATTCTCACTCCCATTACCTTACCTCTTTATGTGAATTCCTCCCTTGTACTAAGTGCAAGAAATTTGCCACAAATTTAATGGAATATCCCTGTGTGATCCCCAGCTTCACAGCCACCCTACATTTTGTTTTTCTACATTCAAAAATTGGGATCCTCCTCATTACCAAGAGGAGGGACTTAGTCCTAGAGCGTTGGTGAAAATCCACTAACTTTTCCTTGTGAAAAATTATTTCACCAACAGTTTTGAACTCTCAAATTTATGGATTTCATATGTAGGGGAAATACCACAATCAATTTTCCCCTTATCAAATTCAAGACTCCATGATTTCACCAATTTTATCTAATACCAAATTTAAATTTCATTTAGAATGTAAATATATTTTCACACAATAAAATGTGATTCATTATAGATCAATTTGCTTTGATTATTCTTGTTAATATAAATAGGGTTGTGACTTATAAATACAAGGAGGTTGTTTAGCAAAAAAATATTTGTTACTCACCAACTCTTATGATCTCAAACTCGTAACAACATTATTAACAACATTAGATATGACAAGTTATCTATGAAAACTCGTCATTTGCATATCATTATTATGCTCACATTACATTATATTATGTGAGCACTAATAGATGTAACAAAATAGCCATAATACCAATAACATAACATGATCCTATATTTTTAAGAAATTTTTAGATGCATGGAATAAATTAGATCAAGTGTACCATATGACTGAATCTGCGTGATGGTCATAATTAGGGTCACAAAACCCAAATTTATTACACATGTATATCCAGGTTGCTCTTTTTCTAAAAATCCAATGTGTGGGTTGGTGACCAATCTTGTCGATCACCATCTTGAACTTTTTAAGTCACCACACAATAACCAATGAGCATCAAGATGCTAATCTATTATCCACTGTTAGAACTTCATCCTTTCAGTCATGTTGTTGGATGCATAAACATTAATCACTTTAAAGCAATGATTATCAATGTTAAATAACATCCAGAGGATGTGATGTGTCAGGTTGCATCTATGAATAACATATTAGGGTCACCATTTTGGGGGAAAAAAGTGTCAATTCCTCCACATATAGGCTTGTGATTGCTAGTTAGACCTAAATTATTTTGTCAAATAGCTTTACTAACTCTGAATAACAAAAAACCTCCCACCTTAACTTTTTACAGAAAAATAATATTCATATCTAGAAATCACTTCTGAAATTCTTGCATTGTATATTTGTGAGTGGAGTCTATAAGACCCCTTACATTCAATGAGAATAAGTTCATTATAAATCAACATTAAGGGACATATCCTTCGAATTCAATCTTAAAAGGGCTTCATACATATTATACAAAAAAAAATTATTGGTTAAAATGTAAAAATTTACTAGATTAAGCTTTCTTTTTGATTTGGGATGAAAAATCACCTTCCTCAAGGTGGTGAGGAGGGATATGTGTAGACACTAAATCATGCACTTTGGGTAACTATTTAGTCCTGGTATCATACTACTATTCATATGGTTCTTGAGTAAAAAGAGTAAGAATTAACCCATGTATTTGGCCACTTTATTTTACTTTACGCTTATGTTTTTTATCTCTCACCTGCACTTTCCCAGTTTGTATTGACATTTTGTGTTTTTCCTATTTTTGAATGGGGTGCCCAGTCCCCTTTGGGTATCCCAATCCTCTTTAAACTTTACTCTCACCTTTTGGGCACTTTCTAGCCATTTGAACTTTTCATATTTTTGGTGGTCGGTCCCTTTGAGGTTAATTATGAAATTAGAATAAGAGAACCCTATAAATATAAAGTTATAAGACCATAATGAAGGACCAAGAACTGAGCACTAGTATCTCCACGTAAGGTTGCATCCATCAAAGGCATCTAAGGCTCCATTTGCATCCATATAGCTCCATCACAAGGGATAAGGTTAGTTCATCTGCATCACACTTCATATGAGGGAAGTTTATTCTATTCCATGCACCATATATTTACATACTACATCTAGTTATTGCTCACTACTCACAAAGTGCGGCACACACAAGAGCACCTAAGGCACAATTTTCACACACACACCTAGAACTACATTTGGGTCTAGAATGTAGTATAACTCTTAGTTGGTAAGTCCACCATTATGGTCGTTGAGCTCAGTTCGACCCCTTCATATACATATTTGTTTTTTTAGGTTTTTGATGTTTTGCTTGGGGTTTTGCAAGTGATTTATCTATTTTAGGTTTACAATAACATCCAATGAATTCCAACGACATTCATGCGATAGGAAGTGAACATGGGTGAACACTCAGTTACCCTCCAAAGAAGGTTCCCTAGTCATTTCTACAGATAAAGGCACCCAGATCCCAGACGAGGGTAGCTCAAGTGCCCCCATCCTTTTCTAGGCACCTAATCTACTCAGACAACTCGGATCTATATTTTATGTAGCTCCTATATGGTCGTTTCCTCCTCTTGTTCAGTCGGTCTCCACTACGACACAATCCTAAGACAATATTGAATCAATTAAGGCCTTCTTAACCCTCTTTGCATAATAGGGTTTCACATTTCATAGCTTAGTTTTTTCGGGTCTATTTACTGCATTTTATTTCATTTATTTACTGCTTATACAACATCATATTAGACTATAATATTTTTATTTACGTTTAATCACTATGAGAGATCCGTATTCCCACTTTACAAGGATAACCTAGAAGAAAAAATATGGAAGTAATATCACCACTATTCTATTAAACATGATGAAAAGTAGTTAAAACATCAACCACCAAATAAGGGCTTGGGTTTTGAGCTTAAGTCACCTATTTTGAAGTCAAGGCCAAAGCTAGAGAGGGATTGAGAGGGGCTATCACAACAATCTTGATGAGACTCTACACAACTTATAACAAGCTAATTTATGACTTCACTATTTTGGGTCCACCTGTTATAGGGTTAATTGTGGTGGCTAGGTTATGGTTGTTCTTATGAAACACATTGGTCTAACTATCTTCACCAATAGTTTGAGGGGCCTCAACAACTATTTTTAAAGAAACTTTTTTCATGTTGATAATAGGGAAAATCTTGGATCTTGTATTCAAAAAATTAACACCTAAAACAAGTGTTGGGAAGGTTGATGTAAACCACCATTTGGATGTAGCATGGGTTTCCCATGCTTGGATGTGAATAATATCCTTGATTTCGTAAGATAAATATACTTCTATGTAGACACGCCTTTGTGATATGGAAGAATAGAACTTAAGGGGGTATTTTTTATGATTTGACCTATTGAGGAAGTTATGTGGTTGACAAAAATGATATCATGACATGGGTGGGATGGGAAATTCAACTCATATTGGGAACTTGAGATTCATATGTTCTGAAACTACAAACTCATGTGTCCTTGGAGACAAACTAAATAGGGAACTTTAGACATACTAGGTTAAATAATTTAGTAGAATCATAGCTAGATTGGCAGGATTAGTAAAGCAAAACAAAAATAATCCCTTGGTCATATTCTAGATGAAGTCCAATATTATTCCATAGTGGGTTTAAGACATACGAATCCATGATTTTATAATGCTTTCAAAGGGAATCATCCTAACAAAATATCCAATTATGCAAAATTTCTCAAGCCATTGACATGTTGTAATGACCCCCTGGTGAGTGACTTGAAAACACACAGGAATTTTTTTGTAACCATGATTTTCAATCACCCTTTCCATCAGGGATGGCAATTGATGCCTATCAATTTCCTAGTCCTATGCATAACATTCAACACACACATGCAAGAAGAAAATAATATGATAGTATGATTCAGAGTTGTTTATTATTAGAATTTAAGTTGTCATACATTCTTGCTTCTCAACATTAAAATCAAATTAACTATACACAACCAAAAGTACAATTACATATATGTTTTCACATAATAATTGTTCTCCCAATTAACCAAGGCATTGCAATTTAATTACTTAAGCATGTGCATAAAATATTCATTCATTCCTCCACAATAAATAAGAGTAATACATGATTATAAAAACAATGATTGATTCCTTATTCATTTGTTTGAAATGCATCATATTATTTATCCACAACTTAGGATTTCAATATTGGTAAGTACAATAACTACAAGCATGTGCAATTCACTTTAGTCCTTTAATAATAAGGATATTTATTTAATAAATCCATGGTTTACATAATGTTCATCAAGTTAACCCATGAGAAGTAATTTAAAGTATAAGTTAGCATTTATCCATTAACAATCAAGTGTTACAATATCACAAGGTTTACATCTTAATATATACACAATAATCACTTGTGCATAATGTATCTCAATAGTTTCCATTAAAGTATGCAAGGGTTTCATTCTTTTGGCCTCAATAAACATAATTCTTTATCTTTCACAACTAATTATGTATATTCTAATTATTTAATTTACAAAAAGTTTCAAGTACACAAATTTTACATCTATTTATTTTCAATACAAGCATATCAAGAATATAATAACACGTATACGTTCATGACACCGTGTTTGTTTTTTTCTAGAGATCCATCATGATTTCCACTACACCATAAAATAAAGAGTCTCATTTGATCACTTTACCTCCATCCATGAGCCTTACAGTTCAACGCACACCTCTCACAAAGTGAGAGTGGCTCTACCCTTCACGAGAGGTAATATGTGAGAAATCGATAAAAAGAGAATACCATGCATAAAAATAGTCACCCAAAATGGTAGAATCATGAAAAAGGTAAGATTAAATAGCTGCTAGAAAATAATAATACGTAATGAATATGATTTTGGCCAAAATACTTAGGACAACATTAGGTTCATATTCCTAATTGAATCTGACAATGAACAAAGACATGTGAAGTCCTATTTGGCTCCACACAAGGGAATAATTTCAGTCTATTCATATTCCACCACTACCCCCTAGTACTTGTCATATGTGATCCACTGCATTCGGTTAACTAGCCATACATAACTAGTTCATATACACATCTCTTGAGTTACAACCTTTTCCCCTTAAGTAGTTTACAAAGAAAACATTTCTAGCTCCATAAATAATTAACCTGAGAAAACAAGAAATATAACACAAACAACATTAACTTTCCCGAATGTCCCATATTACTATTTCACATTAATGTTATAAGGATCCTAATCCTATTTTGTAATCCCCAAAACAAATCATGAATAGGACACAATCAATCCTAACCTTACTGTGCATCCCATACCACCCAAGAAGGTCAATATTTCAAGAATCTAAGGTGGTTTTGTTATCAAGGACTATAAATTATTCGTAATAGTTTCCATATATAATTATTTTAGTTTTGTGTGTTTTCAAGGTTTAACAATATTGTATATAGAGTTTATAACGATATCAAACAACATACAACCATGTCTTTCTGATATCAAAAGTGTAAAGGGAACCTTATTTCATAATCCATATAGTTACCTAGAGCAATAATTCATTTTTTTAAGGATGGATCTAACTCATACATACAATAAAGGTTTTCATCATAAAATTTTCACATGGGATGTATAAATCATAATTATAGTCTTATAACCTTAACTTATGTTTTGTTTTTAAGTCCAAAATATTTTGACATTTCATATTCTTTATCATGATAGTATTCTTGTTCCACATTCTTATAGGTTAGGATAAATTTAATGGTTTCATTGTACATTCAACATGTGGCGATTTTTGCTGAATGAACCATTTATCCCCCATGGTTTAGTATGTGACTTAACAAGAAAAGTCCATCTTTTAACTATTGCTATGTCATTTTATATTAAAAAAAATTATCTTTTGTCACTATAAATTCTAACACATGGCTTAACAATTAAAAACACACAACAATCATTAATCCCTCTGGTTGGTTTGATAAGTTAATCATCTTTCTCCTATGATTCAATACATAGCGTAATAAGTAAAACCAATCATGCAACAATAGAGAATATTGCCAACTTATGATATGTTACTTAAAACCCAAAATTCAACTATTTATATTTCCTTTCATGTTTTTGACAAATTTAATCTTCTATCTCTTTAAGGTTCAATATATGACTTATCAAGTAAAATTATTCCCACCATTCATTTTGACGGTGATAACCATTTATATTTTATGGTTTATGTAGTCACAAAATCACGCACTTGCTACTACTATTATACTGCCAAGTATGTTAATTTATATATGGATCTTGCGTAAGAAAAGTATTCACTAATGACCCCTCATGTTTTCCATTCGTCAGTGTAGTTGGTCTTTGTCATTGTTTGTCTTGCACACTCATCACTCACTTGCATAGTTCTAGTCAAGTCTTAGGGGCTCCTATTTGTTAGTATTCACTCAATTGTTGTCTCTAGTCCTTTGACTAGCGTGCCTAGGGAGAGATTAGGGAACCTAGGGCACCTTGGTCCTCATTTCTAGGTGCCCTTGTCCCTGTCACACTTGGTTTTAATTTAGACATTCGAGGTTGGTCTCTTCAGTTTTCCCTCTCATCTTCCTAGGTTCTAGTCGGCATTTCAAGTGATTAGTGTCAAAATTTGAGCAAGAGATCCCTATATAAACATAACATACATACTACCTTATGGGCAAACTACTTCTATTAAGGGCTAGCTATCTACATAGAGCAAGGGACTACATTTGGGAATTATTTTTCATCACACTACATAGGAAAGCAAAGTCTATTCTATTCCATCCACCATTTTGCATTTTATCTAGCTATTGTCCACTATCTCTATGTCATTGGCGCTAGGGAATATTAGGCACAATATTACATACTCTATCACACAGAACTGCATTGGGTCTAAGATGTAGTGTAATGCTTAGTTGTAAGTTCACCATTGTGGTCGTTTAGGACAGTTTGACCCCTTCATATGCATCTTTATTTTTTAGGGTTTGATGCTTTGTGTGGGGTTTTATAGGTGAAACTTCATTATAGGTTTATGGTGTCATCAATGAAGCAAGTGTGACATCCATGCAACCAAATTCAAATTATTCTAAGTTGTTCCACAAACCAAAGTGCCCAAATTCCATACTAGGGAGCCCCATGTGCCTTTATTCTTCCCCAAACACCCAAATTGGCCAGATCTGCCTCCGCTACAATTTTCTAAGGTTCATTACGACACTATGTACCACCTTCTTATCACTATGTTCACTCCCAAATCACTGCGAGGTAATTTCATTCCAGGTTACCCCTTTCATTTCAGTTCATTTAAAAATATTTGAACAAATTATTTAGCACTTACATTTCAGTATATTTAATTTATTACATTTTGTAATCTTAGATTCATATTAAAATATCATATTTTAGTGAATCATTTTGGTGAACCAAATGATTAGAACATTTTCCTCTAGGATCCACTACAGACCCTAATGGCTAAGGATAGCTCTTCTCCTTCTCAGGTCATCATGCCTCATGTTAGTGTCAATATAATCTATGATGAGGTCATTATCACTGAGCTTATTGCTCTGTATGGTAATCTTATTGTGTCAGATGAGGTTAACCAACAAATCTTAGAATTCGAATGACGCCTACCTACTAGCTTTGAAAATTCTATTGTTGGCATTATTTTTGATTTGATGGCCTTCAATCGTCATACACCATGTTATCTAGCTACCCATGATCCTCCGTCTCACATTTCTAAATAAATTATGGATGATTATCTTATTGATTACATGTTTGGTTTTGATGATAGCGCACATATGCATATTGATTCTCATAGTCATACCACTACTCTAGCTACACCTCATGTTTCTCCTCTTTCTGATAATACTTATCATAATCCATTGTATACTAATTCACATGTTCTTTCATATGATGTTGATGATCCAATTGAAGATATACTTAATGACATTTTTATATCTGAGTCTCTATCTGGTGTCGATGAAACAATAGATAGCCTTGATTTTACTACTTTTTATATTGTTGATTGTGAATATCCTCCTCCATTGCCACTTTCTCTTAAGGTCGTCTCTAACTTTGTGTGTGTATCATCTGCATTTATTATCTTGTCTACTCCTACAACTTCACCTCCGCCTACTATTCCATCTCAATCTATTGCATCTCCATTGGTTTCTTCGCCTCCTAAGGATGTTTCTGATGTTAGTCCTACCGCTTCTGTGGATGTTCCATCTCCTTCATCTCTTATAGATTCTTTGACACCTATACCTAGTGTGCCCTTAGCATCACAATCTCCTTTATCTTTTCTTGATGTCCCTATGATTACTCACAATGACAAGTTACAACCAATTAACACATTATTGTCATCTTCTACTATTCCTTTACAAGACATCTTGTCTCTCATGCATGTTGTGGGTTAATTAATCTCATGTTCAGTCACTCACATTAGAAATTAAGGCCTACTATGCTTCAATTGATAACAACTCATTACATGGAAACCCTATTCCTAACAAGATTCATAACTCATCATTTGCTACGGATTTTTTCATGCCTACATCCACATGTTTTGATGGTGATGGTGACCCTCATTTACATCTCTAACATTACCGCATGGATATGTCTTCCTATTCTAATGATAGATTATTGTTTAAGGCATTTCAACATAGTCTCAATGATGTTGCTTTACAATGGTATACTCATCTCCCATTTGGGTCTATTAGCACTTACTATGACATGGAAGATGCTTTCCATCGTTTTATCATCAACAATGGCCCTAGATTTACTTATGATCATCTACCTAATTTACATCAGGGCACATCAGAACCTATCATGGACTATATCTTACAATTAAAAGATGGTATGCATCAACTAGTCTTCCAACCTATCAATCTAGAGAAGTAATTTATCTTTTGTCGTGGTTAAGTTTCTGCTCTCAAGCAAAGATTGCAATATGAAACTTGTGAGTCATCCATACTTTTGTGTTATAAATTCATTGACTTGGAACAAGCCCTTCTTGCGGCACATGTTATAGACCCTTCACCTATTGTTACTACTATTATATCATCTAGCTTTTCTTCATTTACATTAGTTGAGTGTCCTACACAATCTTCATCTCTACCTAATAAACAAGCTAAACCTACTACATCACAAAAGCATCCCTCTTCTCCTACTCCATGGCAAGTTACATATCCATTTACTCCGCCCATTTCGCATGAGCCATTACACTTATCTCATCATGCTCAATCGTATGATGTGCCGCATATTTTACTTGACAAGAATCTAATTTGCTTACCCTCTAACAAATATAATCCACAACATTTTCTACAATGATAGTGTGATCGATCTTATTGTAATTATCATCGTATCAATGGCCATAGGGACAATGATTGCTTCACCCTTCATGATAGATTGCAAAAATTAGAGGATAAGGGCATAATTTTCTTTGGCTCTTGCTCACGTGAGTGGTCCATATCCCCTCTCCCTTGTCAATGAGCTACTACTTCGATTGAGTTGTCTCCTCCACCTAGTGCTAAGGTCATTGTTCATCCATCGCCACAAGTTGTCACTCATACATTTTCCATTGTGTCCATGCATCAATACATTATCACATCCATCTCATACACCACATCATGGCTCACAAAGGCTTCCACAGTCCTTGACATTCGTACATTGCACCACTGCTTTGTTGGTACCCAAATTCGTTCTCCTTTTTAAACTAAGCAGCAACACAGATTCAACAGGGAGCTTAGAGGTAGCCAGATCACAAATATATGTCGTTTTGTAGCCAGGGAGAAATCTAACTGTCCCTTTGTTACTTGGATTTGTGGAGAGATGGGTAGCACCTTAAAAAGGATATGATCTTATCCTAACTATTTTAGGTTGTGCCTTTCAACCAAGGTAAGAGAACCTATTTTGTAACCTCTATTATTTGAAAGGAGATACAGGTACCTTTCTTTTGCATAAATTTTGTAAAGAAGACCTTGGGGAAAATATGATCAACACACCAGATCTGACTCTCACGAGTTGTCACTTCCAGATCATGGAGATATCTTCACAACAAGGCAAAGGTTACTAAAGACATTTGAGACCCTGATCTGTTCTGCATACTTTAGTAAAAGGATTTTGGTCTTGTGTGGGTATACAGAGAAAAACAGGGGTAGTATGGGTAGGATTAGTTGTTTGTTAAATGAATTTTGGTGGGAGGGGAGACAGGATGGACTTGACTTGCACCATATCCTTGAGAGCTTATGTGAAATGGAAAGATTCAATCAAAAAAATGCCACAAAAAGTTAAATTGTTTCCTTAACTAGGGTATGTGCTTCAATAAAGGTCCAGATCAACACGCTTTCACATAACCTGTGGGATTCTGTCACAAAGGCTTGAGTTAAATGACCTAATAAAGAACCAATATTTAAAACAAGTCACGCTTGCGGTACACCCAAAGGCTTATAGAGAATCTCTATCAAAAAAATGAAAGAAAAGTGATTTTAAACCATTTATCCCACTCCTAGATGAAGGCTCTTCTGAGAAATGAAATTGCAGATGCCACTAAACTATCACAAGGATTGATACCTATGTGACTGGACTATATTTTCGTATAAGATTGCAATAGAAACAAGAAAAACTACCCGTATACATTCAGAAATTAAATAAATACACTTTACTAAAGATTGACACCGAATAACTCAAAGTTTGATCAAATTTATTAGCAAGGGAAAGTTTCCAAAACAATCTCAAAAGCTTGTCAATGGCTGTACACTTTGCAACCACCTTGACACGATCAAATTTGACAAAAAGAGAGATATACAGGATTCTCTAGATGACTACTTAAAATGGATAGGCTCTATCAAGCTTTTTCTGCTGGAGAAAATCAGTCCTGATCTTTTCAAAAACTCCCAACCATTTAAACAAGAAAAATTCAATGCCATTTATAACATTTACAACAGAGCCCCTTCCTCCCAAAAGAAAAAATATTTAAATGCACCAGTGCTTGCCATGATTCTTTCGTGATTCATAGAATCAGATCTGTAAAATTCTCCAGGTGCTCGAGGGAAAATCTCTTTGATTTCTTCCTGCATTCAACTCCTTTCTCAAGGAAAAACACATGCCTCCATCCATTCACCAACCACTTCTGCCCCATATCAATCAAATCTGGCCCCTTGCATGCTTAGGAGAAGAAAAATGGAAAACCAGATCGGGCCCAAGAGTCAGACTGTTTTAATGGAGAAAGACATCTCCATATATCTCCCACCAAACTCTAGATATCAAAATTAACTCGCTCCTCTATTTGGCATGTAGAAAATAACAAGAAATCATGAAGACTCACACTCCTAGGAGTTTTACAGAAAAATGGGGGGAAAATCAGATTTAGACGCTCGGCAGCCATTGATCTTTGATTTTGAATGTGGTCCATCCACGTGGAAGATCTAAAAATGGGCTTAGGGGCTTCGTTTGACCTTTTCTGACCCTTTTGAAAAAATGGAAAAATTTCCCATTTTACTTCGCACCTCCGCTTCTGAAAAATGGGCCTGACACGTGTCCTGAGGTGGGTCCCAAAAGGAATGCATAGAGAAATTCTACCATTTCACTCTCTTTTGGAAAAAAAGGAAAATTTTCCAAGTTTTCCCCTCATCTCCGCCCTTGAGAAATACTTTTGACACGTGTCCCAATGTGGGTCCCAGCGGAACTATGCTTCCCCTTTTACTTTTTAAATATTTTTTCTCGAAAGGAAAATTTTCCAATTTTCCTCCATGAGTCCGCACCTCCACCGTTGACTTAGGGAAAAACATTGACTATTTCCCATCGGGCTCGTGGGCCATTTTGATGTTTTAACCTTTATGAAGCAAAGAGGTAAAAAGTTTAAGTCACCTCTGATGGTCCGCTTCCCTGCCCCTTATGACTTTTCAAATTACCATGTGTCACCATGGCGCACCTTGAGGTGGTCCCAAAAATTTGATACCTTGAATGAGCGTAGGTTCGCTACATGTCCTACTCCGGAAAAATTTGTTTGAAGGCTTGAAGCTCAGTGGAAGGCACCACTTGTCAAGCTCCGAGGTAGTCTCCTTTTGGCCATTGAAAAGTCTAAGTAAAATGCAAAAAGTGAGCCTCCACGTGTCAGTGCGCTTCTTTAAAATGAAACTCGTGTCCCTGAACATGTGCACTTCCTCCACGTGTCTCCATGGCGCAACTTCAAATTTGAACACCCTGAAGCAGAGCTTGAATGAGGCTTGCCACATGTCCTGTTCTACCAAACTATATCCATTTGCATAAAATTTGTCTAAGTCCAGGCCAAGCAGCGGAAGCCTCCATGTGTCCTCCCGGCACTACTCCAAGGCAAAGCCCAAAAGTAGATCTTCAAATGAGCGTTGTTCCTCCACGTGTCCTCGACTTCCTAGAAAACCTTTTGAAATTTGTGTAAGTATGGGAAACCCAGCGGAAGTCTCCACATGTCTCTTTCCTGCCAACCCTCCATGTGTCCTCCCGGTGCTACTTCAAAGCCAAACCAAAAATTTGATTCTCAAACAAGCGTCGTTCCTCCACGTGGACACATTTTAAAGTTGAGGCTTTTTATAGAATTTTTGAAGTATTAAGCTGACCCGCATCCAACCAAGAGGTGCCACATTTCCCTATCGACTGAATGATGTAAATTTGACTGGGAGAAATACCCGTCAAACCTGTAAAACACAGAGAAACGTCCATTCGAGCCAGAAAATGAGGTTTTCTTCAAGGACAAAGAATTTAAATTGTTGCAAGGCTCAAACATGATCCTTAGGGACACATCAACTCATTTCTCCTTGAGTATTTAGGGAAAAAAATGGCAGGGACAATAGATCTTGACTGTGGAAAATGGAGGAAACGGGAAAACATGAAGTTTTGAAGGAACAGAGCACGGAGACTCAAAATACAGAGCTTTTCCAGAGGAACAAAGGAACCATGAGACAAATACGGACCCACACATGATCTTCAACCCAGGAGTAGATTAAAATGGCAAAAAAGACTGGCCAAACACAATACGGGGAAGGATAAAATGACAGAGGTCGTGAATCAATAAATCTTCAAGGGCACAAATGGGGCGAGACAATTTTGAGCACCAACATGCTCCACATGATATTCAATTTTGTTCATATGCTCACGTTGCTTTTATGCCACATGTTTCCACCACTTCATGTCAGTTAGGTCTTTAGTAGGTGATTGCTATCACCTTACCCCCCAATGACGTACTTGTGTTCTTTCGGTTCTTACATGAATGTTGAGGGATATATTACAATAAGAACATTTCCTCACGCACTTCTTTGATTCATCTAACGCACTTGATCAAATAATTTCCTGATGACACACTCTTGCTTTACATGGTTCATTCTTGACTGTTGAGGGGTCGTATCAAAATAAACCTCACCATTTATATGTTAATGGCATCACTAATCTACCCCCTCCTATCCTAGTCTTACTAAAATACATTTCATTACACTTCTTCCACATATCACATTCTTACAAATCATCAGATTATTCATCACAAGTACTATTTTCACAATAACATTTTCGTCTATCATAATCTACATCGTATTACAAGTTTAAATCAACAAACATGAATAATATTCAAACATTTTACATACATCACACCAATAAATAAAAGGATCATACATCATTATTGCAACAACACGTCAACAAACATCAAATTCAACCATCATATGTCAATAAGTCCATCTATATATCAATTACAATCATTATTACAAAAACATCTCATTACTAGGGGAAACTTTCCTACATCGAATACAACAATATAAAATCATATCTCATCATCACTTCCACTTTCTGGTACTGTAAGAGCCCTAAAACTCAACACATTACCACTGACTCTACAACATTGATCGCAACCTCGATATCTCTCAACCTACCTCCATAGTAGTGTAACCTCTGTAGATATCTCTACAAACTGACTTTGTAACTTAATGAATTGTACAAACACATCTTGCGTTAAAGGACCACTTCCACTGCCTTTTTGGTTCGTCAAGTCTCCTTGCGTGCCTAGTCCCTCTCACTCAACAACACAGTGCATGTCATTGCTGTTATGGCTACTGGCTCAAATAAATGGGCATGCTCACCCGCAATGTCATCCACATGCTCTAACATCCCTCCACCCACAAGTATGTCAGTCAGCACATTATGTGTCAATGTGTAGATAGATGTGTTCACAATTACGGACCATTACGCATCACCTATAACCAATAAAAGACCACATTAGATAACTATAACCATCATATAAGAAAGCAACAAAACCATACATTATAACTATACAAATACTCATGCTCACCAACCGCTACTACTACGCTATCAGGGGTATGTGCTCGCCCCTCCACTCCTCCTCCCTGTGATAATCTTGCCACATCCGCAAATGAAAAAAATAAAAACAGCCATCGATGCGCCACCCACCATGCTCGATATTCCTCTGTACACCCCGCATCATCTGCATCTCTCAACTCTATCGTTGTATCAACCTCATCTAGTTCGAAATGTACTAGCTACTCTCTTGTGGGCCCTGGTCTAGCTCTAACCCCCCTCGGTGCTCTAACCCATAAATACGGCTCTAGGGGCACGTCCTAAGCCATACCAATTTGTCTCAATACTCATTCCACCTAGAATAAATCGGTCACCTCTGGAAACTAATCCTCCAACCACATCGTCCACCGTATGCATCATAGCTTTACCGCATACTCTAGCCATCCTCCATAGTATAGTTATGGCCTCCATGTCACAACCTATGGCCCCATTTGATCTATCAATGCTCTATAGGTTTTGGTATCCATCTTTCGCCCATGCACACCAACCCATCTCTTAGTAAATATGTCTATCCTCGCCCAATCTACTCACGGACCACCAATTGGCCTCAATATTGTCATATCAAGGTATTAGCTACAATCCCACCTCCATACTCCTCCTATGTAAATCTGTAAAGATCCCCTATGCAGGTGGGCCAACGCATATCATGCCTAAGCATACCTCGTACCCTCCTCCTCTATCTAGCGATAAATATTGTGCATCTTATATAAGATGCCCACACCACCACCCTTTACTACAATCGATGACATAATAACCAAGACTATGAACTTCCACAAGCGCGGAACTCTTGATCTCAAAATTGCATCCAATCTAATATTCTCCTCGGCAAGTACTCGAGTCCCCATAAAATGCCACCTAGCGGCTCGTATTTGTCTCTCTATATCCTCCACTGCCATGGCATGTACCCTATCACTAATAACTAGTAATCACAGTATACAATATACATCCTCTAATGTGGCCATCATCTCATATGTAGGTAGCCAAAATGTACAAGTGTTTGTGCACCATCTCTCACATAAATTTTTCAATGTAGGAATATTATGGGGCACATTCCCCATCTACGCTATGTGTCATAGGCCGACATAGTCCATAACCTCCCAATCATCGTATGATAGACCCAACCTGAGCAATGTACTTAAGTGGTGACCACCACAGAACTCCTTCAAATGGATATCCCTCTACACAACATGAAAAAACACCAAAAACAACGTTAGAACACTATATAAATCTATATACACTCACTTACGACATCGCTACACAACAAAAATCACATTTACACCACTCTAGACTAAATGCACACTTGTTGGACATTGGCACTCAGAATCGGGACTGGGGCGCCTAGGAGCAAGACACCAACGCCCATGTTTGGGTGCTCTTGTCACTAAGGCCACTAGTGCCTTCACTACTCTTGTCCAGGTCTAAAACACCAAGAAAAACAAAATGCACAATTCTACAAAAATTCACCATAATTGACTATTACAAACACATTTTTAAAAAAAAATCACACTTACCAACTCTATCCTCATGTGTGATGCCACGACGGTCGGTACCATCTCGAAATGGCTAGGTCATGTTGCTCTAACTTGCATCATCCTTACACACTCAAAGCTCGCTCTCACACTCACACAAAAGAGAAATAAATTGACTAATCACTTTTTCACCTTACTATTTATATTTACCTTTCATCACCCACTCTAATATGGTCATTATTTCGTGATCACTTTCTCAACTAATATGTACAACATGATTTTTGTCATATCTCGAGTGTTTTTACTCTGATTCACACCCCATTTGTGGAATTCTCTTCGTAATTTTTCTTATGATCATATCGTACATGTGACATATACGCTACTTCTGCTCAATGTTGTCTTTTACTTAATCTACACATTTTTTGTGATATTCACCATGCATTATCTATTACATGTTTACTTTCAGCTCAACGTTAGTTCTCATCATCATGACCCCTTTCACCGAAATTAGGGTGACGCGCCTTCTTAGCTCAGATGACTCACCACGATGAGCATATCATATTCTCAAGTGCATGTTCTAAGCTTCTTTTAGCAGTCTTACCTTAAACCCTTCATATTATGTATACACTTATCTCTGTCTTCATCAAGATTTAAGACTGATTTATAATCATATGAGTAATGATTAACACTTCAATGGCATACCAACTATCCTAGCTTAACTTCATACTTCTATGATCCCTAGCCCTTCTACATTCATGTTCAATACTTCATCCTGTAATTTCATGGTTAATGACTTGTCCTATAGCAAAATTCAAGAATGATATGACTTCTTAATAGACATCAACACAGTTATAGATCTAGATTAGATCAGATTCATGCACTCATACCATAAGGTGAGGGGATAAATCTTGATTCCACCCTTAAGAGGTATACATCCTGCTGGTTCATAAACAGAACTTCATGTTCTCACCTATTATAACTCCCAACCAATACTCTATTCACAATCACATGAGCTATCTCTTAGAAAAATCAAGTTACTTACTTTGTTCTCTTTTGGAGATAATCCCTCAAACCACTGTTAAGCACACCATCAATCATGATAGCAGGTCTTAAAATGATGACATTCAAATGACTTATCTACTCTTCATAGGTTTTAGCCCACATGTGTACAATACATGATCATCCTTCAACATATCAATACTACCTTGCTTTTGCTAAGTTTAGATTTGACTCCTTTTTCTCATATCATGCTAGAAATTAGATATAAATATTACTAGTTATCATATTAATGAGTTATAATCACTGACTCAAAGTCATATGAATGTGCAAACCCTCTGGATTCTCATACTAAGAGTGGTTCATACCCCAAATCCATCCATTCTTGAAGTTACTAACACAAGTGCAACTTAAGTTTTCTTAACCATGCTTACTCTACAATGGAGTCATGCTATAAATAGAGTCACAAGATGATTCATACCTGCTCATACATGTTGGAGGCACCAAATTGAAGATTTAGACTCCCTTATGAGTGAATTATCAATGATCTTCAATTTGAATTGTAGTACTCAACCCCCAAGCTTCTTAAGGCTCTTATTTGCCCGAATTCAAGGCCTAAATTGCAAGTATAAGTCTTCCATGCCATGGATCCATGTTCTACCAACCTCCTTCATCATGATTTAGGTTCCCATAAACTTTTATAAACTGGTTATGTAGTTATTTTTTCCCAGTTCACCTTTCTCAGTAACCCTTTGAGTGATCTAGTATAGTATACAAGTTGTACAATCAATCTTGCTTTTAAATGAAGGAATTTTCTTCATAGAATTCTCCATATGATCATTAAAACTTGTTAGTCAGAACTAATTTCACCTTCCATACCAGTCTAGGGTCATGACTATCAAGTATTAATAACAACTCTTCATTTTTCTCTCCTTACCTGTACACTGTGTTCTACCGAGTTTTCTCGAAAATAATGTCAAAAATATATCCGATTTCACTTTTCCAATCACAATGAAACTTGGAGGATCCCTAATTTGCATCAAGATAGAGATAATTTTAGAATTTTGGTTTATTTCATTTGTGCAGTCAAAAGATATGGGAATCCCTAATTCGAGTTCGAGAGCCAAAAGTTTATAATAAAATTTTTATCAAGCATATTCAAGACCTGTAAAAAATTATCATTACACTCCTTGGACCCTGTAAAATCTTCATATATTAGTATTCAAGAGAATTTCAACAAATAAATTCCACTGAGGGTTTATACCTCACTGTCCTGGTAGATTTCTCGTCACAGTCCATTAGAAACATGCATATATCACTGAAACAAAGATATATTCCTTATTATAATCATCATACCATCTTTTTCATTATTCAACAACCTATTACAAGCTCTTATCCTTAGAATTATTCCTCCAATGTGTGTTGTTTGCCTATTCTAACTCCTTATAAAGCTCAACTAGCTCCTAAATTGACTAAGTCTACCTCTAGGAAGCTTAACCATGTCCTAAACATAGGGAATTTTGGATGATCTTCATCTAAAAAACACCTCAAAGATCGTTACAAATCTCTTTTTATGGTCTTCATGACCTTATCTACCTCATGAAAACTCGTTTCTTACCTATTCAACCAATCTCACCTAGTCAAACTTGACAATTTACCCCTCATTACAATGATTTTCACCTTCACTACTATAATGCACATATAATTTGAATTTGAACAATGGAGGGATAAACTTTGACACTCCTAGTACTTGCTACATGCCTTTCAAAGGTTTGTTCTAACTTTATTGTACTCTCCAAGCTACCATGATGATGCTCCTGCATTAGGGAGCATACAGTTGGGGTCATCCTACAATTCCCCTTACACCACTACGCGATTGTCCTATACTTCAAATTCACTATTTATGAACAATTAATGATACACCATGTGAAATTTCATCATCGATTCCCCCTAATGACCTAACTTAAGGGAAACAAACATAAAATCTCTCTATGAGTAAACCAATCAAAACAACCAATCAATCAATCAACACGTTCAAGTCTCTAACAATCAAAATTATACCATTCAATCGACACAATACGACGCATTCGGCCTCCCAGAGGACCTAACTTGGGAGTTACATTTGGCCTCCCAGATGACCTAACTTGGGAGTTACATCACTATTTTCCCATATGACCTAACTTGGGAAGTTATTCTATATTTGGCATTTGCTTCCAAATGACCTAACTTGGAAGCCATCACACATTACGGCGACACCCATGGAGTGGAGGCAAGATTTCCTTTCCTATACTGCTCCTATATTGGTCAACAATTTCAATCAAAATATTTGGATCCAAAACCACTAAAATTTTGATCTAAGTCTTACTACAGTGACTAGATATTTTGAGGATGTAGTTACAAGTTGGAGAATAATGCACCTTTCTCCCTACACTCTTCCTCTGGTCGCAGGACGCCCAAATTCTCTAGTTTTTTGTACAAATGCAATCGGGTTTGGAATTGATCACTTCCTGCCCCATCACATAGTCATCATACAAAATTTGAAATTGTCAATCATTCAACATCACAAGCATCACTCTCATTTAGTGCACTTTATTATGACATCACGTCTCTCGTTACTCTGCATTGATCAACATGTTGATTCATGGTCCATCACGTTATATGTTATCATTCGACACACTTTTATACCACATCTACATGTTCTTCTACAACATGGGCTTCTTCAGACTTATCAGATATGTATATTTAACTACTTTATGTTATTGAGCTTTCACTCACCAACATAAAGTGGGGGCAAACGTAGTCACAAAATCATGCACTTGCTACTCTTATTATACCACCAAGTATGTTGTTTTATAGATGGATCTTACGTAAGAAAATTATTCACTAATGACCCATCTTGTTGTCCAATCATCAATCTAATTGGTCTTTGTTGTTGTTTATCTTGCACAATAGTCACTCACTTGCACAGTTTGAGTCAGGTCCTAGGGGATCTTATATGTTAGTATTCACTCAGTTTTCATCTCTAGTCCTTTGACTAGGGTGCCTAAAGAGGGATTAAGGCATTTGGGGTGCCCTGGTCCTCACTTTTAGGTGCCCTAGTCCCCATCACACTTGGTTTTAATTTAGACATTCGAGGTCAGTCTCTTCAGTTTTTCCTCTCATCTTCCTAGGTGCTAGTCGGGCATGTCAGGTCATCAATGTCAAAATTTGAGCATGATATCCCTATATAAACACAATAGACATACTACCTTATGGACAAGCTACTCCTACTAAGGGCTAGTTATCTACATAGAGCAAAGGACTGCATTTGGGCATTATTCTGCATTACACACTGCATAAGAAAGGGGAGTCTATTCTATTCCATCCACCATTTTCATTCTATTTAGTTATTATCTGCTATATCTGTGTTATTGGTGTTAGGGCATCATAGGCACATTATTATTATAGTCAATAAATCATGCACTTTGGGGTAATATTTAGTCTCGGTCTCATACTACTATCTAGAAGGTTCTTGAGTGAAGAAAGTACTAATTAACCCTTATTTTTGGCCATCTTTATTTTATTTCTTTTGACATTCCCAACCATTATTTCATAACTACCCATGTTATTTCCATCATCCTGGAGTTCCCACCATAATACTAGGGTACCCAGGACAGTACTGGGGCACCTTGACCTAGTCCCACCATGTGTGCCTTGATATGCCTTTCCACTTTCCCACCTCTTTTTGGGAGCTTTCTGACCATTTAGCATTTGAATTTCTTTATGGTCGGCCTATTTGGAGTTAATTACAAAATTAGAGAAAGAGAATCTTATAAATATAAAGTTATGAGACCATAATGAGGGACCAAGCACTAGCCACTACTATTATCCACCTAGAGTTGCATCCATTGGAGGTCATTTGCATCCATTAGCTCCATCACAAAGGGACAAGGCTGGTTCATCTACATCACACACATCATAGGAGGGATTTTATTCTATTCCATGCACCATTCCACTACATTTTTACTAGTTTATTGTTCACTGCTTCACAAAGTGTGACTGACACAAGAGCACCTAGGGCACATGATTGCACACACCACCAAAACTACATTTGGGTCTGAAATGTAGTGCAATGCTCAGTTAGTAAGCCCACTATTATGGTAGTTGAGGTCATTCTGAGGTACCTATTCATATGCATTCTTCTATTTTTTTCTAGGGTTTGATACTTCTTTGTTTGCTTTTGTAGGTTATTCTCTCTCTTGGATTATTAGTGAACATTCGACACAATGCAGTAAATTTAATGCGAAAGACAACAAAGGTATTAGGTCATCTGCTGAACCTATAGAAGATCAGTTTTAGAGCTTTTTCACAGACCAGGGCACCCATTGTTCTGTATACCAGAGCACCCGTGGGCACCCTAATCCCTTTCCAAGTGCTCCAGTCTAGCAAATCACCCAGACCCATCCTTTTTGGGACCTCTGCATAGTCATTCCTGCTTCCAAATTTTCTAGTCAGACCCTTGCAACACAGTCCAACAAGCTCCTGTAACCAGCTAAGTGCATCTTCACTCTTATCATGCTCTAGGGTTTCATATTTCCTCTTATTTAGTGCTTGGGTCATCATTACTTAGATTTAATTTACTGTATTTACATCAGTTTATTACTTTATTATTTGTTGTTCCTAGTTAGATTAACTACTCACATTTATTCTCGATTTTAGTTAATCATTTTGTGAACCCGGAACACTTTCATGCTTAAGATCCTCCTCTTTCTTCTATCATGGGTCATCAAGTTTCTTTATCTAATTTTCTTAGGAGATATCCCAATTGCCAGGTTGTTTTACAAAAATCCCTAGACACCAAGTATTTTGATGAAAATATTCCACCACATGAAATCAGTTTTATGCTTCATTGTCTATTTTTCGACCCTAGTCTTATTGATCCTCCATCTAATCAACCTCTATTAGACTTGATTCAAGCTTTACATACATTATTTCAAGATAAATTTGCAGGCATGGAATCCACAATCACATCTCTTAAATCTAAAATTCAACAGCTTAAGGATGTTTCTCAATCGCATGTTTGTGCTCCTTCTACATCTTATATGCAATCCATGTCCACTACATGTCATATGGTTGAAACTCAAATACATGTCATTTCCTGAGCCCCTCATGTTTGAGCACAATACTACGCCACATGACATTTTTCCTCAGCTCCTTAATCATCAATTGATCACTCTACCACCTACTCAACACTATTCTCCTTATTGGTTAACAAAATATCAAGGTCGTCCATACTGCAATTATCATCGAATAAATGGACATAATGACAACAATTTCCATACTTTGCATACATAATAAAAAGTATTGAGTGTCAAGGTCTTATTTCATTTACTCCACAACATTCTATTACAAAGGTTACATCCACATGGGCTCCTAAGTCTACTCCTTCAATTAGTCAAGATCCGCCTAAGCAATCACCTATGGTATCACCAAGTCAACCAAGTCAACCACCTATCAAAATTAGTTCAAAAACCCCTCCTACTAAGTCGTCTACTACATTACCAAGTCAACCTAAGTAGTCTCCTTTGAGACTCAGTGCAACTGGGCCTCCTCTCAAGTATAAGCTTCAAACAATCACTTTTGTCCCAACCACTAACCCTCTACTAGTAGTCAAGACACATTACAAACTCCACCACATCATGCTAATACTTCACAACAGTCCACACATGCTCCACTTGATATGCATTTCGGTTCACATATCACCTGATGCTTTCATGCCACATGATTCTACTACTACACTTGCAAACTTTCTTTGGTAGGTGACGACCTTATAATCCAAGTGACTTTACACACTTTTCTTATACACACTTGGGGGGCATAACATATAACACCCCCCATCATCACATTAGCATAGGTGTGTATCTCATCCTTGCATTCCCATACATTTATATCCATGCATTGGCATACTCATCACATGCTCTAGCATCAATCATTACCTGACAACACACTCTTGTGTTATGGTTCACACTTGACTGTTGAGGGCATACTACACATGAACCTCACACACTGCACATATGTACTACACATATTACATTTCATACCACTTGCATACTTGCATACATACTACATCTATACATTTAGTCTACATTTACATATTTCACACTAGTTTTCATTGTCTACGTGCTTTACATTTTCATCTCACACATTACACATACATCATCATATACACATGGCTTGTACCTTATACATCTACCTATCACATGCATTTTACACTTTAGGTTTATACCCATCTACACATTTGCATATTACATTTCATTACGTTATCTATATTCATCCCATATACACATACATTTTTGCTTACATTTATAAGTGTACACATATACATTTATTCATACATTCAATTTTCCTTACACATGTTACTAGCATTTCATCCTACATGCATTACATACTATGCATTTACATTTCTACATTACATCATGTTAACTACACCTACATCTCACATTTTACATACATTTTATACATCATTCACCATACATACATTACTAGCATTTTACACTATTCATCCTACATACTATTTACGTATTACCCCACATTGCACATGTTCTACACATTACATATTTACATATTTCATTCATCACATGGTAGTTTATTATCATCACACATTCTACGCACTGCACTCACCACCCTATGACGCACTCTAGTTCCTCGGTCCATACTTGACTGTCAAGGGTTTACTAATCAAATGGACCTTATTCTATCTACATTACCATCATTCCAATTACCATCATGCAACATTCCTAGGTTAGTGACATACACTTTAGGCTAAATGGTCACCTCTTTCATTCTATCATTTTGTAGTGGTATACGCTTTAGGCTACATACCCACTTCATCCTATTTGTGTTATCATTACATATTCTATACTTATCATATAGTGATATATGCCATAGGCTAGATCATCACTCATTATTTATTATGTCGTGATATACACTTAGGCTATAGGGTTCATGCACATCACAGGTTATCCCTAGGTTGCATGTCATCATCAATTTGACAACATATACACATTCATCACAACACACACGCATAGACAACACACACACACACACAGACACACAACAACATTTCCTGATGACACACTCTCATTTACGGTTCATTCTTGACTACTGAGGGGAAAACCAAATGAACCTCATTGCATACATTTCCATCCACTCGGGGGGCATGTGGCTCCTACCATTCATCTTGCATTTCCATTCCATCCATCCATTGCATATTGCATTATCTTGGGGGTATTTACTCTTGTTTACTAGTGCTTTTACATGTTCACTTTACTACACATGCTAGATTGATTGCTTATATGTCATTATCATTACCATACACACATGCACATTCACGCTTTGCTCTAGTTATGATCACAGATACAAGACTCTTACACACAACATGGATGCTCACCTTCTACCCTTCCTATATTGGTCGCTGGGGGCATCCACATTCGATTATCACATGTTTTATTGTTTCCATTTTGTACTTAACAATTTATACTACTTGTTATACATGCTTTTGACATATTGGTTATCTTTCTAACATGCTAATGGGTGTTCCATGTGTAACACTTGTTTTGTAAGATTACATGTCACCATGACTTACTTGTTTGTTTTCTTTCTACTTACTTGTACTTGTTTTCTCATTTGTATGCGGGCCTTTCCCTATGTTTGGTGTGCACACTTATTTGTTTGTATGTGGCCATTATGGCCTTTGAGTGTCTTGTGACATTGTGAGTGGTGTCCCATGTTTGTGACCCAGCGTTATGTGGTATACTTTGTCTTCTTGCATGTGTTTTCATTACTACTTTACTTATACACTGTTTGCGTAGATTACACATTACCTTTCTACATGCATGTTTGTTTGTACTAACACTTGTTCATGACTAGTCACTTGTTTGTGTGTGCCTTGGTTTCTACCAAGCACTTTCTATGGTATGAGGTATGCGGTGGTCTCTTTTGGGGCCACATTCTCCTTTCAGTGACGTCGCATGCGCCCCCAAAGAGGGGGGCATCATTTGGGATATTACAGAGCTCTCTGTCGATACAGTCAGTGTAGTTGTCCACCCTTGGCATTGTGGGTTAGTTCAGTATAGTTTTCCACCCTTGGCATTGTGGGTTTAATTCAGTACAATTTTCCACCCTTGGCATTGTGGGTTTAGTTCAATACAGTTTACCCTTATGGGTATGACATTACACCCTTAACATTGTGGGATTTTATAGCGAGTGGGTTCAGACCAGTCTATGAACCCCATACACATCAGATTTTACAGGACATGGTGTCCTTAGCATTCTAGGAAGTAGTTAAAGGTTGGAGGATACAATGGAATTCCTCCCTATACTACTTCATCCAGTGGTGTCGGATCACCCAAAAAAACTAGACAGTACAGAGATCTCTACATACATGTTCAAGGAAACAATTAAAGGTTGGAGAATAACACAACATTTTCTCCCTATACTTCTTCAGCCTATTGGCATCGGATCTCCAAAAAAAACCCCGAAGTACAGGATATCCTTCTACACCCTTCTTTTGACATGGATCAGGTGCACATGTTCCATTTACATTTTCTATTTGAGTATTTTACATTTACATATACACATGTGTACTTTTACATAGCATTTTTACATACATACATATTTGACTACTTGATCATTTTCTCCTTGTAGTTCTGGCCGTATGGGAATTAAGCAGTCAAATAGGGGCAACAACAATAACAACACTTTGCAGAAATACACTACACCACACACATCACATTTTATGTAGGTACATCACACTATGTGGTAACTACACACACATGTTTTCTGCCCTAGGTTCACTCTTGTCACTCTTTTACACTTTTTCATCATTAGTTTCCACGCTCCACTATTTTCTCATTCCACACTTTGTCTAGTCCATCGTACATGTTTTCTACTTCACTCTTCATGGACATCAGGTATGTACTTCTATCTACTTTATGTTACCAAGAGTTCCATTCACCAACATAAAGTGGGGGAAAATGTAGTCAATAAATCATGCACTTTGGGGTAATATTTAGTCCCAAGTCTCATACTACTATCTAGAAGGTTCTTAAGTGAAGAAAGTACTAATTAACCCTTATTTTTGGCCATCTTTATTTTATTTATTTCGACATTCCCGACCATTATTGCACACTAATACCCATGTTATTTCTATCATCCCGTAGTTCCCTCCATAATACTGGGGCACCCGGGCCAGTACTAGGGCACCCATGGTGCGCCCTGAATCCTTTTTCCCACTTTTCCACATTTTTTGATAGTTTCTAGCCATTGCAACTTTTAAAATTTCTTTGTGGTTGGCCTATTCGGGGTTAATTATGAAATTAGAGCAAGAGAACCTTATAAATATAAAGTTATGAGACCATAATGAGGGACCAAGCACTAGTCACTACTATCACTCACCTAGAGTTGCATCCATTAGAGGTCATTTGCATCCATTAGCTCCATCACAAAGGGACAAGGTTGGTTCATCTGCATCACACACATCATAGAGGGATTTATTCTATTCCATGCACCATTCATTACATTTTATTACTAATTTATTGTTCGCTACTTCATAAAGTGTGACTGACACAAGGGCACCTAGGGCACATGATTGTACACACCACCTAGAACTAGATTTGGGTCCTAAATGTAGTGTAACGCTTAGTTAGTAAGCCCACTGTTGTGGTAAACTGAGGTCAATCTGACCTATTCATATGCATTCTTCTATTTTTTCTAGGGTTTGATACTTCTCTTGTGTGCTTTTACATGTTATTCTCTCTCTTGGATTATTGGTGACATTTCGGCACAGTGCAGTGAATTTAATACGACAGACAATGAAGGTACTAGGTCATCTTCCAAACACGTGAAGATCAATTTCAGAGATTTTTCACATACCAAGGTGCCAATTTTGTAGAACAAAGCACCCGTAGGCACCCCAGTCCCTTTTCAGGCACTCCAGTCCAGCCAATTCACCCAGATCCATCCTTTTTCAAACCTCTCCATAGTCGTTTCTGCTTCCATATTTTCCAGTCCAACATGTGACTCATTCTGACGAGCTCCTGTAACCAGCTAAGTGCATCTTCACTCTTCTTATGCTCTAGGGTTTAATATTTCCTCTTTTCTTAGTGTTTGGGTCACATCATACATTAACTTTGTTGTTGTTTACATTAGTTTACTACTGTTATTTATTGTTGTTCCTAGTTAGATTAACTATTTAGATTCTCACTTTTGGTTAATCAATTACACACACAATCGCACAAGACTATATTGGGTCTGAGATGTAGTGCAACGCTTAGTTGTAAGTCCACCATTGTGGTCATTGAGGACAATCGAACCCCTTTATATGCATATTTTGTTTTAAGGTTTGATGCTTTGTGTGGGGTTTTGAATGTGAATCTTCATTGCAGGTTTACAACGTCATCAACGAAGCAAGTGCGACATCCACACAACCAAAGGTGAGGTATTGCAAAGACCTAATGACCATAACAAGATTAGATTCTGAGCTGTTCCGCAGACCAGGGCACCCAAATTCTTGACCATGGTACCCTAGGTGCCCTTATCCTTCCCCAGGCACCCCAGTTGTGCCATATCTGCCTTTGCTGCAATTTTTTGAGGTTCGTTACAACACTTTGTCCTACCTTCTCATCATTGTGTTTAGTCCCAGATCACTGTGAGGTAAGTTCACTCTAGGTTGATACCTTTCCCCTTTCATTTCATTTCATTTAAAAATATTCAAACAAATTATTTAGCACTTACATTTCAGTATATTTCATTTATTACATTTTTGTACTCTTAAATTCATATTAAAATATCAAATTTTAGTGAATCGTTTTATTGTACAACTATTATTAATTTTTAAGGTTCAACATATGAATTAATAAGCAAAAACATTCCCCATTTGATTTGACTATGCTAACCATTTATCTTTTATCAACTATTATTATTTCATAAGGTTCAACATATGAATTACCAAGAGAAACCTTTGGAAGAATTCTCATAAGTTGGCATAGTTTAAATTATAAAGCTTTAAAGTCTTAATTCCATATGTAGAAAGGATCTAGGTAGTCTTCTGATTTATTAAGTTAAATCCCAAAACTTGTTCGTAGTTTAATATTAAATGCCTTCTCCTTTAACTTATAATATAATCTCATTAAAAGGAAAGCTCTGTCTTGGAAACTGGACCTAGGAATAAAAAAGGTCCTTTGACAACTCAAGAAATTTAGTGCCTGGAACATTAAGCATGTGTTTCGGGAAGGTAATCATTGCAATGACAAGCTGGCGAATGCGGGAATCAAGCAAACACAATTGGAAAAAGTGGCCTTCAATGCCAAAGTGTGGGAAGGACTGGAGATATTGCTTTCACATGAGGCAACATTAAGTATTTCCATCGCCTAATGGTGCGCTTGTGTGTTACATTCGGTCTATTTTATAGCTGATGCCAAGGGTCTCTCCTTGCATTTGTTTCCTTCTTCTTTTATTTGCTATAGCTTCCCCATGCCTTCAGTGTATTGCCATGAGCTATGAATTGGATGAGATGGCGTTTTGGTTCAGGATTATGGATTACTGATTGAAGAGGATTTTTTGAATTTCTTGCGGGGAAGAACTGGAAGGCATCAAAGCCATCTTTGGTGGTGTTTTCCTATTTTCAGAAGGATGCCCACGCATCAACAATGGCGTCACCTCTATTTTTGTGGAAAACTTAATGATAATTCATCCTTTAAATTCAGATGCGGTGAATTTGGTATTACGCTAGCTTTAACCTACGTTCTGTGGAAATCTAACCTCTGAAGTGGCAAACTGCTGCTTGGCGTTCTGGGTTATGGAGGATTCGTTGCAGGGGTATGTCAGGGGTGGATGTGGGTGTTTTCAAAGAACTTGAAAAGAGGTTCAGAATTTTGATGGATTTCACTAAGAGGCTGGTGGTGTATGCCCAGGATTGTGCTACTAACCATGTCTACCTCGTGATCCCTAATGTGCAAGCCCTCAGTGCCCCGCTAGAACCTGTCCTGTCAGGGTGGGCCAAGTTACGTTTGTTTGTGGAGGGTGCGTATGAATTTCTTTGGCTAGGGTGGGTGAATACTGATGTCAACGGCGTGGTGAAGGTGGAACTAGAAGAAGAAGATTGCTTGGGTGGGGTGTATCTGGCTTCAAGTGTTGCAGTCTCATTAGAGACTGGGGATTAATTCCCCTCTTACTTAGTATTGTAGCTATAATGTATCTTGAATTGTGATGGTTTATGTTCGTGTATATCCAATTTTTTTTGGGATTTTGTTGTTTGGCTTTGAAATTTCGAGGCTTGGCCTCTATTACTGTAAATAGGGAATGGGTCCCTTCAACCCGCTTTATCTATTAAAAAAAACTTATAATATAATTATCTTCATTTGATTCCTTAAGTTTAAAAATATGTCACAGTGTCTTATGTTTCAAAAGGATATCAGAAGGACATAGGGAAGGAATTGGGCCTATGAAATCTCCCTTTCAAACTTATGTTCTTAGCCATTTTGATGCTACTTGTTTTCCCTTTTTTGCCTACACACAAAATCAGTTTTGAAATGGTCAAGTGTCTAGTTTGGTTTATATTTAAGAAATCGTTAAAAAGGTGAGGGGAATTGAACTCAAAACCAAATTTTCCTTAATACCTTGCCCTTAACCATTTGTATGGGATGGTTTGTTTGACATTATAATGGCTAAATTTGATTTATCTTAGGCTGAGTCTCTATAAGAGATAAGACACATTTTATAGAGTTTATATTTTACAAAAGATATGAATGAAATTCAAATCCAAGACTTCTTAGTTTCTAGTTAAGTAGTGTAACCATTGTGTCGGGATGATAAAACTAATGTGATCAAAGTATTAATGATTGTATTTTCCTTCCTAAATGGTTTACAAGTATAACATAGGAAGTTTGAAACTGACACCATCCAATTACATATAAGTGTCTAATCATTTGAATATTTATTTACACATAACAATTATAATACAAAAGACTATACAAAGATAAGAAAATGGAACCTAAGAATCAAGCTAAATCTATTATAGCTCGAGATATATTTCTCTGTGTGTGGAAAGACTTCTGAAGCCACTTCTTATCTCATTCTCTTTGATTTCAACTGTCTACCTTGTTAAAGTTCCTATTCTTAAACAAGTTGTGTGTCCTCTTAGCTAAGTTTCACCCCACCTTTGGTTTTCCTTCTTCCTTTGCTTACATCTCAGACTTCTTTCTTAATTAATCAATTCTTTGTCTAAAATTGGCGTTAAAACCTCTTTTTATAGACTTCTCGTGAGCTATTCTCAGATTTATCACCATCCTCATATTTTCTAAGTTGCTTACAACTCTTCATGGTGTAGATGTATTCCTAGTTTTTTAGTTTGGCCAAAAGACTCATTCCATAAATTAACCATTATTGAATGTCTTAAAAACAAAGCTAAAAGTAGCTTCTTTGTTTTGAATTAATCCTTAACCTAGTTTGTGGCTATTTTTAGATGTGTGATTATTTTAATGCAACCATGTGCTAGGAAGGATGTTTAAGCAACAATCAAAATGATGGTTGAGTTTGTGTAAGCTTGTCGAGCTCTTTTCTCACACTTAACTTCTAGTTTAGTCCCACATGCATGGTGTAACGAGGTAGGAGATTTTTTTCTAAAACTGTGTTACTTGACGTGGTTAGATGCTCACATGCTACCACATGTCTTAATTGGATTGGTTGATGGTTTTAAAACATGTTTCACCAATTGGCACCACATAGGGGTCATTGGCTTCCTCACAAATTATAGGCCTATGCCTTGTCACTTAGTGAGAAGGAAACTTGATCGGTGTCACGTGTGGCCCATTAGTTCCTCCTTTGAATGGATTTCATAGTTCCTTGGTACTTGTGGACAGATGGACTCCCAATTGGTGCCACATGTGTCACACTTATATAAGTCTTGGGTACCACTAATGTGTTACATATCACACACATCAGTGCACCTTTAGTATGACTTCTTAAGTTTTAGTCCCAAATTTATTTTGGGTGGTGTTTACACCCTTATTGATTTAACATCTAAATTTAGTGAGTCAACACACTAAAATGATGCAAAGGGGAGCTACATGAGGTTATTTTGATTAATAAACTTCCAACATTAATTTTTTTTTTGGATTGAGGGTAAATTGAGGGTGTTTGAAAGGACCCACATCCTTGTACAATTGAGGATTTTTCTTGAGAGGAACCACAACCTGGTTACAATGAAGGGGACCACTATTTAAGAACCCAATTGGAGCAACCATGAAACCATAGTGAAGATGCAGCGACCAATGACAACAGCCGCAACAAGTGGGACAACTATCAGTGAATGGAGCGAGAGGAATAGCCACTAGCGTCAACAACGAGAGGAGCAACCACCATAATCAGCAACAAGCGAAACAACCACCAGTGACAACAATGAGAGCATCAATAGTGAGCGGAGCAGCCACCAGTGTCAGTAGCAAGAGGAGAAGCAAGCATCAACAATGAGAGGAGTAACCACCAGCGTCAGTAGTGAGAGGAGATCCACCAGCGTTAGTAGTGAGGAGTAACCACCAGTGTCAACACGAGCAGAGGAAGCCACCTCCTGCGACGAAACCACCTCCAAGGAAGATTGTGCCTCAGGGGGATTTGAACCTGGGTGGGCAAGCACAAAACCATGTGACTTGACCGCACCACTCCCACCCCATCGACAACTTCCAACATTAATTATGTAATATCATAACAATGCATTAATTCATACAACTAATGTATAACATAAGATATGAAATTGAAAACACAAGGGGATGAGTGCACTTAGTTGTTTACAGATGTATCTAGGAGGTTCTGGGTGTGTAAACTACTAGAACTATGGAAATCTGAACATGATAATTCTTTGTTCGTAGGAACTATGACTGGAAAATTCCCTAATGTGGGACCGTATGGATCTACCAAGAATGTTTGCATGATTTTGACCCTATAAGTTTTGGACCTACTTAAAATTTAGCTCTATAACTTCCTAAGGTTATTTGCCTTCCTGGAAATGTTTGTCACAGTCCCTAATTAGCATTCATGCTACAAAGCTCCTTGAATATACCGAGTGAGCTCTCAAACCCTATATATGGGTGGGAGACCCTAAAAAATGGACTTTAGTTAGGTTGAAGTGCAATCTTAGCACCACTTACGTTGTAACTACTCCAAAAAGGCCTCAAACCACAAATTAGTCTGCACCTAACATGTGATATCTTTATGAATACAAAACTATTTGGCAACTGAAAAACTCCTTGAAAATGCTTGAGTTGAGTTTGGATCTTGTTAATACTTGGAATGAGGATGTTTGAGTGCTTGTAAATGAGATAATTTGATACCTTGACCTAATATGATGCTTCAACCCTATAGTGATTGCTACCCTAATGAATGTGCATGAGATTTGGTAATATTTAGGGAGCCTTGTGCATATTTTGCAAGAGTAAGAAGTGAGTATATCAATGTAGTGCCATATGATTGTTAGGTTCCTAAATGAGGTAGTGTTAACTTGCTTATATAGGGATTTAAAGGTAAAATGTTATGACAAGGCCGAACCAGAGAGAGTAAATCACCTAACAAAGAATATGGAATTGGATGATCAGATGGAGGACATGTCGGTTCAAAACCATACAATTTAGTCAGGACTAGATATCACAAGCCAACCAAACCATAAAATTTTACACAGGGATGAGAAACAAGAGGACCGAGGGTTATATCCTTTTAAGCTAAGTTTTTTCTATGTATTTTATACATTTAATTCTAAGAAGTTATTGACATATTAGTGTGTAAGACTAAACAAGTTAGACAAGAGACCTTTGGATGTTATGAGAGAGGATAGGAAGAGTTTGTTTGTCTTAGCAAGAGTTGATTGTCAAAACCAATAACATCAAAGAATAATTTTCCAAATTTGAGTGTCTAAAGGTGGAAACATATAGATATTTATATAGTGTTTGGTTCGCTTATGGACTTACCTTACTAAGCATTTTGTTCTCCACTTAAGTTGTGTAACTTGAGCCTGACTAACTCTTGGTTCGATGAGCTAGGTTCTCTTAGCTCGGATATGATCTCAATAGGATGAGAAGGTAATACAAATCGGTGTGCTGAACTCGGCTTGGTTGATAAATATTGCAAGATTGGTAGTAGCTCAAGCTTGGCTCGACTTATATGCAATGTGGTGAGTTATAATGTGGCTCGTAGACATTGCAAAATAACTCTAGCTTGGTGAGTTGGATCAGTCAAATAATGTCAGTTAACTCGAATGTGGCTGGACTCATATACAAGCTTGACTTGGCGCATACCACAAGATAATGGGTCGGCTCTTTTAATGAGCTCAACGAGACCAACTTCTATTTCAAACCAATGGGAATAATCCCACATTCATCAAGTATAAGGTTAAGCTAACATATAAATATAAAACCACATCCTCACTAGGGTAGAGTCATGGCTATGATCGCCACCTAAGGTTGGCCTGAGCTAGGAGGTGGTAAGAACGTATGACACCTTCATAACCATGTTTGGGTTGGAGAGGTAAACACGAACACATGACTTGGAGGAGAAAAGCTAAACTTAGATGCATAAAGCCTACTAGGACCCATTAGCTAAGTGGCCTCTTGCAACAAAACACCCTTTTGCTGCAACTATGTTTATTGGAACTTTTGCTAAATATGATCTTCTTATTTGTGTTTCTTTTACTTTTTTCGTATTTAATACAAAAAGGTTATCACATGAAAGTAATTATTGTCAAATCATATCATAAGTGGTCAATTGTCTAAAGTGACAATGTCCTGTTTGACTAAACTCAAAATGTGATGTTTTGTTCCTTGCTGCAACTAGAGTGCACAACACTATTTGGTTGTCACAAAGTGACCAAAACAAACCTGTCGCATATAGTGATACTTTATATATATATATATATATATATATATATATATATATATATATAAGGCTAAATTACAAGGGATTCTATAACCTCAAATTACAATTTGACATCATTTCTCGTGTACCGAAACACACATGGTAAATATCTCTATTCGAACCCATCTTTTGCATCTTTTCGTCTCTTCTAGACAATTCCCTTTCTCGAAGTCGGAGAATATCCCTACACAAGTAGACCAGAATACTTATTGCATTATCTATTCCAATATAATCGAATAAACTGAAATCTATAAGCAACACATATATAAATAGTAATCCCAAACTATAAACTGAATCAACTCATCATCCACTGCTAACCAAATTTATGACAATAACTATTTTTCTCCCAAAACATATCATACGTGATAACTAATTCAAATCAAAGTAGTATATCAAAACAATGTAGTTTATATAATGTTGTATCATTATGGCAACAACCACTAAATCATCTAGAAGTCTAAAAAATAATAACGTTTAATTACGTGATGTGACACATGTAGAGTTAATTCCTCAATAGGTAACAATATATTAGGGCTAATATCATATCTTGTGGAAGACCTTTGGCACTAATTTCCCTGGATGCTTCCCCAGAGGTGGCATCACAATCTGTCTTAGTTTCAATCACTGGACCTTGTGAGTGAGAGGCCATTTAAAAAGGATGCCCAATGGCGACGCTACTTAAAATACCTTGATAAATGTAAATGCATGTAAATTTTTTCGCCACAAAAGAAGGTATAGCAATAAGCAAACACCTAACGACATCGGCTATAGTACCTCGTAGAAAGCCTAGTAAAACAATCCCTAAAAAACTACTTGATTACCAAATTTTGACTATTTGTTGATGACTATTATGGTTTTTTTTTTTTGGTTGCATTTTAAGTTTTCTAATGATCACCAAATATTTTTGATTATATAGAGAATTGAAAAACTTAGTAGGAATGCTCCTACATATACCTTACCCATCCTTATACATCTCTTCTCCCATAGATTGATTTTTTGTGGCTCTTATTCCCATAGACTATTTGGTCTCGTGGATGTTATTAAAATCATTTATTCATTCATTCTCACCTAGAACACATGCCAAGCTCAACCTAGTCAAAGGTGCATGAATGAAACACAATATATGTGTTGGATTATTTATCTAGGAAGAAATGTCAAATGCCAATGTTAATGCAAGTCTTAGCGACCCGGTCCAGGGTCATACGGAAAGCACATTCAAAACACAAATGCACGTTCGAGTCGAGGTCATGTCGATAATGTAAGGCATACATTATATATATGCCAAGGTGGGGGTAACTTGCCTTTCACTCTATTCCGTTTCATAAAGCTAAATGTCGGAGCCAGATCCAAGTATGGCACAAAATCCATCTGCATGTAACCCAGCTACTTGGATTTCGTTTCTCTGTAATACTATATAACTTGTAAGTGATGTTGATACATAATCTTGTGGTACTAAAATTTTGTGACCGTGCCCTTAGTGTGCTATATCTCAATTCACAGAGCAGTGATCAGGAACAGAAGGCCGAAGCATTTCCAAGTAATTACTGAAGCTGCTGAAAGCAAAGGCAAAAGAAAATGACGCACCATTTACTTTTCCTGCTGCTATTCGTATCCAGTGCCTGCTGTTTGGGGAACACGTCATCTTCATCCTATTATCACAGAGCGTAAGTGCTTACAGCAGTCCTTGTTTGCTCTTCATCTTTTTAAAGATCACAGATGCAATGCCAATCTATATATACAATGCCCATTTCATAGATGCAATGCCCATTGCAGGATTCTACTTGATTCGAAAACATAGCATAGCTCAGCTTCCCACGAATTTATAGTTATTTATGATGCTTAAAATGTGATGTTTTAGATGATTGCAGTTTACCATGTACTGGCTAGCAAATCATTGATGCAATGCCCATTACATGATTTTACTTGGATTCCAAAACATTACAAAGTTTGGCTTCAACTCAATTCATAGTTATCATAATATCATTACGGTCGTTTTAATGATTTTAGTAAACCATATTTTGGGTGACAGATCATCGATACAATTCCCATGAGAAGATTTTATTTGGATTCAGAACATGACACAGTTTGAACTTATGCCCAGTTTGTGATTATGACTATGGTGAATGTGATATTATAGATGATTTTAGTTTACCATGATTGAATAGGCACTTTTGGCCTTTTGACTTCATAAGGAGAAGCATTTTAAATTCGATTCAGGAATTTTGTGCCTCCACTGTTTCTTGCTTTGAATTGCCTAGGTCGTATAAAAAAGTCAATCCCCCACTGCACACCATGTTTGAGCTTTAATCTCATCCTTCCATATTATAGGACCACATCACCAAGGGGGCGAGAATAGAAACGAAGTTATCCAGAGACCTTGGAATGTGAAAATAGATCAACTTCAGAAAACATTTTCTCATGAGTTCTATTTAATCCTTTCAGCTTGAACAAGGGACTACTATCAATGAGGACCATCTTAAGGTCATGAGTGCTGGACTACAATTGAGTGATAACATAGATCTCTTTAGTGTCTGAACATCTAGATATATTGAGGAATTCGCTAAATTGATTTTGAGCTGGTGATTCTCCAGAGGACACTTAACTATAAGAAGAATAACCCCAACCCTGTGATTATAAAAGTCCAATAGTCCCACTTCTGTGTTCTGGTCAAGAGGGTTTGCCCTAGACAATCCAGTGTTGGCTCAAAGACACCCATTTTAAGTTGCCACCCTTGGTCAAGCATACATAATGCCCTTTTCATGTTATTGTATTTTATGGGAGTTACCGGAATGTGGTGGTGTTGAAATGAATGGAAATTGAAAGCAGTAAAGGTTGAGGACTGGCAGATGATGTTATTGAGGTAGAAGTTTTCTTCTTGTCTTAAACAGATAAATGGGTGTTATCAATGACAATTGGCAAGTTATACAATGTGTCAGATGGACCGGGAAAGCACATGTAATGTCCTCAATGGACATATTTTTGCCCCCAATGGGATTTTAGGCAAACCCCAACTAAAAATGCAACTATAAACAAATTGTCATTAAAATATTATGCAGATCTGAATTAAATCTGGAAAAAGCGACTATGGTTTTGGCACAAACTCATACCAACAAGTATCAGTAGATAATCTTCACTTTCCAAAAACAATATGCAGATTTTTGTGAATCAATTCTGACCCAAAAATGATAAAATAGATCATGCAAACTCAGCTTTGACTGCTGCAATATATTCCTAGAATGGTGACTAGGGTTTGAGTAGAAAACCCACACAAATAGCAATCAAATAATTTTATTCTGATCACTATATTTTTAGCAGCCCAAATATGCATTAAATCTGATTTTTAGAGGCAAATAATGGCTTCGAAACATTTCAAAAATCTGCATACAAACTTGATTGAAAATACCTCTTAAAACCCTCCACAAATTCTGAAAACAATTTATCTCATAGTTACGCGTGGACGTGTCCCCCCCATTTTTGACACGTCCGGGACGTCTCGGACGTCCTGGGGACCTGAGGACGTGGGGGAAACGTTTCCTACAGTGTGTACATGGCAGGAAACGTCTTGGGGATGTCTAAAGAGCATAGGAAACGCTTCAGAAGCGTTGAAAACCCCTGGGGGACGTCGGAGACGTTTGGACGTCTCCGGGAACTTCCCGGGGACGTTCAGACGTTCTCGACGTCCCCCACGTGGTCTGCCGCCTTTTTAAATAAAAAAACACACTTTTCACACTCAAAACTATTTTTTTTTAAATTGTAAATCACTTATAACATAAAAACAACATTCCTAACCTTACCCTAACCGTAAAAGTGCAATTTTATGCTATAAATTTACATTATGGGATCATTTCATATTCACACCAAGCAAGAGCAAGAGCAAGAGCAAGAACAAGAGCAAGCAAGAGGTATTTATAATTTTATTTGCTTACAATACTTGTTAAAGTCTTTTTAAATTTTTTTTTTAGATTATATTTGCATTTTGTAGGGGCTGTTTTTTAACATTTGCATCTACATTCACAATGTAATCATGCATATAGTTTGTAGGGTTTTAAAAAATGCATATTGCATAGAGTTTGGTTGTAAATGGTTACGTTTTTTTAATTACAATTTTATTTCTAGTTTAAAATTTAGATTATATTTGCATTTTTAGGGGCTGTTTTTTAGCATTTGCATCTACATTCACAATGTAATCATGCATATAGTTTGTAGGATTTAAAAAAATGCATATTGCATAGGGTTTGGTTGTAAATGGTTACGTTTTTTTTTAATTACATTTTTATTTCTAGTTTAAAATTTATATTATATTTACATTTTTTAGGGGCTGTTTTTTAGCATTTGCATCTACATTCATAATGTAATCATGCATATAGTTTGTGAGATTTAAAAAAATGCATCTTGCATAGAGTTTGGTTGTAAATGGTTACGTTTTTTTTAATTACATTTTTATTTCTAGTTTAAAATTTATATTATATTTGCATTTTTTAGGGGCTGTTTTTTAGCATTTGCATCTACATTCACAATATAATCATGCATATAGTTTGTAGGATTTAAAAAAATGCATATTGGTTACTTTTTTTAAAAAATTAATTCATTACATAATCAATCAATCATATAGTTATGGTTGTTTTTAATTCATTGCAACAATCATCACTATGAGTTCTTCTTCTGAGTATGAGTATGAATCAGAGCAGGAGAGGGTTGAATGGGAAGTTGAGATAGGTGGCCGTGGAAGAGTTGGTGATGCCACAATGGGGGAGAGTGGAGAAGGGACACAAAATGTAGTGGCAGCGGCAACTGGTAGTTCAGTTGGTAGTGCTACCAATTGCCCGTTTCAAATGTTGTCCAAATTTGCCATTGGACCATTTGATAAGAAGAAGCCATTGCAACAATTTGCCCAAATAATTGATAACCCCAAGTCTGGAGGGGGGAGCAAAGTATGGAAGTGCAACATATGTGCACTGACTTGGCATGGCAGTATCACTAGGACCAATGCACACTTGTTGCACCTTACAAGAAGGGGGGTTGACACTTGTAAGGGCCTTTCACTAGAGCAGAGAGCTGAGATGGTGAGAATCTTCAATGGAAATACGACGGACAATGTGCCAGAAGTTCGTGGTTCTACGGCTAACACTCCAATGACTCCATTGAGCGCTCATAGGACTGACAAACATAGTAATACTCTGGCTGGTTCTAGTTTTGGAGTGTTAGAAGTGGAAAGCAGAGGGAAGAGAAAGGCCATGGGGGCAGCCCCAAATTCAGTTGTTGACATGTTTGATTCAAAGGCAAGGGAAGAGGCAGATGATGCTATTGGGAAATTTTTCTATGCTGCTGGGATTCCATTTAATGCCGCTCGCTCTCCTTATTACAAGGAGGCTATGGCTAAGGTTGCAAAAGCAGGTACAAGCTATGTGCCTTTTGGAGACACAAAACTGAGGACACCAATCTTGGATAAAAACTATTCCAAGGTTAATCTGTTGATGGAGGAGATGAAGGTGACATGGGTGTCACATGGATGTAGCATTATCATGGATGGGTGGGCGGATATTAGACACCGTCCTCTCATCAATATCATTGTCTCTTGCAAAGATGGATTGTACTTCTTGAGAGCAATTGATTGTTCTGGGAAGCGGAAAGATGTTGAGTTCTAGTATCAAATTTTGAAGAATGCCATTGAGGAGGTTGGACCTTCAAACGTTGTACAGGTTGTCACAGATGCAACTTATGTGTGCAGAGCAGCAGACAAGCTAGTGGAGCGGGAATATAGGCATATTTATTGGACTCCATGTTGTGTGCATGCCATGAACAATGCACTGAAAGACATAGGGAAGATTCAGTGGGTCAACCAGATAATGACTGAGGCCAGGGACGTGCAGAAGTTCATATGTAATCACCACACATCATTGGCACTTTTTCGAAGAAGGAATTTTTGAAACCAGTTGACACCCGCTTTGCATCCTATTTTATTTTGTTGGAGAGGATGTTTGAGTTGCAGGAGCCCCTGCAAATTATGATTATGACACAGGATTGGACTAGGTGGTGTGAGTCCAAGACAGATCAAGGGAAAAGAGTGACAGGAAGTGGTGTTGCGGGAAACATTTTGGGTTGATATGAAATACATCATATCAATCATAGCTCCAATTTTTAGTGTCATCAAATATGGGGATTCTAACAGCCCCAATTTTGGTGAGATCTACGAGTGCATTGACAACATGCTTGGGCAAATGAAGGCAACTATTCGGGTGAGGGACCCCACTTTGGAGTTCTATAATGAACATATACAACCCATTATTCAGCGGAGATGAGAGAAGTTGAACACCCCTCTTCATATGGCTGCGTATGCACTGAATCCCAAATGGTATGTGGAGAGGCCAGGCAGAGTTATCCCATTGGATGATGATGAGGTGAAGAAGGGCCTTATGAAGGCCTTTAAAAAAATGTACAGTCCACAAGAGGCTTCACAGATCAGATTGGAGTGGCTCGATTTCACTGAACTTGATGGGTACAAAACATCAACAAAGGCAGACATGGTAACAATAGCACAGGAGAAGCCAGTGAGTTGGTGGCGACTGTATGGGCTTCCAGGACTGCTGCGACCACTTGCCATTCGCCTCCTTTCCCAGGTTTCTAGCTCCTCTGCCTCTGAGAGGAACTGGTCTACATATGGTTGGATACATTCTGTTAAGAGGAATAGGCTTACCTCTGCGAGAGTGGAGAAGCTTGTAGCTGTACACAGTGTTTTGCGTCTTATGGTTCGCAAGACACTTGAGTACAAACAGACCCCAACATTACGGTGGGATGTAGATCCTGAGGAGCTGAGACAGGTTGAAGAGGACAATACTGTGCAACAGGGATTGATTGGGCTTACTTTTGAGGATGAGGATGCTAGTTCCAACGAGCAGTTCATGGATATTGCTTCAGATGTTGATTTCGATTTTTAGGCTGATACTTGTAGTTGTCATCTTTTTTTGTAATATTGACAATAGACAACTGTTGGTGTATTTGGCTATGAAATTAATGATATGAATATCAGCTATTGTCACTTGATCAATCGTAATTTAGAATGGTTTTACTTTTATATTTTATAATATATTTGAAATTTCAGCTTTGTCTCAAATTCAAAATTCAAATATGTATTATGAATTTTCAATTTATGACATTAACATATTGATATTATGGTATTAAGGAATGTATTTGATGTTTATGTCATATGAGTTCAAGTTTCACCTTATTTAAATCTCAAATGGTTTTATTTCAGCTTATTTATATAATTTAGTCACTATATCTTTATATTTTAAATATTTATATATTTTTTAATTAGCCGTCCGTCCCCCCGCCGTCCCCAAAATTTAGAAATTTTTTGCCATCCCCCAAAATTCAGAATTTTTTTGCCGTCCTGGAAACCTCGTCCCGCCGTCTCGAAGTCTCAGGTAACTATGGAAACAACCCTAGGTGTCTCGAAAAAGTGACTAGGACTCAACAGACTAAACATTACAAATCGAAAAACGTGGAAGTCATGCATTCAAGCCCAAAACAGACTACAAACCTGGGTCGCTAAAATAAAGCACAAATAGAAATAGTCAAGCACTGTTGCAACAAAAAGAAATCTATTAAATATCTAAGGCCTACAGAGTGTCTTGAGGTGGAAGGATAATTCCTTCGATACAACTCTTGGCACCCCATGACTAAAGGTTCTGTATAAACAGGAGATTTAGAAGGCTCTTGAGTTGAGACCCTCAACATAAAAGTGGATGTATGCTGTCCTTAGATTATTTGAATGCAAAAGGTACAAGCTTCTACACAAAGGAGATAGACATTGTAGAATGAACATGGAGATGCCTTGCCCTCAAGAATCTCAGACTTCTACTTATAGAGGAATATTTGATACGGCAAAAGATATCAGCTACAGCATTTTCTGTCCTCGTGTACATGATTCTCTAAGAAAATATTCTACCATCCATTTCCCTTCCTAGGACCAGTCTCCATTCCACTTAGGAAATTAAGTACTTTTAAGACATTTGATTATTGACTTCATTTCTCTCTCAAAGCTGGTCACATATAACACTAGAGAGAATACATATTGATGTTACCCAGAAGTCGATTTCTAGAATTCCCAGTAAACATTTTCCCGGGCTTGGAAACCTGACAGAAGTTTCCAGAAACTTGCCAAAGTTTTGGGGAACTTGGGGACCTTTCCAAAATCTTTCCAGAAATGGTGAGGAAGTTTCTGGTACATTTCATCTCCCCTTTTTAACTTCCTGAAAGAAAAGAAAAGAAAAACTTAAGGAAGATGAGAAGGGTAGACCCAGCCCCCGCCACATCCCTAAACTACTAAACCCTGAACCTAACGGGTATAGAACCAAAAAGCTTCTCATTTCACCCTTTCATTAAACACAGTTTTGCAGATTGGAGCTCGTGGGCCACAGCAGCACTTGGTTTTCTTGACAGTAGCAAGCTTGATAGCAAGCAGTAGCAGAATATTTTTGGGAGTAGCAAGAAGATTTTGGATAGCAAGGTGAATAATGTTTTGGATAGCAAGGTGAAGAGTACCTTGAATGCCTGATTGAAGAATGGCCATCCTCACAGAGTATTTGTGGCTCCAAGGTCATAAACATTGTTGTTCACTATCCAACCTTGGATGTGATAGATCATAGAAGTGATTCTCTTTCTCTGGATCCATCAACACCACATTTAAAAGTTATGAATATAAAATCTACTACCCTGCAAATTATCAAGTGTTACCTGTTCACCCTGTCACATGTGACGCAGAGAAATCTAAACTTTATAATTTTATAGGATGATTAGTTTTATATTTATTGTTTCAAAATTGACATTTATGGATTTGATTCTTCAATCACAATTAGCATTCCAATTTGCTTTCTATTATTTAATTATTAAAGATTATTTTTAAATTGCCTTGTAGTTTCTGGAAACCATTTCCATTCTCATATCCAGGAATCTGTGTAACATAAGAGAAATTATAACGGCAAACATATTACACAAAATTATACCAAAGTCAACCCATAAAAGCAGCCTTGGAGTGAAGAAAACGTCTTTGAATTCTTCAGATGTTAAACTAGTGAAAGCAAGAAAAGGTAGAAGTACTAATCATTTCAAAGATTTCATCAAAACTTACAGACAGGACATTAGCTAAAATGTAGAGTAGATACAGAGCTGAAGCCCTTTAAAAGATTGCAATAAGAAAAAAATAATTGCCAACAGATTTTTAGAAGTTGAAGAAAATATCACCTTTTGGGAATTTTAAAAATCATCAAGAACAGATTTCTCTGGAATCTACAATCAGTGGGAGCTGGTGCACGGGACATATCTGCTGAGAATGAGCGCTTCACAAAAGGATGATTCAGGAGCTCACTTGCAGATGGTCTATCTGCAGGCTCCACTTGTAGACATTGGTGTATGAAGTCCTTAGCATCTCTAGATAGTGTACTGGGAAAAGGTGGCGGTTCGCCATGTCCAACTTTTCCACAAAGCTTGATGCTGTCAAATTATTAAAAACTGTCATTTCCATCATAGCAATAACTAACTTATATACTGGGAAAGCACAAACTCAAATAATTTCATTTGTACTGATGATTGCACCATATAATGTTTCTTGCTTTCTTAAATTTTAAGCATTTGTAGATCTTCAACAACTATAGAATTGTGATATTGTTCATGCACTAAGAACTGTACTTCTATTGCCACAATAGTTTGCTTTAGAGAAAGATACACATATTGGTGTCGAAAATATACATAACATTTCCACCACTGAAGGGCACTTTGTATAGCAATTTGAATCCTACAAGGTGGGTTATTGATCAAACCTCATCACCCACAACATTATCACAACTTGAATTTTAGTGGAGCCTTCAACAAAAATCCAGGTGAAGCTAGAGGAGTGGAAACAATCACAGAATTAAAATCATTAATGTTTGAAGCACGGTACTAGCCTGTAAAAAACAAAGCTGATATTATGGCCCTGGCCCCTGATTAAACAGCTTAATTCAAATTTGGAAGGACACATTAACCACTTATTGAAGCAACTTAATGTTTGTCATTAACAAGGAAAAATGACAGTAGAAGAATTCACATTTGAGGATCAGTGGTATGATAGAGGATGAAGAATTTCTGATCCAATTATTTATGAGCTCCATTTTCATTAATGCTGAAATGCTATGAAAATTTTGAGCCCAATCATGATGTCAGAAGAATGCCTCCTAGCTGTCGGTCTTCAAACAAACAAGGTACACAAAATATCTTTTATATCAGTTCCTCTCTTAAAAAGGAATCATATAATGTCAAAATAAAATACTTTCAAAACTCCGCCCGTAGGATCAATAAAGAATGCATAATGAATTAGAGGCCACTGTTACTTAATCCATTTGCGTTAGAGGAAAATAACTACATCATTTAGTGTAGGATATGAGGGCTCAAGTCATTTGGGTTTAAGATGGCATTGATGGCTCAAAGTATTATTTGTCACAAAGGAAAATTCTGTAATATGGTATTCAAGTAAAACCCTTCGAGAATAAGCTGCCATTGATCAACAAGAGTGACATACAAGAATCAACAAATGTAAAATTTCTCAGCATGGAGTCCATGATGGGTTTTGTATATGAGAGGTTTCTTCATAGCTGCATTTTAAGTAGATATGTATGCAGTGTATTTGAACATTCTTTAATGATGCATTGTTTTTGAGTGACTCATTGTATGGACTTAAATGAGAAACAAGCATCAAGACATAAGTCTTACTTCATCAAAATGTCGCAGACCACCATGTAAGCCTAAAATTTCATGCTACAAGTATCTGCAGAAGAAATAATTTACCACTTTTGATTCATGATTAATACATGGATCCCCTAACCATTGCAAATAATTATTTTATGCTATAAGGATAGTGTTATGATGCTAACTATTTTATGCTATAAGGATAGTGTTATAATGTTAACTATATTATGCTATAAGGATAATCTTATAATGTTAACCACTTATTATGTGGAGGAATATAATGGCACTTATGTATATAGTACTCCCGTGTTGGATCAAATGATTGGATACCGTCCCTACTCAGGGTGTCTTTAACATTGTGAATAATTTGAATATTATATAAAGTTTAATGTTTACCAGCCTAAAAAATAATCAAAAGAAAGATTAACTCAAAAAAGAATGCATTGCACAGTTCATCTCTTAAGAGTATTGTTGTCACTTTCCTTGAGTTCAAACCTCTTTAAACTGGAGCACATACAGATAAATTGTCACTTGGAACAAAGATTTCATTTTACTTTTTAAAAAAACTATACCCAACAACTTTTTTGTGGAAATACATCGTACTCCTTACCCATTCTAAATTGCCATAAGGAGGTCTTCGAGTTAGCATCTCAATAACTGTGCAGCCTAAGCTCCATATGTCAGCAGGAAGCCAATATGTTTTTCGAGGATTAACAACCTGTGTAAACAAAACATAAATAAGTATGTAATTAGTGATCTAGATAAACTATCCTACGAATACTTTTACTAATGCCTTAATCAGCAAAAATTTATCATCATTTACTCTCAAAGCATTAATTAATTGAAAGCTAATAAGGCACCTGATGTGTTATAACCACCCTTCAGTGGATAGAATTGTAAAATGATTTATTGGTGATATCAACCACGTAATTCCAAGTCAAAATGGATGTGAACAAGCATTTCACGAGTAACAGTTCACTAAGAAACCTTATGTCTCACCAGCATTATTCGTCCAATATGGTACTCATCTGCATCGAATGACAACTAACAGGATGGAGCAATGAGACTTCCACGTGAGGTGACCCATAATAGTACTACTATGCCACAAGTGCACTTAAATAATGTAGTATACCCAATAGTCAAACAAGATGAATAGCTTGATACCGCATTAGCAAAATCTCCAACAATTATCCTGACTTAGTTGAATCATTCATAATGGAGTTCCATATAGACTCATTCATTTATATAACTGTTATTTGAACATTGTATAAAATTTGTGTGATGATTTTTTCAGGATTAAACTGAATAATTTTGGAGTCAATCTACATTGACACCATATTTCATGAGTAGCTGGTTCACACAGAACCCATCTGCTCACGAACATGAATGGTTCACTTGGCACTCATTGCATCTAGGCGACGCTCACAGGGACAAAGCAACGAGGCTTCATGGGAGGTCACCCATCCTAGTACTATGGAGTTCTTCCCAAAGTCAAACTCGCTTAACTTGTTGTTCCATTTGCAAAAATCTTCAGAAAGTTTTGTGCCTTTGGAACCTTCAATATAAGTGATGTTTCCCCCTTAATATGTAGGGGTCAGAGCGAGACCAATCATTCCTTTGAACTTTTCAAATTTTTCTTATCCAAGCACTTTTGTTAGGACGTTTGCTAGTTGCTTTGCTGTAGCTCAATGTTGTAACTTTACACTGCCATGTTTCACATAGTGCCAAATCAAATGAAATTTAGTTCTGATATGCTTGGTTCGATCGTGAAAGACCAAATTCTTTGCCTTTTTGCAAAAGTGTTTTCAACCATGAGAGGTGTTGACAAAACCTTATTTTTCCTGCAAATATGAAAGAACCCTTCTAAACCACAAAATCTCTCTGGTTGCCTTTGAAGCTGCCATATACGCTGCTTCCGCTGAAGAAATTGTTGACATTGATTGCTTCTTGGACTTCCAGTTGATCATTGCTATTCCTAAATTCATTAGAAAACCCAAGTGGATTTCCCATCTTCAAAATCACTAGCATAGTCAAAATTTGAATATCCAACTGGTTTGAAGTTTACTGCCCTAGAGTATTTTAGTCCAAAATGTTGTGTTTTTTTGGAGATATCGGAGGGTTCTCTTTGTTGGTACCCAATGACTTTATTTAGGTTGTTGCATGAATTGAGAACGATTCAAAAAACACTAGCAACAAAAGATGTGTCTGGTCTAGTTGTTGGCACATAGATCAGACTTCCAATGAGTTGTCTGTATTTAGTAGCATCTACAAAATCTGTGGTATCTTTTGTGGTCAACTTCAAATTTTGTTCCATGAGTGTATTGAGAGGCTTATGATCTTCCATTTTGAAATTGCTCAAAATGTCACCAATGCACTTTTGTTGAGTGATGAAGATATAAATTGGTTTTTGAATTACTTCAATACCAAAATAGTAATGACAATAACCCAAATCAGCCATTTCAAAGATTTTCATCAACTTTGATTTGAATTTGGCAGTGTATCTCTCATTGTTTCCTGTGATAACTAGATCATCAACGTACACCACTACAAATACAACCATTTTGACAAAAAGTGTTGTTGTAGACACCCTTACAATTACCGCTATGTATTGTAATTGTTCAAACTATCATTACACCTCTTGTCATTCCATAGAATTAATTTAATTAATTCTATTTACACCCCTTATCACCCCTTAGCTAATTACGCCGAGAGGTGTTCTACAATGGCAGGTAAGGCTGTAATGGAGTGCGTTGTTCAATTTTATTCTCGACATTAAATTTGACGTTCATTTGACTGTCATGTGACAGTTCATTCATAAATTTGAATTTTATTGGACCATCACTTAAAATAATTTTGTGTCTTTTTCCTTGGAGAAGTCAATAAAAAATAGTAATATCTTGGTCATATTTTTGAGACCAACGCAATCTCATAGTTAAATGATTCCATTTGCCACAAATCAATAGGAAATCAATAGAGAATTTAATGAAGTTGCTGACTTAAGAGATGTAAAAAATCAAACCTAAGAATCTTGAAGTTGATATCCCATTCATGTATTTCATATAGATATATTTATTCTAATATACTTACTATATTATATTTATTTTTAATTGTTACTTTTTTGGTATACTTATACTACATTTGCATAGTTAGATAGGTGCCTGATGGTTGATATCTCTCAGCGTATTTTAGATAGATGTATTTAAGATATTTATACTAGTTTTATTAGCTAATTTTAATATCAAAAATAAATAAATAAATCCACATTTATCCATTTGAATATTTAAATAATTAAATATTCCTCATATCCTATCCATCTCCTTAATTCAAGTCAACTCAAGTCTTGACTAGCATTGAAAATCACTATTTTAATCAAACAAATGTGTCTAAATTGACTCAAATTAGCACTTGATAGACCCTGCACATGCAGTGAAAAACTGGGCTACTAGCACACTCGATGCTTCTTGGAGTCCATGTTGACGAGCATTCCAGCAGCATCAACTGCTACCTAGGCTCGCCTCGGGCTCTCTTGCGGCTTTGTACTTGCTGACAAAAAACTGTCACTTCAATTTCAAAATCTCCAATCATATTTTAACACCTGTTAAACTTTCTGTGTTTGGCCTCGGCATATTTTGAATTCCATGTGCACAAACAGGGTAAGAGAACCCTCTGACACCACCCTGGGGTGCGCATCAAAGCCCTGTTTTTACACTGCATGTGCGGGGTTCTTGAGTTAACTAGAGATATCTTCCAATCCAAATCCAATCCAACTTCTTCCACCTTCCAACTATTCACGATACTTTTGGGTGAATAACTAACAAAAATAGAATTGTTAAATAAAAACATGTGCAACCCCTTTGCCAACTCAGCCTTGACTCACACTTGTAAATCAAGAACAATAGTCCAACTCTCCAATCAAATCTGGAAACTCAACTAAACAAGCCAAGTCATGTTTAGTTATCTCCAATCAAATCAATCATAACTTAGCTTGAAGATTCACTTTCTTCAGCTATAAATCAGCGATCTTCCCTTTGAAAATCATCCACCAAAAGCTTTTGAGAATTCATGCTGCCAATTTGTGCAATCTTTTGGTGAGTCAAAACTGAGTTTCTAGATTGTTATGCTGCTCAAATCACATCAAGATCATACGTCTATGCTCATGGCTTAACTACTATTTCATTTGGAATACTTGGAGTATCCACAAATCAACCAAATCTCACAACTCAAACGGATCCTACAAAGAACGTCACTCAACCCCGTTCTTTCAATAGATCCAATCCGAGGTTGCTTTGGGACTTGTAAAGGAAGGCTTGCTTCATTTGTTCGTTTTAATTTTCCTCTTTATTGCATTTTCCATGGTATACAGTTGCATCTTCAAACTCAAAATGTTTGAAGTTCATGTTGAAGAGGTGATCAACTAGTTTGTCATACCATGCTCGAGGGGTTTGTTTCAAACCATACAACAATTTTTCAAGTTTGCACACTTTGTTTTCTTGGCCGTCAACTGCAAAACCTTCAGGTTGAGTCATGTACATTGTTTCTTGAAGATCACCATTTAAAAAAGCAGTTTTTACGTCCATTTAATAAACTTTCTAGTTTCCACCCTTTTTGTGCTGCCAAAGCCAACAAAGTCCGGTTGGTAGTCCACTTTGTTGTTGGCGCAAGGGTTTTATTGTAGTCTTTGCCTTCCTTTTGAGCATAACCCTTTGCGACAAGTTGTGCTTATGCTTGTCAAGCAAGCCATCAACCTCATATTTGTTGCGGAAGACCCATTTGCAACCAATTGGTTTACAACCGAGTGGAGGATCTACCAACTACCAAGTCCCATTTTTCATCAATGCATCATACTCATCTCTCATGGATTTTCTCCAAGACTCATCCTTTTCAGCTTGTTTGAGAGAGGTTCGTTTTACACAACATTGAGTTCTTCTAGAAAATCATTCAATGCTAGCTTTTCAATCTTGTCTTGAATTTCTTCTAGGACATTTTATATTGGGTGTGCGGCTGCATGTGCACTTTGTTGGCTAGTGTTTCCAACTTCATCCGGATGGACATCTTCCAATGTTTGTGTTGCCCATTTAGGCATCTTCTTCTGTGGTTTTGGTGCCTCAATCTCACGATCTAAAACTCCTTCACTATCTGTTATCTGTTCTTGTTCCACTTGTCCATTTCTAATGAAGTTTCATGTTCTTCTTCAGGAGGAGTTTCAATCTTTCTTATACGAGATAAGATGAAATCAAATGACTCCAAACTGCATGTCACCCCATCATTGTTTGGAATTTCCAAATTACTCTCCTTGTAGATATCAAACTTGACATACTTCTCTAGATTGATGATTGATGCTGGCCTCGTCCTTTGCATTCTCATAAAAGACATCTCTTGCAATGAGGAATTTCTTGCTTTTTTCATCATATAGCCGGTATGCCTCGGAGGATCCAAAACATCCCAAATGAATGCATATACGACTCATGTGGTCCAACACATTCCTTTTCTCCTTTGGGGGTTGATGCATAACATGTAGATCCAAAAACCTGAAGATGATGCAGTCAAGGAAGATGACCACATCACATTTCATACAGTCTTTAATTGAAAGGCTATTGATGGTGATTTGCTTTGGATGTACACTGTTGTTTGTGCTGCTTCTACCTAGAAGTGTAGATTCACCTCCTTGAAATATAACATTGCATGAACCATATTCATCACGGTTCTATTCATCCTCTCAACTACTCCATTTTGTTGAGGAGTGTGAGGAATTGTGAGATGGTGTTTGATCCCGTTTTGCATGAGATAGGATTCAAATGTAGTTGAAGTGTACTCACCACCGCTATTAATCCTGAGTGTCCCAATGTTGGTTTGAGCTTCATTTTCTACCATAGCTCGAAACTTTTGAAATGTTTCAAAGGCTTATGATTTTTGTTCGAGGAAATAAATTCATATCATTCTGCTATAGTGGTTAATGAACAACATGAAGTACTTGTGACCACCAATTGATAGAATTGCAAGAGAACACAAGTCAGAGTGAACCAATTGAAACTTTCTATTGTCTTTCCATTTCGACTTCTAAAAAGGTCCTCTTGTGTTTATCCAAAATGCAGGTTTCACACTTCTCAAATATTGCAGGTAGGGTTGGCAATCTTGTTGCACCATTCTTTTGCGACACACGTATGCAATCATGATTGGAGTGCCCGAGTCTTGCATGTCATAACATACTTGGAGACATTCCATCTTCAATGAGATGAACAAAAATCCATGAATTTATTGGCTCATCCTTGAGTTTAAATAGGTGTCCGTCCTCAAATCCAATCAATACGATTGCATTGTCACTTTGTCTTTTGATAGTGACCTTCCCATTGTCTAACAAAATGGAGTGTCCTCATTGGTGAAAGAACACCAAGGAAAATAAGTTTCTTTTCAATCAAGGAAGGCATAAGACATTTTTAGGAATGAAATCTGGAACCTCTTGATACTTGAGTCTTATTGCCTCTTTACCCTTTGATTGCAGACATCCGATGTCTACCAAGTATATTGAATTACAACAATCTTCATGAAACTCCTCAAAGAAGTCCTTTTGGGAAGTTATGTGTTGAGTGGCTCCAGTATCTAAGATCCAAGCATCAAACGAAGTGGTACTACCTAAGACATTATTTGCTTCATCACAATTGGAAAACACATATTTATTGGTGAATTGAGCTAAGTCTGGCTCATTGGTTTGTTTTTTCACTTTTCCTTCCTTCTCCTGATGGCAGGCTTCAATCTTCTCCCATGAAGTTTCACATTCATGAGCCCCCCCTAGCTCCCTTTTCTATTGCATTGTTTGCAAAACAAATATTGCTTATCATTTTGCTTCTGCCCACTGTTATTGTTATTTCTGCTTCCTTAACCCTTATTCCTCCCTTTGTTCTTTTGACCTTCCTTCATTTTTGGAAGATGAGGCCTTAGATGAAGAACCCTTGCAAGAATTGCCGTTTTGATTGGCATAGAACATGCTTTTTCCCAATGATTCATTTTTTCTCTCAAAGACCTTTTCTCTTTTGGCCATTTTTTCAACCAATTGATTAAATGTGAGTCTTTAATTGATTGGTTGCTTGTAAAGATTCCTAGTAGGTTGAGTATGTAGGAAGAAGGAATTTTGTGAAAGTAGCTATATATACGTCAATTTTTACACCAATGGCTTCTACATCATGCTTGATTGCACGAATTTTTGAGGCCAAACTCATGACATCACCATTCTTTCAACTCAAGATTGAACAATTTTAACTGCAACTATATGAACTCCAATTCTGAGTGAGAATTATACAAGTCCTTCGACTTATTGAATGCTTCACATGCAATATCATACTTTTGAATGCGACGAAACACTTCTGTATCAACTAAGCCCCTCATCAAGGCCAATGCTTTCAAATTCTTTTGCTTCCAAATATTTGCTTCTTTTGCATTTGTAGGCAACATTGGCTTTGTGTCCCCATGACAAGTGTTGAACCGTAGATCATTGAAGATGAGTGTGTTCTCCACTTGTTGAGACCACTCTTACCAGGGTTCTTTATTGGTCGAAGTTGTTCCAACATTTGATTATATTGAAGTCATTTTTGTTTTGTTATTTGTTTTGAGAGCCCCGAGTGATGGATTGGCTCTTTATCACTTCAAAAGGTTCCCTTTTCTCTATACCACAGATTGATATACTAAAACTCTTGATATTCTCGCCTCTCTTATATGCCTGTCAATACGTGGGAGAAGCTCGCCCTTTTGATATACTCATTAGTATGCGAAAGAGGTGTTAAGGTACGTGAGCGCAAAATGGTACGTGGTACTTAGGTAGTATGTGAAAATAATTCACTTTATCAATGACACCTGCATAACAAGAAAACCACACACGTATGCATAACTTCCCTATATACTTGATTTTTCATGCTTTTAGGATTTATGCCTTGCGATAGTTAACGAATGGGCAACGGTTGAAGAGTAGCTATCCTTATTTATCCTTGTTTGTTTTTGCACAATTTGTTTTGTTTTCCAAATTTTGCATGAAAATGACTTACATAGTAAATGACTTATTAATTATTGAAATGAGTCAAAAAATCAAAATTCCTCTCTTAGAGAAAATCTCCAAAATATATGCGCTTTTTAATCTTGAAAAAGCATAAAAATAAAAAAATAGAACTTAGCTTTGCCTTTGAAGGCTATTCTCCTCTCCCATGTGTCTTTTCCCTGTGGCTGAAAGAAGGTCGAATAACGAAACACTTAAAGTTGAAATGTCAACGCAATAGCCCTTTGAATAGTGGAGATGCTTTGGTAGACTCCAACGTTGATATTCTCTAATGACTATGCAGATGATTCCAATGGCAAGTGTGAACAAGAGAAGAGACATGGACCGTTAGAAAGCACGAAGGACGAATTCTAAGTTCTCACAGTTCTGAACAATATCAAGCCAAAACTCGTGATTCCAACGCACATGTATTGTAAAAAACAAAGGCGATGGTGGAGAGACTTTGGTAGTGTTGCGTGTTGGGTTTGACGCCAAATAGATTCATACAGACCCACTTCTATACTACACCCCTTTTGATCAAACCACTTGCATTGAAAATCAATGTTGGAGCGAGTTCCTTCCACAAATGGATGCCAACAAAGGATTGCTCTTTGGCTGTGCCGCACAACAGGGTGAGAATATGCAGTGAGAGGATTAGATTGGAGGTATGAAACAAAATTTAATGATCAATAGCCTGTGAGGAAAATGGAGGATAAAAATGATATGCATCAACTTGAGCTTTGATACCAATGTCAGGCCAGGTATTGGAGTGACAAATTAACAATATTGGTGCAAGCCAAAAATTTTATGCACATTACAATTTAAAAGAAAAAGATTACAATATACAGAGCCAAGATTTGGTTGTCCATTTCACCTTCTAAGGTGACTCCTCCTATTCCTACGGGATGGCTCTTCATTTATATCAAATAAGACAAAAGTCTATGGCACCTATGATTAACATATATTACAATAATGCTACATTGTAAACAATGACAAACGATTGTTCACAACACGATCATCAACATGTGAATAGGGACAAACATGTTATTCATGATAAGCATGGCATGGGCCTTCACTTTCATTTCAAGTCTGCTCTGGTTGTTCGGGTCTCATTGAACAGGTAGGAATTAGAATAGTGGGTTGAACTTCACTATGTCTTTCGTTGATGATGTTCACCTCATCGAACCTCACGTTTGCAACCATTGTACTTGATCATGAACAATATGGTGAACATCACACTGAACACCATCCATGGCCTTATAGCTAGATTGGTACAATTTTCTCAATCATTTGTAGTCGGAGTTCGTCATCTCTGCCATTGATGACTAACAACTCTGCAATTATTTTGTCTTTTGGGCACATTGATTTTGCCACTATAACAATTTGCAACTTCTGAGTTAGCTGTGAACTACAGATTGGTTGGTGACCTTCTTCCTCTGTTTCCTCTAACCTTCTGTATGACCTAACTCAATAAGCTAGGTTGATCATGAAGCTTGACGGTTTCCGCATTGTGTTTAGTTTTATTATTCTCCCTCACTCCCCTACCCTCACAACACAAACCAATTTATATGAATGTCGGGTTTGACCGAAAATGCGTCCACTTACAAAGGACACATTTTAATTTTTTATTGACAACGACACACAATGTAGGCACAAAATTGAATCTATCTGGACCAATAGGCCCTCATTGATTAACAACACACACACACACACACAAACTATAGACTTAGTATTGATCCAATTGACTATTATAAACAAAACTATACATTAACAACAATAAACAACACTATATATTGGGAAAAAAACTATATAAGAGGCTAACTAACCAAGCCTTTAGAGTAATATCTAACTCACATAACATTGTAAATCCTAATAGTATATAATAAAATTTAACCACTATTGTATAATAATTAATCGCTTAAATAAACAACTTTACATGATTAATTTGATAATGTTTAAAAACATATATCGCGTATGCAATAATGTCGGTTGATGCATACGCCAAGGTGCATGTAGATGCGGTATTAGGTTAGACGCTTGCACGAAGGACATTTAGATGCTTGGCAATGTGTGAATAGGGTGCAAAATTGTCAAGTGAATATTGGACTCACTTGGAGCCTTGCAAAATCCGCATATAGATAAATTAGTGGTCGAGATTGTATGTTGATGGTGAATGTGTGGGTGGGTTGTACGGTTGAGTTCAAGGTGACAATGTGTGGATGGGGGTTGACAAACAAGACTGCAATGGATGTGCACGGTTGATGAAAATGATCTGCGAATGCACGGTGATCAAAGTTTGCATAGAGTCTATGGCGTACGTCCATAGATCATACTATGGCATTGATTGATGATGGTTGCACGTGAAGGTTGACCTCATAACTGTTAATGCTACAAAAAATACATGAAAAAAATTGATGCATATGGGATAACACCTCACACAATCTTTGAATGCGAATGCATAGAGAGTTAAGGTGAGTATAGAAGCGCACAATGTAAACATGATGGTCAGAGTTGATCCAAACGAATGGCATAGCAGCCGACAAAACTTTGAATGATAGGCAACATACAAGATTGAGGATGATCAAGTGCTACCAAGTAATATTTTAACTTTTGTAAAGAATTTATAATACTAATCTAAAACTAGTGGGCTAGCAAACATATTATTTCAAATAGGAATTCCCATTATTTGTGGTAATAGAGGGCTTCCCCTTCACAAACTAACACACCACATTGAAATTAGAGGAATAATCTGCCCAGATAAAAATTGGATAAATTAGTCAATTCAATCTTTGTCGTATGACAAAGACATTCTTATACATGCTTTGTCCTCCTACATGGTAGGAGTCATAACTTATCTTCTACAAACTCTCACTCAACCTAATCACACTTCCTACCATCTAGTGAGTTGTTATTACAACTCATGTACTCACACTTAACACCTAATTAAATGATTAATATGACTAACTGAATAATACACCATGTTCTATTTGATGTATTAACCTAAGAAACATCATTGAAGATGTATTACAATCTCACCCAAAAGGTAGATTTGACTTTCACTGAGTGTTACCACCTTCATATGGACTCCACTCACTTACCTTTTGAATAGCCTTTCCGAGAGAAATTTCACAAACACACTTTTTTATAGTTTTTAGGACACTCTACACAACATGCCTCTGTCTCACTTAGTCTCACTAACGCATCTCTTAAGCCTCTATGTATCTACGTATGTCCCAAAGGGGGTAGTAGGCATCCTTTTTATAGACCTTCAAGCCCTATCCCACCTATCTCCCATGATAAGATAATTCCATGGAATACACTTGACCAATCATGGCTCATTTTCCATATTACACTTCACACCTAGGATCATCACCTAAGATAGGATCAGCCTTGACATGACCCAATTAGGACTTGGTATAAGATTTCCTCCTAATCACTCTATCCTAGACATCACCCCCGATAATAAATAAAGTATCCCAAACGTTGTAAGTTGTCACTCTTTTGGACTTATTACAAATATCTCTTGATATATTCATTGATTATGACAAACTTGACCCTAATGACCTACTTACCATGAAACTTACTTTTCCATTTATGACTAATATTTACTTTTTACCCGTTACCATCACTTTCACAATATTCCTATAAACCACTTTGATCTTTACCACAAAATATTTGCTAGTTACTCTATAATATTCTATGGCATGCACAACTCAATTGGAGTGTATGCTATTATTAATTATATTTACAACATATTATTGATAATGTGTATACTAGTGAGATGGGAATTTTGGAGGAAAATTATGATGTTGACACTTCTTCATGTAAATGGCCTCAAACATGCTCTGAATACACTCAAACCCAAAAGTGGTACAAGGTTTGCACAAAATATGGATGTCTAGCCTCTAAAGATTTGTGTGTTTTTGTACCATGATCATCACACCATGAATTTGTAAAAATGACATTTATAATTTTGTAAGCAAATTAAAATTGCATCATAAAAGAAGTCTAGTATGTATGATTAAAACACTCAATTGTTTTTTACCTAGCTTGCAGTGTCATTCCTCTTAGAATTCATAGAGCTGAATAAAACGGCTATAACCCTCTGCACTCTTGTCAATCGTCAACTCATCTAGAATAGCGTGTCTTAAGGGTTTCACCTATGCATGTGCCGAGGCCATCCATAACCTTCTCATCAAACTCAAAGGATTCCAAGCAGAAAAATTGAGGTTCAAGTAACAAGCCTCTACATGTGTTGGTTGAGCTGCCTATTCCATCTCTGATTAATTATATGCCCCAATGAGTTCATATTTTATGTTATTTTCCTCATAATAATTCCGGATAGCCTCCTTGGCCTCATATGGATAACCCATTGGGTTGTTTTCGCCATCAGCCAAGTGTAGAACCCTGACCAAAAGGTGTGTCACCTAAAAAATGTTTGAATTTTGAAAATTAAAATTATAGAAATTTGAATTATAACAAACAACAAAAAGAAAATCTAAGAGTTAAAAATTTATAAGGTTTACAAACTTACAAACCAAATGGAGTTTGTTACCTTGTAAGTTCGTAATCATAAGCTATCTTAAGGATCTTCTAAGTTTTCTTCACAAATACATCATCAAAAATTGTTGTGATGACCCCTTCCTCTTTCGCCTTCCTCAAATATGGAGGCTACAACCACCAAGTGGTCACAAACATCTGCCCAAGAGGCCTTAATGACACTCCCATGCTTTGCAAATTGCGACTCACTATCACACAAGCTTATTTCCTTCGGTATGCGCTCTCATCAAGTTAAGCATCTAGGGGTGATTGTAGATGTATTTGGTTCTTCAACTATAATTTTAACCCATTCAAATTTTCCAATCTCCTCAAGCGAGAGGATTTGTAAAAAGGGCTCTAACAAATGGTAAGGCGCCTCTTCTCAAGAAGCCTCCCTACTGCTATGTACGTTGCTGCATTGCTAGTCACAAAGTGGAAGACATCCTCAACACCCACTTCTAGGATCACCCCTCCGATATATTATGCAAAGTGTCTGCGTTCATCTCATCATGAGAAGCGTCAATGGACTTCAAGAACACCAATTGGCCACTTGAAAGTTTATCAATGTGTGATTCTTGACATCCGTCCACCCCTCACACAAAATATTGCAGCTCTTTTAATGGGATATTCTTTTTCAAACTTGGACTATCATCGTTGTATTTTTCACGTTTTTCTCCAACAAGGGCCCACTTAAATCACTAGGAATAAGTGTTTTGAGCTCTTTCCAGCAATGGTTAATGCATTTACCTGATTGCCGGTATGTGCGTCTTGCTGCATAGAGTGGCATTTCATTATAATACCTAACATTAGTAGTAGCCGATGCTGCTTCTCTTGATTTCAGACAATATCTTTGAGCGAAGGTTGTGCACCAAGAGTTTTGCGAGGAACAAAGAAACCCTATAAATGCAATTGGATTGAATTCGTTCTAGTGGATGTACCCCGAATTTTTGGGCCAATAAAAGAGCCTACTAATTCAGTATTTGAATAAGGGGGCTTCATGACAGATGCAACCGCTTCCACGTTCTCTTTTTTAATTTCTTCTCTCCTTAAAGCTAGTGAAAAGGGCATTCATCTCTTGACTAATTTTAGGATCCACTTGATCCCACAAATTCGCATCTCAGCCAGGGATTAGTGCAAGTTGGTATATGAGGTGATTGATGCCTCCTTTCATCTCAAAACCATAATGGTTGCATATCACTTTTCCTGACTTCGAACCCGGAGTGCCATGCTCCCAAGCAAGGTCCTTGGATGCAAATTGTAAACTCTAGCAAAATAAGAAAACAATAAACTTGAAATCAAAACAACCCTAGCAAAGAAAGAAAGAAGTGAATGAAAAAAAATAGAACAGGAAGACCCAAGCTTTGAAACCCTAGAACAAAACTGAATTTAAAAAAGAAACTGAAACCAAAACCAAAAAATCTAAGGACATACCTCCCAAATCGAATTCCAATTGTCTAAGATTTCTTCAAATCTGATAATAATCGCTTAACAGATACTGAAAATCGGTCGAATGTCTTTTAGCAATGTTGGACAGAGCATGAATGAACAGAAAGTTGCGAAAAACAAAACAAAAAACGCAGCGTTAAAGCTGTTTACTGTTTTTTTCTTGCGATTGGTGAGTTTTTGTGCCAGAATCACAAGTTATTCAGTGAAAAACTCAGAAAATACTTGACAGAAACTTGCCTGCTGAGTTATTGGCAAGTAATCACAGAGAAAATAAACTTGTGAGTTCTTGGCACTTTGCTGGGTACTTTGCTAATGTTTTAAATTATGATTTTGTCACCATTTTGGCTTTGTCATGTTAACAAAGAGGATCTTTTCTTGGGTTCAATGAAATAGCCCTTTAAAATATTTGACATCACAAATATGCTTTGGACAACAATTGTAAGGCTATGAAAAAGTATCTATTTATGAGACGTAATATTTCTAATGCTGGATCTCAAGCTAACCTTCTCACATTGTTTTGTTCATATTGGGTGTTTCCATGGGATTTGTATCACCAGATGCTGTCATTTGACAGCTTGACTGCTGCTGGGTCGATGATGGATGTGACTCTGATCAAGGATCCGGTATACTACTAGAACAATGCCTGACTTCTTGTCAATCCCCTATGATGCTAAATATATTTGTTATGTTGTTACTGTGTGTCTGTTACATCAACTGTTGATCCATTACACCAGCAGTGTCATAAACGGGAATGACATGTAAGGTCATTGTAATCTGTCAGCCTTTCAAGCGACAGCCCTTGAAACATACATTAAAGCAACTGCAATACAGTTGTCAAGTCTAACAAGGCCATTTAAACTCATGACAGAAACCATTGAAAATGCACAGTGCTTCTCCACTAACATATCTGCTTTATCACATATAGGGATTCTTGTACCTTACTATGAACTTAGATAATTGTGCTTTTATAGACCCAAAGGAAGGTGATAACCTATTATAGAAAACCTCCCAGAACAGTGATCCGCCTTGTGACATATGTAGTGATATACTCTAATTGTTGATAATAATTTTTTGTCCTCTGAAGTGGTGAGTCAATGCTATTCCATACCTTTATACTTGTATGCTTCCACTTTTTAGTGAAATGGCAAGGGTGCCTAGAAAACCTTGTACCATGTTTCAAATAACGTTTTCATTCTAAAACAAATGTGATTGCTCTTTCAATATAGATCCTTACCTTAGAAAAGAACTGTAAGCATATTGAGTGGAATCTCATGGCTATTTATATTGCTGCTTATATCTTGCATCTTTGATTCCATGTTGATGTGTTTGTTTTCGAGGTCATCTGCGCATACCATTCATTATTTTGTTGACTTTAAGACTGACTAAGGTAGGTTACTGGGCTAACATGTTGGGATTTGGGTTTGTAATTAGAGACAGTGAGTTGTTATCTGTTATAGATGAGTACACACATCAAATAGTAGCAACTAAATTCTAGTAAACATAGCCAAACATGTAATGGTTAAATAATAGATTAAACATGTAAGAGAGAAACAAACGCCATAGATCTTGAGCATAGGCTTGTCCTTAATGAGCCTTTTGAAAACAAATTCAAGTCGATAATAAAGGAGGGGATGGATATTTTGGCGCTGTCAAGTCATACAATTCTATAATAAGTCTTTCGAAGATGTTTTGACATGCCTTTCAAGTATACAATTAAAGTAAGTTAGGGCCTTAATCTCTATTTAACATAAATTAAGAAAAATGCAATCTCATTTTAGGGAAGAAAGCATCTTGTTGAGTATTCTTGCCAAGAACTTGCCTATCTTGCAAATGCTCTTTCGATTGTGTAAAGAATGGTGAATTGTTTTCATTATAAGATGTAATCATGGAATACTTGATATTTGTTAACATATGCAAAGAGAAGAAAGAATTCAGAGAAGGTTGAATGCACACTCAAGCAAGAGTGACAACGTTTATCATATAAGAAGAGGTGGTTACAAATTGGTTGAACAGTTACCAATTGAATAACAACTAAATAACTACATTATATGTTGTAAAATGCTCTATATTTTAACACCCCCTCTTAATGACTAAATTGGAAAAAATACCAAGTTTATCCCGAAATTTGACAAATGTCCTGCCCACATGTTTAGTCATTAGATCTATAGACTGTGCCATAGGTGGTACTTTGAAATTAATAGTCCATTGTTGTGTTGCGGTTGTTGAAAGGAGGACCGCAAAACAAGAATCTGGTCGTCGCGAAGAAAGGATATGGCAAGCGGTGCATTGATTCTTCGTTACGTGATTCATTGACCAGTGATGAATCATCAATGGCTGAGAGTGTCAGCCCCATCTCTAGAGTGCCGGGATCAGAAACTTGGAGAGGTGGATTGAGAAATCTGTTCCAGGATTGTGTAGCGTGTCAGAGTTTATACAAAGACTCAGTTAGAACCAACCCCGCAATAGGAGTGAGAACCAACTCCTTTGTCTTAAAAGTGGGAGAAAAGGACCATCTCTGCAATAGTAGGCTCATTTATCCCCCTCTGTTGGGAAAGGTATTTCACAACATAACGAGCAAACTGTTCATGCTCTCTTGTCCTTCGAGCAAGTACCTCTGAGTGAGTGGCATAACATGCCATCTCACCATGCACATTCAATGCATATGGAATAGTGGAGTCTCCATTCACAACAAACTATTCTTCAAAATGAGGAAATCCATCCTCCCAAGGCACGTTAGCTTCCCATACATCTGGTATAGTGGATTTTCCTTCCATAATAAGTGGATGCAGGTTGATTATATCCAAGTCAATAGATCTATGAGGAATGGCTTCCTCCTAAGGCATTTCAGCCTCCTGCACATCTTGTATGGTGGAGTTGTCCTCTACATGTGCATTCATGTTGATCGTAGCAGGATCAACAAGCTGATGTTGGCCACCTTGCCCAAATACCAAGGGCAATCATCCATCTCTATTTCATATCAGAAACAACACACTTCTTCCCACAAAAATCCACAGAAATATTGAGATTTCAGTTAATTGATGAATACATAGAAGATTCTTTTGTAAAGAAGGTACATATTGTAACGGCCACATTTTACTCACACAAATACAACACACAATAACAAAATAATTTTTTTTTTGGGCTTATATTGCTCGATACATAACATCACATAGGCTCACTTAGGATAGTGTATAACACATGAGACGTTTGTGTAACCATGGATCTGTTGGTTTTCAAATAGGACTTTTTAGAAGAGCAACAGTCAGGGGACAAGAAGTCCCTCCTCTTTAATGGGAGAGGTTCCCTTATTCTGAAACAAACCTATTTACAAAAGTACAGAACATTATTTTATGGTCGAATCTTGGATATTACGAAAGTGTTCTTTTACAAGGATTATCAGTTACACAAGGGCTGAAGAAAGGGAATTAGAAGACGAGCAGAAAAGCAACATTCGGAATTATAGATGGCAGAATAATTCTTTATGTATGCGGAATTTTAAGGAATTTAAGACAAGATCGTTTATATTAAATGAATCAAGACGAGATTTTCAGACACAAAGTTCTGTAACTAATATTCTTCAGATTCATCAATCAAGGACACAAAGTTCCTTCTTGGTTTTACAAGATCACTATATTCGCAATATTTGAAAAATCATGCAATTAGTGAGACTAATGAACTAGAAACAAACGATCTTCACGAGATAAAACTAAAACACAGAGATGACAGGGATAGATAGACAATGAAATGAAAAGCCCTTTTGTATTGATTACTTTCTGATCTATTTACACTTTCAGTAAGTATACCAAGTTCTTCCTCCTCTCAAAATGGCGTGGAAAGGCCATTATATAGATTACAATTCAGTTACTCTTCGTAACCGTTTCTTTTAACTAAAGAATAGTTAAGTACCGCCAATTGCGATCCCTTAACTAATTACAAAGAATACGAAAAGAATGGAAAGAAGAGGAAAGAAAAGAGAAGGAAACAGGTGGCCGGCTACTGGGAGGGACCCACTGTCTTCAGAATCCGTTGCCTGAACTTCTTCAATGACTCAGCTATGTCTCTGCCACGAGGGACTGACGTGTTGGTTGCAGACTGAGTCCAAAATCCCAGACATTTCTCCATCTCTTTATCAAACTCGACATGAGTATGATAGTCTTTGTTTGCTTCTTCAATGGCAGACTGAAGAGAGCAAATTTCCTTCATCTTGTCCTTAGAGATGGAGTCTTCCTTGAAAAGATTATCTTTGACAAAAGCTCTGAATTGAGCTTTGATTTCTTGCAAGGACAAGGGAAGGCCAGAGTTTTCATCCTGAAGATGACAATGCATATCCTTGAAAGCAGCAGTTGCCAGCGTCTTGAAAGCTTCTCCCTTCTGCCAGCTATTCTTCATTTCTCCTACAGCTTCTTCCAGGACTTAGATTTTCCATTCCACACTGTAGACCCAAGATTTTGACAGATTGTCCTTAGCATCATCGAAAATCTTATTCGCCAATAAGAGGTTCTCATCTGTCTGGCCCATGAGGCGAAGGTCTACAATGCAACTGCCCCAGAGTTTGAGCTCTTTATCCATAACCCCAATGGTAGAGGATAGCTTCTGTTGCAAATTGTCTACCTTTCCATGTAGCTTAAAAGCTTCATCGATGAAGTTTAGTCCGGCAACAAGCATGTCATCTACCATGGCCTCAATGGCTCTGCCATAAACAGAATACTTGTGCATATCCTTGATACTTTGCACTTCATCTTGGCTTAGAAGTACTGGAGGAGGTAGAGCAGTCAAGGGGGTAGGGTCCAAAACTTTGTCCTTAGACAAGAGTGACTTGATAAAGCTCGTGAGAACTTGGGCTTGTTCTTCCAGCTGCTCGATAGTCTGCTGCCCTTTCTCTACCCTTCCAATGACCCTTGTGACTGTTTCCTGAAGATTATGAATCTCACCTTCAGGAGTAGATTCTCCCATTGGGATCCTTGAAAGCTCTAAGTCAGATCTCAGCAAGTCTGATTCTGATTTGTCCACTGTAGGCTTAGCAATCTCCAAGAATTGCTGACCTTGGGCGTCTGACACAATCCTGGAAGTAGTTCTGGCTTTCTTGGCACGAGAAGGAGTGGTGCCCAATAAGGCTGCAACAGCATCAAAATTTGGTCCCAAACTTTGAGAGGAGGATTTCCTCTTCCTTTTGTCAACCAGAGGTTGCACCCAAGCAAAGGAGGAAGAAGAATCTGTAGGAGAGGCAAGGGGACCAAGAGATAAAGAGCCCATGACACTCAGGGTCTGTGCAGCTGTTGACTCAAGCTGAGAGGTGAGCAGAGCACTTGAGGTAATGGCTGTAGAAGAATCAGTGGCACCTGGGAGTACCAGTGCTCTGAACCTCTTTGTCTTTGTCTGCTGGATTTTCAGGAACATTTGAAGGAGGCACCTCACTCTCTTCGCTTTCACTGAGAAACAATGATGTTCTCTGGCCCTATAGGCAACTCTGCCTGTTTTATTGGAGGGTCATTCTCTACAGGCTCCTTCTTTACCTCCTTGAGTTTCTTCTTGTATACCTGGGTAGATGGAGAAGGAGTAGATTGCACAGGTCCCGGAGTTGTTGAGGTAGAAGGGGTTTTCACTGGTGTTCCAGACTCTGGAGCTGATGCCTCTCTTATGGGTGTTGAGTCATCTTTGGAGCTGGATTCTCCTGAGTGCCTCCTGAATTCACGGATCTTCTTGCTGATCCAGACCCTAGTCCTGATTAAAAATGGAGCAAGAATCTTAGCCAGGTCATCTCTCTCTTTCCTGTTCCAATCCACGTCCTCCAGAGGGGTGTGCTTAATCACATTTTCATACTCATATGAGTACAGATCAGAATTGTCATCCTGGAGGCCTTCAGGAACTTGGTACAGACTGAGTTCTTTGATCAATTGCAGGGAGAACCTGCCACAATGCCTTCTTCTGGCTTCAAAATCGTCTGCACAATCAGCCCAGTAGTCTTCAGTATCTGCCCTGTGATGATAAACTATCTTGATATTCTGTTCAATGAACTTCTTCAAGTCAAAGCAGGTTCTTGGCTTGAAGAAATGAACAGTGATAGGGACCAGGGCTCTTTCTATGTTCTGAGCATCCAAAGCTGTTTTGCATGTGTAGTTTCCCAGAGAGATGGGAAAGTGCAGGCCAGAAATCTTCTTGTCTCTGCAGGTTCTGTGCAACTTGTCTAGTTGCCTGCATATTTCTATCAGGGCCATTTTGTCATTGCAGAACATGGGGAGCCGCATAGGGGTGTTCTCATAACCAGCAAGTCTGATATAGGAAAATTTCCTGAATTGGATGAAGTAGGCTCCATACTGCGATATTAGGTTCATGGCTTCGTCTGAAAATCTCCTAGCAGTATCACCTTCGAGCAATCTGACCACGTACATGGTGAAAGCATCGTTGACCCTTCTGAAATTCCGATTGCTGGTCTCTAGGGTGAACTGCGGGCAATAGGCGTACACTGGATCACCTTTGTGTGTGTCTATGTAGGAGAAACCGAACCACTGCCTTGATGCTGCTAGGGTGTACATCAGATACGAAGTCATGAAGAACTTCTTTGACTGCTGAACGTTAGATAGCTGTTCCGCCAAATTCATGCAGATGATCTCTGCCCAGTTGATATTTTGTGTACCTTCGCATACCATGCTGATAAGCGGGCACATCCAGAAATGAAATTCGTTGGTGGAGGGCAAACCCATGACCCGAGCCAGCAGGATTATGAAATCTGACAGTTCTTCGTTGAAATCTGCCCGGAATAGGGTTTTGGTTAGGCGAGAAGCACCTTTCTTAGGGTTCTTCAACCAAGACTTCGCCACTCGAGCTTTATACTTGTCACTGTCTTGGTCGAACATGGCCTGTGCTTGATCCCGGGAGACGAGTATGGCGTTGTCCATCTCTGGGATCCTTAGGGCAGCGCCAATGGCGGCAGCGTCCAGCTTGGCAATGAGCTCCCCGTGTACGTTTGTCAATTCGCTCGAAGCGGGGTCGAAGTGAGCTCCGCATGAAAGCACAGTATCAGCACACTGCACTGAGATTGGGAAACCTCCGGCAAAAGCTAAGCCACTATCGTGAATCATCTGCGCCATTGGGGTAGGGCTCGCATCTGTCATTCTTGCCCAGAAATCGTTGAAGTCGAGGTGACGAGCTTCACTGTCCCCAATATTGCTAACTGCAGACTCGAGCGGAGAAATTTGCTCTTGTCCCTGAAACTTGATCTTCATACTGATAGATTAGAATTGCGACCTTGACTTGGATAGGAATTACAGAGAGAGGCTCTGCGGGCAGGGAATTAAATCGCAAGGGTTTGAGCAAACGATAGCAAGGATGCAATGTGGAAAATGCAAAGGTGGTATGCTTGTTATATAGCCGTTTGGAGAGAGAAATGACTTTAATGCGCATTGAATACAACCACCAATTTGAAAAAGCATCATATTCGGAATGAGCGGGAAAGGCTAAGTGTGAATGACACTTGGTACGCTTGGGACAGGGGAGACGCGAATGCGCGAAACACGCGGCTCGACCGGTTCGGGCGAAACAGGGAGAGGACGCACAAATGCATTTGGAACAAATGGGACAAAAATGTGCGAAGTACGCGATTCGGGTGTTTCGGCCGAAATTGGAACAAAGGGCCCGTTTGGACTTGGGACATTCGGGACAAAAAGTTCCGAAGTACGCGACTTGACCGGCTCGGCCGAAAATGAGACGGAGCGCCTTTTTGAGAATGGGACAAATGGGACGAAAACGCGCGAAGGACACGTTTCGGGCAAATCGGCCGAAATTGGAACAGTTAGTATTTTGCAATTTGGGACAAAGAGCTCTGAAGTGCGCGGCTCGGGAGTTCGGCCGAAAATGGGAAAGCTCGCACTTTTGACTTTGGGACATTTGGGACAGGAAAGTGCGAAGTACGCGAGAAGGATGGTTCGGCCGAAATTGGAACAACTCGCACAAAAGTTTTGGGACACTTGGGACAAAAATTTCCGACGGGCCCGAAAATGGGACAGCTTCGGGGATTTCGGCCGATCGGGGAAAAGAATGCACTTTTCTGCTTGGGACAGATGGGACAAAAAGTTCCGACAGGCCCGAAAAACACACAAAACGACCTAAAACCCAGACTTTTTCAACTTCACGACTTAAGCACTTCAGAGAAAAACCCTTCAACTCAAAATTTTGAAAATGTTACTCTTATCAGAGCGGGGAATTTTGCGTAGTACAACATGGACCCACACATATAACATGAAACACAAGATGCACATCAAAGCCACATGTCCAAAAATGACAAAGTACAACAATGACCCATGAAAAGATACACTTACTCATAGGCACTTCCCATAACACATCATTATTCATGGTGAAATATTTATCTCAATCCTATTTTTATTAGTTGACTATAATTGTCTAAAGAACACATAACATGGGACCCTTCATTCATTTACAACTAGGTTGCATGTTTTTGGTTTAACATTTCACCTATAGTGGTCCCTTTGGATTTTCTCGTTTCTCTTATGGAAATAACTTTATATAGAATGATTTTGATTAGGAATGTATATACACACATATGCATCTTCTAATATTTGACTTAAGGATTTTTTTGAAAGATCCGTGTTTACTTGGTTTGGAAAAATACTCTTGTTACAAGGAGGAAAATTCACAAGAAGAAAAAGGAAGGTTACTAGATCAATAGAAAACCTATCCCGAGTTCATTTCATAGAATTGTTTAATACTAAAAATACACTCTTTTCATCTTCCAGTTATTACAACCAACTATGTAGGTTAACTAATTAAGTTGTATCATTCTTGATTCACAATCTGTTGCTCCAATTAGGAATTCATATTTTCACAATCATATTGCACATTTAAGGGTACATTACACCTGTGTTACCATTATAGATATTTTTCTTTGAATTTAAGTGACAATTTTCACATTTCAAACTACTTCTATTTCATCATCTTAAGGATTTACTTCTAATAGTAACGGGTTAATTACATGTTTTGACCATAAATTCTACTTCCCGAGTGATCCTAGGTTTAATATATTCCTATCTACGCCAAGGGTTTTACTAACTTTTACAAGTCCAACTAGAGTGCAATTTCCTTAACTTGCAAGACCTTGGCTACATCTGGAAGTTATCCCATTCTCAAGGCTACATTTTACTATTTCATTAGCATCATTGTTTAATCCACATTTATGCAAACAATTGCATGTGATCATGCATCATATTTGGTTTTTTGATTTATTAGGTTGTTGTATTAGTCGTAGAGATCTACTTTATTACATTCATTTTATGATCACATTTGACATTTTAGTTGGTTTTGACATCGTTCTATGATATACCATTTTTCGTAGTGGTCATTTCATAGTTTAATCTTATTTACCCTTTTACTAACTACATTTATGTGGTTACTTTGGTCTTTTATTAACATCATTTTGGAACAAATTTAATTCCTATAACACTTACGCGGTGTATTCGATGTTTAAATTTTACCTTTACTAGACAAGGGGAAACTATTGTGAGTTCAAGGAAGGAATTATTAGGATTTAAGGGTGATTTAGATTCATGATACCTCTTCCCATAAACATCCTTTAATCATAGTACCCTATTTTTTCCTATTACAGTTTGTTATAATTCAACATTTAGTTTAAGTAGATTTAACATTTATGTCATAAATTCTCTTTTTTTGTTATATAAGAGTTTGTGCTGGCTCAAATGCTTGATTTCTCCAAGAACAATTCGTATTATTCTTTTTTTCCTTCACAACAAGAGAATGCCTAAATCAATTATGAAGACTTCAAGCATAACTTTATTCCTAAACAACTTCTTATTTACTCTTGTTTCCCATTACTCTTACATGGTTAATTTGGACTCTTATGGGCATTGTTTTAGAACAATTGTAATTCAAATAACACATAATTTACACTTAGGGATTTAAGACTACAAGGAGTACGACCTCGCACAAGACATCTCATTTCATTGCTCTTAGACATGCAAGTATTAAGTGTATATTGCAAGAGAGATATCCCAAACAATCTTATGCATTAACAAAGCCTCCTAAGGACCTATTTCAATTGTTGGGTAAATACGCAAGTAATTGGAGACATAGTCTCCACTCACAAAATTTAGATCTCACAAGAGATCAAGTAGGTACAACCACCAACTATCTTGCAAGGCTTTGGCCACCCACTAGGGTACCAAGGGAAATTACGCACAAGGGGGGTTAACTTATTCATGATATGGTTAGACCTACAACACCTAGACATGATCACCTCACTCATCCCAATATGATAGGGTTCACAACGTAAAACACCACCTCATAAAATATTCAAGTAAAAAGGTCCTTAATAAGACATCTTAGGTGTGAAGGAAGATAATTAATGAGGTTAGAGTATTTTATTAACACGATCAATGTTTCATACCCTGGAAATAGACTCAAATGGGAGGAGGAAGTACAATAGGCATTATAACTCGTTTTTTTTTAGTTTTGATGAGATTCTACCTAGCATTGTGGGTGTTAAGGAAATAAACCAATAATTAAAATACAAAGGATTAGTTTTATATCTTTATAACATAGGTACAACATTCAGTACAACTTCACATCCAATTCAACACTATAAAATATAGCCCCATTGGTATTCCCTTTCAAAATATACAAAGAACAATTCTTCGAACAACAATACATATCATTATTCTATGGTAATACATGTATTGCAAGATGAATATAACTTTACAATGACAACTCACTAATTACAACATATCACATCCAGAAAATTCCTCTTGTTCGAAGTACTTGCAACCAACGTTGTGTCAGTCCTAGGACTAAGTATGGAAATCCCCTACACTCAAACATAAATTCCACACATCCATCATTTCAAACAATCGGAACAGACAATAGAGAGAGATAGAGATAGGGAGAGAGAGACAATAGAGTAAGGGAAGGAAGAAGAAAATCTAGGATTCATTTTCTTTTCAAATCACCGTAACATCCCGTATCCAATTTTCATTTCATTTCAACTCATATACATTTTGACCCATTTGTATTTTCAAAACCCAATCAATATTTTCATAATTATCTCTAGAGAGAGAAAGGGGAAGAGAGAGAAATTATGGATTTCATTTTCCTTTCTATTCATCATATCATAATCACATACATTATCAAATTTCATTTCATTTCCAACCCATGAACATTTATAACTCATTTACATTTTTCGTAGTCAAATATCGGAGTTACTTCTAGAAAGAGAAAAGGGAAGAGAGAGAAACATCATAATTTTCCAAAAAGCATTTGTACAATAATTTGATCAATTCATACTCTATAAACGTGGAAATGATATATACAAGGTTCCACAGTTAGTTAGGAGTCAACAGAACCCTTAGAAGGTGTGTTTAGCTAAAGTTGCAATTTTGGTGCAAGAAACATCTAAAGTTCTCACAATTTGGGCCTTGAAAGCACTCGTTTTAAGGTTAAACACAAAGTTTTGATGATTCTTGTCCTCTCCCATATACATAGAATTCATCTTGCTTAATGGAAGTTAATTACAAAGATGCAGAGCTCAAGTTATAAGGGCAACTTGGGGCTAGTTATCGTAATTGCGATAGCAACTCTTGTCACTCAATGACCAGTGGGCCCCAAAACCCACTCACAAAACTAGTCTCCGAAGGCATTTTCATTGAAATGCAGATGGGTTATGATTCTCTCGTTAACGGTCTAAGGATATGTGGAAGTGGTTTTCATTTTTGCTCAAACTAAAAGGTAACCGTAAGACGAAACCGATCACGTTTTATTAAAACGAACACGTCACACAAGTGACTGTTAAGCTAAGTGGCTTCAAAATTCAACTTGCAAGGACACTAAATAAATTCAAATGACTTGGCTAAGTAACCCCATGGTGTCCCACGTTACTAGGGGTCATGCTAGGAGTTTCAGGTTTGTGGTATACTTGGGTGTGGCGCTCCATGTGCGTGACTTTCAAGATCAAAGTTTTTTCTTTTTTTGTTTTATTTTTTTTTTGTTGTCGATGTTTTGAGAGTTCACGATCAAGGAGATATTTTTTCATTTGTTGGAATTATGCTCCCTATGATTCAACATTTAATTTATTTTTTAAAATCTTGAAATGATGAGGTGAAATTTTATGCAATCGAAAAGGGGAAAACCATACCTTTTTTATGCAAAACTTGGGATCCCCGCATTCAACGTGACCACATCAGCTTGCCACATTCACAAACTATGCAAACCAAAAGACAAAGCATGATGAGCTCAATAAAACTGACAACTAGCCATGGTGACAATGAAGTCACAGGAAGAGATACAATACCAACTTAGCATTTCCTCTGAATAACCAAACCTGACACCAAGGCATATATATGGTCCCTTCAGCTTCTCTAATGCATTATTTAGACACAACTAAGGAGGCACTAGGAAAATAGAACCCAATTTATTGGGAAATCCTCCCTAGCCTTTACTTGGAATATTGTTAAGACTAAAAAATACAACCCTTTTTTTGTTAATCCAACGATTAACACACTCCCTATGATTACGTTCTGATAGACATTTGGAATTAAGCTTGAAAAAAATATTACTTCAAAATTTTCTAATGCTTTTCAATAACTCTACCTTGATTATACCTGCACCCATAGCATTACCTGAGATGTCACCTGGCTGAGATATCTCTAGAAAGACATTTAAGTCCCATCACGAACACCATTATCAACACCTCAAGTAATCAACTCATTTCCATGAGACTAATTCTTTTCTTTAGTAAGTATTTTGTCAAATAGCTCATGTGGCCTGAGTAATCTCCCTTATTTTGCATACATGTCAAACATAACACTTGTAATCAAGACTTCTGACAAGGATCCCATTATACTAAGCTCTACTGGTTTTCCACACCCTATTCCAGCAGCTCCTCCAGGCGTAGGGAAGAATGAAAAAGACAAAACTTGCTAGAGAAATTCATGGGATAGCAGGAAAGGGTGTTTTCAATGACTTAAATAAAACAATTGCTACCTGAAACAATAGATAAAGAGTGAGGAGAAGTGCAGTGGTAGTCATTTCTACCCATGGTTGGAACTGGAAATTTTATTGTGCATGTAGCACAGGCTCCCAGAAGTAGAAGAATTGAAAAACAATACAGTCAGGCATTACTGAAGAATGAAGCTTCCTTTTCCCAATCTATTTCTTCTTCTTCATACAATAACAAACCAGTGGCCAATAGGTAGTAGTTTCCTTGCATCTCAAAGATAAAACAACCCACTTCCTCTGAAGTTACAGACCCACGTCAATCAATTTGTATAAAGTAAAATGAGGAGAAATTTGGGTTCCATATTATCCTCCATGTGCAAGGCTGAATTAACCCATGATAGGACTGATCTTAGGACAACTACTGGTTAGAACCCCATAGCACAATTTTCCCTGTAGTGTTCTTTTTATTGAATTATGGGAGTACATAACTCTGTTTTTGCTGTAACTATCCAATCATTGCAAAAATCCAAACGTAAACATGGGTTCCTTGTGAGTAACATCTCTGGACCTCAAATAAAGTTGTTGTATTATTTTGCAAAGAAATGACAGGTCTAAAAGGTTGTCTCGGATGTGTCATTCTCCATGTTGTATTGAAGCTGCAAAAGTTGGAAAAACTTTCTTGGAAGGTGATAGCATCGCTTGAGGGGAGAGGGATGTTGACAGTGATAGTGGAGTACAACTTATGAGCATTATTCAATACAATGCATATATCTCCTATCCCTTTACTGCAAGTTATTCTCCATCAACTTAGTACCACTGATTCAAAAATATATTTGTAATAAATGAAACATACCAATCCTTGCGACATTAAAAGTGTGTGGATGCGCCAGAGTCAATGATCCAACAACTAATACCATTGTTGTGCGAGCATGATGTCGCAAGACAATAAAGTGCATACTTGTCATCCGAATTACGATCTTCTGCAACTGCTGCCACATGTTCCTCATCACATGACTTTTTGTTTCGTTGCGAAAGATCATACTTCTGCTTTCGACAATCCTTCTTAAGGTGCCCAACCTTGTGACAGTAATAGCATGTGACCTGATACCGTGTGGAGGACTCACCAAAATGATGTCTCCACTTTCCTTTTGACTGTGTGATAAGAGCACTCTCTGATTGGTCACAATTGGATTCTGCCTGCCTAAATTTGTCTTCGCTCCGTTTGCAACAGGTTGGAACTCACCTTGTCAAACGTGAGAGTTTGAATTTTAATCATTAAATGGAGTACCTCCACAAATGACTCATATGAAGAAGGTAAGCTGTTAAAAACCAAAGGCACCATATCATCATTGTCCACCTTTTTGTTGATGGAAGATAACTGGTCTGGGAGGTCTTTCATCCGAAGTAAGTGCTCAAACAACGATCCACCTTGTAACTTCATGGGAAAGAGCATATTCTTCAGGTATAAAACCCGACTCTTTTTTGACGTCTGATATTTATCCCTCAGACTGGCCTATAGCATACTAGCCCCAATGGCATTCCGGACCTCAAGAATCAAATCATCCGACACCGACAACTTGAGAAGTAATAGAACCTCCTTATGACAACTATCATAATCACCAAAGTTCACAGCAGGTCTGCCTTCGTTGCCTGTGATTATTTTATCACAATCTCGAAATTCTGCAAGTGTTAGAATCTTATGGATCCATACATTGAAAGTTGTGCTTGTCAATTTCTGTGTTTCGGGCAGAATCAAGTTTGAAATATTTGCCGTTACTCACAAATTTCCAACTGACAAAATAATAATAATGGAACAACAATAACAATGTAACTGTCTGGTCTGCAGAACCCTTAAACACCCGTATATATATATATATATATATATATATATAATATATATATAAAAGAAGCTATGCACGAATCCCTTGCCCTAGCACCCACGAATTCACAGTAATATACACCACAAATTCCTGTGCCCTACAAAACAATCTTTTGCATGAATCACGACCAGAATAACTAGGTTTTTTATGACTGTTAATACCTTCACGACTTCTATGCCCTCGTGAGTGTAGATTCTTCTGGTTACTTCTGCCCTCACAATTGCTGCAAAGACTTTAAACAACAATAGACTGCAAAAAAAACCCTTTTGCGACTTCAAGAAATGGAGAAAACGTCTGTGACTTCTGGAGCAGGCTTTAAGTGCCCAAACGCGACTGTATTTTCTTCAAATGTGACTGTTTTTCTTAAAACGCGAGTGCATTTTTCCTTCAAATCTTCAAGATGACTAGAAGTGCCCATGTTTTTTTTTAATTTATTTATTTACCACGGACTGGATGCTCCAAATTTGCATGACACCTCCACAGACTTATTTATTTACCACGAACTGGATGCTCCAAATTTGCACGACACCTCCACAGGCTTATTTATTTACCACGAATTGGAGGCTCCAAGTCTGCACGACCTCCACAGGCTTCTCTGTAATATCCCTTTCAAGGGCTGAATCCGAAAAGTAGGAAATCAACACAAACCCAAAGATTATCAAATCTGATTCCTAAACCAACAAACTGAAAATAAAACCCAGATTTGAACAGCGATCAGATTTTTAGGACAGCGTACAAAAATGCATGCAAAACCCTTGAAACTCTTCAAACAACTTTGCCAAATAGATATAAGTATTTTAGGCATCCACCAAACCAATATTCAATATGAAATATGCCCCAAACATTGCTGGAAATTAATTAAAAACCAGTGAAGTACAGCTGCAATAAAACTTATGAAATGAGGCTTTAGAAACTAGGTAGCCGGTACGTGGGGTACGGTTCGGGTACGGGTACGGGGATCCGATACGTCGGTACGGCAATTTTTTTGGAGGCCCGGGTACGGCACTTGGGTACGGCAGTACAAAAACTATATAAAAATTAAAAAATATATAAATCTCAACCTTCTAAATAGGAATTTAATTATAAACCACATATTATGTATATGAAAAACAAGATAAAAGACAAGTTATACTATTAACTATAAATTTTATAATAATGTACAATATATATAAAACAAATAAAATTAAATTCAGAAGATTCTTTCAGAAGATTGCAAGAAGTTGCTTGGTCCAAAAAGGTGCAAAAATGGATTTTATGAAAATAAGAAAAATATTGCCATCAAGGCGTAGAGCTCGAGAAAATATACACTTTTAGAGAAAACGACACCTGAAAACGGAGCCACAGAATGAAAGTTTTGGCTCATCCAAGTTTTTGCTGCTACATCTTCCCGGACCCTTTCCAAAAATGGCAATTTTTTTTCCATGCTTGCGTTTTTTTTCACCGAAAATCCAAAAATGGAAAAAAATTGCCAAAAAAAGGAAAAAAAAAAATCGCAGGCCTGCAGGGAGAACCCTGCCCGTACCCACGCCGAACCGGACCCGGACCCCGTACCCACGCCGAACCGTACCCGAACCTGCAGCCCTTAGGGGCCGTACCGGCTACCTAGTTTAGAAACCCCAAACTGCACAAGTAAATATTGATTCCAGCCTTATAAATAATAAGGAAATCAAATCTGATTGCCGTGCCCTAGATGGCACCAAACCATATACTAATGCAAGTCGTCCCACAAAGGAGAGGCTTAATAATGCATATAAAATCTGATTATGACTTCTTCTCAAATCTACAATATTCCTTCAAGCCTAACAAGGAAGGAGGGTTTTCCGTCCCCCAACCAACCACAAGAAGGGTTTCCGTCCTTCTTGGAAGTGCCACACACTTGGATTTCCGCCCAAGAGTGGACAGAACAATGAGCAATCAGCCCACAAGTCCAATTAGAGTAAATTTTCCAAAAGTCAATGTGTGCAAATGAAGGCTTCACCTCCTTTTATACCTCCAACTTTGGTGCCAAGGCTTAGAGAGACATGGCCGACCCATATAAAGTCATTATAATCTTTTTATTTGCTTTTTCAATGCACCAGACCCATCTGACCTGCTAAAAGAAAAAACACACTAAAAAGGAAACATTAAAAATTAGAAAATGGACGGCAAAGAAAGTCCGATTCCTTTTCCCAACTCTTCTACTTCGTTGCCATGGAAAAGGGGATGGCAAGAAGTCTAAAATCAGGTCCTTTAGTGGGAAAAAGGGACATTACATTCTCCTTGTTTGTACTCTTCTGCCAAGAGTTTCCTCAAACTGCGAATGGCTTCTATCTTCCTTGAACTGCGAACCTTTGCTTCGACACCAATGTTAGCATATGCAAAGAGAAGAAAGAATTCAGAGAAGGCTGAATGCACACTAAAACAAGTGTGACAACATTTATTATAAAAGAAGAGGTGGTTACAAATTGGTTGAACAGTTACCAACTGAATAACAACTAAATAACTGCATTATATGCTATATAATGCTCTATAATTTAACAATATTTAGATGCTTAACATACCAAGAGTTAAAGGTGAGATGCTAACCACTTGCATTAGATACTAGGTGCACTTGGTACTTTTAGATATGAGGGTCAGATGCATGTATGCTTAATTTAAATACATTATTTGCTAAGAAAGGGTACATTTAAAACTGACAATTCTATTTGATGGCACTGCACTGTAATCCTTGTGCGTCCTCATATGGGCAAAAATAACTTGTAAATAACATTTCTTTTACTATGACTGTTAAATAACATAGTTCTCCTAGATATTCCTGAAGTATAAGAACCAGAGGTGTCAAGTATTCTAATCGAAACTTCAGAACTACATTTTTACATTATTATAGATGCATAGACCACAAATGCTAGGAGAGATATAGCCACATCTTTCATGATTACGCAAGACTTTTCCAAGTAAGTGTACAGGATTGCATTATTTCTGGATGAGCCATTGATAGATCTCAAGAGATTGACTCAAAACAACTAGTAGATTTTTTAATTGCTTTACTGTTATTTTGATTTTGTTCTTCCATTCTTTTGTTTATATTAAGGCTACATTCATAAATTAAAGACGATTTATGCAGGTCATTTGTTATATGACATGTCTTGTAATTTTGATCACCATTGATTAAGTTACTGGAAAACATTTTTTTTCATTTGATAGATCTAATCATGCTGCTTATGTTTGCATTGATTGTATATTTTGAATAACTATCTAAAATTGTCATAAACCCTACATTGTGGCAACTTTTCCTCATTTTCACATTTCTAGAACTACAAATTTGTTTGTAATATTTCATTCCAATTCTCGTGGTCTTTTTGAATCTTATAACTTCATGTCAAACTTAATACTATCAGTACTATCAAGCTATGAACTGCCTTAATCACTGAGATATGCCTTTATTTGGTTCGAGGCATGCTTGAACCTTGTGTTGTTTTATTTTTCTATCCAGCATGTTGACTGCGGCTTTCTTCTCCAAATGATCTTTTAGCTCCTAATTGTTATTCAGACAAATTGCCTCATTACTTTTCATCTTTCGAGTCGTATTGTGTATAGTTTGTCCTATGCACCTTCTCTCATTGATGCATGATATTTTCTCGTCTGCGTTTCATGTACAAATTGAGAAGTATCCTTATTACTTCTGTTTCTGATGGATATATGATTGCTTTGACCAAATGTTATCGGTACATTCACCTTTACTTTGAAAAGGGCCAAAAGCTTTTGACAAGTTTTTAGTAATTTTTCTCAAGTTGTTTCCTAATGCATTGGAATTTTATCCACTGGACCATTATTATTTGCATTCATACGAAAGTGGTGTTACCGACCCTTAATAAGCTTTTTATTGCATTCCAATTCCATAGTTCTGCCATAGTGTTTGAGCAAAAAAGGTTCTTCCACCTGTCTTCATTCTACAGGCTTGTTAACTTTCTCTTGTTAAAGTTTAAAATAGTATGCCTTAAGTTATCTGTTTTGGTTAGCCACTTCCAAGATCTTTGGTCTATAATATACTATATGTAATGTTGCTTTTATAGTGTCCTTTTGTCAGGGAACGATGCTTATAATGTTTTTCCAAGATGTGTTTAATGTTGTTCTTGACCTATCGGAAGTTAAGTCTAAGGCACTCAAATGGCTCATTAGTGCCCATAGGATTAACTCATTGAGAAGGGATAAATTAAGTACACTTAGATATTTCTGTGTATGGAACATAATGAACATATGCTATGTACTGTACAGACTGTATGTGTAGCTATATGTTTTGCTTTATGGTTAGTACAAAAATGGTAGCCTATTTTCGAATTAACCCTGGACTTTTCCACCCTGTTGAGCTTCTAAGAGAACCTGCTTTATGACAAGCCAAACATAATTCAGCCCAAGACTCTTTAAATTTCAGTTACCTTCACCTTTCACACTCCTCTCCTTTCAGTTTAATTATAATATGACTGTGAATAATCTGGTGCAGGTTCCCTATTATAGTGCCAGATGCTGGACATACAAAATTAGTTCTTTCAAAGGAAGGATTGGATGCGATTTCAAGAATAACAAATCCTGTTGCAGCAGTTGCGGTATGTATGTTTACTGTGGTTTCCTAAAATAATATTATTGCACAGAATATTCGAGTATAGTTTATAAAACTGGAAATTTATTTGAGCTTGTGATGCTGTGATATTTCAAGTTAGTGCCCCACATGGATCTGAATTAGAATGTTCACTGGGATTTCAGAATTTTGGCTTCAACTAATTTGTAAAGGTTAACCCTCCCAAGTACAGGCTCAGAACCCATTCCAACATGTTTATTCTCTATGCTCCCTTTAGATAGGACATGAACATAACCAGACTTGTTCTTTGCATATTTTTGGCTTGCACTAGTTAGGGACCATCCATTGCTTCCAAGATGGTGAGATTCAAGGTCACCTTTGAGGGAGGTAATATGGAATTTTGCAATTCAGGTTTTCTTTGTCATGGATAACTTCGCCTCAAGTGTGTGTTAGCCTGCATATTCCTAGAAAGTACATAGTTTTTCCTGATGGAGGGGTCCAATCTCAAATACTTTCTTGTATTGCTTGAGTTGGGAAGGGAACTAATGCTATATATAGCCCCACTATAACAAAAGGTAGTTTTTTGCAGAAAAGAAAAATTTGAAATCTGTGACCTTATGAACTTATGACCCTTGTACTGCTGTATAGTTTCGCAATATGGAGTCAGAACTGATTGTGGGCCACATTGTCTCTTGATTTTGGCTGTTTTCTGCTGAGCTAAATTTAATATTTCTTCAGAGTCCTAAATTTTATGAGGAGTTCAATCTGTAGTTATTCCATATTTAGAGAATGAGAAATCGTACTGTTTTGATCTTCAGCATCTTCTCTATGGGTTTTCAGTAATTGCCTTAGAATATCTTTGAAGCTCAGATGGTTTCCGTTTCACATCTGTGAAACTGATTATTTGTACAAAATGATAATACTTTCTCTGTTTCTAGGTTAATTTCACTTTTACTGGGAGTTAAAGCTTAAAGAATTACGGCTGAAGTAAAAGCTTCGATCTGTAAATTAGAAACTGGTCATAACATTTAACAAGAAGCTGGAAATGGTAACACCCCAAGAGGCAGAAGTAAAATTTTGCTGTGTGTGAGGAGGCCTTGCTGTTAGACAAGAAGAAATCAAATTCAGGCCTCAATAAGAAAATTCAATTGAAATTACATCTAAAGTTGAAATTGCATGACAAGAGACTGCATAAAGCATTGACTTCTATAACTTGCCACACCAAAAACCCAAAGTTATGTGCCTCCACGTAGAAAGGAAGAATGGAAAACAATGTCCACCAATGGCCAGAGTTTGTCAACAGGATTTCAAAGTAGAAGAAGTTAATATACGACTGGAAAAGGGTCATTAAAGAAAACACACCCCTAGAAAGAAACGAGACAGCAATGATACAAATGAAATGCTTCTCTTCAAGGCAACTACATATTGCTTATAATCATCAACTATAACAATTAAATGTGCCATAACTGGTTGGAGGAAGTAGTTTTTGGATCCATTTGACAATGAATAGCAGTAAAAAGTGAGGAGGCCTTGGCAAAGCCTGACATTGTGCTAAAGCTTGTTGGTTAGATGTATTGAATTTGAGTCATTCAAATGGTAAAGACTTCTATAGTAGAAGATTTCTTGAGAAAATTTCACTTCTAATTTGTATTCTGAAATTGAAGTTGTGCTGATGCCGGGATCAAGTATATGCTTATTTGTACCATGATGCGAAGCCATGATTGTATATTTTCATGGTAGGAATGGAGCTCACTGAAAATCCTATATTACTGTTATCAAGTCTGGGGTGAATGTTCTAGAAAAAATTGAATTTACCAAATTAGTTATTTGAGAGAGAATTTTTGTCCATAGATGGTATTCTCCCACGCATGTTTCTATTACATTACATTTTTTGGTTCTACTGACAGACGTACTGATTATCTACTCATTTTAAACCTTTTGTAACCTAAATAAGAGGTTCTGATTACATAAGATTGTCTTTCTTGATATGGATTGCAGGTAATTGGTCCATACCGTTCTGGCAAATCATTTCTTCTCAATCAGCTTCTATCCCTTTCTTGTGATAAAGGTTTTTCCACTCACCAAAATTCATGGCTGACATGAAGATAGTACTGAAATGTTTACCTAAAGTTATTCTGGAAATTTCTCTTTTAACTCGCAACAAATATAGAGGATAGTCAGCTAATACATGACTGGATCCGGTGTGCAGGTTTTGGTGTTGGGCATATGCGTGACACAAAAACAAAAGGTTGAGCAGTGTGTCTACGTCTTTCAAGCTACTGAAGTCCAATTTTAATAGTGTTTATTTATTTTTGTTCCAAATACTATTGTATTATAAAGAAATTTTAAAATTTAACAAAATTATCTTATGACCTTTGGGATATCCATGATACAGAGTACTATTTAATCTATTTATAAATACAGCAGAATTAGGGGTCTATAGACTTATACGATTTCAATGCAAACTACACCATTGTATAATGGTATATAAGAATTACAGGTACAAAAGTTAACTACAGATAGAACCAAAAACTTCTAGCAATGGTGGGGCCCTCCTGTTCTTTTAGGTTCTTTCTTAATCCTGCTCAAAACAAATTTCCAAATTTTATGAAGACACCTTCTAACCTAGTCAGCAAATGTTTCAAATTATTCTGTTCTACAAGTCAGATCCTCTCTAGCAGCTTCGGTCACATCAGCCTTACTTCAAGAGGGTCGTTCTATTTTCTTGTCCTCCTTTCCATTTCTTATATTATTTTGTCCTTCAACTGATTTTGAACTCATCTTATCTCATTCAACCTAAAGTCCCAGTCACAATCCTTAGGAGGATGTGCATTAAACAAACTTCAAAAAATTTCTTAATGGATGCTGGAAAATCCTGACCTTCCTATACCATTTCCTTGGCTATATGATCACATATAGCTATTATACAGAATGCTACTAGAGTTCTTTTGTCCCAAAATAATCCATTTCTTGTGCAGCTTGCAATGGCCCCTGTCAGTTTCAGGGTTTTAAGCAATTTTTCTTCTTATAATTTCTATTATCATATTGTGATTCGTAACTAACACCTCCAATCTTATTCTGTCCCTGCAAATTCTCAGCCCCTTCTTCCATCTCCATATACTGTTTCTCCCAGATCATAGTATCCATTTTCCTTGTGTTGGTTGTAGCTGAAACTATAGAATAAAACCCGTATCTGTTGGTGAAGCTGAACTGCTCCATGACAATGTAGATATTCACCGTGATTGCAGGGATAGCAGATCTGTCAGACAATGCTCCTTTATCTAGATCACTCAGAGACCAGACCTAGTTTCAAGCCACTGTAGATGAGACAGGATGAGAGGTGTCCGTCTATGCATTGAGCTGCATGAGCATGCTTGCAAGTGTATTACAAACTATTTTCTCTCCACTATCGGTTTGTTGGCATTGGATGTTATGAGGGTTGTCTCTTTTGTTTCTTGAGAAGGTATCATGTGCATCTGAAGCTTGCTTCACTGGACCAATCAGTCCGTTTCCTCCACAAATACATTTGTAGCTGTGTCCTTCAAGACCATTTCACGTTGGGAAGGCTAATGAAGAATGCATGCCAAGGAAAGAAAGCACCTGGTCCTGCACCCCAATGGGAAAAGATACAAATCCTTTCTAAACCACTCAAACTTAGCTTGTACAATCAAAGGCAAATCTTGTCTAAAATGTTGCAACTTCCCCTTACTGAGTGGGTGTAGTTGTCTTCTGAAATGTAGCTTTACCCCTTGTCCTCCAAAGGAAACTATTTCGTGCATTTACATGCTGCCTGCTTTCTTTCTTTTTATGATTATGCTTTTGTTAACCCTTCCGACGTGTTTTAAGTAGAATTATGGGGAGTAGTTGTTTTCTCCACTTCTTTTGCTTTCATGGCTTGACTATGTGCTCTTGAGTCACATCCACCTCTTCTGGTCATTTCTAGACATTGCTATGATTTTTGTTCTGAGTGATATCCACAACTTAAATTGCTTATCTTTCTCTATTTTTTAGATTTATTTGCACCCACCCTAGAGAGACTCAGAATTGATTTTTACTTTTGTCAGTCCTTTCTTAAGTGACATCCTTCATGGGACAGCTGCTATGTCATCCAGTTTATTTTGGTTTTAGTTTTCCCCTCTTGCAGGCCTTTTCCATAGCTACTTTATTTAAGCTCTCGGAGATATGGCTGATCTGCACTTAAACAAACTTCCCAGTAACTATTTACATTACCTTATGAGGTTTTCCAAACTCCTTATATAGTTATTCTAGTTGCCTTCAATTATAATTATGATCAAAGCAGAACCTCCCTCCATGGAGAGTCCATCAGGTTTTCCAAACTTCATCTACAGTTATTCGAGTTGCCTTAAATTACATTTATAATCAACAGAACCTCCCTCCATGTAGAGTCTATTAATCCCTTTTGGAGGGCTAAATTACTGTCTTCAACCCATGCCAAGTTCTGCACTTCATTGTTGGAAGCCAATCCTAGACCTTTGCATTATGTCAATACAACTTCCTTGTCAGAGTCTAAAATTGTCATTCACTTTCCCGTGGATTGATTACACTTGGAACTCTTGTCGATTTTGGGTACAAAGAGTAAAGTTTATTTCATTCGACTGAACTTTGGTTCCTTGGTCTGCAGTCCTGTTCGTTAATGGGATTTAAAGAATTTGCAGCAATGCATGTACTTGAACGGTTGAACCTAAAACACTTTGTAAATATTCTATTGAATCTGCAATCATATTGTAATTCATTATTACGGCTACCTTACTGTCTTGTAATTCATGCCTTTAAGGGGTCTGTATTCCATGATGCTACAGGCATTTGGGTTTGGGGGACACCAATAGAAATGGATATTGGAGGAGTGAGGACCTCTGTCCTATATCTTGATACTGAAGGTTTTGAAAGTGTTGGAAAATCTAGTGTCTATGATGACAGGCAAGTTTTAAAGTTTTAGCTCCAAGTAAGAACTGCATTCAGCTATCCAATAAAATATAGCTTCCATTTATTTTAGCATAAAACACATGAAGCAATATGATGAATGTTGGTTGTGCTCCAGGATTTTTGCTCTAGCAACTGTTATGAGTTCAATTCTCATATACAATCTTCCTGAGACGGTATGGTTTGTTTCACCCATAACAATACTGTTTTGTTATCCTAATGGGAGTTTAAAAGTTGAATTTTTTTAGAGTAGTATTTTCAAATCTGGTTTGATGCTCTATTAATTGAAAATGTTTGAGAATACTATTTCCAATTTCATTTGTGCTCTTAAGTTTTTTTTATATGGACACACTAGCATCAAGAACAGTACACAAAAATGCTAATGAGCTTCTCGTCCAACATGAGGAATTTAACAAAAAGTCAAGGACCTTATAACTTTTCTGTTGCTCTTGTTCTGAATTAGGTTCGTGAAGCTGATATATCTCGGCTATCATTTGCTGTTGAGCTTGCACAAGAGTTTTATGGAAGGTCTGTGAAGTACTTTTTAGTTCTCCTGTACAGCTTAGATATTTCTAATTAAGTGATTAGGTTTGTATTTTGGTATGAAGCATCATATTAATGTATTTTCTGTTGCTGTCATTTCATCCTTGTTTTACCTTTTTCTACTTGGGAGCATCTACAGAGTGAAGGTAAGTAACTCAAATGGCGATCCAAATATTCTCTGATATTTTCCTTTTATACATGTTGATCTGTATAAATATGGTCTGACATAAAAGTTTGATCATATTAAACACAAAAACGGTTATATAGGGGAGAGACATTGCTTTCCAGCCTGCTAAGCTTTTGTGGCTCATACAACGTGATTTCCTTGGTGAGTCAGGAGGATATCCTTTAAGACATTTTTTGTTTTGAATAGAGCAAAATACCAACTTAATAGTTCTACTTCTAGCTGCAGTTGTTTTCTTTAGTTTAGATGAAATTTGGGAGTTTTGGGGGCTATAGAATTATGAGGCAGGTTTAACTAACTTTACAGTGAATTTAAGGGCCCAATTTGACAAAAAAAATTGCTTTCTTCAATTTACTTGTTGATTCCCTTATCTTATGTCTCTTTTGAGAAAGAGTTTTTTTTCCCTCCATTTTACATGCACTGAATATTGAATGTTAACAATGGCCACAGAAAGGTAAATCTGTGCAGCAAATGGTGAATGAAGCTCTTCAACAGGTTCCCAATCTCACTGGTTTGTATCAGTAAATGTTTTGAGTGTATTTTTTCTTAAATTTTGAAATAGCCTTTTAATGTTTCTTGATTTGTGTGGAGAAAATCCTCGTTAATCCCCGTGCTATGGATTTTTCCTTGATTCCAGGGAACAAAAACATTGAACAGGTATTCAAGACTTAGCATTGAAACCTAAAGGAAATTCAATTGATTACCTGATTGACTGTTCATTTATGACTTTGCACATTCTCTGGTTGATCCAGGTTAATCAGATTCGAGAGTCTTTGGCAATTATGGGAGGAAGCAACACAGCTTTCAGTTTACCGCAAGTAAGTGTGTAGCTTTGCCCAAAAAAACTTGATTCATGAACACAAGGAAATGAAAGGGGTGTTTTGATTATCGATACACATGCACACATGTTTTCTGCACCCACACATATTTGAAATTAAGCTTCATGTATTAAATATACTTCCTGTACATTGATTTTTTTGGTCAAAAATGCTTGCTGTGTAAAGTATTTCCTTGGCAAACGTGAAGGACACGTGGCCTGAGAAGGCAGTAGAACTCATTAAAGCTTAAATCTCACCAAGCCAAGGAGCTACAGAACCCAAAAAGTATTATAAGTGCCGCACAATACTCAAATATCTAAAATGGAGAAATGAATAGTAACGACCCCGAGTGTAGTGGTAGGTCAAGATAGCATGTGTCTAGAGGTGCCATCATGTTGCCAGCTAAGCAGCCTCTACTTATGTTACCCAAGTTTTGGAGAATGTGTGATGCAGAGGTATGGTACTGGTATTGGGGCTATGTAGGGGGACCCTGAAATTTCTGGGGATGTTGGACATAGAGAATAAACCACAAACATATACAAGAAAATAAAAACTAAACGTTTTAATTTTGTAATTGACGACCAATTTCAAATAAACATAGTAAAAGCAGGACTTCTAAATCAATATTTGTTGGTGATTTCATCTTTTGTTACTAAATTAAAATCAACAAAATACATTGATAATAGATAGTTTAGCTTGCTTGCTTTCACCACAATTCAGGATTTGATCCCCTCTTGAACATGAGTGATTCACTAGTCCTATATTAAAAAGGTCCTATAATATTCTTTTTTTTTAATCCTTGATTGGGGGAATGTCTGCAAGTCCCCCTCTTCAGGGAGATGTATGGGAGTCCCCCTTGTTGGTGGGGGGCACCCCTCTTCCATGTTCCGTGTTGTACCCATATCCTAGGACTGTAGGGGATGTCCTCAATCACAATATCCATCTATTGTAGACCAATTTGATACTATCATTACTATAACGATAGTGCGTGTATTTACAAGATAAAATATCCAGTTGAAAATCTGCATACATTTTGGATTCTTTTTACCATTTTAAAGCTGCCGCTTCTGATGGTATCAAGAGCATGACTTACATAGATTAAATTGTGTACTCATTCTTGTTTAACAAAATGATGAAATTTTTATCATTAAAACTCGTCCGCGCAAATTACCATGAATTTTCTCTTTGTTTATATCTGTAACCAATGCAGCAAAGGATCAAGTGATTATTTATACATTTATCATATTCTTTCTTTGGCATCTACTTCTCTAGAAAGGTTCTACAAGGTTTCTTTTTTCTTTCTTAGCACAAGCTCAATTGAGCATTAAGTTGTCTAACACTCATTTGGGATGCTTCTGATTGTGAAAATAGCCACATCTGTTGCGCACCAAACTTTGTGACATGAATGATTCTGATCTGGACACAAACTATGTAAAACGGCGTGAAGAGTTGAAGGCACTTGTAACATCCATGACTCAACCAAAGATGGTTCAAGGGAAACATCTAAATGGGAAGGAGTTTGCATCGTTTTTGGCACAGGTTTTCTCTTATCCTGTTAATCCTGGGGTAGCTTAGCTTTCAGTGTATTTTTCATTCAAATCGAATATCTCAGCAAAACCTAAATACACGGATTGCTTAAGCATTGCTGTCAATTTCATTTTTTGTTAACATATATCATTGTTTCAGATTCTTGAAGCTCTGAACAAAGGCGATATTCCATCTACAGTTTCACTTGTGGAGGTTTTCAATAAAGGAATAGTGGATCATTGTTTGGGACTGTACAATGAGAAAATGTCAGGTGTCATCTTACCTCTTTCAGAGGATCTATTGAGACAGATGCATACAGAATTAAAGACGAAAGTAATGGATGCATTTGAAGAGCAGCATTTTGGCCGGTATCATGTCAAAACATCAGTTGACATGCTTGATTCTGAAATTCAGAAGGTGAGATGAGCTCATGGACTGTGCCTCTTCTATCATGGTTATCATTGTATATTTTTGGTATCCTCATAGCATGTCAAATCATGTAATTTCTTTTCAATCTTCTTATAGAAGGCCATACCTGCTGCCTCATGCAATATTATTCAATCTAAATTATCTTGTTTTCATGAGATAGATGACTTAGGGAATAGTGATTTCCTGCTTACATAGTTAATGGCTAATGCAGGCTTATGAAAATATGCTTCTGACAAACGAATATAAATCTGCAAAGCTGTGTGAGGCCCTCTACACAAAGTGCGAGGACAGAATGGATGAGCTCCAAGACTTGAGGCTTCCGTCAATGGCAAAGTTCAATGCAGGCTTTGTCCAATGCAATAGAAGTTTTGAGGCGGGTTGTCAGGGACCATCAAAGGTTGTTTATGAGAAGCGCATTGAAAAGGTAGATTGTTCATTAAAACAAATATTGATCAATTGAATCATTAGAGTACTTAACAATGAAAAGAAAGAGCAAAGTAAGAAATTACCTTATGCCCTCAGATGACCTAAAAGGATGAAGGGAAGTAGTAGTCACAAATAAGATAGATACAATCACATATGTGCCTTAATTGTGCCTGTGCAAAAACAAATGCACATAACATTTCAAATGTGGTGGATGGGCATGTCCAAAAAAATATTATAGAGATTAGATCGAGTGTTTAAGGGTCTAAAAATTCCTTTCAATAAGTTCTATTTTAATTGTTTTTAAGTATTTAGTATTTACTATGTTGCTTAATTTTTTTGAGATAAGCCATCTTTTAAATATACATCTGTAATGGGTTTCCTGGCTATTTCATTGGCTTTATATGACATTCGGCATGGAATAAACCTGGTAAAATCTAATCTTTCTGTCTTACTATATTTGAAAGGAAAATAAGAAATTTCCATCGAAATACTTTTCTTCTATGTACTCTAGATTAAATACTTCCTCCTAATCTATTCCAATAGCTGGAATTGTTAAGGTTTCTTAAGATGCTACAGAATCACAGATATCCACATAGTTTGTGATGGATCCGTGACACTTAGTTCTCCAGGTATATTGTTGACCTTGCTTATATTGTTGACCTTGCTTGTCTTATTATCAAGAAAATCTACCTGCTATTCAAGCCATAGTTACCTAAGACTCCTGGACGGCAAAAAAATGCTAAATTTTGGGGACGATGGGTGGACTACGAGGGGATGGCTAATTAAAAAATATATAAATATTTAAAATATAAAGATATAATGACCATAGTTACCTAAGACTCCGAGACGGGGGGACGGGGTTTCTGGGATGGCAAAAAAATTATAAATTTTGGGGACGGCAGGGGGACGGTGAGGGGGGCGGCTAATTAAAAAATATATAAATTTTTAAAATATAAAGATATAGTGACTAAATTATATAAATAAGCTGAAATAAAACCATTTGAGATTTAAATAAGGTGGAACTTGAACTCATAAACATCAAATACATTCCTTAATACTCTAATATCAATATGTTAATGTCATAAAATTGAAAATTCATAATACACATCTTGAATTTTAAATTTGAGACAAGCTGAAATGCTCAAATATATTATAAAATATAAGAATAAAACCATTCTAAATTACGATTGATCAAGTGACAATAGTTGATATTCATATCATTAATCTCATAGCCAAATACACCAACAATTGTCTATTGTCAATATTACAAAAAAAGAGGACATCTACAAGTATCAGCCTAAAATTACACTTTTAGGGTGAGGGTTAGGTTAGTAATGTTGTTTTTATATTACAAGTGATTTACAATTTAAAAAAATAATAGTTTAGAAGTGTTGTTTTTATGTTTTTTAATGTTGAAAAAAGCAGCAGACTATGTGGGGGACGTCTGGACATCCCCCCCACGTTTGCCTTGTCCCCCCCACGTTTCCCAAACGTTTCCCACGTCCCCAGGACGTTTCCCAGTCCCTCTTCTAGACGTCCTCAAGACATTTCCCAGCAAAAAACATAGTGGGAACACTGTGGGGGGAAACGTTTCCCCCACGTCCCGAGGACATCCGGGACGTCCCGAACGTGTCAAAATTGGGGGGGACACGTCCCCGTGTAACTATGGCCCCATGATTCCAAATGGTATGCACCATCTGAAATAAAAGGATATGTCATCAATCATCAAATACAATACCGCGTAATCTCCCTAATAGCAATATCTAACAATGCCATACACATTGAAATATGTGATAATTACAATACCTGACACTAACACATTTGAATAGATAGGCCCGAAAGAACAACATAGTATATGCATGCACAAACTATGCATAGTTGAACCATTCTAACTTAGGATTCCTCAAGTGACTCTATCATGATATTTTTTTGGTTGATGCAAGATTGCGCAAATACACCAGACATATTGTCTCTTATCAATCATTACAAATTGTGGGTGAGAACTACAAGTGTGAGCCTAAAAAGCAGAATCAACATGCTGAAGCCATATCAATGGTATTCCCCGCCTTCAGAACCGTTGCATCCTCGGTCCTCAAAGGGAAAACCAATCAATCCTCCACTAAAGCACAGTATCCCGTCTCTCTTGCACCCTTGCATTGGCTCTCTTCGAGGTCTACATCCCACCGTATCTTCTTGGGGTCTGTCTGTCCTTCAGGTGTCTTTCCACACCTTCTGTCCCTATGCAATGCTCTACGTGCTACAAGCTTCTCCGCTATCGTAGAGATAAGCCTATTGGTCTGTAACAGTGTGCTTGATGCAGGTGCATATGTAGAGCAATTATTGTAATAGGCAGAGGAGCAATAAAGCTCGAAGTGTGATGTGAATAGGCCCAAGTGAGTCGCAACATTCTTGGAAGCCCATTTAGCCACCATCAACTAAATAGCTTCTCAAATGTGCCATTGTTAGGTCCTGTACAAGACTTTGCTGATCATTTGTACCCATCCAAAATGAATTTGAAATTTTGAGCCATTGCTTTGTAAAGGTCTATGAATCATTCTGTGGGGAATGTGGACCTTTGTGGAAAGGCCTACATAAGGCCCTTCTTTACCTCATCATCAGTCCAATTGGATAACTCTGCCTGGCCTCTCCACATACCATTTGGGATTCAATGCATACACAACCATATGAAGCGGGGTGTTCAACTTCTCCCATCTCCGCTGAATAATGGATTGTATCTGTTCATTATAGAACTCCAAAGTGGGGTCCTCTCACGCGAATAGATGCCTTCATTTGCCCAAGCATGTTGTCATTGCACTCGTAGATCTCACCAAGATTGGGGCTGTTAGAATCACCATATTTGATGACTATAAAAACTGGAGCTATGATTGATATGATTTATTTCATATCAACCCAAAATGTTTCTTGCAAACACCACTTCCTTCACTCTTTTCCCTTGATCTGTCTTGGACTCACGCCACCTAGTGCAATCCCGTGTCATAATCATAATTTGCAGGGGCTCCTGCAACTAAGACATCCTCTCCAACAAAATAAAATAGGATGCAAAGCGGGTGTCATCTGGTTTCAAAAATTCCTTCTTTGAAAAAGTGCCAATGATATTTGGTGATTACATATGAACTTCTGCACGTCCCTGGTCTCAGTCACTATCTGGTTGACCCACTAAATCTTCCCTATGTCTTTCAGTGCATTGTTCATGGCATGCACACAACATGGAGTCCAATAAATATGTCTATATTCCTGCTCCACTAGCTTGCTTGCTACCTTGCACACATAAGGCATGCATCTGTGACAACCTGTACAACGTTTGAAGGTCCAATCTCCTCAATTGCATTCTTCAAAATTTGATACTGGAACTCAACATCTTTCCGCTTCCCAGAACAATCAATTGCTCTCAAGAAGTATGGTCCATTTTTGCAAGAGACAATGATATTGATGAGAGGACGGTGCCTGAAATATCTGTCCACACCATCCATGATAATGCTACATCCATTGTGACACCCATGTCATCTTCATCTCCTCCATCAACAAATTAACCTTGGAATAGTTTCTATCCAAGATTGTTGTCCTCAGTTTTGTGTCTCCAGGAGGCACATAACTTGTATTTGCTTTTCTTAACCTTAGCCATAGCTTCGTAATAAGGAGAGCGAGTGGCATTAAATGGAATCCTAGCAGCATAGAAATTTTTTCCAATAGCATCATTTGCCTCTTCCTTTGCCTTTGAATCAAACATGTCAACAACTGAATTTGGGGCTGCCCCCACGGCCTTTCTCTTCCCTCTGCTTTCCACTTTTGACACTCCAAAACTAGAACCAACCCTAGGGAGCGCTCAATGGAGTCATTGGAGTGTTAGCCGTAGAACCATGAACTTCTGGCACATTGTTCGTGGTATTTCCATTGAAGATTCTCACCATCTCAGCTCTTTTCTCTAGTGAAAGGCCCTTAAAGCAAGTGCCAACCCCCCTTCCTGTAAGGTGCAACAAGTGTGCATTGGTCCTAGTGATACTGCCATGCCAAGTCAGTGCACATATGTTGCACTTCCATACTTTGCTCCCCCCTCCAGACTTGGGGTTATCAATTATTTGGGCAAATTGTTGCAATGGCTTCTTCTTATCAAATGGTCCAATGGCAAATTTGAACAACATTTGAGAGGGGCAATTGGTAGTACTACCAACTGAACTACCAGTTGCCGCTGCCAGGTATACATTTTGTGTCCTTTCTCAGATTAACTCTCCCCCATTGTGGCATCACCAACTCTTCCACGGCCACCTATCTCAACTTCCTGTTCAACCCTCTCCTGCTCTGATTCATACTCATATTCAGAAGAACTCATGATGATGATTGCTGCAATGAATGCGAAAACAACCATAACTATATGATTGATTGATTATGTAATGAATTAATTTAAAAAAAAACGTAACCAATATACATTTTTAAGAATCCTACAAACTATATGTGTGATTATATTGTGAATGTAGATGCAAATGCTAAAAAACAGCCCCAAAAAAATATAAATATAATATAAATTTTAAACTAAAAATAAAAATGTAATTAAAAAAAAAACGTAACCGTTTACAACCAAACCCTATGCAAGATGCATTATTTTAAATCCCACAAACTATATGCATGATTACATTATGAATGTAGATGCAAATGCTTAAAAAACAGCCCCTAAAAAATATAAATATAATATAAATTTTAAATTAAAAATAAAAATGTAATTAAAAAAAAAAACGTAACCATTTACAACCAAACCCTATGCAAGATGCATTATTTTAAATCCCACAAACTATATGCATGATTACATTATGAATGTAGATGCAAATGCTAAAAAAACAGCCCCTAAAAATGCAAATATAATATAAATTTTAAACTAGAAAATAAAAATGTAATTAAAAAAAAATGTAACCATTTACAACCAAACCCTGTGCAATATGCATTTTTTTAAATCCTACAAACTATATGCATGATTCCATTGTGAATGTAGATGCAAATGCTAAAAAACAGCCCCTAAAAATGCAAATATAATCTAAATTTTAAACTAGAAATAAAAATGTAATTAAAAAAAAAGTAACCATTTACAACCAAAAAGCAATATGCATTTTTTTAAATCCTACAAACTATATGCATGATTACATTGTGAATGTAGATGCAAATGCTAAAAAACAACACCTAAAAAATGCAAATATAATCTAAATTTAAAAAAAAAGACTTTAACAAGTATTGTAAGCAAATAAAATTATAATACCTCTTGCTTGCTCTTGTTTTTGCTCTTGCTCTTGCTCTTGCTCTCACTCTTGCTCTTGCTCTTGCTCTTGCTTGCTCTTTCTCTTGCTTGGTGTGAATATGAAATGAGCCCATAATTTAAGTTTATAACATAAAATTGGACTTTTAGGGTTAGGGTTAGGTTAGGAATGTTGTTTTTATGTTATAAGTGATTTACAATTTAAAAAAATTAGTTTTGAGTGTGAAAAGTGTGTTTTTTAATTTAAAAAGGCAACATACTATGTGGGGGACATCGGGAACGTTATGATGTCCCCGGGAAGTTCTTGGGGACGTCCAGATGTCATCGATGTCCCCCAGGCGTTTCCAACGCTTCTGAAGCGTTTCTTGTGCTCTTCAGACATCCCCAAGACGTTTCCTGCCATGTACATACTGTAGGAAACGTGGGGGAAATGTTTCCCCCACGCCCCCACGTCCCCAGGACGTCCAGGACGTGTTAAAAATGGGGGGGACGCGTCCCCGCGTAACTATGATTCAAGCACATAAACCTAACAAATTACTCAGTACACTTCTTGCTCTTTTCAAAACTAGGTAACGATATGTTCACATTTATTTACAAATTCGCATAGTAGGATACATTATCAGTACAACCTGCCAGTCTGAATAAGATATCATAATTAGCCATATAAAGCATGCCCTCCATTTCATATCTACAACTACCAAGTGAGATCTAGGCAAGTTTATGGCATAGCCTACCCTTAGAAAGGATGGAATTAGAACAAAATATAAATAATGAACTGATAAATGCCCTAAGTGTTAGTATTAGAAGCATAGAGAAAAATAGCAAGAAGATGAAACTGCACACAACTGCACTGCACAAATGTCATAGGCAGAGTGAATTTGTTATGTGAAGAGGTTGTTACAAATTGGTTGAGCAATTACCAAACCGAATAACTACATAACAACTTTACATGCTATATTAAGTTTTATATTTTAACACCCCCTCTTAATGACTAAACCGGAATTAATACCAAGTTTGTCCCAAAATTTTACAAATTTAAAAGCCCATATGTTTAGTCATTAGATCTACAGACCGTGCCATAGGTTGGACTTCAAAATTAGCAGTCCATGATTGTGTTGCGATTGTCGAATGGAGAAGAATTGGAAAACAAAAAATTTGGTCGCATGAACAAAGAATATGGCAAGTGGTCCATTGGTTCTTTGGTACGTGATTCATTAACTAGTGATGAGTCACCAATGGTTGAAAGTGTCAGCCCCATCTCCAGAGCGCTGAAATGAGAACCTCTGAGAGGTGGATTGAAAAATTTGTTCTAGGTTTGTGTAGCTTGCTGGAGTCTGTACAGAGACTCAGTTATCCTGCATTTGAAGTCACCTCAATCATGTCATTGCAACACCATATAGTTCTCATCCAATTTTCTCAATAAGAGAAATGTGACCATAGAACCAACTCCATAATAGTAGGAGAAATAACCATCTCTGTCTCATCTGTGGTAGGAGTGAGAACCAACTCCTCCATCTTATCTATTTGCTCATCCATCCCCCTCTGATGGGAAAGATCTTTCACAACACAATGAGCAAACTGTTCATGCTCTACTGTCCTTCGAGCAAGTACCTCTGAGTGAGTGGTTGAGCATGCCATCTCACCATGCACTGTCAATGCATCTGGAATAGTGGAGTCTCCATTCACAACAAACTGTTCTTCAGAACGAGGAAATCCATCCGCCCAAGGCATGTCTGCCTCCCGTACATCTTGTATAGTGGATACTTCCTCCACAATAGGTGCATGTAGGTTGACTGTCTCCAAGTCAATAGATCTGTGAGGAATGGCTTCCTCCCAAGGCATTCCAGCCTCCTGCACATCCTGTATGGTGGAGCTGTCCTCCACACGTGCATTCATGTTGATCGTAGCCGGATCAACAAGCCGATATTGACCACCTTCCCCAATACCAAGGGCAATTATTTGTCTCAATTTCACATCAGAGACAACACATTTCTTCCCATAGAAATCCACATAAATAATATTGAATTTTCAGTTAATTGACGATTAGATAGAAGATTCTTTTGTAAAGAAGGTACATATCTAACATTCCGTACCAACAATTTATGAGCATTATTCAATACAATGCATATATCTCCTATCCCTTCTATTGCAAGTGATTCTCCATCAGCTAGTACTATTGATTCAAAACAAATATTTCTAATAAATGAAGCATACCAATCCCTGCGACATGAAAAGTGTGCGGATGCACCAGAGTCAATGATCTAGCAACTGGTACCACTGTCATGCGAGCTTGATGTCGTAAGACAATAAAGAGCATGTTCGTCGTCTGAATCCCATTCTTTTGCAATTGCTGCCACATGTTCCTCATCACATGGCTTTTTGTTCTATTGCGAAAGATCATACTTCCGCTTCTGACAATCCTTCTTGAGGTGCCCAACCTTATGACAGTAATAACATGTGACCTGATACCGAGTGGAAGACTCACTAGAATGACGTCTCCACTTTCCTTTTGCCTGAGTGACAAGAGCACTCTCTAATTGGTCACAATTAGATTATGCATGAAGTTGTCTCCGCTCCTTTTGCAACAGGTAGGAACTCACCTTGTCAAACGTGAGTGTTTGACTTTCAACCATTAAATGGAGTGCCTCCACAAATGACTCATACAAAGAAGGTGAGTTGTTCAGAAACCAAAGCCACCATATCATCGTCGTCCACCTTTTTGTTGAAGGAAGATAATTGGTTCGGAGGCCTTTCATCTGAAGTAGGTGCTCAGACATCAATTCACCTTCTTGTAATTTTACGGAAAAGAGCATATTCTTCAGGTATAAAACCCGACTCTTTTCTGTTGTCTGATATTTATCCCTCAGACTGACCCACAACATGCTTGCCACAATGACATTCCGCATTTCCGGTATCATATCATCCAACACCAATAACTTGAGAAGCAATAACGCTTCCTTATGACGTTTATCATAATCCGTGAAGTTCGTCGCTGGTCAACTTTCACTACCTGTGATTATTTTATCACAAGGACGAAACTCCGCAAGCATTAACATATTATGGCTCTCATACATTGAAATTAGTGCCCGTTAATTTGTGTCTTCAAAAAAGTCAAGTGTGAAATATTTGCCATTTTATTATTCCAAAGTTACGGAAATAATAAAATAAAATTTTGCCCACACTTAATAAAACAATATTACTTTTTTCCAGCAAATAATATTAAAATTAATTACTCCAGCAAATAGTATGAATACCTTTGTTGATGAAAGAAAAAAAATAATGCTCTCGACCCTTCGAGAATATTCAACTCCTTTCTTCACACGACTTCTGCCCTCACGACTCAACATACGACTTCAAACTGCCCATGATTTCTCCTAACGATTGGATCCTTCAAGCTACCCACGATTTCTCCTTTTTCCTCTCGTTTGCCCACACAACTCAGGCTTCAAGATTTGCGACTGCCCTCTAGGACTGGTTCTCATGTCTCCTTTTTGCCCCCACGATTTCCACAGTCAGGAACTAGGTATCCTCGACTCTGGGCATGATATGTTCACATGAGCAGGGCACGTTTTTTGTTCATAGTGGGTTTTTGAACCCATGCCTTTGACGTCATTTTGCCCACATGATTTTGTTTCTGCCTTTGACATCTTTCTCTTCTACCCAGGCCGTCGACTGTACCATCGACCTCTCTCCTCTCAGGACTGCTTCCTTCTATGGTGACTAACCTGGCTCTGATACGAATGATAGTATTCGAATAAGAGAGATTATAGCAAGAAGATGAAACTGCACACAACTGCACTGCACATACCAACCGAATAACTACATAACAACTTTACATGCTATATAAAGCTCTATATTTTTAACACTAAGATTAGGATTATAGGCTTTATTTTCAATAACAATACACATTTTTCAACACTTAAATATTTCACTTTGGTATTTAGAGTAATCAAACAAAGTTCCTTATGGGAAAAATTTGGAAGCAATGTGTATCAAATCAAAAGAATCGCAATTCTCATTTCCAATGATTCAATTTCCTATTTGTTCTCAATGGAAGAAGAAAAACAGTCAAAACTATTATGCAATTTTTTTTTGATGAAATAGATCTTATATTATAAACAAATATTATGATACAAGTTTATCCACAAAAAAATAGGTAGTATGGGAGCATGTCTCAAGGATACGAGCCAAACCAGGTCACGAGGGGGCCTAGGAGCAAAACAACCAACACTAGACCGAGCCTAAGATTTTTTTTTTTATTACATTAAAAAAGGAAATGAAGAATTAAGCAGCCGCAACAAATTGTTGCCTAGCCTATGGTGGATCATCGTCATGCCACTTAGGGCCTATAAGGTCTTTCCCGACATTGGGAGGTTCCAGCTAGAACCAAAGCTAACATGCTCTCCTTCTTTAGTGTCATCCTCCGCCTGCTAGCGAGTTGGAGAAATGGCTAAGGGCAGTCGAGGGAATTTGTCTGGGGGGTGGCGACAAGCTCCACCCATCATGAGAAAAGGTGGTGTGTGACCTAGTTGGCAACAGGAAACCCCAACCCTGTGTTTGTGACGACGGTGGTGTTGTACCCCACCTGACTAGACTGACGTGGGGATCTGTGAGCACAGCCATGAGAACAACACTGAGAGTGGCGCTGAGAGTGGTTTTCTTTGGTAACCTCCCCGTTGTTGGCCACTGCTGCGGCCATGAAGCAAAGAATGACGAGTCAGGGATGACAAAACTTGAACAACATTGTATGGGGCATCACCCCAATGTCGCAAAAGAGTTTGGAGGTGCTCGACCTCAAGAGCAACTTTGTTCGCCTTGCACTTGAATTTGCAATAAGACATTGGATAGAACCATGGGACTTGTTATATAAAGAGAAATGTTGATCTACTATAGAATTAGCAAAGAGAAATGCATTTCTTTCTTTTCATATCCAAAAGAAAATCTCCACTCTGAAAATATGCCAGATTTAGGTGTTACTTTGCGGCATCTTGGGATTATCTCCAAGAAGAATGTGCTGCCATGAAAGGTTCTCAGGCTAGAAGGGCTGGAAAAAATTATGAATTCAGTTCCAAGCATTCTGACCGTTGGGGCACTAGAATAGGTCCAATATAGTTTCCAAATGTCCACAAAACGGGCAAGATGGGTTGAGCACTCCAATTTGGACTAACCGTTTCCCAATAGGCAGATACTCCCTGGTGCATTTTGGGCTCCAAACAAGCTGCCCAGAGAGTGGAATCTTCAATTCCATGCCGAGATGGTGGATCTAATTCCTCATCTGGAATTAAGCTTAGCCACCATGGGGAGGAGGGGAGATAGCCATTTTAGCCTTTGCCGGCTGTGTTATTTTGGAATGGAGTATCAAAATACCATTTCCAATCTTTCCACCAGGGCCGGGTAGAGGCTACAAAAACTTTATGTATCATGTGCACGGACACAACAACAAGGATTTCATCAACGGATTCTTTATCCCGCTGGGGCCAATCTAAATTTGGTTTTGATAACATTCCATGGTAACCAATATTGCATTTGTTTGCAAAAAAGGTCTTGCATAGTTCAAATCCCTTGCCTAGAAAGATTGAGTGCGGGGATCCAAGGCACCTTTGCAAGACAACGGTTCTAGCAACGAATGATGGGAGATCATATAGAATGATGGTTGAAAGAGATCCCATCATGGAATCCATTCCCATTCCACAAGAGCCGAGGCTTGATTTTATCCCATGTTTTCCATGTGATTTTGATACAAACAAGCCAACAATTTTAATTAGAATTGGGAGAGTGAGAATGTTAGCAAAGCCTAATCCTTTCCAAGTAGCACGCCCATAGGGCAAACCTTCAACAATGCAGTGATGGATACAAATTTTCCAAGCTTCTTTCCCTTCAATGGCTTGGACAATCGACTTAGCACACATGGCATACCCCTGTTAATGGATGTCACTAAGCCCCATACTTCCAATTTCCTTGGGAAGACAACATGACTCCCAAGGAACTCTTTAAAAAGCCTTTTGCCGATGGTGGGGTTTTCCCATAAGAAATCTTGGAGAAGCTTTTCAAGATTTTACATTGACATTTTTAGAAGACACCTAACATGAGGAGTAATAGACATGGGTAGCTTCCAACACTTGGAAACAAATTTGAAATTTGCCAGGTGAAGAAAGCGACTTAATAAGCCTAGTAATCCAACTTCTTGGCAACACGATTTGCCACATATTGCCAAATTTCTTTAGGGGTTTCCTGAAAAGCAAAGGGAATGCCAAAGAATTTGAAGATTTCTCCATGTTGTAGCCATTTGCAGTCATAATTCCCCAACCATGGAGGTTGAAGGGAGTAAGGATTTCCTGAAGCATTGTGTTTTGCGATACTGTATCGAAGAGCCTAGAAGCAAGAGCAGAAGGCATGTAGACAACTCATTGCATTACAAATATTTTGTTCATCCTCAATCAGAGATAGAAAGGAATCATCGATAAAATGTACGTTAAGGAGTTGCATGAAATCATCAGGGAGGGAGAGAGATACCTCCGAACCAGACCTTGAGATCGAGCATTAGCTAAAGATAGCCAAAACCTTTAGTTGTCAAAACATATAAGGCAGGGGCAAGAGGGCAACCCTGACAGATAGATCCAAACAGGCTGAATTGCTCTGAGCCCTTGCCATTAATGATGTGAGCAGAGGCATCTAAAAAAGAGCATTTGAACCGTTTGGATAAAATTGGGGCCAAAGCCCAGGGTTTCGAGCAGGGAAAGAATGTAAAGCCGTTCAATCCTCATAAGCTTTCTCAAAATCTATTTTGATGAACATGATTAGTTGATTGGAACACCAAGCCCATTCCATTTCCTTCGAGACAACAATAATGTTGTCTAGTATGCATCTGCCCTTAGTGTATCCCGTTTGTTTTGGCCTGATGATAATAGGGAGTAGGGGGTGAAGACGAAGGGCCGAGGCCTTAGTAATAATCTTATAGGAGACATTAAGTAGAGTGATCGGGTGCCAGTTGCAGATTTGCTCGAGATATCCTTGCTTAAGTATGAATTTAATGTTCCCTCTGTTGATATCTGGCCCTAAAGTCTACGTGCAAAAACCTTCCAAATATACCTGGTAAAGGTTGGGACCAACTGAATCCCACTAAGCTCTGTAAAATTTGTTGGGAAATCCATTGCACTCAGGTGCTTTATCATTGGCCATTTGCATCGCCGCTTCATGAAGTTCTATAATGGATAGTAATCTGTCACAAGCAATTCTCTGAGCGGGGGTTGCCTTGCAGGGGGCAACTGCCAGACATTGCTCCAACGCAATTTGACGCTCAACAAAAGGAGCCTGAGCTTTGAAAACCTACTTGTAATGCCTAACAAAGGCCTGGAGCATATCCTTAGTTTTAGTAAAGTGCTGGCCATTTTCATGAATGGATTTGATTTGATGTGAGGAGTGCTTGGCTTTGAGCATTTGAAAGAATTCTTTGGATACTTTATTGCCAGCTTTGAGCTAGTGCAACTGGGCTTGAATTTGGGCACCCCTGGCATTGTAGTTGTCAGCTATTTGGATTTTGTGCCTGAGCTCTGCAACTTGTAGCTTGAGATGTTCAGAGAAAGGATTACTATCCAGTTTCACCACTGCACAATGGAATGCGGAAGAGGTGGCGGAATAGGAGCGACACTGAATTCGAGCAAGTTGGCGCCCATAAATTATGAGGAATTTAGAGGTCCGTGTTAGCGCATCTGCCCACCACTGAATCCATCCTTGCTGTTGAATGACATCTTGATTAGCTTTGTTGATGGAGCCTTGGAACCAAGTTCCAAACCCATTTGATGTGATTGAGATTGGGCACATGTTCCATAAGTGCCATATTGAGATAAAATTGCGTTTTATGACATAACGGTCGCTGGAATTGCCAAGGAATGCGAAATTTGATGGGGTAATGATAAAAAAAGACAAAACTTGGCATTACTTCCACAGGCAACGTAAAGGTATTGTCAAAGAAAAAGTAGATTTGCATCGAAAACATTGTCCGATCAAGTCGCTTAAGCATTCATTCTGATCCACTTCAGAGATTGGTCCAAGTGTACCGAGTCTTTGACGAGGGCTGACGATGGACATTCAGATCTTAAAAATTGAATTTATTACGCATATAAAACCAGGCTTTGCACTCTCCAACTGTCCAACACATTGGCAAGAGGCCATATTTGTCAGCGGCAACCAAATTAAAATCACTGCATTTCACCCAATGCACATCGGGGACTTCATCAACTCTCCACCGCCACAAATTTGCCCATTCATGAGCATCATTGGAAGCATAAATATTGATGATGCCTAAAGGGCGGTTGTCAATATAAAAAAGAACCCAAATAAACCGATGCTTGGGGTTTGAGCCATGCTCCACATAAGGGGGCCGCCATTTGGGTGAAATAAAAGCTATTAAATCCCCATGACCTGCATCGTGGTTACTTGTCAGCACAAGGTTGTCATGCTAGATAGTTTTACTTACAACAGAGAGTTGAAAATCTGCTACCTTGACTTTTTGTAGGCAGAGAATGTCTATTTCTGCAACTTTTCACTGAAAATCTTGCACAATATACTTGCAATTAGAGTTTGTAAGACCCCAAACATTCCATGAGAAGTAATTCATGAGAGACGGGCTTCAAGGGATATCTCTGTCTCTCGGCCTTCTAAGGCAACAAACTGATTTTGCAAGAATTGCGCATTATTATGCTTTAGAAACTCCTGAAACTTAACTTTTCTTCTCCCAGCATATTCAATATTGTATTCCTTTATTGTCGAGTCCACACCGCATGCTAGGTTGTGCGGGTAATCCAAAGAGTTCTGCCAAGCTGGGCTTCTAGCCTGCTTGGTGGGACCTTGTGCAAATGTAATCGCAGAAGGTATGAAAGTGGGAACTGTCAAGGTAAAGGATCTTGAGGAATTTGTGTGCACATTGGCGGCCATGGGCGTGTTGGTGAACTTAGGTAAGGCAACATGAGATTTAGGTTGAAGAGGCTCTTTAAAAGGCCGAGTTGCTTGTGGCTATTCCTTAACAGTTGGTTCGTTGGGAATATGCAATGTCCCCTTTCCTACGCAAAAGGCCTAAGGGGCAATTCGAGTCCAAGCCTTGGTCATACCCAAGGGACTATGGACGCTGTGAGCTATTGGGTATGAATATCTAGTCTGTTTTGTTATAATTCTTTGTTGACATGAGCGTAAAGTGTTTTGGAGGGACTAGATATTATGTTTTGTCGTTAGGAAGGGGCCACATGACACTTAATGTTCTAATTTTGCGTTGGGGGTCACTTTTGGGCCATGACAACTTAAAAAGGGAAAAGTAACTTAAGTTACTTTTATTTTATTGGCCCTTCCTAAGGAAAAACGCGACTTGGGCTTTTTGGGGCTCCTTTGCCTTGGGGAAAATTATATAAGGAGTTGGAAGAAAAAAGGAAAGGTCATTCTTGCATACATAATTATTTTCCTTAATGTGCAACTGCTGCTTGCAAATTTACAGCTTGTGGAGTGAAATCCCACAGGGACCCTAGCTTCGGTGGTGAGAGATCCATCCCTAGCTAGCAGGGCATTCTTCGGTAGTGAGAGATCTACCCTAGTTTGTCATCTTGGAGTTGTTTTCAAGTTATTTTACAGAGATATTTTCAGAAGTTTCGGAGGAAGGGTTTTGAAGACATTTTTTTGGAGAAAATCAAAGGGTTTTCAGATCAAATTTTCGGCAGCAATAAGAGCCAAGCTTGGCATCATTTTCAGAGACTTTTCAAAGGGTTTTGACCATTTTCCAAAGGGGCAACTTGTTTTGGAGATTGCAACCCTTATTTGGAGGGTTTCCGGGTTGCCATTTTCAGATCTAAAGGTTGGGGTTTCATTCTCCATATTAGTATATGTAATTTCTAAGATTCAATAATTTTATCATGCTTTTTGGAGAAGTTACGAATTTTTGAAGTTTTACCACTGTTTAGGGCTTTCTGTAATTTTCTGGCTGCATTATATTATTCCAAAAAATTCCAAAAATAGTTTTCTTATGTTCTTTATAATATTAGCAAGCTCTCCTAAAAATTTCAAGTGATTTGAGTGGGTATTTTGAGAGATTAATTTTCTTCAGTTCATTGCCCTAGCTGTTAAAAATCAGAATTTGTGCTTGCTGCAATTTTATATTTTTTTTTTGGTGCATTTTAAAGTGGTATCCCACAAGGGATATTTCAGTGGTATCAGAGCAGTTGTTTCTCCATCTTGTTGGGGTTGAAAGATGAGAGACAAAGACAGTGAGGATATGGGTGTGGATGTGATGAAACAATTGTTCACCAACATGGTAAAGCAGCAAGAGACTACCAATCTCTTTTTGAGCTCATTCGGAGAGAGAAGAAAATAGCAATACGGGACAACATGGTCAAAGAGGTGAGGGTGGACATTCAGGGCAGCGGTCTCCCCATTTTTCTACTAGACCTTTGGGGCTTCACGAACCTTCTTTCTTGAAGGATTTGGAAGTTTCACAGGTACGGCAACCAGTGGATATTTTAGATGAGGATTCTTGTTGGGAAAGGTACCAAACCTTGAGCGAGGGCTTTCGTGACAACATGCCATTCTAGGAATATTGCAAAATGAAGATTGACAGGAGGCCCAAGAGAGATCATCAGATATAGGTACCAGAGTTACAAAGGAGATTGGGACAAATTTCTCTTCCACACTTTGATGGTTCTAAGAAGTGTACTGCACAGTCTTGGGTTCAAAAGTTGACATACTTCGACTTGAATCCTATGCGTGAGGAAGATGCAATTAAGTTTGCAATCTTACATCTTGAGGGAGACGCTCATGATTGGTGGAATCATGGATTGATTATACAGGGACACATACACATTACTACTTATGCAGAGTTCACGTAGAGGCTAGTGAGCAGATTTGATAGAAGGGACCCTGACAGGTATTTTAGAGAGTTGACTCATTTGAGACAGACCGGTTCCCTGGATCAGTACATTGCAGATTTTCAGAGATTATAAGTCATGGTACCTGATGTTATGGAGATGAGGTTGATTTCACTATTCACAACAAGTTTGAAAGACGCTCTCGCGGGGTTTGTGAAGGTATAATTCTTTGCATGAGGCTATTAGGAGAGCTCGTGATTTGGAGTTATCCACTCCTAAGTCAAGGTTTCCACCTCTAGTGCAGCCTAAGGTTTTCCCTTCTAGATCCGATGGTTCACAACCGATGGTACCTCCACCTAAGAAAGATGCAGCCAGGAGACCATTCGTATCTAGAGAGTACAAAGATGAGTAAGCGAAAGAAACTATGTTTCGATTGCCGCACACCTTGGGTTCCAGGACATGATTGCAGGGGTAGAGGGAAGGCCCAATTCATAGAGGTCTTTGAGGAGAGTGATGGTGACTAGGAGTTGGACACACAGGGATTAGAGGATGACGATGATGAGGCATTGGATAGTGCGGGTGTTGAGCAGGATAGCGAGACTTTCCCCCACGAGACTATCGCCACTTTGTCTAGTACCCCGAGGTATAAGGCATTCAAAGTTAGGGGAGTTTTTCAGGGACGAGTAGTGGCACTCATTGATAGTGGGGCAACCCACAACATTATTGATGCCTCATTGGTTGAGAGGCGAGGATTATAGACAGAGGATTTTGAGGGCTTCAACGTGGTTGTAGCCAATGGAGATTCTATGAGGTGCACACGGCGGGTTCCCCAATTGAGCATCACGATGGGTAACTATACAGTTACCAATGATTTCTATATTGTTGGTATTGGAGAGACCAACATAGTGCTTGGAGTATAATGGCTCCATTCCCTTGGTGAGTTTCGGACTAACTTTCAGACGATGGAGTTGAAGTTTAAGTCGGAAGGGAAGAATGTGATTTTGAGGGGCTTATCTTCAGAGGCACCCCGGGTTGTTACAACTAAGAGGATTGAGAGGATTTATAGGCACAATGGGGTGGATTGGGCAATGCATTGTTTGGTTTCGACCAAGAAATTAGAGGATGGATAGTAGGAGTATCATGTGGATATACAAGGCTTATTGGAGAGACATAGTACAATTTTTGGTGACATACCTCCAGGCATACCTCCAGATAGGGGTTTGAGCATGTGATTGAGCTCGAGGATGCTAGACATGTGGTTACTTCTCCTTACCGTCACCCTAGACGGTTTAAGGATGAGATCGAGAAGACTATCTATGAGCTCATTGATATGGGGCATATTAGACCGAGTTCCAGTCCTTTTGCTTCTTCGGTGGTATTGGTGAAGAAGGATGGGACCATGCGGATGTGTATAGACTACCGTGCCTTGAATAAGAAGACAATAAAGAACAAGTATCCAGTACCACATATTGATGAGTTGCTTGATGAATTACATGTTGCAATCTATTTTTCAAAAATAGATTTGCAATCTGGATATCATCAGATCAAAGTCAGGGAGCAGGATGTGCATAAGACAACTTTCAGATGCCATTACGTCACTTTGAGTTCTTGGTGATGCCCTTCAGATTGTCTAATGCTCCAGCTACATTCCAGTCTTGCATGAACCATGTGTTGAACTGCCATTTGCGGAAGTTTGTATTGGTTTTCTTTGATGATATTTTGGTCTACAACATGACTTGGGAGTACCATATCAGGCACCTTGGTGAGATATCAGGGATATTAGAAGCTAATTCGCTATATGCGAAAGCTTCTAAGTGTGAGTTTGGCATGACCGAACTTCTATATTTGAGATATGTGATTGGTGGGGGTGTAGTGAAGGTGGATAGAGAGAAGATACAGGAAATTCTGGATTGGCCGCCACCTAGGACATTGACACATTTGAGAGGATTCGTGGGGTTATGCACATACTATAGGAGGTTCGTGAAGAATTTCTCTTGGTTGACTGCTCCATTGACCAATTTGACCAAGAAGGGGGCTTTTGCTTGGTCAGAGGCAACACAATAGGTTTTTGATCACCTCAAGGAGGTGATGAGTTTGTGTCCTGTTCTTGCATTACTAGAATGCTCTCACCCTTTCATTATAGAGTGTGATGCATCAGGAGAGGGTGTTGGGGCAGTTCTCCTGCAGGATAGGCATCCCATTGCCTATGAGAGTCAGAAATTGAAACCGGTGGAGAGAGGGTATTCAATTTACGACAAACAGATGTTGGCCATTATGCATGCTTTGGCCAAATTCAGACAGTACCTTGTGGGCAGCAAATTCGTGGTTTGTACGGATCACAACAGTTTGAGGTTCTTCTTGGGACAAAAGGAGCTCAACGATCGCCTAACAGAGATGGGTGAACAAGGTACAAACCTTTGACTTAGACATAGAGTACACTAAAGGTAAAAATAATATTTTTGTTGATGCCTTATCTAGGAGGCCTTACCTTACTTCTATGCTTAGTTCTATGTCTGAGATTTCAGCAGATTGGAAGGCTCATATACTTGTTGAGTATTCCAAAAATCAGTTTGCATGTGAGATCATGGATCGTATTATACAGGATGACCGATACAGAGTAGTGGATGATCTCATTTTCTACAAGGATAGGATTTTCCTTGTCCCAGGGTCCAAGATGAAGGAGAAGATCCTTCGAGCAGTACATGATACACCATTAGTTGGGCATCCTGGGAATTTCAAAACATACAGGTTTATCAGGGAGAGATTTGCATGGAAGGGGATGAAGGATGATGTCCTTAATCATGTCAGGGAGTGTATGGTTTGCCAGCAAACCAAATCCGGGCATTCTTTTCCAACAGGATTACTTCAGCCTCTTCCCATTCCTGAACAGAAATGGGAAAACATATCTATGGACTTTATCATAGGGCTTCCCTTGGTGCATGGGCATAGCTGCATTTATGTTGTAGTTGATCGGTTAACTAAGTATGCTCATTTCTTTTCGCTACCCAAGGGGCATGAGGCGGCAGATGTGGCCCAAAATTTCTATGCAGGTATCTTTAGGCTACATGGGTTGCCTAAAAATATTGTCAGTGACCGGGATAAGATCTTCATGAGCACCTTTTGGCAGGAGATCTTCAGGCTAGCAGGTACGGAGTTGACTCCTAGCACTAGCTATCACCTGCAAACGGATGGGCAGACGGAGATAGTCAATAAGTGGATAGAGGGCTATTTGTGGAGCTATGTATCAGGTCATCAACGAGCATGGATTAGATGGTTACACATGGGTGAGTATTGCTACAATACCACCTATCAGATGAGCATAGGCATGACTCCTTTCCGAGCCTTGTATGGGTACGACACTATGACATTTGTGGATTTGGTATTACCGGATAACTCAACTCCCAAAGCTCGAGATTGGTTATAGGAGAACCAGGATATTCTGAAGGCTCTCAGGGAGAACCTTCAAAAGGCCTAGAATCAACAGAAGGTATATGCAGATCGACACACGATAGAGAGATCTTTTGAGGTTGGGGATTTGGCATTCCTACGTTTGCAACCCTATAGGTAGTCCTCACTGAAGCAAAAGGGTGCAGAGAAATTGAAACTACGGTTTTATGGTCCGTACCGGGTAGTTTGACGAGTTAGGGCAATTGCATACGAGCTAGAGCTACCAGAACATAGTAAGATACATAATGTCTTCCATGTTTCGTGCCTTAAGAAGGCACTTGGGCAGCATATTGTACCATCTACGGAGTTGCCACCACTAGATGAGGAGGGGAAGCTAGTGTTAGAGCCAAAATCCATTATTGAGGTGAGATAGACGAGGCTGAGGAACAGAGTGATCACAGAGTATTTGGTGCAGTGGAAGGGATTGCCACTTGAGGATGCTACTTGGGAGGGAGAACAAATTTTGCAGCATCCTAGTTTGCATTTGCTTGAGGACAAGCAAAATTTGGGAAGAGAGGACTGTAATGTACCCTTTCCCACGCCAAAGGCCTAAGGGCCAATTCGAGTCCAAGCCTTGGTCATACCCAAGGGTCTATGGACGCTGGGAGCTATTGGGTATGAATATCTAGTCCGTTTTGTTATAATTCTTCGTTGACATGAGCGTAAAGTGTTTTGGAGGGACTAGATATTATGTTTTGTTGTTAGGAAGGGGCCACATGACACTTAATGTTCTAATTTTGCGTTGGGGTCACTTTTGGGCCATTGCGACTTGGGCTTTTTGGGGCTCTTTTGCCTTGGGGAAAATTATATAAGGAGTTGGAAGAAAAAAGGAAAGGTCATTCTTGCATACATAATTATTTTCCTTCATGTGCAAATGCTGCTTGCAAATTTACAACTTGTGGAGTGAAATCCCACAGGGACCCTAGCTTCGGTGGTGAGAGATCCATTCCTAACTACCAGGGCATTCTTTGGTAGTGAGAGATCTACCCTAGCTTGTCATCTTGGAGCTGTTTTCAGGGGCTGTTTTACAAACATATTTTTAGAGGTTTCAGAAGAAGGGTTTTGAGGGTTTTGGAGACATTTTTTTGGAGAAAATCAAAGGGTTTTTAGATCAGATTTTCGACAGCGATAAGAACCGAGCTTGGCATCATTTTCAGAGACTTTTCAAAGGGTTTTGGCCATTTTCCAAAGGGGGCGACTTGTTTTGGAGATTGTAGCCCTTATTTGGAGGGTTTCTGGGTTGCCATTTTCAGATCTGAAGGTTGGGGTTTCATTCTCCATATTAGCATACGTAATTTCTTGGATTTCGTTATTTTACCATGCTTTTCGGAGAAGTTACGAATTTTTGAAGTTTTACCACTGTTTAGGGCTTTCTGTAATTTTCTAGCTGCATTATATTACTCCAATAAATTCCAAAAATAGTTTTCTTATGTTCTTTATAATATTAGCAAGCTCTCCTAAAAATTTCAAGTGATTTGAGTGGGTATTTTGAGAGATATTAATTTTCTTCAGTTCGCTGCCCTAGCTGTTAAAAATCTGCAAAAATTAGAATTTGTGTTTGCTGCAATTTTATAATTTTTTTTGGTGCATTTTTAAGTGGTATCCCACAAGGGATATTTCAGAATAACACTTGCCGAGGGGTTGGCTTGAGTAGCATTTGTAACTGTGTTCTTGTTTCTGTTATTCCTACGACCCCCCCACTGTTTGCCACCCTTCTTGCTAGGGTTTATCGGCGGTTGCTTTGGGATTGGGCATGTTGTTTGGCACATACAATGGGCAATCCCTTATTTCGTGATTAGTAGCCTGACATCGAAAGCAAGTATTTGGTAGATTGATGTAAAGCACACTCAACGAATAGTGAGAGTCTCCCATTCGGATGTCCACAAATTCTTTGAGTTCTGAGGATAGATCAACTTCCACACAAACCCGCCTTTGGGGTTTGGCAGTGTAGAACTTTTGGGGTTACATGCAGACAACTATTCCAATGGAAGATGCAATCTAGTGCAAGAAATGCATGCATGGTAGCGGCAACCCAGGAAACTAAATCTAGACTGAGACTTTGAGTGCCGTGTAGTCAAACACCACAAAATCCCGGGTCCATGGGGATAAAACCATCAAGGAATTACGGACATACTAGGTGGCCGATATATTGAGAATGGCGGGGGCATGTGAAGGTTCAGAAAAACGAAATAGGAAGAACCCTTTTGTCATGTTTTGCACACTTTCTAGCTTGATGCCATGGGCAGCCCATGCAGATTTAACCCATGTCTTAAAGCATATTTTCAGAGGGGATACAGCCCACAGAGTATCCTATTAAACAAAACTTCTCAATCAATTGACATGCAACATTAAAATCAGAAACAGGAAGAACAACATCGGGGGGGGGGGGGAATCATTACCTCGTGAAACACCCTTGTTCACAACTCCACCAGCTCCAGTCATGGCATCAATAAACAGACTAGAAGGGAAGGGGGGCATTTCATATGTCTGTTCAAAGGGCGAGGACCCCAAAAAAGGGCAGTAAATGCTATATCCTGCTGCGTCTAGGGACCGCAGAATGACAATGCACTAGTTCACAGCAATAGTCTATCAAAACCTCAATGCCACTTTTTTATCATGCAAATATCATTCTTTCTTTTCCTAAAATCTGTTACAACTTGCACTACATAATGTTAGCAAACTCTATACAAGCATTTTAAGAAACCTTCATAATTTTCAGAAGAGAGGGTTGTAGAGTGGACAAAGCCCCTTTTTAATTACATAGTACTTTCTACATTCTTTTTAAAACAAATTCTTCACTGCAAAATTATCTCCATTTACATGCTTCTTGCATAAATTACATAAAACACACTCAATGAAACCTTCTATCTTTTATTCTTGCCAAGATTTGAAAGTGTAAGTCAGCATTAAAGCTGGCATGTTTTCATGTCTCAGAGTTGAGCATCATCTATAAGAGCATTAGAATACCATCATCACATATTTGCACCATAATATAAGAGAGAAATAGAGAGCATATTCAGTCATTCCAAGATCATCACATTTCATGTAGTGTATACAGATAAAATCAGATTTAGTGCCAACATATCTAAATACACCAGAGTTCAGAGAGAGAGAGATTAACACAATACGCCATTACCACAAATAATCCTTTTTCACAGCTTTTATAAGGTCAAACAATCCTTTTTCACAGTATTTATAAGGTCAAAGAACAATCATGACTATATACAACTGTATGTATGCCTGCACATACATTCAGTTGTGTATACACAAGAACCAACCCATTCGCAACCAGAAACAGCATATACCATCATTGGGATGTATACACAACCACTAACAATGCAAATGCATATATAGACAATCCAGAGCACTGAGAAAAGAACCCATGCCTAGATAAGTGCAGGTAGGCCATGCCCTAGTTTGAGTCTGAAATGCACCAATCACCAGCTCCAAACCCAAATTCAAATAAGAAACTACCAAGTTATCCACTATTGTCCTCTTGCTCAAGTGAAGGCATTCATTAAATAACATTTCTATCTTCACATTACAGGATTTTTTATTATCCTTTGATCTCATTCTTTTCTCCTAAACTTGCATGAAGATATTTTTTCATGCATTACCCTCAACTCGGGCTTTCTCTTTATTTGCAACAGGTACACAGGCTTTTGTGCTAGCTTTCCACGGGGCTTCCATGCCACAAATAATGCAATAGAACTAGGATTTTTTTTAATGAACACACAATTATAAGTGACAATCAAGATCCCTCAACAAGGTTTCTAGAACAGCTAAAACTGATTTAGGGTTTCATACCATATGCAAAATTCCTTTGGAAGAGAGTCAACCAGCTCTTTTATCCGGAATTCAAATCTTTCACAGCTGTTTTCTAATCCTTATCAGGTCCGTGACCTGTACTCCATTACAATCGCCATTTCTTATTCAACATACATTCCATTTAATAAAATTATAAAACAAATGATCATCAATTATAATCAGCAAGCATATACATAAAATAAGTATACACTGACACTTATATATGGACATTTACTTTCTTATACTACATTCCATTTTTTGGATTGAGGGTAAATTGAGGGTGTTTGAAAGGACCCACATCCTTGTACACATGAGGATTTTTGAGAGGATCCACAACCTGGTTACAATGAAGGGGACCACTTAATAGGAACCCAATTGAAGCAACCATGAAACTGAAGTGAAGATGCAGCGACCGTCGACAATGACCGCAGCGAGTGGGACAATTTAGAGCATCTACCAGTGTCGGCAGCGAGAGGAGCAGCCACTAGGATCAGCAGCAAGCAGAGCAGCCACAAGTGTCAGCAGCGAGAGGAGCAGCCACGACCGCAGCGAGAGGAGCAGCACCAGAAAGCGGAGCAGCCACCAGCGTCAGCAGCGAGAGGAGAAGGAGCCACCAGCGTCGACAATGAGAGGAGCAGCCACCAGCGTCAGCAGTGAGGAGTAATCACCAGTGTCAGCACGAGCAGAGATGCCGCCTCTAGCGGCGAAACCACCTCCGAGGAGGATCGTGCCTCGGGGGGATTTGAAACCGGGTGGGCAAGCACACAACCAAGTGTCTTGACCGCACCACTCCCACCCCATCGGCTACTACATTCCATTTAATAAAACATATGATCATCAATTATAATCAGCAAGCATGTACATAAAATAAGTATACACTGACACTTATATATGGACATTTACTTTCTTATACTACATTCCATTTAATAAAACATATGATCATCAATCATAATCAGCAAGCATGTACATAAAATAAGTATACACTGACACTTATATATGGACATTTACTTTCTTATACTACATTCCATTTAATAAAACATATGATCATCAATTATAATCAGCAAGCATGTACATAAAATAAGTATACACTGACACTTATATATGGACATTTTTTTTTCTTATACTTCAAGTTATATATTGTTTATATACTTACAAGATGTTTGAGAGTGCTTTCTGATGTCTAGGAGATATAATGCAGATTCTAGGTTTTGGAGGTTCCCTTCAGATTTCAGACTTGGACATATTTCAGGGTTTTAGGATTTATCTTGATCTCAACGAGCAAAGACACCAAATTTACATAAGGGTCTCTCAAAATGTTATGAAAGTTTCTAAGACAGATTATACTCGGTCCAAATTAATTTAAAAAAAAAATGACCATATTTATATTAATGAAAATATAAAGTACAAATTACAATGCCAAGCAATTATACTCATACTGGATGAGATATCTTTTGATTTCCAAGTACAAATAAAAGAGAAAAGATAGCATATCTGAGATTTATCCATCATGTGATTTCAAAGAGAGGATCCGCCCTATCTGTTTCTGTTTCTCCTGGGGCCATATCAAGGGTATAGGTCCAAAATGTAGCAGATTAGAATGGTCTAAAGCCCAGTTGGCCAATGCATCAGCTATCTTGTTCTGCTCTCTAGGGACATGAGAGTATCTGATTGTTTGGAACTGGTCTGGCAATGAGCTTTATCTGATCCTGAATTTTGGCAATAAGCCAATTATTAGACGGATGTTGCTCAGGTGCTTGAAGAAGGGTAATAATAACCTTGGAGTCAGATTCTACTATGATACTAGGACATCCCAGTTTAGTTGCTTCCAGGAGAGCACACTGGACCGCCATAATTTCAGCCACATTGTTAGTGTAGTGTCCCAATTGATATGCAAAGAAGAAAAGAGGAGTTCCCAAGGAATCATGAGCTATCCCTCCCATACTGGCTGGACCCGGATTACCTCTAGCAGCCCCATCAGTGTTTAATTTGATAACTCCGAATGGAGGAGGCTTCCATATTCGAAGAGCAGAAGGTACCCTCTGTTTGGTAGCTTGCTTTATTTGCAATTGCCTGTTACCCAAATTAAGTTTTTGTAAAAGAGCTTTCCACCTCTCAGGCAGTGGAGATGGTAATTTTAGATTGTGTATAATAGTTTCTGCAATATTGCTTCTAGTCAAGTCCATAATGTACCACCTGTCTCGGACTTTCTAGCTTGAAAATGCGTCTGTTTCTTTCCTTCCAAACATTCCACAACATAAGAGAAGTAGCCAACCATATTCCTTTGGCAAAATCTTGAGTGTCCCTAACTGAATGTTTCCATCCTCTAATAGTGTCCACTATATTCAAAGGGGATTGCCACGTTACCGAAAGCCAATCAACTAGTGTACACCAGAGGGCCAAAGTGAAGGGGCATTGAAAGAAGATATGAGTTAAGGTCTCTTCTACATTTCTGCATAAAGGGCACCAAAAGGGTCCAACCATGCCCCTTTTCATCAAATTATCACCTGTAAGAACTCTATGATAGATAAGAAGCCAAACAAAGAATCTCACCTTAGGCCATAGAACAGGTTGCCAAAGGTCCACAAAGATATCTTTCCTAAGGATGTGGATGAGGGGCCACTAATACTCTATAGCCCTCAGCAACTGAATATTTTCCATCTTGCTCAGTTCCCCATCCCAATGTATCTGATGTCGAATTCGTACAAAGGATCCTGTTTTGCAAAAGAGTTTGGAAGAATTGAACTTGTGCTTGAGTCAAGTTAATCTGCCACAGAGATGGAGGAATCCATTCACTCCCTGGGTTAAGCAGGCTGAATGTAGTGTCTTTACCTTAATTTTTCCTTGTCCATGGAGGATCTCCATAATATTCCTAAGGTGTGGATACTTGTTTGATCAAAGGAGGATGGCCATCCCATGAATCAGTCCAGAAGTTTGCCTGCTTGCCGTTTCCAATTTTCTAGAACAATTGTTGCTTGATAATTCCTTCTCCAATTCTGAGAAGTGAAAGAATGGGAGATCCTCTGGGAAGGTAACGAGTATCAGACTATGTCATGGGGCCTCATTCCATGTGTATATTTTGCTCTTATATTAATACTCCATAACTGGTCCGGATTTTGCAGAAGTCTCCAATATAATTTTGCTGCCAGAGCTTTGTTATTCAGGACGCTAGCTCTGAATCCCAATCCTCCCTTTCTTTGGCAGACATAAGGTTGTCCACTTCATGAGATGCCATTTCCGAGCCTGTTGGATGCCTGACCACAAGAATTTTTGACTAATAGAATCTAAATGGTGCAAGACTGTTGCTGGAATATTCAAGAGAGAAGCAAAATATACAAGAATAGCTTGCAACACAACTTTGATTAAGGTTATTCTTCCCCTTGATGATAACCATCTATTAGTCCAATAATCCAATTGCTAAATTTTTGTTGGATCTTAGCCGGTAGCCAACCCCAATCAGAGATTCTTTTAGAGCCCAAAGGAATACCCAAATATTTTAAAGGTAATGTGGCCTTCTGAGAATCCAAGTTTCGTCAGTATGTCCTGTTCTAGCCTTGGCGAGCAATGGAAGAAAATTATTTTTGACTTAAAGTCTATTAATATCCTGACCAGTGGCCTTTGCAAAAAGTTCCAAACTTTTATGAATCTGAGTAGCTTCCTTCATAGACGCAGCTCCCATTATGGACGAATCATCAACAAACTGTAAGTGAGATAGTGGGTCTACCTGTGTGGCCAATTTTATACCTTGCAACTTTCGCTTGGACTCTTGTCCTGGCAAATAGTCTACCAAATGACTTTGCACTATGATGAACAAGAAGGGAGATAAAGGATCTCCCTGCCTTATACCTCTCGATGCAGAAAATCTCTTTGTAGGATTGCCATTGACTATAATTGAATAAGAAACTGATGAAATACAGGCTTGTATCCACTGTACCCATAGAGGAGAGAACCCAAAACAGAGAAGGATGTCAGAAAGAAAGGTCCACCTTACCCTGTCATATGCTTTAGATAAATCAAGCCTTACAAACATGGGGCTTCTTCTGGATGTCCATAGAGTGAAGAGCTTCCTGAGCCAACACAATGTCATCATAGATTTGTCTATGGGGAACAAATCCACCTTGCTCGGGAGATATTACTTTGTCAATTATGGCTTTCAATCGCTCAGCTATTACTTTAGTGATAATTTTGTACAACACATTACATAGAGCAATGGGACGATACTTTGTAATAGTGGAAGCCTCCTGTTTCTTAGGAATTAAAGCAATATAGGTGTAGTTGATGGCCCTAAGGATTGTCTTTTCTTGTCTGCATTCTTCCACTACTTAAAGCAAATCCTTTTTAATAATATCCTAGAACTCCTGATAAAATTCAATCGGAAATCCATCAGGTCCTGGAGTTTTCCCTTTTTTCATGGCCCACACAACAAGTTTGAAGTTCCGTTTTAGACACCGGTTGCAAAAGTGACATATTGTTTGCCTCACTAACTAGAGAAGGAATAATGTTAAGCAATTGTTGTTGTGCATTCCTGTCCAGATTAGATGCCTTAAACAACTCTGAAAAGTACTATATGACAACTTGTTGGATTTCTTCATGTGTATTTGCCCGACTTCCATCCTCTTTGTCCAGGTAAGCGATATGATTGTTGGAATGGTGAGCTAGAAGGGATTTATGAAAAAAGGAGGTATTTTTATCTCCCTCTTTCAGCCACTTAATTCTGGCTTTCTGTTTCCAGAATATTTCCTCCCTTAATTCCCATTCCGTTAATGTCTACTTAAGAAGGATTTCCTTGTTTTGCAGTTCCTTTGAGTATCCTTGAAGTCTTATTTGTTGAGACACCTCCTGTAAGGCTTCCAAGACCTCTCGTTTTTTCGCATGAACATTTCCAAAATCTGAAATATTCCATTTCTTGAGTTGATTCGTGAGGTACTGCATTTTTTTGACAAAGCAAAACATTTTAGTACCATGGTGAGGCTGACTTTCCCTCCACCATTTCTCAATTAAAGGAGGAAGATGTTCATCTTGCATCCACATCAATTGGAATCTAAAAGGGGCTCTGAATGGTGGTGATTTGCCCAATTCCAATAACACCGGCCAGTGATCAGATCCAGAGTTGTCAAGAACATTAGCTATGGGTATGATGTTACAGTCAAACCAATCTTCAGATATCAGAAATCTATCCAATCTTTCCATTATACAACTTTCTCCTATTCTTCTATTGGACCATGTCATTAATCCATTTTGAGTTTGAATGTCAACCAAGTGCATCCTTTGTATAGAGTCCAACATATTATCAAGCAGAAGCATCCAGAATAGTGTTTCCCCCTTGTTTCTCATGAGAGAAAAGGACTGTATTGAAGTCTCCCCCTATAATGACTGGTATGCCAAAATGTGCTACTACAATATTTTGAATAATCTTCCACTGGGCTTTTTTTGCCTCAACTTGTAGAGGGGCATATATGTTCATTATCAAAATAATCTGATTTTGAGGACCATATCGAACTAGCATGTAGAGAACACCGTGGTTTCCATCCGCTATCAAGAAGATGAACTTGTTGGGGGTCCCAAATACATGCTAAACCTCCAGAGGCTCCGTGTGAACTTAAAGAGACAACCTGGAGTTTTTTGTGAATATTTGGGACAACCGCTGCCATAAACTCTATAGAGGCTTTAGTTTCCTGAAGAAATAACATATGAGGGTGATGTTGTTGCACAAGACGCTTAATCTCATTTATTTTAAAGGGCTTCCCTTAAGCCCCCGAATATTCCATGTAATCAGCTTCATTGTGGGGTTTGTTCAAAGATTGAGGCCAAATCCCCAACTTTACCATTGCATGTTAGTTGTTGCCCTTTTCTCTGAAGACAAACTTGATTAGTTTTCCTTCCTGCTCGTAAAGTAGAGTCCATCCGTAGTTTCTTCTGCTGTTCTTGTTGGATTCCAGAAGGATTATTATCAAGAGGGCTTGTTGTTGTGGGGGGAGGTGGTAATAATAAAATATTACTCTGTATATTATTCTGGGCATTTTCCTTTTCATCCTTGTTGCTCTTCAACCAACTTATGTTTCCTTTGGTAGCTTTTTATTTCTCCCGTATTTCCTTGGTGCACCACCAATGCTTTAGACTCTGGTTGCAGCTGATTATTGTCTTGACCTTGTTGGTGATTCTGACCCATTTGAGTTTTTGGGACTTGGGTTTCCTGTATTACATCCATATCTTCCTCTGCTTCTTCCGTTTGGAGGGCTGCAAATCTGTTGGTGTTATTATTCTGAACCTTGCATGCATTCTTCTCTTTTATGATCTTTCTTTTTGGCGGTGTTACAAATTCATTCAGAGTTAAGTGTCTCCTTAATTGGGTCCTTAAGCCGCAACGGACAATCTTTAACAAGATGGCCATATTCATGGCAAAGGCGGCATCTGAAAGGTATATTCTCATAGTCAATCTGTTGCTCCCATCTTTCCTCCCCTATTTCCAAAAGAATTTTTGCAGGCAGCGGTTGATTCATATCCATATACACACACATCCGTGCATAAACCATTTGTTCCATCCGCATTGTAGAATCCGCTGCCCTTACATATTTGCCAATAGAGTTTCCTATGTAATGGAGAACCACTGGAGTCCAAAATTCCGCTGGTAATCCAAACAAACGAATCCACACTGGAACTACAGAAGGAAGTTCCTCTTCAACTTTGAATAAAGGTTGCCATGGCTTCATGAATAAACCTGCTCTCCCATAAAACCAAGGGCCTCCTTGGAATATGTATTCTTTTTCAGCTCTATTTGCAAACACAACCAAAAAGTAACTATTCGGATATACAAAAACCGTGTACTCACCTGGGGTTTTACATGTTTTCCAGGCCCATTCTTTGAACACGGACAGTGATGGCTTAAACCCCAGAAAGCGAACAATGAGAGCCTTGTCTTCCAGTTCGTGAATATTGGCTTGTACATTTTGACGCTGCAATTTTGATAACCGGAGTACCATCCACAGCTTTCATACACCTGTTGGAGTCTTCCGAGGATCTTCTTTGATTATACGGAATGGGCGATTCAAACCTGTGTTGGAGGATAAATGCTGATCCCTGGAACCACGAATTGCATCTCTAAATGACATTCGAGAGGATTCACCTCTCTCAAACAAGCGTGATTTAAAGGGCTCCATTGAAATGAAAATGGATCCTTTGACCACAAGGGCCAAAAGAGGAAGTTGAGAACACAGAGAAATAACAGACTCAGACAATAATAAAAAAGCAGAGATCGTAGCAGGTAAAAGAAAAGAGGAAGCCACGAAAAAAACAAAGAACACGTTTTTAACAGACCACGATTTTTACACGAGTTTTACGACGAGTTTTAATAGACCACGATTTTCACAGGGATCGTGTTTTTAATAAAGAACACGATTTTGAAAGAAACCACGACTTTTACATAAAGAAGGGCAAAAACGGAAATCACAGACAATCACGAATGGCTATATCCCAAGAGCAAACGAGAAAACCCTATCTCGATCCCTAAGGATCGAGATATGGGAGAAAAACAAGTGAAAGGTGGTTCCTAGATTATCCAAGCAAAAAAGAGTGGGAATGCACAAAAAAAACGATTGAGATTCGATGCAAGAACCAGTCACGGTTCATTGATTACAACAAGTACTTGATCAATCTGAAAGATCCCTGGATGGATCCTTCTTGTACTCTACTGATTTTTAATCAAGCAAAAACAGCAAATACAGTTTTATGTGTATTTATGACAATATCCCTAGTACAGATCTGGAAAGTGCGACTAGGTTCTAGGAGAGATATCAATGTAAATCACACCCAATAAAATTACTTCTAATTTCTAATGACTGCCCAGATATTTGGGGGCTGAAATACACAGAAAACTGAACTTATAACAATCCAAAATGCCCAGAAAATCAGATCTGAAGTCTGTTATTATTCAGATTGAAAATTTTCAAAATATACTCCAGAAATGATAAAAAAGTACAGCGATCAGATTACAGAATGATGGCAATTATTTGACAAATATTTTCAGACGAAAATACCTCTGAATTCGCTGCCAGACTGTTCACAAGGGACTGATCCAACTGCTGGTTGCAAATCACTGGAAAACACCTTCAATTCCCTTTCCACACATGGCTGAACTGAACCTGGAAGTCTGATGAAGAACACTAGGAATTTCTGAGTGAAATCCCCTCTCAATCTCCTGGGGTTTTCGTCCGCAAGAGATAAATTCACAAGGGTTTTCGTCCTTGGCATTTCTGGTAAAAGCTCAGAGCTCTTAGCAATGCAATAGATAATAATAAAAATCTGGATGTTCCTTCTACAAGTCGACTTGTTTATTTAAAGGGAGATCAGCGAACCACCACCCCCAAATCAGCCAATAAAAATTATTTCATTCTCCTATGCTGGGTGCATTTTCCCTTTTGGGCTGATTGGCACATTTCCCAAAAATTGACTCCCTAAGGTAAGTCGCACTTTCTCTTTTCTAATACAATTATTTTTTAATTGTATTTTTTACATTTTAATTCATCATTATACTTTATTATTTATTATATGTGCTTTTCATGATATTATATCTTTTTTTGAAACAATAGCACATTATAATAAAAATAATAAAGATAAGTCACCCTAAAAACTTCCCTTTGGCCGTACGGGTAGACATAAAGGGCCAAAGGTCTTCGCCCAGGCTCACGCAGGTAGAGGGGACATTACACAATCAACATTCGACTTATCTTAGTCCAAATTAATAAGTTATCAAATATACATTTCATAACACGTAATCATGCAAGCTCCACTATTAATCAAATGTAATGTCCCCTTAGGGAAAAAATAAGAGCAATTTGGATATCGTAGGAAACCCTTATGCAATAATCTAATTTTTATGCAAACCCTCAAAATAGAAAACACCCAAATCTGGAAGTATTCCACTAAAATATCCCTTTCAGGGAAAATTTAATAAAAACTATTTTTTCTAACAAACCCTAGGGAAGAACTGATAAAATTGATTTATTTTATTAATGCCCTTAAAGGTAAAATATTACGAAGCTGGAAATAACTGGAAAAACAAATTTTTGGGAATTTATTTTTATTTATTTTCACCCCATAAAACAGGGAAAATACCTGTATAAGATCAGAACAATTTTTTCGACGAATGACACCTCCAATGGCAAGGAATGACCAAATGATATGCGTGCAAACCAGAATGGATGAAATCTGCCCATGAATGATGCCCTAATGCATGTCTGCATTCCCCTAAGGGTGATGTCAGACCTAGAAATACCTGCAAATCTTGCCCTAATTGTCCCTGACTGAAGTCTTGGCAGATATCTCTCCACTCTCTGAATTTCTTCACTTGAAACATAGATCTGAAGCAGGAAATGTAGAAATTGTGCCCTAGTTGAATTGCAAACTGAATAAAAATGCCCTAGCTGAATTGATAACGGTAACAAACTGAAAATCAATGTCTGAAGCACAAGTGCGATTGTCGAAGCCCAAATGTAGTCCCTGATTGGAACCACTTCAGAAGATTAGAGATTTTTTGTCCTCAAATCTGAATACACCGGAGGGTTCGTGCCCAAATGCAAAAGTAGGAGTAGCAACTCAAACCTTCAATGTCAAAATAGGTGAGAGTATGTAAAGTCCCCTTTTGAGAATTAATTAATTCTAGATACCCGAAAGCCTATTCTTATTATTTTCCATAGGCTAAGAGGAATTTTATTTTTTTTGATTGATAAGGCGGGTTAAAGGGGCCCGTACCCTGTACAAAAAGTTGAGGCTAAATCCTCAGATTTAAAATAGGCTTCAACAACCAGCAGCCAACAATTGGTTCCTTGTTAACATGAACCAACTCATAGACATACCTATATAGAAAACTATACAATATGCATACTAAGAAATGGGATTTTTCAATCCCCAGAAGAGTACGATACAATACTCTTACGGAAATAGTTATTTTCCACACTTGGGATGGGAAATAATCCTCGATATTACCCATAGCAACCTTTTTAATCCCTTTCCTTTTCTTTACCCCCTGCCGCATTGCCATTTTCCGAAGAAACCACGAGCATGAGATCATCAGGATTTGTTGATGCCTCCTGAATGTCTGGTATGGATTCTTGATCGGAATTTGATTTGTCAGGGGAGTGTCCCCTTTTCGATCCACCTACCATAATAACTCCTTGAGATTCCTTCTCTGAATTCATCTTCCCTAATTCCATATTTCCTTTTGCCTTGACCTCGGTATTGGATGTACACAGTTTTTCCTTGAAATTTGTGGCAGACACCAAATTTGGGTCCAGAGATCCCCATCCTCCAAACCACCCTTTTTCGTTGATTTTTTATTCAAAGGACAACATGCTTGTAGATGCCTTAGATTTTTGCAAATTCGACATCGGAAAGCTATATTTTCGTAGTCTAAAGGTTGGGAGTACTAAAAATTGCCAAATTTCAAATTAATTCGATCTGGTAGACCCTTACTCAAATCGACTTCCACACAAATGCGAGCGAAGGAGCACATGCCTGAATGAATTCTGTCCATATCTTCTTTTATAAACTTGCCCAAAACGTTGCCGATATCCTCTAGTGCATACCAAAGATGCAGAGGGAGATTGGGAAGTCTAACCCAAACAGGGGTTTTGGAAATCGACAGAGTGTTCGAATCAAAATCTGGGAACCATGGAGTCAAAAATAAGCCCGCATTGCCCCAGAACCAGGGTCCTTCTGACAGGCAACACTGAAAGTCCTCTGCCTCCCTAAAATGCACCACAAAAAACCTCTTGAGCAGAGGTAAATTTCACACTTATCTGTCCAATTCTGAAAAATCCACTGATATAAGGCGGAGGAGGAAGGGCAAAACCCATTGAAACGGCCAAATACGACCTCTCGAGATAGGGATTGGCAATAATCTTCCACCTCCTGGTTTTCAATGGCCAGGGATGGGGTCTCTTCCGCTAGATCGACCAATTATGCCTGACCACCAGAGATACTGCCGCCATTTTTCCCAAGGGCATCCTTAAATGAAAACAGTGGATCCGAACTCTTGCCGCCATGAGCTCCTCCCCCCTGCGATTCCGTTCAAGGAACCACGAATGCCTCCCGTGGCCGCCGTCTTGGATTTCGTGCTTCGAATAGATGGGTTAGGGCACGGATTTTTCCCAACCCCAGATGCTGTCTCTACTCTAACGGAAGACCGTTGCCTACCTGGGTTTCCTCCTGCTCCACCTCCATGGCCCTCAATCTCTGACGATTCCTGTCGTTCCTCTCTGGGAATTCGGTTTGCATCAGCCAGTTCTCTCGCATTCGCGATATCAGTCACCATCGCCTTCCAAAAAACCAATGATTATTCATAGGCTAAGAGGAAATTAAAGAGGGAAACAAAGTAATTTAAGTGGTCCATGGGTACTTTGATATTTTAATTGGAAAAAGGGCACTTATTTTAATTGGAAAAATGGCACTTCTGCTTTTTTTCTTGACAAAAATCTTGTAATGGCTTAGTGTGGAGCAATGAATATGGGATATGACCATCATACCTTGGGCTGTAATCAAGATGTTTACCTCCTTTGGCTGAAGCAGACATTTTTGATTGCATTGCATCACCACCACTATTCTTTTCAATTACCTTTCCATAGTTGTCCTAAAAATCCATCTCATATGGTAATGACTCAATCTTTGGAAGATTGATAGGTGCCTTTTGGACTGAAACAAGTGATAGTCTCTTTTCCTTGACTTCATTCAAATAAATCTTTTGTGGGACTACAATCTCATAAGTCAATAAGATATCCTTCTCTTCGTTAGATTTCATACCTTATTCCTTGATTTTTTGTAGGTGTTGTTTTGCTTGAGTGGCTGTTAACTTAGCTTCCTTAGCTCTTCTTATCCATTCATCAGACCTTTTTTGTGTCCTCATTACATCCTCTATACTTGTCTGCAATGTGGTTAGTTTTTGTTTAACCACATTCTCTAGTTCCTTTTTAGAGAAGATCTCCTTACCTTTGACTTGCATTGATGTCCCCTTTTCTAAATAAAATTAATAATTTACCCTAAGTGCTAAAAAGTAACTTATGATATAAAGGCACTTATATTCTATTATTAAAGTTACTTTATGATAAAGTGAAAATATAACACTTATGTTTTATTAGTAAAGTGACTTTATGATAAAGTGCATTCATAACGATAAAATAGAAATAAGGAAGTCACTTTATAAATTAAAAGTCACTTTTAGTCCCACATGGAGTGCCCAACTTGGAAAAAGGCAACGAAAGGTTATAAAAGGAGGTTTAAGGATTCATTTGAGGATCATCTATTATGATATGAAATCACTTTTATTGGGGAATTGGATGCATTGCTTTCACTTTCAGCCATAGAGGATGAAAACCCTCCTTGGTAGGCTATTGGGGACGAAAATCCTCAGAAGTTTCAGATTTGAGGACTTAGCCCCTCAAGATCTTCAGTTGTGATCTCATACAGAGGTTGCAATCGTGTTTCAATTAGTATTGTTAGAGATTCAATGTTGTTTTCCGTGCTAGGGCACCATCTGCAGCTAGGGCATCAAAGAGAAATTAGATTTGTAGGCTTTTTGGGTGTGGGACAGCCACCCATTTCCATTTGCAGTTGGGTTACAACATTTTTGGAGCCATTTGAGGGCATTTTCAGCTTGGATGATCCCTTTCGGAATTTGGGAACAACATTTTTGCATGATTCCATTGCTGAAAAATTCTGCCATAATTGTCTATGATTGCTAACATTTCATAAGATCGTTTCAGCTATTATGTGAGTTTCAATTCTGCATATTTCTTTAGGTTTGAAATTTTGAAGATCGCAGCTGTTTTTGCAATAGAGAAAATCATTCGATGGTCGGAAAAATCCTTCCTTTGTTTCTAAATACTTTATATATATTTCTAAGCATTTTGAACCATCTGGGCATCTTTGGAATGGATTATTTGGAGAATAAATGAAAGAAATCAGAATTTTGTACTTGCTATCATAATTTGGAAATTAAGAGTTTGCTGTCATAAAATCAGAATTCTGCATTTTGTCAAATTGCGCTTAATTTTTCCCTGTTGGGGATATTACTTCCTCACAATTTCTTGCAGCTCTGTTATGTATTCATTCAAACCTCTTTTATTTGGATATCTCACTTCGAGTAATTCCAAGTACTCATAAAAGGAAATTCTAGATTTAAAACTATCAGGCATACCTTGATACTGGTCAATGATTCGGGTGGCCTCAAGTTTGTATATTTCCTTGTCATTGTGTAGCCTTTGGGTAGCCTTGTTCAGAGTTATATTTTGTAAGGTTCAAACTAATTCTGACATAAATTCTCTCATTGTTTTGGATTGTTCCCTCCAGATCCCTTTGACCCCGACTGATTGTTTCTTACAACAAACTCATTTTATTTATAGGAACCTTGTTTTCTCTCTTCCCCATTTTTTGTGTTTAAACCATAGGGTGGCAATAATTTAGCTTTGATACCACTGTAATGTCCCCTTAGGGAAAAAATAAGAGCAATTTCGATTTCCTAAGAAACCTTTATGCAATAATCTGATTTTTTATGCAAACCCTCAAAATAGAAAATATCCGAATCGGGAAATATACCACTGAAATATCCCTTTTAGGGCAAATTTAATACAAACTGATTTTTGTAACAAACCTAGGGGCAGAACCAATAAAAGTGATTTTTTTATTAATGCCCCTTCAAGGTAAAATATTAAAAAGTTGGAAATAACTAGAAAAATATATTTTTGGAATTTATTTTTATTTATTCTCACCCCATAAAACAAGAATAGTACCCGCATAAGATTACAACAACTTTTCCGATGAATGACACTTCCGATGGCAAGGAAAGACCAAATGATCCTCGTGCAAACCGGAATGGACAATATATGCCCACGGATGATGCCCTAACGCAAGTCTACAATCCCCTAAGGGTGATGTCAACCCTAGAAATGGCTGCAAATCGTTCCCTAGTTGTCCCTCACTGAAGTCTTGGCAGATATCTTCGCACTGGCTGAATCTTTTCGATTTAAATGCACATTTGAAGCGGGAAATGTAGAAAATGTGCCCTAGCTGAATTGCAAACTGTCGCAAACTAAAAATCTGTCTGAAGCACAAATGTGATTGTCAAAGCCTAAATGTAGTCCTTGATTGGAACCACCTCAGAAGATTAGAGGGTTTTTATCCTCAAATCTGAATACATCAGAGGGTTTTCGTCCTTAGATGCAAAAGTGGGAGCAACAGCTCAAACCTTCAATGTCAAAATAGTTGAGAGTAAAAATATTCCTCTAAATGACCCCTCAACACTCTTTTATAACTTTACTTTTGGTTTTCCCAAGAAAATGCCTCCAAAAGCAAGTTCTCATTTTCTATTTGTACATTGACATTATTTTATCAAAAAATATCTTTTTATTATAATAAAATTTTATTAAAAGGTTACTTTTTATAATGATAAAACACAAGTGTCTTTTATAAAGTTACTTTTTGGACACATAAGTTGTATTATTAATTTATTTCTTTATTCGAAAAGGGGACATGACATCAAACAAGGTCACATAAGAGTCAAGTAGTAATAAATTCAACACCCTTTCCACTTTACTGTATAATATTTCATAATATGCAAGTTCAAAAGTTATGATTATAAAAAGATGACTTATATGCCCAAATTTGGGTCCTAAAAGCAAGTCAAAACGTCTTATGCAAGTAACTTTAAGTCATCCACAAACATCCATTCCAGTGGTATCAAGAGCTCTTATTGCCAAGATTTAAGTGGTACAAGTTTGATGCCTTGAGATAAGGCTAATCCACAAGGGCCAGTCACCTTAAGTGGTGTTTAGAATGTTTTAGTCCTACCACCTAGTGGTAAGTGCAATGAAATAACACTGTTATGCAAGAACTTATGCAAGCCAGCTTTCAAACACAAGCAAATATTCGCTGTAGTAGGGTCCACTGAATTCAGAGTAATTTCCTCATTGGTCTAGCAAATTGATACTCGAAGATAAGTCATACTCAACTTGTACATGATAATTTATGACTCTCCAAATCACCTATTATACAAGACAAGTTCCGTTTAGAGGGCCACACTGCATTTTCATTGTGGTATTTGAAGAAGATATTTTCTGAGTAGTCTAGGGTCAATATGCATTGTAGTATGTCGTTGTCACTATATCGAAGTCTAATGTTGCTTTGAAAGAGCTCCAATTGTTGTCAAGCGTTTGCTTAACACATGGCTCTGCCCACACTTATGCTTCTCATGAATTATTATGCCTCCAATAGCCCTTCCTATGATGGTAAGACAAGCTTACTGATGGTCTTACGATTGTCAAATTCAAGGTCACTAAGGTGGGGTGAGACATGTAGACCTAATTTTTGAAGTTGAAAGGGAATAACCTACAGATAAGATCTCCATGTTCTATGCTAAGCACCCTAAGGGCTACCTTAAAGGCTGTAATATGCTCTTTAGGAGTTCAGACTCCATCATTCTTTAACTTTGTAAGATATATCTTGGTGTTCCTAGGCAAGGCATGGACATCACATGGGACAATTACAGTAGTCCCTGTTAGCCAAGTTGGGGATGCGTTATTGCCATGCACAGGTCTTTGAATAATAATATTGGTTTCCGCTAGTGTTGGGACTTTTCTTCGAGAGCTGAATTAAGAGACCTTTCTTCCACTGAATGGGCTTATGTTTTACCCTGTCACTACTAGTTTTCCTGTGTTGCTCTAAGGGACCGACTAGTTTTCCTTCCAAATCAGACTTAAAATGAGTAGCTCTACTGGATGACTCTAGATTTATCATAGAGGGGCCCTCCCTTGAGCATTAATTTTGTTGCCCAGTGTTTTGGCACAAACACAATAAGGGGTTAAAACCCCTCTTGTTTTAGCCTAAATTACAAAATCTAAACATGGTATGGGTTACCTACACCTGTATAAGGCTTGGAAATATTTACAAACATGAAAGAAAACCTAATCTAAGTTGTGGATGTTTGAAAAGAGAGGGAAGAAAGAAATGGGTTTTATTGCTTTTTGCATTTCATATGGACACATGACTGTTGATGACAAATATTTTGTCACGAAAGAGCACAAACATTTGTACATAAATGAATTGCTGACAACAAAGATGACCTCAATCTAAATATAGAGCAAACAATGCAAGAATTGAATTGAAATTCATTAAACTTCAGTTTCTGAATGACACATTTTCATATAGAATAAAAGCTAACAAACCAACAAAGCTTTCGAACTATCCATGTAAACAACGTTAGTGCAAATACACAAATAGTGCTTAAACTTCTTTAAATTAAACAAAGAAGAATGAAAGATGCACCACAACTTTAATATGGTGGAAACTCAAATTAACGTCACACCACATATAAAGACAACCATTGCAGAGAACAACTCCTTGTATTAAAATTCAAATTATTTTGATGCCCACTACCATTTTTTTACAAATTTCTTGCAAACATCTATTTACAAAGCTACAAGTTGCTTTTCTAGCTCTACAAAGCTTCAATGCTTTCCCTCCAAAGGGACTTTTAAACGATTGGTTGTAAGAAACAGTCCAACTTTGCAGAACAAACAAAAGTGCTTTGTTGACTTTTTTGAAGCCTTAGAGAGAAGCATGTCTGGTCAGTAAAGGTTGCTGAGATGACAATGCCAGTGATAAAACTTCCAGTCATTGTGATCTGACCTCCACTGGACTCTGTTGTGCTTGAAGCACATTCAATGCGTTCTTTCCCTCACATGAGTGGGCTTGAAGCCAATCTGAGGTGCCCCCAACCTTGCAGTGTTGACCTTGAAGCCGATCTGATGCACCGTGAAGCCAATATGATGTGCGTTGATGCCAATTGAATGTACCGTTAGGGAAACATGATGCATTGCCATTTACCTACATTTGAGGGGGCTATCAGAGTAATTGTAGGCATAGCATCCCAACTCGTACCACCCTTTGCAGGAGCTTGGAGAAATTCAAAAGCAGAGGTTGGTGGAGAACTTTTCCCTACACCATTGAGCTTGGGGATGTGATCAAAACGGTGTTCATGGTTCTTTCTTCGGGACAGGGAACAAGGTGGATGCATTCTCTTACTTTGTTGCAAACATTTTGTCCCCATTTTTGGTGTGTTTGTTGTGATTTACAGGTTTGTCGTGGCAATCATAAATAGAATACTTGTTGGGTTATTTGATCTAATTGGTTTTTATTATTAGTTCGTTAGTATTGTAGGAAAACCACATGTGAAGCTTATTAAAAGCTTTTGAAGCATTGTAAAACTTCTAATGGAGTCATTTCAATATAGTGCAAGTTTTATCAATAAAATATAGCCATTCTCTTCCATTCATCCTATGTTATCAAAATTACCAGCAGTATCAAAGTCTTGCTAATGGCCCGAGTAACCAACATGGAAGAGCCATGAGGAGCGCATGGAAATTTACCTGACAAACCTTTTTCCATTCGGGTGAAGTTTTTTTTGGTGAAAAGAATTAATTGTTTTAGTTTTCCCAGAAGAAAGTTTGAATGTTTCCCGAAGAAGGGCATTAAAACTGGTCAAAGGGCATTGAAATTTGATTAAAGGGTGTCACTTCTTTATGCTAAGTTTTTGCTGCTGTATGGTGTCTACCTGGAGTGCTACACCTCTGCCTGGGGCATTTTAATTTTTGCATAGAGTGTTGAAACTGGTAAAAGGGCGTTCAATCTGCTAATATGTCATTAAAATCAATGCTGGAGTGTTCAAAATTGGAAGGCACCATTCAAATTTATTGAGATAGACCTGATTTTCCCTGCAGAAGCATCCAAATCATCAAGGGGCACTGGAATTGTTGACGGCATTGAAAAAGCAAGTCAAAAGAAATGTGAATCCATCTGATTTATTATTTTTAGCTGCATTCAACACTTCCTAGGCGTGATCCTTTGTTGAGTGCCACATTTGATTTTAGTGTAATTTTTAATGATGACTGATTTATGTTTACTGCTGTATTTCTTTTTTCTTATTATTTTACACATTCAAAACAAGGAATATCTATAACCTTGTTGAACTAAAGGTCCATCTATTACAATAGGTGAGTTGGTTTGAAGGCTCAAATTAAGGTAATAAGAGGCAAGAGGTCACATGGTCAATTCTTGCTGCTTCATTTTACCATTTGAACACAAACAACTAGAATACAAGTAGTCTAATACCAAAAACTTCATTACATACCCTAAGTTGTTACATAGAGGAATTGGTGAAAGTATTTAATGTAAGAAATTGAATTTGACCATACTAGAGGTCAAATCCCTGGAGTTCCATTTTTTTTTTGAATTGTGTCTTTTTCATGCGTTAGGCATTACTACATAATTTTCTTGTCTAGCTGAGATTTTGCCTAATCATAGTCGTGTAACCACTCGTTCCCTAGGTTTTGGAATGTTATGAGTTTATCGAAGTGGTCATTTTTGTGTTCTGGTGTCTCTCCATCTGTTTTTTTTTTTTTTTTTTGAGAAAGCAATCTATCAAAATGTGGAGCAATAAGGTTTAAATGTATAAGAGGAGCGTTTCCGGTGGAATTGGGCATCCTACTTTTTTTCTAAGGTTGAAAATGAGCTATTTTCACGAAACCATGAATGTGACAAAGTTTCTTGCTGCTTGTGTTGTCGGAGACAACTATATTACACTTCATGGTTTATAGGTCCCTAGGGATTCGACAGGCTGACAGAGCCAACAACACACCCATCTTGAGTGGGTTGCGAGGTCCAAGAATGGGTTAATGCTGTAGTGGTAGTTTTGGATAGATAGATGTGTTGTTTTCTATCAAATTTTGGTTTTCAGTTCTTTGATATCATTGATAAGGAGGAAAATGAGTTGTTTTGATTGGTTTTTTCGCTGCAAGGACTTCTTAACCCTCACCCGATAGGGGAAGAGACTACATTGGCCTTTGATCAATCATTCGGTGATTGTACGAGTTGGCAGGGGAGTTGCTAGCACCAGTAGTGTCGAACAAAGATTTGTTAACGTCGTTGGGCATTAGGGAGATGTGCCATACATGGTATAGGATAGTCACTTGACAAGATTTTGTGTAATGCCTTATTTGGATTGATGTGGTTGAGCAAACCTTGTTTGTGCTTATACTATGGTACGGTATGAAATGGTCAAAGGGGATGGACATGCTAACAAGATGTTCATCATTCATACCACAACGCACGGTGTAACAGGCATTTGAGTGAAGCTAGCGACATCAGTTGATCAGTACCACGATGTGTAATGTGCCAATTTTTAGGTGTGGCAAAGACTATTGGATAACTTCATAGTTATACACTCAAGATCATCTTCTGAACCCCTTTAGATCAAGGGGGTTTCTTAGGTCATTTGATCCAAGTGGTTTTTATTATTAGTTTGTTAGTATTGTAAACAAGGCATGCATCTCTTTATGAGCCACCCCTTCTATAATAAATTATGGTAGTATACTTTAGGAGTTAATATTACTCATTCACTTATATCAATAAGGTCTTAGTAGCTATTCTAGTGTATAGTTAGTTGTGCCAAAAGTTAGTTGGGTCCCGTAGGAAAACCACCTGTGAAGCTTATTAAAAGCTTTGGACGCATTGTAAAACTTTTAACGGAATCATTTTAATATAGTGCAATCTTTATCAGTAAACTATAGCTATTCTCTTTCATTAATCCTATGTTATCAAAACTATCAATACTGGGGTCAATTCTTTCCTTATGTCTTTGACACGAGGCTTTCAAGGGTACTTGTTTGAACAAAAGGTGTGGATTTTAATTCTCTTTTGGGATATGATATTAGTTTCCAACCATTGGAAGTGTCATGCTTTCTGTCAGGAATGCCATTTCTGAATCCGAAGGTCTGCATAAAGTGGGTCGTACTTATTAAATCAGGTGTAATTTGTAATCACTTGCATGATACTATAAGTAGACTACACAAATGAGGGCTGAACATAAGAGAATAGCTCGACTATCTTTATGAGTCTTACACACAAAACTCGCCTTGGGCACAACATTAACTAAAATATTGGTGCTTCTTTATTTGTTTCCTTTGACTTGGCCTTCATTGTGGTGCCATGCTTGCGATGATCTCGCGGTTATGCGGAGCCCTCCAAGTCCTGATACTCTTGTGATAATCTTTTTTAGTTATGTAGAGCTCCCTTTTCTCACTACTTTGCAGTGGTCCTTGCAGCTTTGCAATGTTTACACCTACCCTTTTACTTGTTCTTTTGCAATTCCGTTGATAACTGGAGCCTGTATTTAAGGGAAGAAGACACCAATCCTTCATGGGAGAAAACGGGTTTCAAAAAAAGAGGGGAAATAAAAGCATAAAATTGTAAGACAAGACCTCATAAGCACAAAATTGTTAGGAGCTAAAACAAAGAATGAGTAACAAAGAAAAATCCAAAGGGAACATTAAGTAGTGGAGTTTGTATAATGTGAAGATCAATACGAAATATTGAAAGCAACCTTATCATTAATTCCATTGTCATTTTAAGCCTTTCAAGAGGGGTAACCTTGAATTTGCAAATTTTTGGTGTGTTGGTGACAACAGGACCATCATAGAATCAAAAGTCACTTTATAATGTTAACAAAGTGTGAGGTGGAGTTGTGTTTCCAAACCCCATCATTAATGATTGGCGCAAAAGGGAGACAAAAGCTCTTGAAATGGAAGTACTTGGTTGGCAATAATGCGTGCCAATTGACTTAGGCAAAGAACATTGTTGGAAATAGCGACACTAAGATAGGCTGCATAGAAGTTCAAAGTCATTCATCAGATTGAGCCTAAACATGGGAAAATGAAAAATCACTTTGGAGTAGCCATGACACTTGAAAACTTTGTAACGTCTTCATTTCAAGATTATTTACAATTGACTTTGTGGGAATTACATGATTGTAACAGTCAAACTCCCATGCGATGTATATTGATATTGGAACAATTTTTGGTAGAGTTAGAGGAAAGCCCTATATGACTATGTGCTTAGTTTTTGAACATCTTGACAACAAGCTCACTCCCCTTTTCTCCACTAACTAGGTTCTGTTTTTAGACAATAGAAATGTGGAACAACAATGTCAAGAACTACATTGAAGACCACTAGTGTTTCTCCATAAGACTTGCTTGAAAGTATGTGCACATATTTGACTAGGCCATAACAAACAAATCAATTCACGTACAATGTTTGATGTTTTTTTTTTTTTTTAATCTTAGGTGCAATTCTACTTGAGCATTAAATGCAGGTAATGATCAAATTATGTTATGCAATGGTCCATTGAGGAGATGTTATTATCATAATAAAACCCTCTAGAAGTATTATCACTTTAGTCAACATATTTAATGATGATTATCAATACTCCTAAATTGGAAGTAGCTCATTTCAAAGCGCTATGCCCTCATAACAATATGAAGGGTGCATGATGACTATCCTTAGACTCTTAGTGCCTTAGGGCCTAATCAATAGATTAAATTTCATGCTCGAAGACCCAAAACACATGCTCCCTTGAACTAGGATTTTAACTCCCTCATCATACAACATGTGCAAGCCACCCATAGAGACTATGGGAAATGTGTATACCACCAAAAGTAGGATGATATCACTTATGAGGATCAAGCTGTGGCCAAACAAAAGTGATTAAATAATTAAAAATGCCAATAATCTTTTGGTAATATCTCAATACAGCTCGGAAGTCGGCTACGCCCCCTTGGGGCCTGGGGTATGAGTACGTTCCTAGGTATGGGTATGTGTCTGGGTACAAGGGGAAACACACAAGGTACACATTTCAATACCTAAGTATGTCATTCGACGTATCCGGATATTGAAACGCATACCCTGGGCATTTCCGAAACAAACCCACAAGGTTTTGCCCCCCAAATCAGGTTGTTTGGTCAAAGCAAAATCAAAAATGACTTTTTGAAACCCGAACCCTAAAAGGAACCCCTAAACTCATTTTAAACAACATATTTACCTCGTATCACCATCGGTCATTTGGTCTACACATAGGATGTAAATGGAAGGATGTCAAGTGTAAAGGCATGCGATTTGGGTTTGCTCTAGTGAACCACACTCAAGAGGCCCAATTTATTACACTTAACGTTCAGTGCGAACTCTAATGAATGACATGATGGTTCTAATGACGACCTTGTTGAATACACTGGAGAGCATTGCGTTTATGAAAATAATGAATATGCTGATTTGTCTTGGTTTTCGTGTATGCATTTGTAACATTTGCACAACGTACTTATTCTAAGTTTGATCAATGAATATCATGTCATTTGACATTAAATTATCAATATGTTATGTGGTTATTTACCTTATTTTGTTTACTGTATACATATTATATGGTTAATTTGTGTATTTAGCTATTCTATTTGTACGGTTGTACCCAAAGTTGTACCCAAGCCCCCCTAAAAAATCACTGTACTAACATACCCGGTCCTTGTACCTATACCCTATGTCACAAGGTTCAGGTTCGAGTTTGAGTTCGAATTCGACGACGATAAAATTTGATTAAAGTTCGCCAATGAAAAAAATTCGGGAAAAAATTCGCCATTAAGTTCGACTGATAATTTTTATTTATTATTATTACAATAATAAAAAAATACATTATAAATAAAAGTAAATATAAAATATACTGTAAATTAAAAATAAACTTAAAAAATATATTAAAAAAACTATAATGAAAACTTTAAAAACTAATGGATTATAGTAAAACTTTAAATAACATACAGGACGAATTTAAATAAAATAAAAAAGAATTAAAAATGAAAACTATTAAAAACGAATAAAATAAAACATAAAAGTTAAAATGTAATTAAATCAAACATTATTTAATAGCTCCTGAGCTTTTAACTTTTAAAGTAATTGTGAACATAAAGCGAAAACAAAAACCCTAAACGCGTTGGGTATTTTACTAATGTCGGCTGCAGCTGTCACGATTGGATACAGAGGTCGAATCTTGTTTTCTCATCCATGCACCTCTCAGATGACTTCTCAGTGCTGCCCAGGTTTGCTCATTGCCAGCATAAGGGTGCCTTTGTTGCATCTTCTGAACAAATTCGCTGAATTCAACCGAACATTTCTGTCACCTGAAAAATGCGGCGAATTTCGATTTCCAAGCCAAAAAATCGGCGAATCTTGTGACATAGCCTGTACCCTTACCGGCTACAAGGTAATATAGTTGTATGAGTGATCCTAGACCCAAAGGTGACTTTGGGGACAACTCACAAATGGGTTCTAATGTGGTATAATTGAAAACAATTTATGATGAAGAGAGCAACAACAATTATCAAAGTGCCTTTACAAAGAGAATGTGAAAACTATATAACACCATGCTAAAATGTAATGTCCCTTTCTCAACGCTAGTCCTCTTTGAAGACATTGAGCCGATTGCACTTCCCTGGTCAGAAAGGGAATGAACAAGGGAAGTTAATGTCATGCTTTTCAATTGATTTTGTGAGTTTTGCATTTTTTTTAAGTAGTTCTCTAAGTATGGTCAGGTCGGCTGGGAAAGAAGAAAAGCCAATGGAAAATTAGAAGGAAAAAGGAACTATTATTTCCCCAAGAAAGTCGTTCATCCTTAGAAGGTTCTATTTGGCTTTTGGCGCCACATCTAGCTATAAATAGGGGTCGCTTGGCTCAGAAGAGGTTATGCATCTTTTGGAAATTATTTCTCTTGGAGTTCGAGCATGTTTTCTTTCGCTCTCTTCCATTGAGGACAAAAACCCTCTTGGAAAACCTATTGAGAACAAAACCTCTCAATAGTGGGCTGGTTTGAGGATGAAACCCCTCAAGCTTGCAACAAGGTGATTTCATAAGGAGTTATTTTCAGTTTTGAAGGCATTTCCAGCCCTCTCCTAGGATGGCGACTTGCTTGGAGGTGGCATTGGGGGTCTTCTAGGACACGAAAACATCAAACTTGGCCATCATTGTGTTTCTCAAAATTTTAGCAGCTCAAATCTACATATGGACTTCATTTTGGGGCTTGGAATGCTTCATTTCCAGCCATCTTTGAAAGGGTTTACACTGCTGTTATTATATTTAATTAAATAAATCCCAGCTGGGGTTTGAAGGTTTATTTCTTGGTTTATACTTGTTCTAAAATATTTCTAAGTTGCCCTACACGCTTTGGATGGTTTGAATGATTCATTTTTGAAGATATATTACATTTTCCTTGCTGCTGTTATAAAAATCAGACTGCTGTAGCTTGCTGTCATAAAATTTCAATTGGCTGTCATAATTTTCAGCCCTTGAAATTAGAAATTTGAGCCCTTGAAATTGAGCCTAAAGTTGTAAAGATCATTCTTCTTCAGAAGCTTATTACTGTCCTCTAGACTTAACTGGGTCTCTACAATCCAATTTTAGAGTTCCCAATGCACTAGAAAGAATTTACCAATTGTGCTGACAAATTCTAGTACCCTTTTGGCCTAATAGGGCCCACACAACTTTTCAGGCTCTGACTCCAACTCTTCATCACCTTCTCACCTCTCTTTTCTTGGCAATTTTAACTCTCCACAGTCACCTATAGTTTCCTAAGAAGATTGGTATAGTTCCCCACTGTTTGACATACTTTTGTGACTTTCTTCTTCTTGAAATATAATCTATGTTCTTTGTATATGTTTTCTTCAAATTTTTAGCCTTGGAAATTGTGGTTAGGTCTTCCAAATCTTGTTGTCAACATAAACCCTAGGAGGGTTTTACACAGTGCCCGAGTGAAGGTAAATGGTCATAAAAATCAAATGGAATGGTTTCCAAAGCTTCCAACTTCTATCTCAGGCCTATCTCAACACGCATAAGCACAATACACTGACAGTGAGGTCCTTGCATCCACCTATTGCACATATGTCTTATAAACCTCCTACTCTGCCCCTCAAAACAGTGAATTCTAGACTATTTCAGGACTATCAAACTAAATAATCTCTCATTCACTTTCCAAGCTTACTGTAGATGCTTTAGGGTCTGTGCTAGGGGTTTTACACCTTTTGCAATTAAAAAAACTCATCCTTTAGTTAGCTTTTCCTTGTATGAACAATCTTCCATAGACTATGTCTATAACCTGCTTGGAACAGGGTATTATCAGTTCTAGAGATAAACAATGGTAAAAGGATTCTAACAACCAATGCCATGAGTGAATAATTTTCTTAACATCAAGGAACACTCACCTCTGACTGTAATACAATTTGCCTATCCACAAGAAAACTTCATACACATACTTTTATATGAATGAGAAACTGTTTCAACACAAGATAACTCTGTATTCACTTCAAAAGCAACAAACCATTATCCACTGTAGCTTGGATTCCTCCTCCTCCTTCACTCAAACACCTTCACCAAAAGCTTGATTTCCATTTATCAAAGTTATCTTGGTCTTTCCTAATTAGATTATTCACAAATGAAACAATGAAACAAGCAAGCATATACCAAGATGTTGATAACGCAAAAACTTGCAATCTTTTCATGCAAAAACAAAGTTCTCCATTATAATTTGTATATCTATTACAAAAATCTTCTCCTACAGGGCTATTTCCACGAGCCTCCTTTCCATGCAATGAGCAACCACCCCCTTCCTCGAGTTTTCCTTCCAATGTACTCACTCCTATTAACCCTAACTGATTTGTGATTACATGGCATGATTTCCAAACATACAAAAGTCGTTTCCTTACCTTTCTATCACATCATTTGCTCTTTTTCTCACTTTAGGTGTCTTACACAACATAACTAGACTCTTAGCATTAACTCTCTAATACCTAAGGCCATTAACATAACCAAGAATGGCCTTAAAGTCCCTTTGCAAATTCAAATTACAAAATGGCGGGAAACTACATAGTCTGAAAATTTGAACAACTAAACACACCATAACATCGTGAAATGAGTTTGTATGACTCTCTAGGACCTCCGAGAACACTTAAAACATCTTCCCAAACCAAAATTGATCAAACACATCAAAATTTGCCCCTTGGAGAGATGCTCCCGCATCAGTAACAGGTTTCTTTCAAGGCCTCACCAAAACCATCCCAGGTTCCTATAGGGGTAAGGTTATCCTTATGGACAGTACAATAATTATCTCACCATTTTTTCATAGACAAAGAAACTCTCAATAGGGCAAAGATAATATTTTGTGAACTATATGAGTTCACAATATACTTGATTAAACCAGTTATCTAAAGCATCAACATATATCTTGCGTTCAAATATTTAAATTAAAATATCATATCCAGATTTACTTGTACCATATACGGTGTTTGGATCCAAACAATTTATTGGTTGACCAAGATGACGGGTCTGAGGGAGATTGTACCTGCTGTAGGAGTTGAGTGAGGTGATCAATTATCCTAGATTTTTCTCGTGCATAGTGCTGTTCCAAATTCATCTGTGTCACTGCAAAGCATCTACTATCATCTTCTTGAACCATGCTGAGTCCAGCATCTCTAGTGTCTATTTGCCTGCCATTTGCTGGGTTTGTGGGAAGCAAATAGGAAGGCAAGATGAAGGGTCACAGGTTTTGAGACTGGACTTCTTGTAGTCAAACCTTGTATGAGTGTGCATACAAATGCAGAAAAGGATTAAGATGAAAGATTAGTGCTTTGATACCACTAATTTCAGCCCATGGGTGTCCCAGGGGACAACATACCATTAAGGATTCTCGTGTTATGAGAGGAAATGATTTTTGAAGAAGAGAGCGACAACATCAATCATTAGAATGCCTTAACAAATGAGAAAAAATTATGAAAGCATATTAAATAAGCATCTGCGAGTTTTGTACAATGATCAAAGGGGTCGGGTGTATCAACCAAAATTCAGTTGTGTAGCCAACTGTTCAATGAATAGCTTATATTACGTTAATGTACAAGTAAAGAAGATGAAGGGGCAGTTTGCTAGCTACACCACCTCTTGTCGTTCACTGGTTCATATTATCCATTCTGTTGTTTCGTAGAAGTGCCACAGAACAAGCGTGTTGGATTGGGCTACGCAGCATCAGATATGACAACATAAGACTTGGGGGTTTGACCATGTGTGCTCGATTTTGGAGTACCTCTGTGAAACAGTGAAGTGATTGAAGCCCCACATCCTCCTGGATTAATAGGTTTTGGTACTAATTAAAGGGAAACTCACATGATCAACACAAGCTTATGATAATGTCCTCTTTGATGCGTATACATAAAATTTATTCCTCATTCTTAAGTTCCACATAACTATTTTCCTCCACTGTAATACATGATTGTCCTAAGGAGTTTCCCTGGTAGGAAATTTATTCTGCAATGTTAGCTATATGAGTATAATGTTTCTTTGTGCACGGTTTAGGTTTCATACTCACAATATGAAACCTGTATGTCTTAGTTGGCCCTACTCCAAAATATGTTTTGGCTGTCCTGTTAAACTTAAGTAAAATTCTCATGAGGCGAAAACTGTACATGTAATTCGGCGAGGTTCAATTTTCATCTCGTATTTAGAAGTTTCATTTTGCTCTTTCTATTTTTAGTTTCATTTTTTAATCTAAATATAGACTATAGTGGTTTCACAGTAAAGTCTTGTTTTAATTTAATTTTTCACAGGTTTCTGCAAAAATATTTGGTAGGAAAAGATCTCTTTACATTGAAATGTATTCTTTCCTTATTACTGTTCACTCTGTTAAATGTTTTCTTTTCTTATTTCATGTCATTTTTTGTATTAAGCAATAAAAATTACATTATTTGAAGAAAGCAACCTTTCAGTGTCTGATACAAATTTTAACAGCTTTTGTTGGATATTCTTTGGCAGATGCTTGGAAAAGCTCGCTTACAGTTTATCAAGGACTACAACAACAGACTTTTCAACTGGCTTGTGGGTTTTGCCCTTGCCATGGTTGTGGTGAGCCGTTTTATCTTAAAAAATTTCCTTGTGGAGGTGGCTGCTTGGGCATTGTTTATCTTCTTAGAGACATATACTCGAATATTTTGGTCGCCAGAGTCACTGTACTACAATCCAGTATGGCATTTTATAGTTACTGTTTGGGAGACAGTAGTATACAGTCCTCTACTTGATTTGGACAGGTAGATCCATCCTTTCTATTGATTAGATACATTTTTCATAAGTTTCTTAGAATTTGCATTTATACATCCCATAAAGATTCTAATTTATGTAGGTGTTTTAATGTTGACAGATGGGCAATTCCTTTAGCTTGGTTATCCCTGATATTGCTGCTTGTCTGGCGTTTCTATGGCAAGAAGAAACTGGCTGGAGGTCCATTGCTTCCTATGTATGCATTCCAAAGGGGAAGCTCCAATTCTCGCTTTCGGAGTGAATAATTTCTGCATTTTCATCTACTAGGTTCACATTCTGTGATCAATAATTTTATTTGATGAGCAACAAGAAGGCATTTGTGACACTGCTACAGTTGCATTCCAGAGTCTGGAAAGGATCTCAATGTACTTGAGGATTGATGATGGTTGCTAGGCATTTGTCAGTTTTGAGATTTTCTATGTTTCAGCCTGCTCGCCTAACCATATCAGGCCAAACTCCTACCAGTCTTTAGCACCCAGCAAAGGGAATTGTATCAAGCCACATTATTTATTTGATCACCGGCTAGGGAATACCAGGTTATGTGGTCTATGTGATCAAAATTCTTTCTTTACATGGAGTAGAAGGTGGGGATTGAAAGTGGATGTCAAATAATATGTGTAAAATCCATATGCTGGCAGAAGTATTTGAGGTGATATTTTTCCTCATGTAAAATTATCTGCTAGATCAGCCACTGGAATGTCTGAACTATGTGGATCCTTATTAATCTTTTTCGCTGAACAAAATTTTAAATATTGAAATGCATACGCCTACAAAACCATTGTAATTATAAGTCGGGTCCAAAGTGAGACAAAAGATTGTTTTCACATGATAAAGGTCTTGGTCCTACAAAATGGGGGAATCGTATAAAAAAAATACAAGTGCATTTCTGTTTAGATTTGATTAGCCCATATCCTGTTCAGTGAGTTTTTCAACCTTTGTTGTGAATATCATGATAGCCGATTACGTTAGTACACAAAAAGTATCTAGCTTATTTTTCTGCATGAAGCGTGGTGAACTGGCATAAATTTTTCTAAAAAAATTCTGACATTGACTATATCTATTATTTACCAAAGGTTTAGAAATTAAAATTGAGTACATGCCATTTTCTAACTTCTATTCTCATTTCTTAACAATAAATGAGCTACCTACAAAGCAGAGATGATGCTAGGTGCTTGGTTAGTAAAAGCAACTGATTGTGACTAAGTACAGACCACTAAACACAAATTTCGGGTACAGAAGTGAATGGAGCAAATTTTCCTAAAGCACTAGCTGCTTACTGGAATTGAGTACTCCCTCCAGACAGCAAACTGTCTCAACAACCATCAATATGTGAAAGGTGTACATCTAACAAATGGCCATGGACACATGAAAAAGGTCTGCGGTGCAATGAAGATAATGTCGACGGTCAAATTTAAAGTCAAAATAAATTAACACACTTGGACCAGTGCTTGGTTTGTAAAAGCAATTGATTGAGACTAAGTACAGTCTGCAAAAACACAAATTTTGGGTACAAGAGTGAACAGAAAACTTTTGCAAAGCACAAGCTGCTTATTTGGAATTGAGCACTCCCTCCAAACAGCAAACGGTCTCAAGGACCATCAATATGTGAAAGGTTTACATCTAACAAATGGCCTCTTAGAAACACGAAAAAGGTCTGCAATACAATGAAGATAATGTAGACGGTCAAATATAAAGGTGTCAAAATAAATTAACACATTGGATCAGTGCGTTGGATTGTGTGATGTAACAACACAACATATAATTGGCATCTGCTGATTAGTAGAAGATGATATCATGTTTAGTCTCATTGGTGAGGAGTCTCCATGTTTAATCTCATTAGTGAGGAATATCTAGGGGAGTTTGAGCTTGTATCCCCCACATCTTACTCTTCACTAGACAGGCTGTCTCGAGGGTCTCGATTATTACGGTGGAAATTAAGAGAAGCATCACTAGGCACGAGACAAAACCTTATGAAGCGTACTTTTGTTCAGATGTCAAATTCATTGATGAGTGGAGGGAAGCTCAATCTTATCCTCACTTCCAGTGGATGAGCTATGTTTGAAACTTGGAGATGTAGGAAGCTCAATCTTCTAAACGTCAGAGATTTCTCAAGGGTTAGGAAAATTTACAAACTAAATCAACATGCAAGGTTATTATAACAGATTCCTCAAAACAGTAACTTCCATGAAAGGTGCATGATTCATTTGAATTTGCTGAAGAGTACACCCATGTTAAAATCTTTACTAATCTCATTTCTAGAGGGAATCCCCTCATTTGGACTAGCTCATCTTGGAGGGAAGAGGTTAGGGGAATTTGATTACATTAGGCACAAAGGCATTAACTACTTTCCCTTAAGAAAATTTGGTAATTTTAATAATTTAGAGGGAGCTCTTAAAAAACGATCCCTTTTCATAACCCATAAGGAGACAACATGGGGATCAAAAGAGGAAACAAGTGAATTGATATATGAATAACAGTCCAACGTAAAAACCCTTCCTCACTATAAACAATGAAATGGTTTTTATTAAAAGGTTTTTCATTCTTTGAAACATGAATATGTTATAGGGATTACATTGCCAATAAAATTTGCAAACACATTTTACTAACACACGACCAATAAAATAGCCTTCAATTGAACAAAAATAATTGTATTGATCATAACCCTAACCATACTGAAGTTGAGATATTCCATGAGATCTAATTCATGTTCCTAATTTTTTTAGTGAGCTAGGCAAGATCAATAACATGATTGTCGCGTAACTTCCCAACAAATTCATCATAATCATTATTGGGTTATTACCATTCATCCCAATTAGGTGCATGTTTTGTTTAAGGATGGGATGACACAATAAAAAAAACACGAGGTCTTTATTTGAAAGATTGAAAAAACATCAAAACATGAGCTCATGAAGGTATCAACCAAATTGAGTTGCACACTATGTAACTTATCTTCTAATTAATTTACAAAAATGCTTCATGTGGGAGCCAATTACATCACTAACCAAAAATAGAGTTTTTCAGTTATTTTACTTTAAACTGTTATTTACATTATCTAATGGTGGGCTATAGGGGACCACCCCTGCCAAACATTATTATAAAGAACCCAAGTTTAGCTTTCTCTAATCTTGGCGGAGTTGTAAAATTATGCGCTGAAACAAGGTTCATTTATAAATATTCATAGAATGTCCCATTTTTTCCTTGTATCTTTGGTAGGTGTTGGAGCTCAAAATTGCACCCTTCCCTGAATCATGTGGATTCATGATTTTGAAGTAACATGGATGATATCTGCAATGTGGATCTTGGAAAAATGAGATCAACCTCCAAAGAAGACCGACTTCCTTGTTATGTGGATTCGGGAAAACCTACATACATCTACTAATGCTAAAGTACTCCTACAACTACTTCCTAATCTATCAACTCCAAGGGACTAGGGAGAGAGATGCATAAAAGGAAATCCTAAGCTAATAGGGGCAGTGATAGCACCGGAAAGAAGATGGAACTTTCCCAAATCCAGATAACACATATGCAAGAAACACAAGGTTAGGATCATAAAAATGCACTCATTTCAGATGCAAACAGAAAAGAATATGAAATGTGCAAGAGGGTGGGATATTCACATCAAATACAATGCATTTGAGGGAAAGAGCTAAACCACACTTGCATAATCAATCTTCAAGAGCTTACATACAAAGTTAAGGCACGAAAATCACCATTTGTGAATCACAGAGGTCGATGACATGAAGTTTCGAGTTTCATAGAGAAGAGCTCAAAAATATGCTAAGGAGAAAGGGAGAAGAACCGTTTCAAAGTGCATAAGCACTTGCATTTATACAATTTGTGCCAAGGAGAATGGGAGGGAAGAGAGAATGGAGAAGGACGACCCAACTAGAATTGACTACTTCTAAAAATGCATTGAATGAGTGTGGGTGCTATGATTTCTTGCAGAGGTTGCTTGTAGTACATGCATGAATGCCTTCAAAAAAATTCAACAACCCTAACACGACTCCTAGAGTCTATCGCATGCCATCAAAATACACAAAACTATGACATACTTCATTAAATTTTGGTGGTTGGCTCGTTGTTTCCAGTTTGGTGTGGCTTTGAGACTATCCATGGCTTTCACCGCGGCTCTTGAATTTTATTCAATCTGCGGAATCCCAAAATTTCCCCCTGCATGCTTTGATGAGCGAAAATACCTTATACCACCCACAAGTGTCTAATCCTTTGATCCATGATGTTTTGACCCGACGACCAATTTTCTTTGTTCCGCAAATTTGAGTAGGAAACCCGCGGAACACTAAATCTTCACACCCGCGAAACACTAAATCAACGGTCTGCGGCTTTTGACTTTGTCACCTTTTAACTTTTGTTTCATTGTCACACGACCAATAAAACTTGTTTTGCACACCTCGCGGCTCCCTTTGACTTATGACTATTTTCTTTAATTTCGCAGGTTATAGAGAACCCACGAAACATTATAATTTAGTTAACCGAGACTCTAAACTAGTGAACTTATGGCTTTTGAAGTTAGCTGATTCCTTGAACTCCCCGCGGATATGCAACTCTGCAGCACTCTGCTTGACTTTTCCTGCTAGGAACTCACTTCCTTGGTGTTGCAATTTTTAAGATGTCGTGCAACGCTAAATTTCATCAAATTTTCCCAAGTCCCCGTACTCCTCGTTTATTTTTTCCGTGGGTTAGCAGAACCCGCGAAACACTAAGTTCCTGCATTTTACGGTAAACTAAATCGGTTTCCCATGACTTTTCTAGAGCATGAAAATGGCTAACTCCTTCTGATGAGTTGTTCAAAATTACATGGGGTGTACTTTTGGACAACAATAGGAAAGGTAACCAATGGCTATTTTAGTAACATTATTTTAAACCTACGCTTGAGGAACAAATGGTCAAATGGATGATTGTCAGTAGAACTTTTCTACATTTGAACCTCACTAAGAGGGTCATATAGTATCACGAATACTTTGTAAGATTTTGGCTTTAGCTTATAAATTTTTGTGTGATTTTAGTTGCATTTTTAAGTCATCGAGATGATCGTTATAAATATTTTTTATTTAATTGATTTTTTTATTCATGTAATTTTAGTAATAATCATAAGGTAAGAGAACCCACAATAAGAAATGTTGGGAGACTTATATGACACATAAAATACTATGTTTTAGGTTTCTTATACTTTAACTTCTTTGTCACTAAAATCATCCATATACATAAGTTCACAAGATGACAACCCTATGTAAAAAGGTTCAACATGAGGAAAATTGTCATTAGGTTAATGACTAGTAAAAATATCTTAAATGTATATATTTGAAAAATGTCATGATTTAGGAGGATTTTGGACTACAAATACTTTGCGGCAACTCAACGTTACTCTGCATCATGTTTTGAATTCATCACTGGACTCATTATCATAATGTGCACCCATGTGCATGATGCGAGGCCTAACTCATCCCCAACATTCTAAGACCTTCAATCAGTTTGCGTGGCTACAACATTTCCTCACATCATGATATGACTTCACTAGGGGGTTCAACATCATACCATGCACCACGTGTGATCTAGAGGATCCTCACTGAGAAACACTGATCTATAATCTTCTTAGAATCAGTCACAAACAGTTGAATTGCGTAGAGAAAAATGAGAGCTTTCTAGCGGTATTTTGTTTGCAGAAAATGAAGCACGTATGCAAAAGATATGGCCCACTTAAATTTTTGGCCAACTGGTAAAAATATGGACTACGCTCAAGTGACATGGACACGTGCACCTCCCCAAGTGGACCAGCAAAATTGTGACAAATGGCACAATGGGTATGAAGTAGAAATTTGGGTTTTTAACTCTGGTCTTCGACACTCGGTTGAAAACAAGTGGGCCCCATTATTTGCTGGCTGGGGGTCCTCAGCTAAGTTCGAGACACTCGATTGTGGAGGGGTGCCTTGGCATCCAATCTTCATATTACCATTGATGAGCTTATATATATATATATATATATATATATATATATATATATATATATATATATATATAGTCTTGATTGTATTAACAAGATGCATGTGGGACTATCTTGTAGTGCTTTGAAATGTATTGTAATGCATTGCATTGTATGGCTCGATGGACAACCTGACTCAACGAGTTGAGCTAGCTCGACCGATTGAGTCGACCTGCCCAATGAACTCATTTAACTACCCAACTCACCATTCTATCGGCCATGCCGCTGTCACCTCAGCCTTACCTCCTCACCAAACCGCCCATCTCCTTAATGTAATCGCTTATCCATCCACCAACTCCCCTATCTCCTTACCGAATATCCTCCATGCATTCTTCCAACTAAGCACTTACCTCCATACAACCAATCTTACAGCATTTACCAACTACCACCCAACATGGCTTTTGCAAAAGCGGTCTATTGACCGATTAACTCTCAACTGCACCCTAATTTAAACACCTCCCTTATCTACACCTCTGCGCATGTGGGACTAAGTCCCAATATGGAAAATGATATGTCCTTGGGAAGGATCGAACTTGGGACGTTTGGTAAAAAGATAAGGTGATTTTCCATTGCACCCAGGGTGGGAAAAAATATAAAATGCATTATGTGCTATTCGAAGAGGTAATCCCAGTAGAGTGTAATTTTCGAAGGCTTATTATGAGAGCTAGGAGAGGAATTTTGGAAAACTTCCAAAGGAGACTAGGTCATTTTTTGCAGGAGGAACACATCGAGAAGGTCTAAATCATGTAATACTTTTGTGAGTGTTATTTTGTTATGATTTTAATAGATCGGTCCCTTTAATTGGACCCAAAGACATAGGCTATAAATGTCAAACTCCATTATCAGGGATGGTGTCGAATTATTGTCAAATTGTTCTGGTTTATTCTTTGATTTTACACAATACTCGCATATTTTGAATTTTAATTAAAAATACAAAAAATTCGTAATGTCAATTTTAATCCAAAAAATTATTTTTAAACCAAATTTGGTCAATGGTTTTTGCAATTTGCTTATGATTTTGGATCATTTGGTATCAGAGCTGGTCTATGACCAAATTAACATTGTTTGGATTGCAATTTGTGTCGAATGATAACAAGGTTCTATTCTAGAAAGGGTGAAGGAGAACTAGTAGAAGTTGATCCCAAAATTGGTACAAGATGATCTCGAAGTCCAAAGATGTCTGAGGAACGTGAAGAATATTTTTGTCAATCATTCTTTCAGATGAAAGAAATGGTGGAAGAATTGTACCGAGATAGGAAAAGACAAAGGGAAAAAGAAGCTAGAGTAGATAAAAAGGAAGAAAGATCTAGTTTTGATTATGATATTCCTAAAGGTGAAACAAAAAAATATGATTTTCTTCCTTCATTAAAACTAGATATAAAGTTTGAATTGCCAATTTATAATGGGGAGCTTAATGCGGAGAAGCTGGATAACTAGATCAAACAAATTGAGGTATATTGCAGGGTTGATAAAATTGTTGATGATGAAGAAAAAAATCATTTGAAAACTCTTCGAATGGGTGGCACAACACTCATATGGAAGCAGATGAGAAAAAAGACAAAGAAATCACTTCCTGGTTTGATTTTGTTTGGAAATTACATCCGGAAAGGAAGCCTAAATGGATGACTAAAAAGAAGGGAAAATATAAGAAAATGAATATTTTGGTTCATGGTCTTGGGTCTGATTCAATAGATGAAACCAAGATCATGACCATGAGTTTTCAAGGTTGTAATTTTTCCTCTTCTTCTAACACTAGTTCATCAAATGTTGCATCTTCTTCTAATCAACAATCTATGCATGATGAAAAGAAAATGAATGAGCTTTTCCACCTTAGAGTTATTTCAAAACTTACCAAAATAAACACTCTATTTGATAGTGGATCTCAAGCTAATCTAATTTCAGAGGCAGTTGTTAAGAAACTGGGACTCAAAACCAAGCCACATCTTAAGCCTTATCCTTTGGGTTGGGTTTATGATGATGCAAAGTTGTAGGCAACAAAAACTTGTAGATTCATATTTTCTATTACAAACAAATTTATTGATGAGGTTGATCTGGATTTTGTTCCTTTAGATATTTGTGGTGTGGTTTTAGGAAGTCCTTATCTATATGATCATAAAAAAATCTTCTATATGGAAGAGAATAAGTACTTACTTGTTAAGGATGTGTTTGAATATTTTGTTAGAGCTCATCATGTAAAAACAAGTCTTTCCTTAGTTACTACGGGGCAGATGAAAAGTATCGTAAATTCAAGAAATAATTTTGTACTCATGGTGATCAAAGACAGAGAAAGATCACGAAAAGGATTTTGAGGATTGTGATCCTAAACATCGTAATAAATTGGTTAAAATTGTTTCTAACTATGATGATGTTTTTTAGGATCCATAAGGTCTACCTCCCAAAGAGGGGTTCTACATGAGACGAAGTTATTACAGGATGCACCTATTCCCAATATTGGTGTGTATAGATTGTCCATGGTTGAAAATGAGGAAATCAAGAAACAAGTGATGGAAATATTGGAAAAAGGAATTATCCGTCCAATTTCATCTCCTTGTGGTTCGATAATCATTTTGGTGCCAAAGAAAAATGAAAAATGGCGAATGTGTGTTGATTTTTCAAAATCATGATGAAAAATCACTACCCTCTTCCTCGTATTGATGATTTACTGGATCAATTAAAGAATGCTATTTATTTCACTAAGCTAGACTTAAGAAGTTGTCATCACCAAGTAAGAATCAATGAAGGTGATGTGTGAAAAACTGCTTTTACAACAAAATAGGGTTTATTTGAATGGCTTGTTATGCCTTGTAGATTGTGCAATGCACCGTTTACATTTATGCATGTTATGAATGATGTATTTAGGCCATTCATTGATGATTTTTTCACAGTCTACTTAGATGATATTTTGATTTTCAGTAAATCATGGGACGATCATACCATTCATATACAAAAAGTCTTAGATGCTTTAAGAAAGAAGAAATTGTATATGAAGATGTCTAAATGTGAATTTCGAAAAATATCTTAGGGTTTATTTGGGTTATGTTGTGGGACATGGTGAATTGAAAATAGATCCTGCAAAAGTTGAGGTCATTGTTAACTGGCCTAGACCCAATAATGTAATAGATGTTAGAAGCTTTCTTGGTGCAATATAATTCTGGAGAAAATTTATTGCTAACTTCTCATTTATTGCATCTCCTTTGCATGTTTTGACTAGTATTAAACACATATTTCAGTGGGGAGGCAAACATCAAAGAGATTTTGATAGGCTGAAAGAGAAAATCAATGATGCTCTGGTATTAGCACTTCCATATTTGCAATAGTCATTTGAGATTGAGATGGATGCCATTGAATATGCAATGGGGACAATCTTGATGCAGCATAGAAAACCTATTTGTTACCATTATGAGACCTTCACGAGTGCGGTGATAAATTATTCAACTCTTGATAAAGAGTTGTATGCTTTGGTTAAGAGTGTACAGAAATGGAAACATTACTTGATGGGAAAGGAAACAATAAATCATACATTCTAGACACTTCCGTTGGATGGGATTCTTGCATTAATTTCACCTCATGATTAGGTATAAGAAAGGTATACAAAACAAGGTTGTTGATATGCTATCTAAACCTCCAGTTGTTGCATCTATTCTTTTACATCATAGTTCTTTGTCTCATGATAGTTATAAATAACAATATGTGTATGAAGACTTAATAAGTGGGAAACAAGTAGGAGAATCGGATTATCATGTGCATGATGGAATATTGTATCATTGTGGTAAACTTTGCATTCCGCAAAATGAAAGAGTGCATATTATTAGGGAAGCTCATACTTCTCCTATATTTGGAAATTTTGGTATTGGTAAAATAGTTGCACATTTACATATGTATTGTTATTGGCCTAGGATGCAAGAACATGTAACCAGGTATATAAAAGGATACATTATTTGTGCCACGAGAAAGCCTAGTAACAGGAAGTTAGGAATTTACACTCCTCTTCCTATCCCTACATGTCCATGGGAAAATATTTCCATGGATTTTATAGGAGGTTTTCCCATGTCCTGAAGGAAAGACGACTATTTATATGTGGTTGCGAACAAATTTAGCAATATTTATGTGTTGATTGCTTGTATTAAACAAATAACTGGTGAAGGGACTAAACATTTATTCTTTCAGTTTGTATGGGTTCATGTTGGTTTTCCCAATTCTATTATTTCAGATCAGGATTCCAATTTTCTTGGGAAATTTTGGTCAATTTTGTGGGGTTTGATGGACATTAAATTGAAGAAAAGCACTACTTTCCATCCACAAACCGATGGTCAAACAAATGTTGCAAATTACACAATTGTACATCTACTTAGGGGCTATTGTGGTAAACATCCTAAATTGTGGGATAAACATTTGTATTATGTTCAGTATGCTTATAACCGTGCCTTACATTCTTCTACTATGAAGTCTCCTTTTGAGATTTGTTTTGGTTATCTGCCTAAATCTCCATTACATTTTTCTTTTGGACAAGAAATTTTTGTTAGTGGACTTAGTGATACTGACAAAGATAAAAATTTTGTGCAGCGAATACAATTGGTCCATCAGTATGTCTAAGAACAGTTGGAGAAAAGTCAAGCAAAATATAAAGCAAGGCTTGATAAACATAGAACTGATTACAAGTTCCAAGTTGGTGATTCATTTTGGATTCACATCATAAAAAAAGGCTGACAGGTGAAGGAAAAAGTTAATACCAATTCGGTATGGTCAATTCCAAATATTGGAGAAAATTGGTACCAATGCTTTCTGGTTGAATTTACCTCCATACTTACAAATTTATTCAGTTGTAAATGTTGAAAGTTTGAAGTTGTATGAACCACCTATTATTATTGATCATGATGCTAATGTTGTACTTTCTGTTGATGATTTTGCACTCAAATATATGGATAAGTTACAGGAAGATATCATTTTGGACATGAAGGTTAGAACCTCGCAAAGGGGTAATGTTGAATATATGCATGTGGGTTTAAAAGACATTTATCCCAACAAGGTTAAATGGATGGAAACCGGAAAGGTGAGGGAGAAGTACCCTCACATATTTACCAATTAAAATAAATTTGGGAGGTCCAAAAGTTTCTTAGTGGGGAGGAGTGATCCAAAGGATCCTCGCTGAAAAATGTCGATGTATAATATCCTTAGAGTCAGTCACAGACAGTTGCATTGTGTAGAGAAAAATGAGAGCTTTCTGGCAGTATTTATTTTGCAAAAAACGGAGCATGCATGTAGAAGATATGACTCGATGAAATTTTTGGCCAACAGGTAAAAATATAAACTATGTGTAGGTCACATGGACATGTGCACATCCCCAAATGGACCAACGAAATTGCAAAAAGTGACACAATGGGCATGAACTAAAAATTTGGGTTTGTAACACTGATCTTCGACACTCAGTTGCGAACAGGTGGGCCTCACTATTTGCTGGCTGGGGGCCCCCAACTAGGTTCGAAACTCGATTGTGGAGGGGTGCCTTGGCCTCCAATCTTCATATTATCATTGATGAGATTCTGCATATATATGCTCTTGATTGTATTAACAGTATGTGTGTGGGCCTATCTTATAGTTCTTTGAAATGTATTGTAATGCATTGTATTGCATGGCTCAGTGGATGACCCGAATCGGCAAGTCAAGCTAGCTTGGATGACCGAGTTGACTTTCCCATTGAACCTTCTTAACCGCCCAACTCACCATTCTATCAACCATACAACTTCCACCTCACCCTTATCTCCTCGTAAAACCACCCATCTCCTTAGTATAACCGCTTATCCATCCACCAACTCCCCTATCCCCTTACCGAATATCCTCTACATAGTTTGCCAACTAAGCACTTAACTCCATGCGGCCAAATTGAGTGCATTTACCAACTACCACCCAACGTGGCTTTTGTAAAAGCGGTTTGTTGACAGATTAACTCTCAACCACCTCCTAAGTTAAACACCTCCCTTAGCTACACCTCCGCGCATGTGGGACTAAGTCCCAATATGGAAAATGATATGCACTTGGGGAGGATCAAACTTGGGATGTCTGGTAAAAAGATAAGGTTCTTTTCCATTGCACCTGAGGTGGGAAACAATATAAAATGTGATATCTATTATTTGAAGAGGTAATCCCAGCAGAGTGTGTAATTTTCAAAGGCTTATTATGAGAGCTAGGAGAGGAATTTTGGAAAACTTCCAACGGAGACTAGGGCTATTTCTGTAGGAGGAACACCGTGAGAAGTGTAGACACCTATAGTTTAGTCTACATGATCTTATTACTAAGATTATACTAACTATCCTAGTTACTTGCAAATTGACTACACTACGCTAGCTAATTGTCTTATTTAACCTCCTCTAGCCCCCTAAACCATGCTAATCCCTCTCTAAACGGATTCTATAAGATTATTTTCCTTAATCAACCTTGTTTTAGGTCAATTAACCCTCATATTGACTTTCTATAAGGATTTTACTTTCTAAACAAATATCTTACCTTTCCAAAAAGCTACTTAGCTTTCCAGAGTCATGTTTACACCCCCAATTGTGTTTTATTGAAAATCACCTTTTTGGAACCTTTTTAGTCCCACATGCATCCAAAACATCCTTTTCCCAAAATACAAAAACCATAAATACAGGTGTAGCCCTCCCACCTTTTTTGTAAGAACTCTCTCTCCCTCTTATATATGATTTATGCCATTTTAGGTTGTTTAGAGTTTCCTTCATAGTTTTATTTGAGTTATTTGTTTATCATTTGCATTATTCCATTTCAAAAGCCTTGGGTAAATGGGAGAAGCCATTAATGGTGAACTTCCACTCTCAATATTTTGAAGATCAACAATAAAAAATGATTACTAGAGCTTTAATATGTTTATTTGTTTATAGCTTTCATGGAGTAGAGAACTAATATAGACATGTTAGGGATTGTTTGTTTGCTTCAAGCTTCATATATGCATGTAAATTGATATCTCTTGTTTTTCTCCAATATAATGGTCCACTGATTTGTTTTTTTAAATATTTTGGAGATTCTTAAGTGTTCTTACCCCATTACATAGCTTTTACAATTTTTTCCTTGTTCGCATTTGGCACGCTCGGTGGGACTTACTCCATAGTCTTGTAGAAGTTGTTTTTGAGCTTTTCATTTCTATATCTAACTATTTTTCATGATTTTAGGGTCAAATAGATTGTTTCTAACAAATTCCAAAATTTAAATGGGCTAAATCTCTCGTTTGCATGCATGTTTAATGGGTTAAAGCTAGAAATAGGTTTTAATGGTGGAAAAATAACCTGTTTGTTTTTTGAAATTTTCATTTCTGTGATTCTATGGGGTTTAACAGGGGTACGCATATGCATCATGAACTAGAACGTATCTGTCGATATGAGCACGTACCTGTCATTTTGGCCGCATAACCATCTACTTGCATTTTTACTGACATTCCATTTTATAAAGGCACACGTACCTGCCATTATCCACACGTAGGTGTCAGTTTGCATACGTACCCACCTCTTGTGATGTGTAGGCATTATTCAAGCATTGTGTTGACCTCAGGTTTTTAATTGTACGCGTACTTGCTGTTTGAGGAGCGTATCCGCTGAAACCCATGCATATCTGCTAGTCTACTCACATAGGCGTAAAGCCACACAGTCAGTTTCTGTTGCCACATGTATCCACCATTCTAAGCATGTATCCATCAAAAGGTGTGTGTAACCATCATACTCGGCGTGTAGGAGTCACTGTTGAAAATCAAAATTTTGTTTCCAATTGTAGATTCAAATTTCTGGGTCTTTCTAATAATTTGTAGGATTCTAACAACATTTTGAAATTTCTTTTGATATTATTTAGCCTAACTTAGTTAAGTGTTTGCATTTCTAGTTGGTAGGGGTCTTTTTTGAAGGGCATATGCTCTTCTCTCGCATGATCTAGGTGATATTAGGAACCAAAAACGTTTCAAAAACATCCTCTTTGCTTTCAAAAACACTTCAATTTAAGTTCATAAGGGATTAATGTTCAAGGTTGGCTAAAAATGAACTCTTTTTTGCAATTACTTAGGTATTTTTTCTTACACATTTTAGTTGAATAGTGGGTTGTGAATGCTCTTTCCTTGCATTATAAGACAATCTAGGAAATCAAAATCAATACCTTATCCTCTTTATATGACTATTGAAAAAATACTAATCGTGGTGTAGGACCAAAATCAATTGTCAAAGACTGGAGGCTAATACAAATATTAACGTGTTTGATACAGGTTGCCAAAAGGTTTGCTACGTGAAACCAAACTAAGTTAAAAAGATAAAAAACACACCACATTCATCACAATGTATTTGTAGGTTTCGGAAAAGGGTACGGCCGTATCCGCTCAACTAGAACGTAACCTCTTTGGCATAACACCTTAAGCTATAACGTTGGGGGTGGTTCTAGGAATCCTAAAGTAGTCCACTGCTAAGTAACCTCATGGACGGAACAAGAAATGCTCCGCACACCAAATTGACTAGATTTTACATTGTGAGTTAGAGTCAAAGTTGTTTGTATCGCGACCCCAGTGACAATACAACTGAACACACTAGGTACTCATTGTATTAGAAGGGGGTAAAGTAAAGCCGAGATACTCCTTAGGAAACTTTGACAAATAAAGCTCGCATTAGACAAACTTGAGACACCTAGATGAACGAACTACCTAGGAAAGCCATATCTTCTTGGAGCCCACTTTGCTAGTCCAAACCATCGTATCTTATCAAGCTCTCATAAAGTGATGACTTACTTGAATTCTAAACCTTGTTTTTGGAACAAGGTAAAGATTCCACTTAAGTTGAAACTAAGTGTCACTCATCACGAGATTTACGATGTAGTACTTGAATTAGTTTCTTTCTCACCTTAGGACGAGGAAAAACTCTTCCCAAGTGACACTTAGTTTATTTTCACCTCATTTGATCTATACCTTTGCATTCTTGTTGCCCATTTGGGACAAGGGAAGACATATCTTGCGAGTGTTATCATAGATCATGTTCACCAATTTTATATCTGTTTACGGTCATCCATGTTTGCGGCTGAGTTGTTAAACATCTAAAGTGTGTGGGTACATTTTTATATCTTGATCTTGATTTCAAGATCATCATCATAGCTAGGATTGATTCATCATTTGATCTCCCTTTGACATGTTACCTTGTTCGCATTGTCTTGACATAATTAATATACTTACACCATGTTTCTCATAAATGTGATCTAAGTGTCCACATTATGGCGTTACGCTGCCCACATTTTAACACATCCTTAGTATACTTTGACTTAGTTTTACTTCAAACATTTTCCAAAATAATGAAGAGTGTCGTTTACTTTGTTTGCATCATTTCAATACCACTTTGGCACTAATATCTTGCTTCTTTGCGAAGCTTTATTAATGTGTCTAATTGGTGTGGTTATGTAGCTTACATAATCCTCGCCTTTTGACATTTAGGCCTTGTTGGTTGCTAAAATCATTGTGGTATCCTTTGATTGGGAGTCACGTTTACCCCTTGTTAATAATTAAATTCATTTCGAAATTGAATTAAGCATTAACATTGTGTTGATCATCCTTGCATCAAACTGTCATTGAGACACACATTTTCATAAGGAGTATTTCCTTATTGATTGGTTTTGTTTTTTGCACTCGCATGATAGTTCCTTGTATCCTTTTAGATCCTTTAATATTTTGCACTTAAAACTTGTCAAAACCTTGATTAGATCATTGAAATTGTGCCATAATGATGTATATTTTCCTTAGGTTCCCTTTGAAAAATCACACAAGCATCTCCATACTTACGAAATGTCTAGTTGGTTTCCGTTATGCTACCTAAATCAACATGGAGCCTTCTTCACTTTGAAGAATTTTTATCACACTATTTAGGTCTAGGTATTTGTACCTAAACGATTCCAACAATGTTTGATTATTGCATGGTTCCTCACACTTACAACAATACAGAACCTAGGTTTAGGCATTCAAATTAAAATATTCCCATTATGACTAAACCTCGTTTGGTTCTTCCCGCTAGAGGGACCATTCAGGTAACCTTTTCCCAACCTTCAGCTCATAGTTTGTGGTATGGTTTGGATGCTTCTGATCCAAATTATTATATGGCTTCCCCCCACTCTTCTTCTGATTCAAATACAAAATATTTTTTGGATTCCCTTTCTTCTTCTAAAGATTCATATCCCAACTATAATTCAAATACCCCTAGATAAGATCCTCAATCATAGTCCTCCCTTTCTTTAAAGGAACTTCATTCCCAATCACATCAATGACATCTTCCTCCTTTGAAGACTCATATGACTCCAAGTTTTGTCGATCAAACATATAATTTGGTTCTTAAGTCAAGGTCCTCCCTTCCTTCGCAGGACCACCTTTATCAGTAGCTTCAATGACCCCTTCCTCTGATGAAGAGTTCCACAACTCGGATTCCATCTAGTCAATCATCCAATTTGACTCTTAACATATGGCTATGTGACCCTATTTTCCTTCCCACATTAGGTCATCTTCTAGAAAAATGATCTAAGTCCATATCTAAATATTTCATTCATGAGATGCCTGCCTCCAAGCGTACTTCCTCTCTTGATTCGTCTTCTGCTATCGGTCCAAATTAAATTCCTCTTTGGACCTTGAGCCCTTTCGATCATATTGTACTATTTCCTCATCCATCTTCTAAACATCAATGTCTGTGACCATGCCAAACCATTAGAAAGAATCCATGTGCTAAGATATCTTTTTGAAGCACTATTAAAACCCTTTGTGGACATGATAAGGTCAAGTGTTCCCCTCGTCTACATAATCACAAGTATTCTAAAAATTCCATGCTTGTTGGACCCATTTCTTCTAGTCAACCTCCTATGGTCGAAGCACAACAACCTCTATTGATCGATTTCTCTAATTATAAAGGAATGATTAGACTACACGAGGATATCCCTCTAGAGGATTGCAAATAAGGATTCTTTCTGGACTTGATATGCTTGCGTATTGGGGTGAAGAAATTGATCCCTTTTGTTAGAATGTAGAGGAAAATCCTAAGGTCATGGAGCTTGATTCTTCTTCTGTTATTCCATCTTCACCTTCCTCCGAGCATGGTGAGATTTCGAGGTCTAGCATTGATCCATGGTCCTTCTTCTTGTCACCCAATCCTTCTTTATCTATCACAATTCCTCATTAAAAATATCACCTTGGGTCTACTCATAGTAGCCCATCCTCATCTTCTCTAGGGCCACATCTTAGTAGCCCTCTGTCATTTATTAGTGAATCTGATCCATGTAGCCCTTTACCATCATTAATTGGAAACATCCTAGTATCCCATCACCTTATGTTATCCTTGGACCACCACTTGGTAGCTCTTCATTTTCTATTTGTGGGTCACCTCCTAGTAACCCTCAATTGTAATTTATTTACAAGTCACCATGGGGTAACCCATTACCTTCTATTATTGGGCTGCGTCCTAGTAGCCATTCATCCTCTTCTATCTATGGGAAACCTCTGAGTAGTCCCTTGTCTTCCATATTGGGGCCAAATCCTGGTAGCCCTTCCTCATCTTCTACTCGTGGCTCACCTCTAGGTAGTTCATCATATTAAATCCTTGGACCATATTCTCTTCATCCATCATATCGTTTTAAACGTCCACGTTCTTCTCCCACTTCTCGGGATCAGACAAGTCACATAGTCACTTATAAAAAACCCAAACCGGTTCATTATCAAGCTAAGATCAAAACTCCAAAGAGCTCCAAATCTCCGAACAATTCAAATAACCATAAGGTTCAGAATCCACTATGATTCAAGAACGCACATCAACGTAACCATCAAGTATGGCGCAAAGTGCAGAAACCTATGGATAGGGAACTCAATCTTCCGCATACAAAATCAACGTTTCAGGATAAATCACAGTCATTTGTTGAGTATGATCTCACCTCGATCATTGAGATCGGGAATAACATAACTCTTGATAAACAAACAAACCTAGTATCCATTATCAAGGAAATTGTAAACATTTTTGTTGGATCCTATCACGCCGAGTGACTTTGTTAGTCCCAACTTTCCAAAAACTATCAAAAAGCTAAAAATCAAAACAATTTCAAAAATACAAAAAAAATGAGAAAAAAAAAATATCAAAGCCACAAATATCACATTGCAATAAGGTATTGCGTACACATGGATGTTATTTCTTCCCCTTATTTTCATTCCTCTATAAGTCATCCGCCATTTCCATCCCTTTGATGATATGGTGGTTAGTCTATTCACACACATTTTACGACAGTTATCTCTATGGTATTTGTTTGAACCTGGTATTTTATCACCTTGGTAAATGAAAGAATGACTGACCTCTTAGAGATCCTATCACAATCAAAATCTAATGAACTTGTTACGAAGAAACTTTTGGACATAATTGTTAACACTAGCCAATGTCGTCATCACAATCACTTCCGCCTCCTTCCATCAAGCCACCAGTGGTTCTTAATCGCTTGTGAAGCAAGAGAACTAGAATAAGTTTTTAGAAAGAAAAAGAATCAAAATAAAATTAAACAACACAAATCTCAAAGTAAAATAAAGTTGATATATAACTCTCTCTTGCGCTATTTCGAATAATCTCTACCGGGGCTATGGACACCTGACTGGTAGTAGAGAAATGTTGCGATTAGAAACAAATACATCTCCATCGGGGCTATGGATGCCTAGCTAGAAATGAAGCAATGCATGGCTATCCTTCCACTTTCCATTCAAAAATCAACTTTGAAAATAAATCATTCGTACATATTGGCTAGTTTTTCCTCATTTGCTACCTATTAAATCTTCCCTTCAAGAGGTAATAAATTCTAAGTGCACACACTGGATCTCCCTCTTCATATATTCTCTTCCTGTATTCATCTCCTATTGACTTTCTAGAAGGATTTGACTTATTAGCTAAACATCCTTAGTATACTTTGATACTTATAGGTTTTTTTTTTCTTTCATCACCCCACCGACACTTGAGGGGGCATCCTCCATTATATTAATTTTTCTTCTATCCCTTTAGAAATTTTTACTTGTTTATGCTTTTATACTATCTTTGAATTAGCATAACTTACGCCACCACGAATACGGGAAAATGCATACACCTAAAATATGCTTACACTTAGCCTTTCCTCCAATTCAACTGATTGATGCCACTTTGTTAATTAACTATTCTTCGCTCCATTCTCAGATTCCCATTCACGACATTCTTTTGGTCGTAATTATTCCTATAATCAACTAATTTGGCTAATAACCCCTCTTATTAGCTAAACATCCTCCTTCAACCATTCAGAATCTCACCATTTCCCTCTAAACCACTTCTGCAAGATTCCTAGGCTATTTATCGACCACATGTGATTAATCAAACTCTACCCAAACTCTCACAAGTGACTAATCACTTGCTAATCAAGTTTAACTAGCCTAAACCCAGTTTAACTAGTCTAAAACATGTTTACCAATCCTAATCATAAATTTATTTTGGCTTTCCTTTAGTCCCACATGCACCCAAATTCCAAACTCTCCCAAGTGGAAATCTATAAATACAAGGCTAAGCTGTCCCATTCAACCTAACACCTTCATACTTAGGATATCTTATTAACACTAAGAACACCTTGCTTTAGGATCTCATTTGTATTAGCTTTAAGATAATTAGACATTTGATCTTAAGATTACCTCCTCCATTGATCTTGAGCTAATACCTCCATTTACATCCATAATCCAAGTTTAAGTAATATGGAGAGAACCATATGGCCTTGTAGCCATTAATGGTGAGACTCCATTCTTGAAAGCTTGAGAACCATAAACAACTAATCATCCCACAAAGTTGATCTTTTTAGGTTCAATTTCTTAATTAGTGATCTAAAGAGTAGAGAGTAGATTTATCATGTTAGTTTAGATTTAACCTAAGTTTATGCAATGATAAAAGTAACTCTTGTTTAGCTCTTATCATGATGGTTTAGTGTAGATTAAGTTCATGCTTTGAGGTTATATGTTTTAGCTTCATTTCCAAAGCATATCTAATTTATCCATGAACACATTTGGCACGCCCAGTGGGAGTTACTCCATAGTCCTTTAGAAGTTGTTTTTGGAACTTTTCATCTCCATATCTAACCATTTTTCATGTTGTTAGGGTTAAATAACTTGTTTCTAACAAATTCAAAATTTTAAATGGGCTAAATCTACCTTTTGCATGTATGCTTAATAGGTTAAATCTATAAATAGGTTTTAATGGTGGAAAAATAACCTGTTTGCTTTTTGAAATTTTCATTTATGTGATTCTCTGGGGTTTTATAGGGGTACACATAGGCATCCTAAACTAGAGCGTATCCGTTAGTATGGGCGCGTACCTATCATTCTGGTCGTGTACCCGTTTGCTTGCATTTTGACTGACAATCCATTTTACAAAGGCACACGTACCTGTCATTATCCATGTGTAGGTGTCAGTTTTCACACGTACCCACTTCTCAGGAAATGTAGGCATTATTCAAGCATTGTGTTGACCTCATGCATACTTGTTGTTTGAGTAGTGTATCTGCTGAAACCCACGCGTATCCACTAGTCTTCCCACGTAGGCGTAAATCCACACAGTCAGGTTCTGTTGCCGCGCATATCCACCATTCTAAGCGCATATCCACCAAAAGGTACACATACCATTCATACTAGGCATGTGGGCATCATTGTCAAAAATCAAAAATTTGTTTCCAGTTGTAGATTCAAATTTCTGGGTCTTTCTAATAATTTACAGGTTTCTAACAACATTTTGAATGTTCTTTTGATATTATGTAGCCTAACTTAGTTAAGTGTTTGCATTTATAGTTGGTAGGGGTATTATTTGAAGTGCATATGCTCTTCCCTCGCACCTTCTAGGTGATCTTGGGAACCAAAAACGTTTCAAAAATGACTTCTTTTCTTTCAAAAACACTTCAATTTTAGTTTATAAGGGATTAACTTTCAAGGTTGGCTAAAAACAAAATCTTTTACGCAATTACGTAGGTATTTTTTCTTACACATTTTAGTAGGATATTGGGTTGTGTATTATCTTTCCTTACGTTCTAGGACGATCTGGGAAATCAAAAGCAATACCTTATCCTCTTTATATAACTATTGGAAAAATACTAATCTTGGTATAGGACCAAAATCATTTGTCAAAGAAAGGAGATTCAGAATGCTAAAACTATTAATACACGTGTGATTATAGGTTTCAAAATAGTGTGCTATGCAAAACCACACGAATCTTAAAAAGATAAAAAAACACACCACATTCATCACACTGTATATTCAGGTTTCGGAAAAGGGTACGTCCCTATCTGCTTAACTAGAACGTAACCCCTTAGGCATAACACCTTAAGCTATAAAAATGGGGGTGGTTCTAGGAACCCCAAAGTAGTCCACCACTGAGTAACCTTGTGGAAAAAATGGGAAGTGCTTCACTTACCTACTTGAGTAGTAATACATTTTGTGAGTCAGAGTCAAAGTTTTTCGTATCACGACTCCAATGATAATACAACTAGATGCACTAGTTTCTCATTGTATTAGAAGGGGGTAAAGTAAATCTGAGAAACTCCTTGGGAAACCTTGGAAAATTGAGCTCACATTAGACAAACTTGTGATACTTAGATGAGCGAACTACTTAGGAAAGCCATATCTTCTTGGATCCCACTTTGCTAGTCCAAACCATCGTGTCTTGTTAAGCTTTCACGAAGTGATAACTTACTTCAAATCAAAACCTTATTTTTTGAATAAGGAAAAGAGTCCACTTAATTTGAAGCCAAGTGTCACTCATCACCAGATTTACAACACACTACTTAGCTTAGTTTCTTTCTTACCTTAGGATGACGCAAAAATCTGCCCAAGTAACTCTTAGTTCATTTCAACCCCATTTGATATATAACTTTTCATTATTTTTTCCCATTTGGGACAAGATAAGGCATGTTTCATGAGTGTTATCAATAGATTTTGTTCACCAATTTTATGTTCATTTACGCTCATCCATGTTTTTGGCTGAGTTGTTAAACATATAAAGTGAGTGGGTATGTTTTTACATTTTGATAGCCACTTGATCTTGATTTTAAGATCATCATTGTAGCTAGGTTTGGTTCATCATTGATCCCCTTATACATGTTACCTTGTTCGCATCGCATCAACACAATTAGGATAATTACGTCATGTTTCTCGAAAACATGATGTAAGTGTCTGCATTGTGGCATTACGCTACCTACATCTGCATTGTGGCATTACACTACCTACATCTTAACAAATCCTTAGTATACTTACACTTAGTTTTGTTTCAAACATTACCTCAAGTCTTGAAGCATGTTAGTTACGTTTTTTGTGCATCGTATCCATACTATTTTAGTACTAACATCTCATTTTCTCTTAAAAATTGGTTAACGTGACTTAGAAGTATTGTTACGTTCCTTACGTACGTAATTTCTATCTTTTAAAACTTATGTCTTGCTTGTCTCTAATTCGGTTGTAGTATCCTTTGAGTGGGAATCACATCTATCCTTTGTTAATTTTTACACTTTGTTCATTTCAATCTTGACGTAAGTATTGACATTGTGTTGATCATTTTTGCGTCGAAATATTATTTTGCACACACATTTTGCATAGAGATTATTTCCTTATTGATTGGATTTGTGTTTTAAACTTGCATTATTGTTCCTTGTGATCATTCATTTGGAAAACTTGTTTTCTAGGAAAATCCTTTTTGATCTCATCAAGATTGCGTCATCACAATGTCTATTTTCCTTATACCTTTTTTGGAAAGTCATACGTGCATCTCTATGCTTAAGAAATGTCTAGTTAGTTGTCATTATACTGCCTAAATCAACATGAAACTTTATTCACTTTGAAGGAGTTCCATCACACTATCTAGGTTTAGGCATTTGCAACTAAATGATGCAAACATTTACTAAATATCATGTGGTTTATCACACTTAAAACAATACATAACCTAGGTTTAGGCATTCACTCCAAGATATGCCCATCACGACTAAGCCTCATTTGGTTCTACGTGCTAGAGGACCCGTTTGGGCCATTCCCCACCTTTATCTCATAGTCGGTGGAATGGTTTGGACACTTTTGATCTAAATTATTATTTGGATTCCCCTCACTCTTCTTCTAATTTAGATCCAAACTATTCTTCAGACTCCTCTCCATCTTACAATGAGTCTGATCCAAACTACTATTTGAATTCCTCTAAATTAACTCGTAAGTCGCGGTCCTCTCCTTTCTTCATAGGACCTCATTTATCATTCACCTCAATGGCGTCTTCCTCCTTTGAATATCCGTGTGACTCCTAATCCTTCCAATAAATCATCTAATATGACTCCTAAGTCATGGTCATCCCTTTCTTCACATGACCTCTTTCATCACTCACCTCAATGAATTCTTCCTTCTTCAAGGATTTGTATGACTCAAATTCCTTCTAGTCAGACAACTCATTCGAATCCTACATCGCAATCTGTGGAATTTAGATTCAACCCTACTAGTTTAGCGACACTATGTCATCGTATAGGTAAATGCATATCATTTTCTTCTATCAATCATAATCCAATCCCTCTTTGGCCCTTGATCCCTTTCAACCATATCGTACCATCTTCTCACTTATGTTCTAAATATCAATCCCTACATCCACAAAGATAAATTTGTAAGAAATGATGGGCTAAGATATCTTTTCAAAGCACTATAAAATTCCTGTATGGACACCATAGGGTCAAGTTTTCCCCTCATCTACATCATCACACATCTTCTAAAACTTCCATACTTGTTGAACCTGTTTCTTCTAGTCAACCTCCTATGGTTGAAGGACAAAAACCTCTACTGATAGATTTATCTTAGAATGAATGAACAATTAGAATACACAAATATATCCCTCTAGAGGATTGCAAAAAATGATTCTTTTTGGAACTTCATACACTCACATATTGGGGTGAAGAAATTGATCCCTTTTTTCAGAATGTAGAGGAAAATCCTAAGGTCATGGAACTTGATTCTTCTTCTGTTATTCCATCTTCACCTTCCTCTGAGCATGGTGAGATGTCAGGGTCTATCATTGACTATGGACCTTCTTCTCATTAACCAATAATTTTTTATCTATCACAATTCCTCATTCACAATCTCACCTTGGGTCTACTCCTAGTAGCCCATCCTCATCTTCTCTTGGTCCACATCTTAGTAGCCCTCTGTTGTCTATTAGTGGGTCTATTCCATGTAGCCCTTTATATTTTATCCTTGGGCCGCCATTTGGTAGCCCTCTATTTTCTATTTATGGGTCACCCCCTAATAGTCCCTCGCCATCTTATTTTATTATGGGGCCACGTCCTAGTAACCCTCCATTATTTTTTATTTGTGAGCCACCTTGAGGTAGCTCATTACCTTCTTCTCTTTGGTCGTGTCCTAGTAGCCCTTCATCCTCTTCCATCTATGGGACACCTTCGTGTATCCCATCATCTTCTATTCTTGGGCCATATCCTCGTAGCCCAATTTCTTCCATCTTAGGGCCATATCCTAACAACCCTTCATCATATTATATTAGTGGCTCACCTCCTGGTATCCCATCCTCTTCGATTCTTGGACCGTATCCTTTTCCTCACATCAATCATAAACATCTGATTTCTTCTCCCACTTCTCAGGATCGGAAAAGTCACACATCAACTTATAAGAAACCTAAACGACTTCTTCATTAAGCACGAGTAACACATTCCACGAGCTCTAAAGATACCAACATGACCAACAAATATAAGGTTCAAAATCCTCTGCAATTCAAGAATGCGCATCAACACAACCATCAAGTATGGCACAAAGTGTAGAAACCTATGGATAGGGAACTCAAGATCCCGCATACGAAATCCATGTTTGAGGATAAATCGTAGTCATTTTTTGTAGTATGAGCTCACCACGATCATTGAGATTGGAGATAATATGACTCTTGATAAACCAACATGCCTAATCTCTCTTATTAAAGAAGTCGTAAACATCGTTGTTTGATCCTTTCACACAGAGTGAATTTGTTAGTCCCAATCTTCCAAAAAACCATCAAAAAATTAAAAAAATCATAAAACATTTCAAAAATAAAAAAAATGAGAAAACATAAACAAATCAAAGGTACAAAGATTAAACATTGCAATCAGGTTTTACATACACATGGATGTTCTTTCTTCCCTTCCTTGCTATTTATTTTGCAAGTCTTTGTACCATTTTCATTCCTTCAGTGATATTTTGGTTAGCCTATTCGCACACATTTTTGAAACATTTATCTCTATGGTATAAATTTGTCCCTAATATTTTTGCACCTTGGTAAAATAACAAACGACTGACCTTGTAGAGATTCTATCACTATCAACATCTAAAAAAGTTGTTGCAAAGATATTTTGGACATATTTGTTGACACTAGCCAATGTCGTCATCGTAATCACTTTCATATCCTTCCATCAAGCCATCAGTTGTTCTCAACCCCTTGTCAAAAAGCAAGAGAGTTGAAATAAGTTTTTAAAAAGAAAAAAAAATCAAAATCAATCAAAAAATCGAAAGCTAAAGGCTACAAGCAAAATCAAATTGATATATAACTCTCTCTTGGGGTATTTCCAATAATCTCTACTGGGTCTATGGATTCTTGACTCGCAGTAGAGAAATGTTGCGACTAGAATCAAATATACCTTCATCGGGGCTATGGACGCCTAGCTAGTTGCGGAGTAATGTACAACTCTCCTTCCACATTCCATTCATAAATCACCTTTCAAAATCAATCATTCCTACACTTTGGCTAGTATCTTCACTTGTTATCTATCAACTCTTTCCTTCAAGAGGTAATTCATTTCCACGTACAAAGATTGGATCTCTATGAGTGAAAAAATTAATATGTTACTAAGTGTATTTTTTTTGAAATTTTTCAAACTCTTACTCTAGTCCGTATCTTGTCTCACGATTCATGGCTTTGGCTAATCGATTTTTCATCGTGAAGATTCTAAGCTACATTCATAACATTTGTTTTTCTTCTACTTATTCAGAACATCCATTTGTATATTATTTCCTTTTTTCCATGTTTGCGGACACCTTTGTCCCCTTTTACAAAAACAATCTTCCACTCCTCTCTATCAGTGGTTTCTCAGCCAACTTATGCTGGGGGCATCCTTGCTCCTTCCCAGTACGTCATTGGTTTAAGTTCATCATCATATTTGAACCTATCCATATTGTTCTTGATCCAACCTCTGTGCGTGAAGAATTTTTCTTTTAATAATCCCACCAACGATGGGGCATTTTATCATCTTTAATTTCTTGTGCATACGCGTAGTATTCTGCCCTTATACATCCCATTTATCGATGAGGGCATCCATGCTTCTTTGTCTTCCTGTACATAGTTTTATAAAACTTTCAAAATCATAAAAAACATTAAAATATGTTAGAAAAATAAAAACATTCAAATATGTTTCATAAAACTTCTAAAATAAAAAATCATACTACAAAATGTTGCTATTTGGTTCTTGCTTTTTCTCATCATAAATGACTCACATATCATTTTGATCTAGCCATCATAAAAAAATCTAGTTTACTTACTATGTTTGTACTCTAGGGCACAACGAGTTATCTAGTACTATCTTGTAGTGCACAATTTCTTTTTCATCAAGACCCAAGTGTCCTCTATTTGTCCCCTTACATGTGATAAGGCCAAAATATGTCTCGTTAATGCACAATTAATGATCTTATTTTACTCTCCTTTTTATCAAGTTTGACTGCATTTTGTGACTTTTGTTTGATCTAATGTAAGTTAGGATGTAATTTTCCATCTTTTGTTGAATATTAGTTCTAAAGTTTAAAAGCTCTGTAATTCCTAACAAAGTGTGGAAATTCAGTTTTTGTAATAAAACAGGTCATAATCAGTCAGAGAACGGAGTATGAAGTGATCAACATGTTTTTGGGAGCCTTGGCTTCAATACGGCTTAGTTCTGGAACTTCCAGAACTTAGTTTCGGAACTCTATCACAGTATTTTATGAGCTTCTATTACTTTAGTTCAGAACTTTCAGAATTAGTTCCAAGAACCCCAACACTTAGTTCTGGAACTCCTGCGTTTAGCTCTGGAACTTTCACAGTTAGATCAAGAACAGAATCCCCTTTAGTTCCAGAACTTCTCCAAAGTTCCGTAGAACCAATGGGAATCTATTATTTTGATGACATCCAATGATAGAGCAATCAATGAAGCCTTTCAATCAGGAGCAGATCAGAAGATTTCTGATTCTTCCTACTCAAAGATCCAGGGATAACTTATCAGATAGCTATACGTCTAGCAAGGTTCCAAATTCAACATCTATTTTGGGCATAATTCAGTTCCATCTGAATCGGTAGAACAACTATGGCTGTAAATGCATCTTTGAAATAAATACATATATAAAGACCTGTAGATAGATTAAAAAGATATATAATACATATACATACATATAGAGATAGAGAGATAGAAAGATTTAGTATGTTTTTGTAAGACTGAATATTTCAGCAATAAAATAGCCACTTCGTTTTGAGAGAATATCACCTTGTCAAATCCTGATTCAAGGTGGAGCAAGGGCCCACTCCTCCAAGAACCAGGATTCTCATTTTATTGGTATTTATATTTCTAAAGCAAATAGTGTAGATCTGTTAATTTTGTAAATGTCTTTGATTCTTTAAATTACACTCTATTTTATACTTGTCCCTACAGGTGTTATAGACTAGATTTTCATTTCCTTGCAAGCTTTTCACAACATTTTTAACTGTGTGTTTATTTCCAAGAAAAGTTTGTTTACTTCTGCATTGTGTGTTTATTTCCAGCAATCTATTTATTCTTGTACGTGTGTTTATTTCCAAGCAATTCATTCCAACAATGAGTGTTTATTTCAACAAGTTTCTTACAACATAGAGATAATAAGGCTTTGGCCATGGAATCTAAAGACACTACAAAAACCCCAGAAAATAAAATAACAAATACCTATAGTCAATTACTAGATCACTAAGATTTCTTGTTGCATATAGCTTTAGACACCCCCCTGGTTTGAATATGACATCAACAAAGAGTTGATTAAATGAAGGGAATAACGACACCCATCATTTTTGGCACCGTTTCCGGGGACCCAATAGTTAGAATTGTCTAATTAGGTGTCAACAAGAGCAACAATCATATATCTAGTAATTGAAGAATCTTCCCTACGTCATCATAAAATTTATGAGTAGACCAAGAGACTCCAAGGGTCGATTCCTCCCAAAAATATCTGAACAAGAATCATCATCATCTTCTCGATCAAATAAGGAAGTTGACCAAGAATTAGAAGCACCATTGTCCCCTGTTAGACAAGAAGCAGAATTGCCACCTTTGGAATTCTTGGATCAGTCACCAGAAGGAAGTGGAACCTTTAGAAAGAAGATTATATCCCAAGACCCGTTTAGAGAAAGTTTTGATTCACAATTGAGTAGTCAACCTCCTACCCCTGACTTTTCACCTTCCCCAAAATAGATCACATACCATATTGATTGGGAGAAAAGTCTAGAAGGTACTGCAGAAATGGCACGAGAAGCTGAAAGAGAACCTAATAGGACCTTTACTTATCCAATTTAGTTGGATGATGATGATACACCCATGAAGAATATTTCACCTACACATTTACCCACATTTAGAGGAATGTCATCTGAAGATCCTGACCAATTTTTGTTTGAATTTAAAGTACTGTGTCAAACTTATGATTACAAAACAGATAATCAGAAACTCAAGTTGTTTCCATCTACCCTGAAGGATGCAACAATGAGGTGGTTTATGGGATTAACATCTAATTCTATTACCACTTGGGCACAAATGGAAGTTTCCTTCCTAGACAAGTATCAAGATTACTGTAGAGGGAGGAATAGGAAGGAAGAATTTTTCAAAATCAAGCAGGAGGAGGATGAGAATATGGAAGATTATTTAGACAGATTCCTCTTTGTGAGTAAAAGATGTGGATTTGTACTACAAGAGGAGTTAAGAAAAACCATTTTTCTTAAAGGTCTGGATGATGAATCTAGGGAGGCCCTTGATTTGATGGGAGGTGGAAACATTGATCAATTAAGAATGAATGATATTAAAGACATTTGTAGAAGTTATTCAAGAACAAGGGGTGGACCTAGAAAAGGAAAAATAGTTAAAAGTTTGAACCCAGATATGAACAAACTGATGGATGAACTGGAAAACTTTAAAACAGACATTTTAGTTCAATTAACCTCCACCATGGATGGATTGCAAGCTAAAGACAAATGCTAAAACTGAACCATTAGCTATGTATTGTCCTAGATGCAGGAAGAAGCATGCAATAAGAGATTGTCCCATGGATAAAACAGAAATGTGTCTTATCTATGAATCTAGGGACCATGAGAGTAATGCATGTTCTCTTCTTCCATTTATTAAAAATCAGCTTAAACAAACTAGCACTCCATCCACATCAGAAGAAGTAAATTTTGTCTAGAGACAACCTAGCCAAGGGCAGTTCATGCCCAGGTCAGTTCCTAACCCCTGGATGATGCCATGGGTAGCTCAGAAAGTACCAAAAAGTTGGGGACAACCACCTTGGGTCCCTCAACCAACATGGAATCCTCAGGATTGGTCAGGACAATCCTGGTATGCCCAAGGACACCAATAACCATGGTTTGGTCAAGGTAACCCAAATGCTTGGTCACAACCTAGGTGGAGCCCTAATAATTATGCTCAAGGGAGGACATATCCCAATCAGAATCAACAAGCCATAATGGGTTCCCCAACACAAAATTCACAAAACAAAAATGTGGTACAAACACAAATGCCAGCACAACCAGTTGCTAATCCCAGAAACAAACAAACAACTCCTATCTATGGGGCAGAACAAGAAAAACCAGTGGATCTAAATGCCATGGATTGTAAAGATATTCAAACCAGATCTAGAAAATTAATTGGTAGCCCACCTGTTATAATTACTAAAATGACAGAAGAAACTGAAATCCCTAGTGCAGTTGTTCCCAAGAAAGATGAAAAAGAAAAGGAGTCAGGTAGCAACTCTGCTGAAACTCCATTCCCAGAGAGATTTCAAGAAGTTATAGGGACCAAGGAATCTGAGTTGGTATAGGAGTTGAGGAAATTAAATATTGAAATACCATTGTTACAAGCAATCAAGGACATTCCAGAGTTGAACAAGTTAATCAAGATGTTATGTTTAAAAAGACCTGGAAGGAAGAAGCAATACCCTAGGACTATTAAAGTAGATGGGAAACTTGCTGATTTATTAGCAAGAAAAATCTTACTTCCCAAATATGGAGATCCTGGTAGCCCTGTTATTTCTGTCTCTATAGGGAATAAAGATATACATAATGTTTTGGTTGATTTGGGAGCAGCTATAAATGTGATGACAGTGGACACTTTGAAAACATTACCATTAACAGGTATCCAACCTACTAACACCATATTGCAGATGGTAGACCAGTCCGTAGAAAAACCAGAAGGAGTTATTGAAGATGTGGCGGTTATGGTGGAGTCATGGGAATATCCAGTGGACTTCCTTATATTACATCCAAAAGGTAAAACACTTGGTTATCCCATTATTTTGGGTAGACCATGGTTAGCTACAGTTACTTCCTTAATCGATTACAGATCAGGTGATATGACTATCTCAAATGGTAAGAGTTCTAAGAAAATTTCTTTATACCCCTCTACATGACCTTTTATTGATAATCAAGAGCAATTGTGGGTTGATGATCCTGACACTAATAAACAAAATTTGTCTTCTTTGGCTATGATAACGTTGCAGGATCACATACGGGAGATGGAAGATATGATTAATCAACCATTGAATGAACACCAACTGTCCTTGGAACTAGCTTATTTTACTTAGTTCCAAAACCTATGGATTTAGTTCCTTAGTTTAACCTATGGATTTAGTTCCAAAACCATCACATTTAGTTCTGAAACGTTTCGAGACTTATCTCCAGGAACAACAACAACAACGATCCCATGCAAATGCAAATAATTTCACTCTGGAGGAATGAGATTTTTCTTGGGGAGGAGCAAAAATAGCCACAGGAATTAGTAGTTTCAGTTTCAAAGATATCAGGAAATGGTGGGGAATTTTTGGAAAACAACAGTGACGAGGAGTTTGACCGACAACAAGATAAGTATCATAACTCTTCCTACTGCTCCTTTGTCCAGTATTCTTTCTCAAGGGAATTTTGGAGATGTTGCTACATATCATATGTTATTACCACATCCATGTCCACTAAACACCTTAATGGAACCCTTTCAACAAATCAGTTCATCACACATTGGAACCAAACATGTTGAGATTCAACCGGGTAAAATTTTGAACATTAATAGCTGGCTGAAGAATGATGAAGAAGATAAATTGTTTGATGTTCTGAAGGATCATACTAGAGATTTTTCTTGGGACTATAAAGACATGAAAGGAATCCATCCAAGTATTTTCACCCATCACATCTATACTGAAAACATTAAACCAGTTAGGCAACCTCAGAGGAGGATTAATCCAGCCTTAAGGGACATAGTCAAGCAAGAAATTGAAAAACTATTACAAGTAGGTTTTATCTACCCTATCTCAGATAGTCAGTGGGTGTCTCCTCTTGTAATTGTTCCTAAAAAGAATGGAAAATGGAGAATTTGTGTTGATTATAGGGATCTAAACAAATCCACACTGAGAGATTATTTTCCCTTACCATTCATAGATCAAGTTTTGGACAACCTTGCAGGTAAACAATATTTTTCCTTCCTGGATGGCTTTAGTGGATATAATCAAATTAGAGTTTCTACTGAGGATCAGGATAAAACTACCTTTACTTGTCCATGGGGTACCTTTTCCTATAGGGTATTTCCATTTGGACTATGTAATGCTCCAGCAACCTTCCAAAGAGTTATATTAGCAATTTTTACAGACCTAATGAATGATTGTGTAGAGGTGTACATGGATGACTTTACTGTACATGGAAACACATTTGATGATGCTTTGAAGAATTTGGATAGAGTACTAACAAGATGTGAGGAACACCATTTGTCTCTTAGCCATGAGAAATGTTTAATGATGGTTGATGAGGGGATTGTATTAGGACACCACATTTCAAAAAGAGGAATTCAGGTTGACCAAGACAAAATTAGGATTATTTCAGACTTACCTGTTCCCCAAACCCCACAGATATCAAGTCATTTTTAGGGCATGCTGGATACTATAGGCATTTTATTAAGGATTTTAGTAAAATTGTTTCCCCCATGTTTAGTTTACTTACCAAGGATTGTGAATTCTGTTGGGATGAAAAGTGTCAACATGCTTTTGAGGAAATTAAAGAAAAATTAATCACTGCCCCAATATTGAGAGGACCTAATTGGGAGAAACCTTTTCACATCCAAACAGATGCCTCAAATAACTCAATAGGTGCAGTTTTGGGACAAGAAAGATGAAGAAGGGAAAATGTATGCTATTTATTACCTTAGTAAAAATCTTACTCCCACTGAGAGAAATTACACTACCATTGAAAAATAATTTCTTGTTGTGATCTATGCAATTAATAAATTTAGACATTATATCATAGGGTACAAAATATTTGTACATACAGATCACTCAGCAATTAGATACTTAATGAACAAACCAGTGGTTGGAGGTAGGATAATTAGATGGTTATTACTTTTACAAGAATTTGATATTACCATAGTAGATAATCCAGGAAAATCTAATGTGGTAGCTGATTTCTTGTCAAGACTGACCACTAAAGGGGAGCAAGATCCAGTTAAGGACAACTTTCCAGATGAACAATTGTTTGCTATTTCAACTGATACACCATGGTTTTCTGATATGGAAAATTATCTTGCAACAGGGAAGTTTCCTCCTTCTTTCACTAAGAAACAAATGAAGAAGTTGATCAAAACCAGTGCACAATTTAAATGGTTAAATGGAATGTTGTTTAAATGTGGTCCTGATTTGGTTTTACGTAGGTGTGTGAGAGAAGATGAAATATTTGACATACTCAGGGCATGTCATGATGAACCAAGTGGAGGACACTTTTCAGTAAAAAGAACAGCTCACAAGATACTTGGCACTGGCTATTATTGGCCATCTCTGTATAAAGATGTGAAGAGATATATCAAGCGGTGTGATCCTGTCAAAGGATGGGACAACCAACCTTTACCAGTGAAATGCATCTGCAACCTCAAGTAGTGATTAAACCATTTGAAAGGTGGGGGATGGATTTTATTGGTCCCTTTAGTCCTCCTTCATAAGGAAAGGAGCACATTATTGTGTGTACTGATTATGTGACAAAGTGGGTAGAGGTGCAGGCTTTAACAAATGTCACAAAGAAACAGTTGCTGATTTATTTTGGCACAAAATTATGATGAAGTTTTGAGGCACCAAGGAGTATAGTTTCAGATCAAGGGCCACAATTCATGTCTAATATGATCCACTAGCCTTCACAATGTACTATCAGATCAATCATAGGAAGTCATCTCCCTATCACCCACAATCAAATGGACAAGCAGAAGTAACAAACAGAGAATTGGAAAACATCCTTACCAAAATAGTTGAATCAAGAAAGAAGAGATTGGGTAAAGAGACTACCTGAGGCTATTTGGGCATATAATACAACTTGGAAGACTACAACAGGGTTTTCACCATATGAGTTAGTATATGGTAAAAATCTCTTGTTACATATTGAATTTGAACTACAAAAATTGAGGACAACAACTAAAGTGGGTATTGAGTTGGATGCAACACAAAAGGAAATAATTCTTCAACTCAATGAATTGGATGTGTTGAGAATGTAAGCACTTCAATAAACCTATAGATAATCTAAGATCAAAGGAAGCAGTGGCATGACACACATATCAAGAAAATGAAATTTAAGGAAGGGGATTGGGCATTACTGTTTGATTCAAAGTACCAAAAATTCAAGGGAAAGTTGAGAACTAGATGGTTAGGACCCTATCAGATTGAGAAGAAATTTGGCAATTACTCTATTCAGTTACTTCCCATTGATGACAGTAGAAAGACACTTTTGGTCAATGGACATAGGCTAAAATTTTATAGGAAGCCTCCTACTAGGGATTAATTCTTGAAGCAGATTGGAACAGACAAATAATTTGATCATATGGAAGAACCCAATTATTCAAAAATGATCAAATAATCAGATGCTTGGATCTAAAATAAAGGGAAGAGAATGAAACTCAGCAAATGGCGTTCTCTTCCCCCCCCCCAAAAAAAAAAAAAAAGAGGGAAAAAAGTAAAAAAAATATAAAAAGATTGTAGTAAATGACATTCTCTTCCCCAAAAAAATCTCTCAAAGATCAATTGAAAACCAACAATGGCGATTAGTCTCCTCAATAAATGACTAATGCAAAATAAAAAGAATTTGTTTGAATTCCAGCTGTATTTTCTAACCATTTTTCCTTTTTCACTTTTAGGAATGATGAGTCATCAAGACGGAGGGATTACATCAGCAAAGGACAATAATTATGTCTTGAACTTATTAAAGGTTAAATTAAAAGTTCACATGTGTGATTAGACTTGGTTTAAAAGGTCAGTATGATGAGTCATTTATTGTGCATTATGATTAAAAGTAAGTAATCATGAGGTTGATGTTGATAGAATAAGAAAATGGTGGTGCATTTATAATTACCTATCATGTGGGTGGAATAAATGAAGTTGAGAAATCAGTTGCAGAAGAATTTCAAAGAGGAAGTAGAAGAATTGTATTTGAATTTTATAGCTAAACCCATCAATTCTACAAATAAACACAACAGTTTCAAACCTAAATACAATAGTTCCACAACTAAATCTAGTAGTTCTGCAATTAACTATGAATTTGAAGAAAGAAGAATTTGAATCGTCCTCTTTGCTATGGGGATTAAAAAGAAGTCAGAGCTAGAGGATGATACCCAAATTCTTGCAGATGAAGAAGTGGCAGCCATTTTTAGACGAGTAGGGTGGATGGAGTTCCTGAAAAATTTTCTCAAAAAGGTACAATGATGAATTGATAAGAGAATTCATTGTAAATTTAGAAGAATCCAGAACTAAAGTTAGAAGCATTATAATTCATTTTACTGTCAATACAATGAGTAATGTGTCTAGAATACCAATTGTGCAAGTCCCAAATCCTGTCAAGGGAGCCCTTAAGGATGATTAGTGGAAACCTTGATACAAGAGGGGGAATCTGAGCCCTAATATATCTATAACACCAAGAAAATCATAAAGGGGGTTAGAAGGACAGAATCTTACCCAAACCTTTTGAGAAGGGTGGCATTTTGGATAGTTAAGTATTTAACTTGTGATGGTCAATTTAGGACTGTGGGAAGAGAATTCCTTAAGATGTTAATATATCTTAGGTATGGGAATTCAAAACCATAATATATAGTAAATATGACCAGGATTCCTTTTTGACTCCATCTAGACAATGAATCAGAGGTAATCCTGGGGAGTTGGAACAATCATACATCATGGTTAATCCATTTAGTATCACAACACCATTTTCTTTCGAAGAAAATATGGGAGAAGTTTCTTAACAAGTTTGAGCAAAACCCTGATATTATCAGGAGGGGAATACCAACCCCTTTTTCTCCTACAAATAATTTGGGGATTGATGCCCCTGTAGAGGAGAAGAAAGAAATAGGTGGGGGTAATGTACCAAAAAGAAGGAGATTTGAAAGAAGGATTAAAGATGTAGAATCTATTGTGCCTGTCAAAGAAACTCCTTCCTCTGTAGCAGTGTCAGGAGAATTAATATCTGTCTATGATAATGATAGTTCACCTAAGCTAGAGCATCAAGTAAAAGTTCCGTGGCAAGAATCTCTTGGAGGAAATGCATTAGCTCAATTTTGAAGTCTTCTCAAAGAAGAAGAGTTCATAAGAGGTCTAGGGAAATTCTAGAAGAAATGGAAGAACATGATGGGTTGGAAAAAGAAGCTGCTGATATTTTAGGGCAGCATGGCCATGACTACTCCTGGACCAAGCTAAACTGAGAGGGAGAAGGGATATGAAAGATTTGAGGAACATGATTTTCAAGAGTTTGGGGAACCAACAACACAATCACATGAAGAATAGGAATTGACATCCTGGAAACGAAAAGAGAAATCCCCTTTGGTAAAAGAGGAATGTTCATTTCCCAATGAACTTTCAGAAAAGGAGGAATTTTTTTTAAAACAAACTCTTTTTTTGTCTAGAGCAGAACTCATCATCAGAGAGAAAGATGATGAATTTTTTATAATTTGAGGATTCTAATAAATATGGATTTAATCAATTTCATATTACATAATGTAATAAACTATGTAATATTTAAATAAATATTACATCATAACATAATTAAATAAAGAAATACTTACATAAAATAAATAACACAATTGACATAGTATTTATAGTGGAAAACCCCAACATGGTAAAAACCACTTTGAAAATAACCTTTTACTTGTAGAGAACTTATTTTACATCCGGTAAGATCACCTCCTCCTTTAAAACCCTATTTACCAAAGGTAAAACTAAATCACTTGATTTACACACCTTTGATATATTTCCCGAATATATCAAATGAGGACCTAAAGTCCTTTTTATATAAGGTGATCGGGTATGTCTCCCGACCCACCTTTTCAACCTAAAATGGTTGACACATACACCTAGGTTTATAATATTTAATATTATAAATATAATTATTTCATGATATTAAATATTTAACTTAAAGTATATACCTAGGTTAGCATATTTAATAATAAAAATAAAAATATTTCATATTATTAAATATTAACCTATATATTAGTGATGGACCCATATATAATTAAGGGTTGGCCAGACCACTTAATCATTATGTTCCAACACTCCCCCTTAATGTTAAGTGAGATAACATAACATATGCCAATAGATTACCTGCCCGTGGTACACTACAGGGTTTACAATCCTTAAACCATAAAGGTTTTAGGCTAGCATACCGATTGAAGGAATTATAACACCTTCATCATACTCAAATTACCTTTTGGTACAAAAGGATTTGGAATCTCAAAGATCATCCCATGATCAGTGACTAAGTATGATTTGTGAGTTTTACATGTTCTCACAGGTTCTCATAAAAGGTTATCGAACCCAACCATATAGGAGCCTTTTACAACCAAGGACCTCCTTAATAATATGCTTGTACTAGATGTTTACCAGTAAACTCAATAACACTAAAAGTTTACTGAAGACTGCCTTTAATATACACTTCTTTCTAAAAAAGAAACTGAGGAGGTATACATGCCTGAAGGTCTTTTTACACTTTCCCGAAGGTCTTTAACATATGTATGAAGTATTTTTACAAAAATCAAGTTCCATTCGAAGGTGACATTTTCACGCACACTCCCCCTCAATGGAAACTCCGAACAATCCAAGTTTTTCACGAAAGTGACAAAATTTTGCAGCACTCATGGGCTTTGTGAAGATGTTAACAACCTGTTCTTCAGTCGACACAAATTTGAGATCTATCTCACCACTTAGCAACTTCTCACAGATGAAGTGTTTATGTATCTCAGTGTCCTTCATCTTTTGACATTGATACTAGATTCTTGCGCAAGAGTATATGGTGCTCTGGTTATCACATACAAGAGGAATACTAGCTTGATCCTTACATCTTTATCTCGGACCAATAACCGTCTTTATCCATGGTTCCTCTTTTGTAGATTCTTCTATTGTCACTTCTATACCTAGCTTTGGTTGAAGAGATAGAAATATGTTGGTTGCTATTTTACTGCACCAAGTAATGGTTCCTACACCAATATACCAGAAGTAGATATCTAGTATATTATCTAATACATCAACAACGGTATGATCATAATCGCAAAATCCATATAAGTTAGCATTTTCATCCTTAGTATAATGAAACCCATAATTGAGTGTACCTTTAATATATATAAGAATTATTTTTGCAAGATTCCAATGATCTCTAAATAATGTTCTTTCATAAACCTAGAAGTAATTCCTACTGCATATGAAATATCCAGATCTAATTATAGTTAGATAAATCAAACTACCAACTAACAACGTATATAAAGTAGGATCAACCTTTTTCATATGAAGATTTAGGATCAAGTATTTAATCCAACTTCCATAGGTGTAGAAATTGGTTTAAAATCAATCATATTAAACTTTTTCAGTACATTGGTTACATATTGTGTTTTGAGAAACAACAATATAATTCTTATCTTGAAATACAACTCATGCCAAGAACATGAAGTAAGAGACCTAAATCAATCATGTCAAAGTATTGTTTCAATTTTTCTTTAATCTTATGAATCAAATCAAAACTATCACCAGTCATAAGCATATCATCCACATATAGACATATAATGATAATGTGAGAACGTTCTTGCTTAATTAATAGATCAATGTTAGAAGAACAATTAACAAAACCTAATAATGTTAAAGAAGGAACATTAATTTTCACATACCAAGCATATAATAACTTGCATTAAACCATACAAAGATTTCTCAACTTACAAAAATAGTTTTCTTTACCAAGTTTCTTCAAAACCTTTAGGTTGAGACATGTAAAGTTCTTATTTTAAATCACCATTCAAAAAATCATTTTTCACATCCATTTGGTCGATTTCCCACCCAAACTAAGCAGGCAATAGCAAACAAGGTCCTAAAAATGCTCATTTTAGCTACATGGTCAAATGTCTCAACATAATCTATCCCAAGATTCTTATTGAAACTTTCTAGCAACAAGTCTAGACTTTATATTTGTTCAATACTACCATCAACATTATATTTTTACTTTGTATAACCATCTACACCATATAACGCTTTATTTCTTAGGAGGTGGAACCAACTCCCAAGTTTTATTTTGAATTAGGGCATTATATTCATATTGTATTGTATTGATCCATTTATCATCCTGAGAAGCTTCTTCAAAAATTTACGTCTTAAGTTCATACAAGGTCATTAATGCATGGTACATATGATGTATTCTAGTCATTTTCCTAAGGTTAATATGATTTGAACTTTCTAACATAGATTGAACCCAATTTAATTTCTTATCTATGAAGATAAGAGTTTCATAAACATCTATAGCATTAAAACATCATCATGACCATTTACTAAATCAAAATCAAAACTATCATTTAGAAGCATTTAATGAAGTAATTTCAAGAGAAGAAGACAACACATGTGAAATTTTCACTAGATTATATCTAGACATTTCATATAAGCTTTGATAATTAACATGTTCTAACCTTTCATGCCATAGTTTTGAATTATTCAAATTTTGAGATATAAAACAAGACGCAGAAGAGAAATCATCAAAAATATACATAACTTTTATTTGAATTTCTTCAACTATTTTACTCTCATTACTATCCTTAATATACCAAGTATCCTTCATGCATGGATTCTAGTTGTGTCCATACCTCTTTCAGATGTTTGATATTACCAATGTGTAGAAGGTATTCATTGTTCACATTGCGTAGAATCATAGAAAGAGCCCTCCTGCATTCATTGTAAGAATGTATTCATGTTATATACAGTTGCTTGACAACCGGTGGGAGCAACCTCAAATCCAAAAACAATCGTCCAAAGTTTTTTCACCATAAATTTTGTTTTAACCCAAATGTTGTAGTTGGTTTCATTCAGGATTTAGGTTTTGTCAAGATAGAAATAGTTGGATGCCATTGTTTTCCTAAAATTGTAAAACACACCCCATTATAATATACAATGTACCATAGAGTTAGATACATATTTATTGATAATAAAAATAACACTTTTAATAGAATCAGATCTAAATTTTATAGATCTAAAGAAACTATTTGATCATAACTAATTATGTCATTACAATGCATACTAATTAACCTCCCGTGATCAAAATAATAACCTACAATATAAAGGGCTCTACATTATACCCAAGATCTATATAAAAAATATTTTCAACCATATAGAAGTGAAGAAGAGACCCTTAAGAATGCATAACAACTTCAAATTTATGAAAAAAGTAATGTAGACAAAAATCTAGCCAACTTAAATTTGATGTCTAAATGACCGTCATAATGACTTATTTTTTTGGTCTGTCGTGATGGTCATTTGACCATTAATTTTAACACAACGAAAGTTTCCTGGAACCTACGAGCTTAAATTTGATGTCTAAATGACCATCATATTGTCTTATGTTTGGTCTACCGTGATGATCATTTGACCGTCAAATTTAATGAAACCAAAACTTGCTGTGTATTTCCAGAATATGAAATTATAGAATTTCTTCTTTTGTATAATATTAGGGAGGTTATATTTTAACACATTATAATAACCTATTATAATTTATAATGTAAAAAATATATACAATTTTTTTCAAAAAAAAGAGGTATATTGTTTATAGAATGTAAATAAAAAACAACATATAGTTCATAAAAATTATAAACTATAATATATTTTATATATAAAAAAACATAACCCTTATTACAGGGGTTTAAAGGAGATAGAACGGGTTAAAAGAATTTTACCAGGTGCAAGTAGATTTATGAGAGTATAGATTAACCTACATATTTTACAGAGGGGACAAGTAATTTCACCCGACCAATGAAATAAATTGAAATCCTTATTTTCATGAACCTTGTCTCCTCCTTTTATTTACTTTTAATTTTACTTTGCACATATTTAAAACTATGGAAATATTGTAAAATATTAATTCTTACAAAAAACTTTAAAACTTTTATGTGGCTATAACTACTTTTATGTGGCTATAACTACAAATATTTTAATAAATATTTACCACACTTAAAGGTTTATTTATATAGTTTTTATAAACTATAAGATATAAATGAATGGGGCCGCCCCCTTACATGAATAATATAAATGGTTAGGGACACATGTTAGGTTTTATTTAATAAGTATTAAGATTTAAAAAGTAATCCCTTCATGGCTAAGAAATAAACACAAGTCCCTTACTAAAAACAATAAGCACTTTAGGATTTTTTTAAACATATATAAACCAAATCTAATAAAATTTATATTTTAAGCGGTTTAAAATAACCATATATATAAAATATGATTCAAACTTAGGTTTGTTTCTTTTTTAAAAAAAAAACTATATATGCCTAGATTTATAAGCTAAGTTTAAATATGATTTAAACTTAGGCTTAGAATATGGTCTGTTGAATCTTCCCTCAATCCCATGTAATTTTAATATGGTTTAAGGCTTTTAATATATAATTTTTTTTCAAAACTATATAAATTTTAATATGATGTTTAGATAAATTATTATATAAACCTTATTCTATATTATATATATTTTTATTTAAAAATAATAATATAGTTTTCAAATTATATAGGATATAGTTATAGATTAACTATAAACTATAGTTTTTTAAATCAAATCCTTTTAGAGGGGACCAAAGACATACAGGTATGAATTTACCTTCTGAAAATATTTAATCTGTAAATATTTGAAACCCCTTTTACCATTAATTGCATGATAATTTTAAAAATCTAAATGAAAAAAAATCATATCATATTACATCCTCCTGGAGATTTATGGAGGGGAGAATTGACTTTCACCCTACCAAAAATTTACCGAGAGTTTAATTGCACAAATATAATGCCATAAATAAATTGGGGAAAAAAAGAAGGGACCTAATACTTTTAAATACCTTTCGGGTTAGTTGAAAAAACCCATACAAATTAAATAAATAAAATACACAACATTTTATCTTAATTTATTTAATTTACCTCGCTCTGTTACCATGTTAGGAAATCCCAACCGGGGTAAAAACCACTTTGAAAATAACCTTTTACTTCATAGAACTTATTTTACATCTAGGAAGACTACCTCCTCCTTTAAAATCCTATTTATCAAGGGCAAAACCAAATCACTTGATTTGTATGTCTTTGATATATTTTCCTGAATATATCAAATGAGGAATTAAAGTCCTTTTTAGATAAGGTGATCGGGTATGTCTCCCTACCCACCTTTTCAACCAAAAATGGCTGACACATACATCTAGGTTTATAATATTTAATATTAGGAATATAGTCATTTCATGATATTAAATATTTAACCTAAAATATATACCTATGTTAGCATATTTAATAATAGAAATAGGGAAATATTTCATATTATTAAATATTAACCTATATATTAGTGATTAGGGACCCATATACATTAAGGGTTGGCTAGACCACTTAATCATTATGTTCCAACATAATTAAACTTCCTCAAACTCAAGATATGGAACAAAGGGAAATGCTCATTGAACAAACAAGGTAAATAAGCTCACGAATAAGAATGAAGAAGTGACAATGGTCAAACAATAGATGATGGAAAAAGAAGAAAAATGTCAATTTGCCAGAAGACCAGGTGCTATGTCAACAGTATCTGCATAGACTGGACTGACTTACTGGCCATTCAAACAGTTGTGGGATGATACCTGACAGGAACTTAATGAATTCAAAACATCAAATGAGGACTTGAGAAACAAGATGGAAGAAGAAAAGAAAACAAGTAAGAAATGGGAAGAAAAATTCTATAAAGTGGCAGAAGAAAAATTTAAATGTCTTGTAAAAATACAAATGGTTTGCATGATGAGTGAAAAATTACTTACATGCAAGAGACTTTCTCCTGCATATAATATATTTTTAGAAGAACATCTTTATTTGCTGGAAGATGTCAAGAATTGCATGTGGCCTTCCATCATGAAATAAAAGATGAATCTGAGTTCATGATAGCCTATTCTTCAGCTAGTGCAGAGTAGAGAAAATCTTCTAACTGTGAATTCTATATATGCAATCTTATGTTGGAAAAGAACACATGCTTTATGATCAATTTATATGTATGGGAAAGCCAGTTGAATGCATTTGTTTATGTTCTTCAAAGTCAGAGTTGCATGGAAAGAGAGACATTTTGAGCATCTATTAAAATTCAGTTCATCTAGTCTCTGCATGAGGGATTACTATGGTAAACCATCTGCCTTCATTATACATTTCAGATCCCATGCTTTTAATAGTCGGTTCAAGGCACACTACCTAGCTGTAGTTTACAGAAAAGTATTGATGCCTTCACCTTTTATGAGGAGGAGAATGGGTATTTAAAGAGGATTTATGATGGATGTTTGAAAATATGGGAGTTTCTCATGCGAGTTGGATTGAGAAGAAGATAAGTAATATCTCCCAAAAAATTAATATGGAGCTTAGAAAGAGCTAAATCCTTGTGCACACTAATTCCTTAGGTCAATGAAAAATGTAGGGGCATATGGATGGGAATGAGAACAAGGGCTACTCATTCTTATCACTCTCATGTCTCCATGAAAAAACTGGAGAGCCTCAAGATCCCACTCAATTTGAAGAATGACAGAGGAAAGTAGAAGTAGGATCAGTGGTATAGTACTTCTGAACTAAAACACTAGGGATGATGTGGATTTCAGACCATTTGATCTCCACCAGTCAATTCCAATGCAGAATACATAACCCAGGGGTAGAGGAGTAGGTGGTAGCTAAGGAGGACTAGATGATGCAAGATATAGTAGGAGGATATAGGAAGTGAGATGGATAAGGCCAGCTAGAGGTATGTCACCGCCAAGGCATAATTACATGATCTGATTTGTACTACTCATTACTATTGAGAGTTTGACTAAATTATAGGGACTTTTGTTTGATCTACATGTACAGGGAAAGGTCATGTACATTATCCAGTCTTTAGTTGAGTAGTAGTCTCTGGCACAGTGTAAAAGATCTACTAATTCCTAGACGCAAGTGTGTGCAAAAACACATGTATAGGTTGTAATAAAAAGGGACATAATCAGGCTGAGAACTCCTTCACCTCCTAGTGATCAACATGATCTCGGGAGCACTATTCCATTCCATACAACTTAGTTCTGGAACTTCCAGTGTTAGTTATGGATCTCTATCAACAACAGTTTATCGCAGCTCCATCGTTTAGTTCACGGAATTATTCTACCACTTAAAGTTCCAACACTAAAACACTTAGTTCATGAAATCTTTTACATTATAGAAGGAGAGTTCCAATATAATATGTTGTTAGGATGCCCCTAGATATACACTATGTGGTGTGTTCCTTCTATACTCCAGTGTTGTCTTAAATACGAACATGAAGGTAAAACATTTATAGTTCCCACATATCTAAATCCCTTTGCTGATTGTTACATGACATATCATCTAAATGACATCCTTGTACCTAAATCCATATCAAAATCATCTAAGGAAACATCTATTAGAACATCCATGCCATCCTCTAAGTTACTAGATGAATCCTCCCTTAGTAACATTGTACAATGTCTTATGCTAGGGGAATACCACCTTCTCATGCTCAATTCCATCCCTTCACCTAAATGCATATATAGAGACCTGTAGATAGATTAAGGAGATAGAACATACATATACAGACATATAGAGATAGAGAGATAAAAATATTCAATACATTTTTGTAAGATAGAATATTTCAGCAATAAAATAGCCACTTCATTTTGAGAGAATATTACCTTGTCAAATCCTGATTCAAGGTGGAGCAAGGGCCCACTCCTCCAAGAACCAGGATTCTCGTTTCATTGGCATTTATATTTCTAAAGCAAATAGTGTAGATCTGTTAATTTTGTAAATGTCTTGGATTCTTTAAATTACACTCTGTTTTATACTTGTCCCTACAGGTGTTATAGACTAGATTTTCATTTCCTTGCAATATTTTCACAACATTTTTAATCGGGTGTTTATTTCCAAGCAAAGTGTGTTTACTTATGCATTGCGTGTTTATTTCCAGAAATCTATTTATTCTTGTATGTGTGTTTATTTCTAGCAATGAGTGTTTATTTCAACAAGTTTCTTACAGCATAGAGATAATAAGGCTTTGGCTATGGAATCTTAAAGACACTATAAAAACCCCCAGAAAATAAAATAACAAACACCTATAGTCAATTACTAGATCACTAAGATTTTTTGTTGCATATAACTTTGGACACCCCCTAGTTTGAATATGACATCAAAAAAGAGTTGATTAAATGAAGGGAATAATGACACCCATCAACATGTATCCTTTCTTGGAGCACCATTGTCAACCCTTGTCATTAATTTGCACAAGTTGGAACTGAAGCTTGATAAAAAAATATTGCATTATGTTTCTCTATTAGGTTAGCTTGTTTACTTTCTCGCATTGCATTGCATTATGTATATTGTATGGAGTTAAGCGCCGTTTTAATTTCTCGTATTGCATTGCATTTTGTATGTTGCATGGAGTTAGTGTTTTTAGCAATGAATTTTTTTTCGTATATAGATTTTCATGTCATATTACACTTTTGTTCATTCTTTTTTAATAAGGACTGATGATGAAGATCATTAGTAATATGATGAAAAGAAAAGTTGTTTGAAAGGAAATGGATGACTCTTAGCTCATTCCCCCTTCCTCATTTTTTTATTCTATATCCCCTTTCTTTTCTTCACACTATTCTTTCTTCATCTTTTCGATCGTCAATGGACCTCTTTCATCACCCTACCGACACTCGAGGAGGCACCCTTAATTCTATTAATTTTTCTTCTATCCCTTCAATTTTTTTCACTTATTTATGTTTTTCTACTATCTTTGAAGTGGCATAGCTTACGCCACCCCAAAGAGGGAAAACATGTAGACACCTAAATTATGCTTACACTTAGCATTTCCTCTAATTAAACCGATTGATGACACTTTGTCAATTAGCTATTCTTTGCTCCATTCTCGAATGCCCATTCATGACATTATTTTGGTCGTAATTCTTCCTATAATCAACTAATTTGGCTAATAACCCCTCTTATTAGCTAAACATTCTCCTTCAACCATTTAGAATCTCCCTATTTCCCTCTAAACCACTTTTGCAAGATTTCTAGGCTATGTATAGACCACATGTGATTAATCAAATTCTTCCTAAACTCTCACAAGTCATTAATCACTTGCTAATCAATTTTAACTAGCCTAAACCTATCTTAACTAGTCTAAAGCATGTTTACCACTCCTAATCATAAATTACTTTTGGCTTACCTTTAGTCCCACATACATCCAAAGTTCAAATTATTCCAAACCAAAATCTTTAAATACAAGGCTAAGCCCTCCCTTTTGATTTTACTTTGATTATCATATCAAACCTATTGACTCTTTAGAAAGGCATTAAACCTCATTTGTGGTAGCTTTAAACTATAAGACATTTGATCTTGGCCATACTCCATTGTTAATACCTCCTTTATTATAGCTAATATCTTAATACACCATCCATCATCTAAGCTTGAGTAAATGAGAAGAACCATATGGCCTTAGTCATTAATGGTGAGCTCGCATTCTTAAAAAGATTGAAATTCATACTAAACATCACATTTGATTGCTAGGATCTTCATAGCTTCAATATTTTGTAGCTTTCAAAAGAGTAGAGAGTAGTATATATTCTATGTTTTTATATTTTTTTCAAATTTATGATACATGTATAGGAGTAACTCTTGTTTAGCTCTTATCTCATAGTGCATAGTTGAGTTAGTTAAGCTTTGAGGTTCTCTAACCTCATTTCTATAGCTTTGTAACTTTTCTTTGAACACATTTGGCACGCCCGGTGGGAGCTACTCCATAGTCCTTTAGAAGTTGTTTTTGAGCTTTTCATTTCCATATCTAACCATTTTCATGCTTTTAGGGTTAAATAGCTTATTTTCTAACTGATTTCTAACTTTCGGTGGGATAAATCTCTTTTTTGCATGAATGTTTAATGGGTTGAAACTAGAAATAGGTTTTAATGGTGAAAAACTAACCTATTAGAATTTTTTAGATTTTTCATTTCCGTGATTTTATGTGGTTTTACACGGGTACGCGTAGGCATCCTGAACCGGCACTTATCCATCATTCTGAGTGCATAGGTGTAATTTTTACTATTTTTTACATAGGGGTGTGTACGCATCATTCTGGGTGCATATCCATAATTTTGGGCATGTACAAGTCATTTTGGGCACACACATGTCATTCTGGGTGTGCATACATTGAAATGTATTCATTACATATCTTTCGGAGGCTATAAATTTTACTCCCAAACTCAAAATGACTCTGTTTCTTTTTGCGTTGGAAAGATATTGAAGCAAACTACTTAATGAAAACATAAAATTAGGATTTTAACTTAGAGAAAATTTATGGTTTACTTTATTAGCTAACTAGTCATTTTCTAACATGTCTTAAAGTTTGCAAAATTATTTTCTTGGTTATTCTAACACTTTGAAAGGTCTTTGTGGGACTAATCAATGGATTGCATGTTCTTTTGATCTTATTTTTTAGCATAAATTAGTTAAGTGTTTGAATTTTTCATTTGAAAAGGTCTCTTGAAGCGCATATTCTCTTCCCTCTCACCTTTTAGGTGATCTTGGGAACAAAAAGCATTTCAAAAACCTCCTCTTTTCTTTCAAAAACACTTTAATATAAGTTCTATAAAGGATTAACTTTTAAAGTTGTCTAAAAGGAACTCTTTTTCACAATTACTTAAGTATTTTCCATTTCTTACCAATATTGAGTGGGATAGCTTGTTGTGTATGCTCTTTCCTTGCATCTTATGATGATATGGGAAATCAAAAGCAATGTCTTATCCTCTTTATATGATATTATTAGAAAACTACTAATCTCGGTGTAGGACCAAAATCGTGTGTCAAAGAATCGGAGGCTTAGAAAATACTAATGTGTGTGATATATGTTTCCAAATGGTGTGCTACGTAAAACCACACTAAGCTTAAAAAGATAAAAAAACACACCACATTCAACACATTGTATATGCAAGTTTGGAAAAGGGTACGTCCTTATCCGCTTAACTAGAACGTAACCCCTTTGGCATAATGCTTTAAGCTATAACAATGGGGGTGGTTATAGGAACCCAAAAGTAGTCCACCACTGAATAAACTCATGGATAAAACAAGAAGTGCTTCGCACACCCACTTGACTAGATTTTTACATTGTAAATTAGAGTAAGAGTTGTCTGTATCGTGACCCCAGTGACAATACAACTGAACGCACTAGTTTCTCATTATATTAGAAGGGGGTAAAGTAAAGTTGATATAATCCTTAGGAAACCTTGGAAAATCAAGCTCGCATTAGATAAACTTATGACACCTAGTTGAGCGAGCTACCTAGGAAAGCCATATCTTCTTGGAGCCCACTTTGATAGTCCAAAACCATTGTGTCTTCAAGATCTCACAAAGTGACGAATTAATTGAACTCAAAACCTTGTTTTTCGAACAAGGAAAAGAGTCCACTTAATTTGAAGCTAAGTGTAACTCATCAGGATATTTATGACGTGTTACTTATCTTAGTTTTTTTCTCACCTTAGGATGAGGTGAAAATATGCCCAAGTAATACTCAGTTCATTTCCACCTCATTTGATCTATACCCTTGCATTCTTGTTACCCATTTGGGATAAGGGAAGACATGTTTCGTGAGTGTTATCAATAGATTGTGTTCACCACTTTTATGTCTGTTTATGCTTATTCATGTTTATGGCTGGGTTACTAAACATTCAAAGTGTGTGGATATGTTTTTACATCTTGATAACCACTTGATATTGATTTCAATATCATTATCATAGTTAGGATTGGTTCATCATTTGATCCCCTTAGACATGTTACCTTGTTTGCATTGTCTCGACACAATTAATATACTTATGTCATGTTTCTCGTAAATGTGATCTGTCTACATTATGGCGTGATTATGCCAAAATTTTAGCACATCCTTAGTATACTTTGACCTAGTTTTACTTCAAACATTGTTGAAAATATTGAAGAGTGTCGTTTACTTTGTTTGTGTCATTTTGATACCACTTTGGCACTAATATCTCACTTCTTCCTGAAGCTTGATTAACATGTCCAATTAGTGTGGTTACGTAGCTTACATTTGTAATCCTCTCCATTTAACGTTTAGGCCTTTTTGGTTAATACACGGGTCATGGTATCCTTTGATTGGGAGTCATATCTACCCCTTGTTAATACTTACACCTTGTTCATTTCGAACTTCACTTAAGAATTAACATTATGTTGATCATCTTTGCGTTGAATTGTCATTGAGACACACATTTGCATAAGGAGTATTTCGTTATTGATTGATTTTGTGTTTTGCACTTGCATGATAGTTCCTTGTAATCAAACATCTTATAAACACGTTTTTCTAGGAACAATACTTTTAGATCCTTTAGTCTTTCACACTTACAACTTGTCAAAACCTTGATTAGATAATCTAAATTGTGCCATCACGATGTATATTTGCCTTAGGTTCCCTTTATAAAATCACGCAAGCATCTCCATACTTATGAAATGTCTAGTTGGTTGTCGTTATGTTACCCAAATTTACATGGAGCCTTCTTCGCTTTGAAGAAGTTTGAGCACACTATCTAGGTCTAGGAATGTGTACCTAAATGACACTAATAATGATTGATTATTGCATGGTTCCTCACACTTACAACAATACAGAAGCTAGGTTTAGGCATTTACATCAAAATATGCCCATTACGACTAAACCTCATTTGGTTCTTCATGCTAAAGGGCTCGTTAGGGAACCTTATTCCCCACCTTCATCTCATATTTGGTGGTATGGCTTGGACGCTTTTGATGCAAATTATTATTCAAGTTTCCCCACTCTTCTTATGATTCTGATCCTAATTATTCCTTTGATGCCTCTCATTCTTCTAAGGCTTCTAATCATTACTATTATTCAGATGTGACTCCTATGTTGCAATCCTCCCTTTCTTTGCAATACCATCTTCATCAAATATCTAAAGTGACTTTTATGTCATAGTCCTCCTTGCCTTCGTAGGACCTCCTTTATATTTCACCTCGACAACCACTTCCTTTGTTGAAGAGTTCTCTAACTCAAATTTCTTCTAATCAATCATCCAAGTCAATTCCTACGTCACAATCTATAGAATTTTGGATATATAATCCTCTTATTCTTCCTCCATAACATCGTCTTATAGGGAAACCTATACCAACAAATTCTAAATCCACATCTTCATCCTTTTATGAGATATATCAATCAAAGTCTACTTTGTATCTCAATTCATCTTCTTCTATTAATCAAGATCTAATTCCTCTTTGGCCTGTAAGTCATTTCGATCATGCCATATTATATGTTCATCCATCTTCTAAAGATCAATGTCTGCGACCACGTCGAACCATTATAAAGAAGCCATGTGCTAAGATATCATTTCGAAGCACTATCAAAACTCTTTGTGGGAGGGATAAAGTCAAGCCTTCCCCTCGTCTACATCATCACAAAAATTCTAAAACTTCCATGCTTGTTGGGCACGTTTCTTCTAGTCAACCTCCTATGGTCTAAGAATAACAACCTCTACTAATCGATTTATCTCAAAATGAAGGAACGATCAGACTACACGAAGATATTCCTATAGAGGATTAAAAACAAGGATTATTTTTAGAACTTGATATGCTCACGTATGGGGAGGAAGAAGTTGATTCCTTTTATCATAACGTAGAGGAAAATCCTAAGGTCATGGAAATTTATTCTTTTGTTGTTATTCCATCTTCACCTTCCTCTAAGCATGATGAGATACCAAGGTCTAGCATTGATCCATGGCCCTTCTTCTCGTTACCCAATCATTCTTTATCTATCACAATTCCTCATTCATAATCTCACCCTGGGTCTACTCTTGGTAACCCATCCTCATCTTCTCTTGGGCCACATATTTATAGCCCTCTGTCGTCTATTAGTGAATCCACTCCATGTAGCCCTTTACCCTCCATTTCCTAGCCACGTCCTAGTATACCATTATCTTGTGATATCCTTGGGCCACCACTTGGTATCCCTCCATTTTCTATTTGTGGGTCACCTCTTAGTATCCCCTCGTCATCTTCTTCCACTATAGGTCCACATCCTAGTATCCCTCCACTATACTTTATTTATGAGCCACCATGGGGTAACCCATTACCTTCTATTCTTGGGCCACATCCTAGTAGCCCTTCATCCTCTTCTATCTATGGGAAATATCTGAGTAGTCCATTGTCTTCCATTTTGGGGCCACATCCTAGTATTCCTTCCTCATCTTCTAGTCATGGCTCACCTCCGGGTAGTTCATCCTCTTCAATCCTTGGATGATATTCTCTTCATCCATCATATCATTCTAAATGTCCATGTTCTTCTCCCACTTCTTGGGATCAGACAGGTCACATAGTTGCTTATAAGAAACCCAAACAGGTTCATTATCAAGATAATATAAAAACTCCAAATATCTCTAAAGCTCCCAACAATTCAAATAACCATAAGGTTCATAATCCACCATGATTCAAGAATGCACATCAACATAACGATCAAGTATGGTGCAAAGTGCATAAACCTATAGATAGGGAAATCAATCTCCCGCATATAAAATCAACGTTTCAAGCTAAATCATAGTCATTTGTTGAGTATGAGCTCACCTCGATCATTGAGATCGGGGATAACATAACTCTTGATAAGCAAATATGTCTAGTCTCCCTTATCAAGAAAATTACAAACATTGTTGTTGGATCCTATCACGCCGAGTGAATTTATTAGTCCCAACTTTCCAAAAACTATCAAAAATATAAAAATCAAAACAATTCAAAAATACAAAAAAGAAGAGAAAATAAAAAAATCAAAGGTACAAAGATCAAACATTGTAATCAGGCATTGCATACACATGGATGTTCTTTCTTCCCTATGTTGTTATTCCCCTGCAAGTCTTCCTACCTTTTTTATTCCTTCGGTGATATTTTGGTTAGCTCATTTACACACATTTTTTGACGTTTATCTCTATAGTATCTGTTTGACCTTGGTCTTTTATCACCTTGCTAAATTAAGAAACGACTGACCTCTTAGAGATCCTATCACATTCAACATCTAATAAAATTGTTTTTTTTTATTATTGGCAAATAGTTTTTTGAAAGGGACTATACCCTTGTGTACAAAAGAAGGCCTAGGAGCCAGAAAAGTAATTAAAACCAGAAAAAGAAGGATCAGAATCCAAGTGTGACAATGAAGCCCAAAGTAGCCAAAAAATAGCTACTCCATCAAGACAAAACAACAAAAACTCTGCAAAAAAGCAGCAAAAAGACCGCAAAAAAACAAACAAGAGCAGCTAAAGCATCTACAACTATTTCTTTGCAGCTTTGTCGATGCTGGCTTTGATGTTCTTCTAGGATTTGAACATTCCCAAAGTTTTCATGTGGGAAGCGTCAGTCTTATCCAGCTGATCAATGGTCCTTTTACTTTCCTTATCAGTGCCCCAAAGCGTTGCCGGAACTCCGCTGAGATTGGAGACACTTCGGACATCCTACTCAATGAACTCCTCAATCACACTAAAAATGGCCATATTGTAATCATGCCGAGTTTTGGCCTTCCCTAAATGGGATTCTAAGGAGTTCAGCTTCTTGTATATATCTTCAATATGGATGTTATCAATAATCACTTCCTCCTCCTTCTTCCTCTTACCTTTTTATTTTGCCAAGTTCTTAACCTCATCCTTCAACAACTTCATATCAGCTTCTAATGTGTCCAACCTTTTGGTAGAGCTCTCCATATGCACATCCCAGGGACTAGCACTGCTAATATTCAGGAGGTCATGTGTAATTTAAATTTCATGAGGACCCTTCCCCACAGCAAGAGTATCGAGGTTAAGCCTTCTAGAGGACCTGGTGACCGGCCTGGTTGAGGCAGAATCGAAGGGGGGTGGGGGCAGCAGTAGGGGGAATGGAAGATGAATCCTGGATGGCCAGCAGGGGGTGACAGTAGCGGTGGCGGGGGCAAAGGGTGGAGAAACAAGGCTAGCAGCAGTAGAACCCAACAGAGGGGGAACTAAGCTAGGGGAGGAAGGGAGACCAGGATACCAAAGAAGACAAAATTTATGCAGCTGTAAAATAATCCCCTGGTGCAAAGGAACCGCCCAGGTATGCTTTTGAAACTCCAAAATGGAGTGCTCAAGAGAGTTCAACAAATAATGGGGGAAACAAACCATGTGATTCCTATGGAAGTGGTTGAGAAAGATAAGGTGCTTAGCAGGTACGGTGACAAACCTCCCTTCCAAAGAAATGAATCGTATCATCATGCAAGTAACCTCATCATAAGGCAGAGGGATCGAGCTAACAAGTAGGCCCGCGGAAACATGGATCAACTTCTCAGATCCCTCCACAAATCTCCTCTCTTCAGCATCTCTGTCAACCCTTTTGTTAAAAAAATGGTAGCCCTCCATGCCAAGGCCGGTCACTTCAACAATAAGCTCCTTGTTGACCAAGATCTTTTGCCCCCCATATTCCACAGTTCACTCCTTCCAATCCTTCGCAAAACACACTGAGATGCTTTGATCATGGCCCTGAACCTTCTCCATGAAGTTGGTGATGCCACCCTTGCTGAGTATATTCCATAGCTCTATATTATCCTTCCAATCCGGGTCCACACTAGGCTCAATTTGGCAAGGGGGACCCCCCATCTTCACTGTGCTTAACTGTTTGCAACAAATTCCAAAATCCTTGGGAGCGCTGAAGCCAATCTACTTTTTATTGTTGTAATCCGCACAATGTTGAAAATGAGAGCCGTTGCTCTTCCCATGAACATCTGCGTGCCTACTGATCTGAGCCTATGAAATTTCACATGTGGGAATAATGGCCTTTTTTCTAGCCCACTCCCTATCATCAATTACATTATTACTGTCTTCGGTATCCGTGGAGCCTTGTATCCAAATTTTAGCACGCAAAGTGTTCTCCGCATGCGTGATTTTCATATCAATGTAACTCCACTTTAACTTCCCCATATACTTCACACTATCTTGATTATTCGACAAGATTTGCATAATCATAGTTTTTAAGTGAACACGTGTGGGAGTTTTATTGATACTGATCCACGCCCAATAATCATAACTTAACTCAAGAAATTGCATGCGTATAGAAATCTGCATGAATGTTGTTTTGAAGCTGCTTAGGGATGCTATTGTTATCCCAAACAATGTTATTAACATTAATTCCATAATTATCCAGTGTATCTGCCAATTTATTACCCTCCCGGTAAGTATGAATGATCCTGATGTTATTAAATGTTTGGAAAATACTTATGGACTCTGAGATAAAATCCTTGATGCTCCAACTTGGAGATGAGCATTGTTTAAGGAGATTAATGATATTCAAGGAGTCCCCTTCAATAATGAGGTTCTGGATATTTTGAGTCTGCGAAATTCTCAGGCCCCATAAAGCAGATAATGCTTCGGCAAAATGATTGGTTTGAATTCCCATTTTCCCAGCATACGCAACAATCAGGATACCTTTATGATCCCGTATCGCTCCTCCCCCTACCGCAATCCCAGGGTTCCCCTTAGAGGCCCCATCAAAGTTCAACTTAAACCAATTAAAATCAAGAGGATGCCATTTAATCAAAGATCTATCAATGCTATCCCCAGGATTGCTATTGCTATTGACGGTTCCAATCTGCCAGTTGGATAAGATATAATCTTCATTCTCTAGATATCTCTTGTTCTTGGGGGGTTTAAATCTAGAAATGTTCTCTTTGATACCATTAGAAATTTTACCAATACTAAGTTTATAGTTTTGCTTCTTATTTCTGAAGATAATATCATTTCTATCCTTCCATATCCTCCAGATTAAATGAGGGATAACCAGCTTCCAGATCCTTTTGACAACACAATGCCTGAAGGGTGGGTTCCATTGAGTCCATAGCTGATTTAGATCCTTCAAGATCACCCACAGAGCTTCAAATTTAGAGAGGGAAAAACTCCAAATTTTGGTAGCATACTCATAATGAATGAACAGATGACTAATATCTTCAGAATCTTTCTTACAAAGATGACACCTATTAGGCATTATAAATCCTCTTCTCATCAGGTTGTCAGTGGTAAGGATCTTGCCTTTGATAGCCAGCCAAAGGAAAAAATTTATTTTAGGAGTTAATTCAGTCATCGAAATCTTATTCTAATTGAATTTTGTTTGACTACTGTGGAAGAAATTATTATATCCAGTTTTGACAGAGTAGTTGCCATCATTGGAATTATTCCATACTAGCTCATCCTTGGAATCTAGTTAACTTAAGGGAATAATATCTAATTGATCTTGAAGGGAGGAAGTAATTTGCATCAGATCATTTCTCTCCACAGAAAGTTTTTTCCAATTCTCGCTGGTGCCATTCCCCTCAATATAGTCCTTGATTTTAATGCCATACTTGCTTAAAAGGCTGTCCTTAACAATCCCAAATCTATCCATGAGATTTCCATTAAACCAATTATCATCCCAAAAGTTTATGTCCCAACCATCTCCCACTTTCCATTTACTGCCCTGCTTAATGAAATTTCTGCTCTTAACCAGATTGTTTCAAAAGATGGAACCATAGGGGAGGTGCTCATCTTACAGGAAAGAGTACACAGACTGATGATTTAATAAAATTGTTATGAAGGACTTCTTGGATGTATTTTTTGACACTAGTCAATGTTTTCCTCACAATCACTTGCATATCCTTCCAACAAACCATTAGTGGTTCTTAACCCCTTGTCAAAACAATCAAGAGATCTTAAATAAGTTTTCAGAAAGAAAAAAAATCAAAATCAATCAAAAAATAAAAAAGCTAAAGCTAAAAGCAAAAGAAAATTGATATATAACTCTCTCTTGGGGTATTTCCAATAATATCTACTGGGGCTATGGACGTATGGCTTTCAGTAAAGAAATTTTGTGATTAGAATCAAATACATCTGCATCAGGGCTATGGACGCCTGGATGACAGTGAATAAATGTATGGCTATCCTTCCACTTTTCATTGACAAATCAACTTTGAAAATAAATTATTTATACACATTGGCTAGTTTGTCCTCATTTTTTACCTACTAAATATTCTCTTCAAGAGGTAATAAATTCCACGTACACACACTAGATCTCTATGAGTGTACATGATTAGTATGCTACCAAGTGTCTTTTTTTTACCTTGTTCAAAATCTTGTTGTAGTCTATATCTCGTCTCATGATTTTTTCCTTTGACTAATCACTTTTTCATCACGAGGCTTCTAAACTACATTCATAACATTCATTGTTATTCTACTTCATTCAGAACATCCATGTGTATAAGATTGATTTTTTTTCCATGTTTATAGACACCTTTGTCACCTTTCACAAAAAATCTTCTACTCATATCTATCATCGGTTTCTCAACTAGCTTACGTTGGGGGAATTCTTGGTCCTTCCTAATACATCATTGGTTTACGTTCATCGTCATGATTGAACCTATCCATATTGGTTGTGATCCAACTTATGTGTATGAAGAGTTTTCCTTTGAATACTCCTACCTCACGCTGGGGCATTTTTGCATCTTCGCTTTCTTGTGCATGACATTCTGCCCTTGTGCATCCCATCTATCATTGGGGAATCCATGCTTCTTTGTCTTCCTGTACATAGCTTTAGAAAAAATTCAAAATCACAAAAACATTCAAATATGTTAGACAAATCAAAACATTCAAATATGTTTCAGAAAAACTTCTAAAATCTAAAATCATCCTACAAAAACACCGTTCTTTGGTTCTTGCTTGTTCTTTTCATAAACGAATAGCAGATATTTTTTATCTACCCTCATTAAAAAATATCAGTTTCTTACTTCATATGTACTCTGGGGAACACCAAGTTTCCTGGTAGTATTTCATCGTGCACACTACTTTTTCATTGGACCCAAGTGTCCTCCGTTATTTCCCTTTCTTGTACAAATTTCTTGGGGCATCATTTATACCCTTGTCGTTTATCAAAACATTTGGGGCTAAATCTCGATAACAAAATATTTTTGCAACTATATTGAACATTGTTGGTTTGAGTGTGTGTGTTTGTACTTGTTTCCCTATTAGGTTATCTTGTTTACTTTCTCATATTGCATTACATTTATGTATGTTGCATAGATTTTGGCATCTCTTACTTTCTCATATTGCATTGCATTTTGTATGTTGCATGGAGTTGGTGTTTTTAGAAATAGACATTTTTTCGTTTATGGAAATTTGTTGGTGTTGTTAGCAAGGACCGATGATGAAGATCACTAGCAATATGATGAAAAATAAAGTTTCTTGAAAGGAATTAGATGGATGTTATCTCATTCCCCCTTCCTCATCCTCGTTTCCTTCTATATTCCCTTTCTTCCCTTCATATTCTATCTATTTCCTTCATATTTTCCATAGTTTTTTGGCTAACATATCTAACCATGCACACTTAGGATATCTTATTAACACCAAGAAAACCTTTCTTTGAGATATCATTTGTATTAGCTTTAAGCTAATTAGATATTTGATCTTAACCTCACCTCCTCCATTGATCTTGAGCTAATACCTCCACTTACATCCATAATCCAAGTTTAAGTAATATGGAGAGAACCATATGGCCTTGTAGCCATTAATGGTGAGACTCCATTCTTGAAAAAATTAAGAACCATAAACAACTAATCACCCCTTTGATTGCTAAGTTGATATTTTTAGGTTCAATTTCTTAATTAGTGATCTAAAGAGTAGAGAGTAGATTTATCATTTTAGTTTAGATTTAACAAAGTTTATGCAATAATAGAAGTACACCTGAGTTTATGCAATGATAGAATTAGTTCTTGTTTAGCTCTTATCATGATGGTTTAATGTACATTAGGTTCATGTTTTGAGGTTATATGTTTTAGCTTTATTTTTATATCATATCTAATTTATTCATGAACACATTTGACTTAAAGAATCTTAATCCTAGCAAAAATACTATAGTTTATGTTAGAAAGGAGGAAGTGTTCCACTGGTTTAGGGTTTAGGGTTGTAAATGATATGAAATTGGGTAAGAACACTTAAGAATCCCCAAAGCTTTAAACAAACAAATAAATGGACCATCATGATAAGAGATAAATAAGGAGTCATTACTTTGCATGCATTAATCTTGAAGTAAACAAGTAAATCTAACATGTCTAGTTATCCTCTACTCTTGAAATCTTTGTAAATTAACCTAGTTAGATTCTAAGCAATCGGTTTGTGATTATGAGAATGGGAGCTCACCATTAATGGCTATAAATCCATATGGTTCTTCCAATTTACTCAAAGCTTGAGTGTGTAATGCAATGGAAAAGTAAATAGATTAATAAAATAAATGAAGAAAACTCTTAATCCTAGCAAAAATACTATAGTTTATGTTAGAAAGGAGGAAGTGTTGTATAGGTAACAAGATTAGTATGTTACCAAGTGTCCTTTTTTTGGAACTTTTTCAGACTCTTTCTTTAGTCCATATCTCATCTCATGATTTGTGCCTTAATCTAATCACTTTTTCATCGTGAGGTTTCTAAGCTACATTCATAACATTCATTGTTCTTATACTTTGTTTAGAACATCCATGTGTATGGTATTACCTTTTTGTCATGTTTTCATACACCTTTGTTCCCTTTCACAAAAAAATCTTCTACTTCCTTTTTATCACGTGTTTCTTGGCCAGCTTACACTGGAGGCATCCTTGCTCCTTCCTAACACGTCATTGGTTTACGTTCATTATCATGATTGAACCTATCCATATTGGCTTTGATCTATCCTTTGCGTATGAAGAGTTTTATTTTTGAATACTCCCACCTAAAGCTGGGGAATTTTTTGCATCTTCACTTTCTTGCACATACGCATGAAATTTTTCCCTTGCTACATCCTATCTATCGATGGGGGCATCCATGCTTCTCTTTATTTTTGTACATAGCTTCAGAAAACTTTCAAAATCATCAAAATATTCAAATATGTTAGAAAAATCAAAACATTCAAATATGTTTCAGAAAACTTCTAAAAATTGAAAATCATCTAACAAAACGTCACTCTTTGGTTCTCGCATGTTCATGTGTGCGACTTGCGGATCATCTGGATCTATCTCCATTAACAAAACTAGTTTTCTTACTATGTCTATACTCTGGGTCACAACGAGTTTCCTGGTACTATGTCATAGTGCATGATTACTTTTTCATCAGACCCAAGTGTCCTTCGTTTTTCTCCTTGCATGTATCCTTGCTTGGGGCACCATCATTAACCCTTGTCGTTAATTCAAATAGGTTGGAATTAAAGCTTGATAGCAAAAACATTGCATTATGTTTCTCTATTAAGTTATCTTGTTTACTTTCTCGTATTGCATTCCATTATGTATGTTACATGGAGTTAGGCATCATCTTACTTTCTCGTATGACATTACATTTTGTATGTTGCATGGAGTTGGTTTTTTTAGCAATGGAAATTTGTTCGTATATGGCTTTTCATGTCATACTACACCTTTGTTCATTCTTTTTCTTAATAAGGACCAATGATGAAGATTGCTAACAATATGATGAATAGAATTGTTTCTATAGCACTGGTTGACGGATAACTCAAAATTCCTTTGTTTATTGTTTCTCTTCTATATCCCATTTCTTTTTTTTTCACACTATTATTTCTTCTATTCTCTTTTTGATCGTTGATTGAGTACTTTCATCACCCCATTGACACTCGAGGGGGAATCCCTGAAGCTAACTAATTTTTCTTCTACCCCTTCAAAAAATTTAGTTGTTTGTATTTATCTACTTTCTTTGAAGTGATGTCACTTACGCCACCTCAAAGAGGGGAAAATGTCGACACCTATAGTTACTTGTAAATTTGATACACTATGCTAATTACTAAGATTGTACTAACTATACTAGTTACTTGTAAATTGGATACACTATGTTAGCTAATTATCTTATTTAACCTCCTCTAGCCCCCTAAACCATGCTAATTCCTCTCTAAATGACTTCTATAAGTGTTTTTCCCTTAATTAACCTTTCTTTAGGTCAATTAACCCTCCTATTGACTTTATAGAAGGATTTGACTTTCTAAACAAATATATTACTTTTCCAAAAAGCCACTTAGCTTTCCAGATTCATGTTCACACCTTTAACTGTGTCTTATTAAAAATCACCTTTTTGGAACCTTTTTAGTCCCACATGCATCCAAAACATCCTTTTCTCAAAATCTAAAAACTATAAATAGAGGCATACCCCTCCCACCATTTTTCTAAGAACCCTCTCTCCCTCTTATTTCCGATTTATGCCATTTTAGGTTGTTAAGATTTTCCTTCATAGTTTTATTTGAGCTATTTGTTTATAATTTGCATTATTTCATTTCAAAAGCCTTGGGTAAATGGGAGAATCCATTAATGGTGAGCTTCCACTCTCATGTTGAGTTGTGGAGCTTGATTGTTTCACGGGTGTGTTTTTACAGACCTGCTGGTATACATAGTAACTAGTGTTGATTGACAAACCTAAATTGGTCACCCAAGAACTGATATCGGTTAGGCAAGGAGGAGCTGACATCGGTTAGGCAAGGAGGAACTGACATCGGTTAAGGCTAATTGACATCGGTTTCCTGTGCCTAATCATTTATTTAAGTCATGAGAATTAGATCTATCTTTAGTTGTAAAGTGAATCTAATGGTTGTAATTGCATAGCTAAAGTGCCCTAAGTTTGTAGATACCCATATAAGCATAAAGCTAGTGTAGACACCCTAATTTCACATCTTGTCCTAAATCAATTAATTTCCCTTCCTCATTTCCCACAAAAATACACTTCGAATTAATCAAATATAATTTGATTAATTATCCATTTCAAAATCCAAAAAATAACCCAATCCTCACCACATGTCATTATTCTCCATGTTTTTCTACTATTGAATTAAAAATTCAAATTCAAATCCTCACCCACTCTTTGTGGTCCCCACTCACCTAAAATCCTCCACTTATGAATTAAAAATATAAAATCAAATCCTCACCCATTCTTCATGGTCCCCACTCACCTAATCTTGCCCACATTTTCAAACCATGATTACTTAAATTACTCTAAGTTAATCACTCCCCCAGGCTATAAATACAACCTTACCCCTCCCCTCTAAGGACATGGAGAATAAGCTTGAATGCCCTATCTAAGTTCTTGCATCCTTTAAGAAAAGAACATCCTTTTGCCTTGTCCTAATGCCCAAATAGCCTCATTCTGAAGCACCCCAAGTCCATAATCATTTTTTCCCATCTGGTGCAAAGTAAGAGGATCTTGTTGCAGGAAGGCCTTGCTCCGTCTTGAAGAAAAGCACCTACATATCACACAATCAAGGCTCAATCCAATGTTTCCTAGCCCATTCTGAGGTTTTCTATGGAACACGAAAGAGGAGGTATGATTATTGGTATTTTACTTCATTGTTAGTAGTGCATTTTTCCTAGCTTACATTCTGGCACGCCCGGTTACTTTCGATCTGTTACCATTAATTTCCAATTAGTGGTTTTATCTGTTCTTTGTTTATTATTGTTCGTTATTATCTCTTTTTCTGTCCTTATGGCCTTCTTTGGTTAACCTTTACGCTGTGGGTAGTGTTTTTGTTGTGCGGTGTGTTGTGGTACATCTGCAGGTTATAACAACAATGAAACTATGACGCTTGCCCTGTCTTTGATCTCCTCGGTGCTTGGTGTTTAGCAGACAGACATCTATCACCTGATCCAGATACTTGTGGATCACAGCGGAAATATTCACTCCTACGGTCGTCACAGAGGTTACATTTCAAATAGTTCTCATTTTGATTTTGCTATTCACTCGTAATCTATAGAAACAAATGAACTAGTCATTAGCTTATCATCTTACTGTCATGGGACAACCAATCCGAGAAAATGCATTTATTTATTTACTTTTGCTAAAATAATTGCTTTGTAGGAAGTTAATCATTTTTCTTTCTTTCATTTTAGTTAATCATTTTGTGATCTAACTCTTTATTTATGTTTATTGTTCTTTTTTAACCTTGTTGTCAAAATTTTAGCTTCTCAAGTGAAGTACAAAAGTTAGAAAATAAAAAAAACTAGCTCCCGGGGCGTTTTTCTCACGTTCAAAATTTTCATTCAGAGTGCTACCATAGCCCATCTTCTGGAAGCCATAAATTTTTCTCCCGAACTCGGAATGACTTCATTTTTTTTAACGGAAAGGTATTGAAAAGATATATGCAATGGAAAAATAATTTTTTGATTTAGACTTACAGAAATTTTTTTGGTTTCATTTCTTCTAACACGCGTCTTTTCACACAAAAAACAAAAAACAAAAAAATTGTAGTTTTTTTTTTAATTTTAATTTTAATTTTTTTAACGTAACAACCTCACGCATATGCTCTTTCCTCGCATTTTAAAAGTGATCTTGGAAATCAGAAATGTGAGGCCACCCGGGCTCCGCAAAATAATTTTTTTTGCCTTACATTTCAATTTTCCACAACAACACTTCTAGGTAACGTTTTCACACTCTTCTTTCGTCATTTTTCTTTTTTGTGAAAATAATCATTATTGCTATTTCACAATCATGATTAATTGCAATAATTATTAACATTTAAAAAAAAAAAAATCAAAAAAACAAAATCTATTCCAATTGTATCCGTGTATGCTCTTTTCTTGTGCCTTCGAGCGATCTGGAAAATCAGAAATGGTCACAATTTTTTAGTTTCTTGTTCTAACATTGCAGGATCCTCTAGCTTTGTTTTCTAAATTTCATTTCAATCATTATTTTCCTTCGTCATATTATTAATATTTTTTTGGTCGTTGGTTGTGTATGCTCTTTTCCTACGCCTTCGAGCGATCTGGAAAATAAAAAACAACCACGATCACTTTTCTAACATTTCGTTTGCAGGATAACTACTAATTTGTTTTCTGTAGGACCGCGTCGCTGGAATATTGTAAAAAAAAACACAAAAACAAAAAAATCCCTGCAAAAATACCACCATTCAAAGAAAATTGTTGAAACAAAAAAAAAAATAGCACGCTCTAGTATGCCATCATTTTCCACCAGTGATTTATTTCAAGTTGGAAAGAACCTTTTGTTTAATCACTTTATCATTTTGTTTTTACACGTAGTCGAGGTGGATTTCATCACCACCAAAGCTACACTGGTGACGTGGACTTGACTACCACGCACCAACAACATTTGCATCTGCATATTGCACCTTGAGACCTAGTCTCATCACAACATTCGGTATTTACCTCGCCCCTTCTCTTACTTACAAGTAATGCTTTCGTGCGGCGCATGCGAGTCACGCCTAAATAGCTGTAACAACGAAGCCTGGGCATCATCCCTGTAAATCTTCAGGGATTTATAAGGACACCATACACATTCATCCCTCCATCACCTTCCACATTTTCACAAAACTTGTTTTGGACGTGGTGATTCACTCCATAAGCAGGAAAGTAAGAATTTGTGAGTCTCCTCCAGTGCTCTAAGGGTTCCATACCAATTTTGTCCCCGTACAGAATTAGGTATATCATGACTAGGGTATATCAGAGGACACATCTTTTTGGAGTGATAAGATCCTGCATCCATCATTTCATGGCATACTTGTATGATTGCATGAAACAATGATCATTCTCTGAAGGATCTACCTCTTAAGCCAAAACAATTTGATACACATGACTGCTTGTTGTTTGTAAACAAAATAGTTTAGCATTGTTTTTATCATAAAACTTGGTTGATATCAATGTGTTTATTGTAAAATTAAAATCCTAGTCGTGTTCCACAACACCATTTCTTGACCGATTCAATACCAAGAAAAACGTTCAAGCAATCCCACAATGAAGATCAAAACGTCATTAGCCTACTTCAGCCAACAACAAATCCACCATAGCTTGTTTTCAGCTATATCCAATAGATATTGAGTGACTTGTGTTCACTCCTTATCTCATCAATTGTCAGAACATCCTTTATAGCTCGTTTCAAGCTATATCAAAATGACATTGGGTGACTTGTTTGAGTTCACTCATTATTTCATCAACTATCGAGTTTAACAAAATCCCATCCAACACAAATCCCTTCAAAGCTCATTTTGAGTTCACAATTGTGTTGAGTCACTTGTTTGAGTTACTCTTCCTATCAACAATCTAGATCTTGTTTAAGCCAAACCAATCAACATATTCATCATAGCTTGTTTGAGCTATATCCCACTTGTATCGAGAACCTTGTTTGAGTGTACTCCTTACATTGTCGCATGTTAAGCTTGTTTAAGCCAAATCTAAACCATTTTCATTATAGCTTGTTTGAGCTATCACATATTTATTTTGAGTAGCTTGTTCAAGCTTACTCCTTATAGCCTTACTTGTTCTTACTTGAGCCAAAACAAATATCACAATAAATAGGTTGAGTTCTTCATTACACCATTCTTCATTTTCCCTCTCTTTCAAACACGATGAATTCATGAAAAACATCACGCAATGAGACTATTAGAACACATTAATAAGATGACAACACAACTCTCTCAAATGGCAGCCCAAATCAGTGAACAATCACCCAAAAATCCAATCATACAACCTCACGAAGACATCACTTCACGTAAAGTCCAACGTCAGTTTACCCCCCTTGGAGAAAGTCTCTCTAGTGTTTTTCAACAACTAAAAGAGGCTAAACTGATAAGATATCCAATTACAAAACCCTTTGTCGAAGGGGAATCTAAGCCATGTTGGTACAAACCTAACACATACTGTGACTTTCATCGCATTGATGGTCATCACATAGATAAATGTGTGTGATTTAAGAATTATGTCCAAGACTTAATTGACGACGACATCATCTCTATAGAACTTGATGACAATGCTCTTGCAACCAATGACACATCCAATACCACAACTTTCAATGAAGAATCTGACTACTGTCGAAACTCCCATACATACTGAAATTCCACGAGATCATGACGAACAAAATTCAAGACTCTCTAATTCCAAACCAATCCATATCTTCTTCAAATTTTCTTCCATTAGTTCAAACATACATTCAACCTATTTTGGACAACACCATTCTTCCAACATCTACTGAGCACTTGAACTTATTTCAAGACTCTCTTTCAACCCAAACATACATTGAACCTATTTTGGACAACAATATTCTTCCAACATCTAACGAGATCTTGACCTCACTTCAAGCCTCCCTTTCAACCCTTGATATAACTGTAGACACAACAAAAGAGAGTCCATCATCAAACACTGTTGAGCTTGATTCTATTATTCCTATGCCTAACATCTCTAGCCTTATTGTTGAAACACAACCACCACAAGTTTGGACACTTGTGACAATGCAACCTTCTATGTCCCATTATGCTTTCAATGATCAATCTTGAAGGCATCTCATCACTGATGATTCCCACCTCTCAAGACTTATACGTGTATACATTCTATGAGGTACGTATACCCAGGAATATCCTCATGCAACATTTTCCATCTTTAATTGTGAATCTATCGTCAAATCAATTAATTAATGGAAAAACAGAAGCAACAAACCAAATAATACAAACCATCATGGAAAATATTGTCAACACACATGGAAGCTATTGGCTTAACCAAATCTATCCCACTCTTTGGGATTACCTAACATCTTATCACACACCTACTGGAGCCATTCCCTTCTCCCTTGTTTATGGTTGGGAAGCTATTTTACATGTCAAGGTTGAATTTACGTCCTTTAGAATATCCCTCAAAGATGTAATCAATAAAGATTATTATCGACACTCATGCCTTAATGAACTCGAGCTTCTTGATGAAAAATGACTTAATGCCCTAGATCATCTTCAAGCCTATCAAAATCAGCTATGGTGTAGCTATCATAAAAATTCAAACTTAGAAAATTTAAGGTCGATGATCTCATTCTCAACAAAAATCGAAAGAACATACCCAAAGAACGAGACAAACAAGACAAATTTGAGTCGAACGGAATCATAGATAATTTTGGCTTTGGAGCTTATAAATTGGCCATTGACAGTGGGTGGGTCAAGTCCTTGACAAACCCATGAACAATATTAGTTTTGTAACTCACGTATAATCTAAAGAAATTTTTTCCATGAATGCAATCACTGTTCTAGGAGACGAATTTTCTTTATGCAATTTGAGGCAATGTTCACTATTCCAGGAAACAAAAAACATGTACATTGTTCCTTTTGTCTTACTTATCTCCGAATAATTTAAATTTATTCATTTCCATTGGAAGATATTTTCATTATCAAAATCACATCTTCATATTTATCATCATGAGACATGTGCTAATATAGATCCTATTAAGTTTTGTGAGCATCATACTTCTTATCATATCTCCCATTTTCAGTCGCTTTCACCTATGGTCATACCTAGAAGCTTCCTGATGGTAATATATTCCCTTCAATGACATTCTCTCTTTCATAACAAAGCTCTAAACTTCATTACCCAGTTCGTTTGGTCGTCCATCTCAGTCTACGGTGTTGAACCCTCGCATCCTACTAATCATGTGGGGTTGAGATTGGGGGCAGACGTTCCTTCCCAAATACAAAGCACTATTGTAAAAAAATCCATCAATTCAATAACTTATGAATAATTCATCGTCACATCTTTTGTCCTTCATAGTCTTTGGTGTTGAGCCCACACTTCTTACTAGTAGTGTGAGACTGGGAATGGAGGAAGGTGCCCTTACTCATCTATGTCTTGTCTTCGGTGATAAACCCTTGCCTCTTACAAGTGGCATGGGGCAAAGCGTAGAGGGTCATTCTCATAAAAGCATAAAAATATTGCAAAAACAAAAAAAGAAAAAAAAAAGACAAAAATGGAATTCACTCACCTATATTTTTCCTTCGGTGATGAGCCCTTGCTTCTCACTAGTAGCATGGGGCAAGGCATAGGGAGTCATTTCAAAAATATAAAATCTTACAGTGCTTGAAATTATAGAATCCCCAAAGAAGTAATTTAGATGCCTAGGTGAAGAGAGAACTATCCCTTCACCTCATATCTTACCAATCAACAGGCCACATAACTGTTTAAGTCTAGCATGTGACTCATAAAGTGAAATCTATTTTTGAAAATGGTTTAGTACTGTTATGAATAATGGAGTCACAATTTTCCAAAGGGATTGTTGTTAGAATTTGTCTCTATATTCATTATCTACCTCCTCCGTCCTTCTTGATTCTTAGTGATGAGCCCATGCATCTTACTAGTTGTGTGGAGTCAAGAATGAAGTTGGACTTCTTTTCATTATATCATCACCACCATATCTTGCCAATGGAAACAGAATTTGTGTTATTCTGAGCATAAGTTACCACACGGTACATACAGATAATATCCTGGTTTATCGCCTCTCAAAAATAAGTCTGCACTCTGGTTCATAAATTACCAATAACAGTGTAAAAATCCACAAATAGTGTGAAAATCGTCTAAAATCTAAAAAACAGTGTAAAACTCCAAAAATCCAAAAACATTTGAAAATCGTCAAAAATCTAAAAACATTAGAAACAATTGTCCAAAATCCAAAAAAAAAAACTTGTTAAAAATCCAAAAACATTAGAAACACTTGTCAAAAATCCAAAAACATTAGAAAGAATTGTCAAAAATCTGAACACATTTGAAAATCGTCAAAAATTTTTTTAAATAAAAATAAAAATAAAAATTAGAAACAATTATCAAAAATCCAAAAAAACATTAGAATACATATACATATATATATATATATATATCATAAACAAAAAACAAAAATGTTGTAAAATCAAAAAAACTCTAAAAATACCAGCACAATTCAACCTTTGAACTATTATCCCCAACGGATGATCCAATCACTTTATAACTACCGAATTCAAAACACTTCTCCTCGCATGAATCCTCGCTCGGGGCAAATCCGACTCTCACTATTTCCTTGTTTGAGGATAATGACCCAATACTTTACTATGTCCTCGTACCTCTGCTTGGGGGCACATCCGATCAATCCTCACTGTGGAACATGTTAGGGACATGTTTTTTTGGTTCTTGTGTTGCATTATTAGTTATAAATTATTAATTACTTTCTTGTATCTTGATATATTACAGGGGGCATCTTGATTTTATGTATCCTGGTGTTCTCTCTAATATTCTTATGTTATCTCATTGCATGTCGTACTGGGGCATCATACTTTCTTGATGGCCTCTATCGATGCTCTCTTCCATTTATATATCGTACTAGGGCATCAAACCTTTTTTTGATGGCCCCTATCTATCCTATCACACATATTAAAGTCTAGTCATCCTGTTCTTTTATATCACGATGCATCCTATTATGTGTTGTATTAAAATTAAGATGCTTTTCGTCACATGAGTATCTTCCTGCATGATCAACATCTTACTTTACACCCCATCCATTCACCCATACTAATAATTTCCCCAATTTGGGAATCCTACTTGATCACCGTTGCAGTTTGTGAATAATACTTGGCGATCGTTCTCAAGTAGCATTCACTATCCAACAACTCCTCCTCCCCCACCATGCTCACCATGTATTTGATCCATTCATCCTCGCTCCTCATTTTTAATCCTTTTCCACTTACCCCCATATTACCCTTCTCACCCTTCTTGTCCGCTTTCACCCATTTGTATTCTTTCCTTTCACTCTTCTGCTTCCCGCTTGACAATCTTACTTAATAACCCCTTCTATATGGAATCCTCGGTGGAGGTTTACACTCTCCCTAAGATCTTCCCATTGTAGAAGCTTCTTCACCACCCCCCTCTCATCAAACAACACTCACCACCGCACACATATTCCCATTCCACCTCTTCTACTTCTCATTCTCGCATCATTACTCTCACCACGCGGGCATCCCAATTAAGGATTCCCCTCACACTCTCCATCTTTCAATACATATATTCCTTCATCCATTCATGTTACACTCCTTTGTTTCCTTTCTTTCTTGTTATCACCTCATCTCGTATCCTATTCCACTCAGGCATACCTCACTCACTCTTTTCTCATCCTTCCCTAAATCCGTCTTATGCCTAGTCATCCTACCTACACGCTCTCGTAGTATGAAAAATTCACTTGAGGGTTCCCCTTCAGTCCATTTTGTCACACCCTATTCCCACCAACTCTATCATCATTCTTCTTCTTCTTCAGCTTGGCGATCTTACTTAGCCATTCCGACCACATGACAATCTTACTTAAGACTTCCTCTTAAGGATGATCGGCCATATGGCCTTCCCCCATCACATCATATTTCCCCATCTTATTTCTCCCACCTCACATCATAATCATCTTATTCAACCTACCATTCCACCCCTGTCCCCAATATAATTTTGTCTTTCTCCTTACATATCATCCATGTCGGTTAGGTGATCTTACGAAACCTCTCCAGCAATATGACGATCTTACTTAAGCAATTATCTTAAGCATGACATGTCATCTTACACTCGCCCATCACTTTACATTCTCACCATCCATATTTCCTCTTCATTCCCCATCATCACATATTTTTTTCCACCACTATCACCCTCCTCTACTTGGAAATCTTACTTAACCACTCACCCGACATGGCGATCTCACTTAAGAGTCCCTCTTAAGGATGATCTATCTTCTTGCATTTCCCCATCACTACACACCCTTCACCCTTCAATTTTTTTTGGTATTACCTATTATCACATCCTTTCACCTCCTTTTCCATTATCGCAAACAACACTTCTCGCTCGCCCACTTGTCATCTCCAGTTTTTCTCGCTTGGCAATCTTACTTAACCACTTCCATCACATGACAAGTCTTATGTTAGGGTCCTCCCTACGCTTAACTCATCATCATGAAATTCTCCCTCACCTCATTATTTTTTCACTTTGTTGATCGCTTCTTCCACCTGGTCTCTCATACTACCCACTTTTTCTTCCTACCATTATCCTTTCTCTACATATCCTCTTACAATATACATCTAATCTCTTCCGCCTACAATCAAATTATTTTCCCCCCATTTTCCCCTTCTTGATCCATCATCCTTCATACCATTTCTTCCCATTCTTTTCATGTCTTGTTTCTTCATCCTCACCACGCTCATCCTCATCACACACATCCTCTCCTTACTCTCACCTAGTCCCAACTCATCCCTCCCATTTTCTTTACTCTTTCCACTTCATCTTCTCAAATCCCCCCACATTTCTACGCACACATGTGTTCACCATTATTTTTAAAATTCCTCTCTCATTCTTTCATCATCATCTTTTATTCCCGCGTTAATAATTGTTAGTGGGCTTTCCCTAAAAATCATCGATCCTCATTCTACATGACCTCGTTCACTCCCTTGGACCTTCTAGAGTTTCCCTTCATTCCTTCCCTCATCCAAGCCCACCACTCATTGTTGGGGGGCTTTCCCTAATGTCCCTTTATTGGCGTTACCCTTTCCAATCCTCGTTACCTTTCTCCTTTTATTCGTTTTTTCTCTCACCCTTCCTCACCACTCATTGTTAGTGGACTCTCCCTAACATCCCCTCATTGGCATTGCCTCTTCTATCCCCCATTCTCTTTTCTCTCATATTCTTTTCCCTCAATCCCACCATTTCTTTTCGCTTCTTACCCATCTCTCCATCTTCCCTTCGCCCTCTTTAATATCTTTACTGTCTTCATCATACATCCTTTGTCTATTTTCTCGTAGTCCTAGTATCCTCATTTCATGCATCTCCGCATCTTTTCCAATCGATGTCATTCCTCCCCTCTTTCTTCTCTTTACATTCCTTATATTGTTCCCTTTCCACTTATTATCCCCTTTATGTATTCCCTTCCTTATACATCTTTTTCTTTTTTATCCTCTTCTCTTTCCCACCCCTCGTCTTATTTCCCTTCCCCTATATCATCTTCTTCTTCTTTTCCATCACATTTCCTCCTTACTTACCCATCAATAACCTGGCTCTTCAGTGTTGCCCTATCCTCTTTATCATACCACCCTCCACATGCATCTCTATATGGTCTGCTCCATATTCTTTGCCCTGGTCTTCCTTGCAATGACACGGTTCCTTCAATCCTCCCCCTGTATTCGCTCTATCTTCCTTTCCTATCCCCTAATTTTAACGTTTCTTCTAACCACTTCTTCTTTTCTCTACCACCCCTACCTTTTCGTTAATTCGGTATCTATTTCTCTTCTTTTCTCTACTCTTTTTCACACTTTCCTCGCCCCTCATAGTTTTTTTTTCTCCATTCTACTTCTTTTTTCATCTTATTTCCATTTTCGTCGATTTCACCCACTACTCCCACCTTTGTCTTCTCCTTCTTATTTATCCTTCTCTATTTTCTGATTTTCTTAGCTCTATCATTTCTTTCCCTTTCATTCATCCCTCTTTATTATCTCTGTTGCTTCCTTCATTTGGCACATCTCTCGATTTCATCACTTCACCCTCTACTCTGTCATATTCCCGTTTTCTCCTTTTTCCCTTCATCATTCCATTCTTCCCCTATCATCCCTCTCTCTTATTTCTACCTCTTTCATTTAATTTTTCCCCCTCCCCTATCTCCCTTAGTCTTCTTATAATCAACCCCTAATCCTATCCATTCCTTTTTCTCTTTCCCACACACTTTCACACGTACCATTCAAAATTGATTGAATCCTTTCTCCATTTTCGTCGTGTGGTCATTCTAGTCTCTTCCACTCCATTATCGTCATCTTCTCTGCATAATTCATTTCTCTTCTTTTCGAGAGTTATGTTGTCTATTCCATTCTCATCAGTCCTCTTGAGGGGGAATCACCACATCTATCCATAATGACATCTTTTTGTGAAATTTTTGTATCTTGGAGGATACTATGACATCCGTCACTCACCACTTTCTATTCTCCCCAACAAACATTCGCTCTACTTTTTTCTTAAGAAAAGTATATTTAATTCTTCCCCCATCTCATCTACTTTCTTTGAAAGGACACTAATTTCATAATACCCTTCCAAAGAGGGGAAAATGTAGACACCCTAACTTCACATCTGTCCTAAATCAATTAATTCCCCTTCCTTATTTCCCACAAAATACACTTCAAATTAATCAAATATAATTTGATTAATTATCCATTTCAAAATCCAAAAAATAACCCAATCCTCACCACATGTCATTATTCTCCATGTTTTTCTACTATTGAATTAAAAATTCAAATTCAAATCCTCACCCACTCTTTATGGTCCCCACTCACCTAAAATCCTCCACTTATGAATTAAAAATCCAAAATGAAATCCTCACCCATTCTTTGTGGTCCCCACTCACCTAATCTTGCCCACATTTTCAAACCATGATTACTTAAATTACTCTAAGTTAATCACTCCCCCAGGATATAAATACAACCTTACCCCTCCCCTCTAAGGACATGGAGAATAAACTTAAATGCCCTATCTAAGTTCTTGTATCCTTTGAGAAAAGAACATCCTTCTGCCTCGTCCTAATAGCCTCATTTTGAAGCACCCCAAGTCCATAATCTTTTTTCCCATCTGGTGCAAAGTAAGAGGATCATTGTTGTAGGAAGACCTTGCTCCGTCTTGAAGAAAAGCACCTACATATCACATAATCAGGGCTCAATCCAAGTTTTCTAGCCCATTTCGAGGTTTGATACGGAACACAAAGGAGGAGGTATGATTATTGATATTTTACTTCCTTGTTAGTAGTGCATTTTTCATAGCTTACAGTTAGGATTAGAAGGTAAGATTTACAAGAATTGTAAAGAAGTTTCCTTTTGTAGAGAAAAATAAAACTTGTAGAGAAGAAAGTACAAGACATCCAAGAAGGTGTGGAAGATTACAGATATTCATTATATTTCCTCTGTGATAATAAATTGGTTGTTTCTTGGTGGACATAGCACACAATGGGTGAACCACGTTAAATCTTGTGTATTGTATATTCTGGTTATTTCCGTATTCATTGTTTATATGCTTAGATTGGATTCATATATCTGTAAAATTGGTGTGCTAACCCCAAATAACTGGTATCAGATATTTTTTGTTTGAGGGTTGTGTGTGTTGACAGATCTACTCACAGAGTGATTTCTGATTGAGTGAGAGAAAATTAATGGGAGAAGAAAGAAAATTCATAGTAGAAAATTTTGATTGTCGTGATTATCTATTATAGAAGATGTAAGTGGAGGATTATCTGTATCAAAAGGATTTATACTTACCATTGGATGAGAAGGCAAGACCTGCAAAGATGACTGATGAAGAATAGAAAATTCTTGATAGAAAGACTCTGAGATCTATAAGATTGAGCCTGACAACATATGTGGCTTCGAATATTACCAAAGCAGGATCTATGGTAGAGTTGATGAAATCTTTAGCAAATCTATATGAAAAACCTAGTGCCTCAAATAAAGTTTATTTGATGAAAAAATGTTTAATTTAAAGATGCAAGAAGGTGGATCTGCACCAAGTCATTTGAATAATTTCTGATCTATTATAAATCAATTAAAATCATGTTAGTATTTCATTTGAGGATGAAGTGAAAGAACTTTTATTATTATGCTCTTTTCCAGATAGTTGGGATAAATTGGTAATGGATATTAGTAATACAGTTTTTGCTACTAATATTTTAAAGTTTGATGATGTGGTTAGTATAATCTTGAATGAAGAAATACATAGGAAAAGTACAAGAGAATCATCATCTGGGAATGCTTTGAATGTAGAAAATAGGGAAAGACATAAAGAGAGATCCAAGAGAAATAATAATGGGAAATCAAACTCTAGGAATGGTATATCTAAATCCAGAGGTAGAGGTATAATCTGCTAGAATTGTGGAAAGAAATGTCATGCAAAGAAGGATTGTTGGTTCAAGGAAAACAAAGAGAATTTACCAGAAAAAGGTAAAGAGGAAAATGTTGCTGCAAAATAGGTATTACAAGATGCCCTAATTCTCTCCTTGGATAATAAAATTGAATCATGAATTTTAGATTTAGGATCCTCTTTTCATGCTACCCCTAATAAGGGTTATTTCAGAAATTATGTCCACCATAATTTTGGGCATGTTTATTTAGGAGATGATGAACCATGCAATATTAATGGTAAAGGTGAAGTTCATCTTAAATTGTAGAATGAAAATACATTGATATTGAAAGATTTGAGGCATGTTCCAAGCCTCAAGAGAAATCTAATTTCTGTAGGACAATTGTGTGAAACTGGTTACATGGTTATACTCACAATCGAAATCTTGGAAAGTTACCGAAAGGATATATTGTTGTAACAAGAGGTAAGAAGTTAAGATAATTGTATTTATCTACCTACTATTACTGATTCCTTTTCTATTCTATCTACTTTATATACATATGAAAGCATGTGGCACAATCAACTAGGCCATATGAGTGAAAAGGTAATGTAGATCTTAAAGAAAAAGGGTAAGTTATCAGATCTGAAACGTGTAGATCTTGATTTCTGTGAGTATTGTATTTTTTGAAAAGATAAGAGAGTGAGATTTCTCAAAGTTGGGGAAAACAAAGAAGAAACATAATTTGGAGCTTGTACACTCAGATGTGTGGGGACCAGCCCAGGTAGCTTCTCATGGAGGATCCCAATATTATGTTACTTTTCATTGATGATGCCACAAGAAAGGTATGGTTTTATTATATTAAATGTAAATATGATGCTTTTGAAACTTTTACAAAAATGGAAATCCCTTGTGGAAAATGAATCAAATTAAAAGTTAAAATGTCTTAGATCTGACAATAGTGGTGAGTACTGCAGCAAGGATTTTAATTATTATTGTTCAATAAGTGGAATACGCAGAGAAAGGATGATTCCTAGAACACCACATGAGAATGGTGTTGCAGAGAGAATGAATAGAACAAGCATGGAACATGATAAAAGTATGAGGATACATGTTGGATTGCCCTTATAGTTTTGGGTGGAAGTAGTAGACATGGTCGTTTATTTAATTAACCACGGACCTTCAAGTGCACTGGATGGTGGAATACCAGAAGAAACTTGGACTGGAAAAGAGGTAGATATTTCTTTTCTTAGAGTATTTGGCTCAGAAGATCTTGTGCATGTTGATAAGGAAAATAGAAATAAATTGGATACTAAATCCAAAATATGTACTTTCATTGGTTATGGCTCTGGTGATTTCAAATTTCGGTTTTGGGATTGAGAGGATGATAAGATTGTTAGGAGTCGTGACTTTGATTGGAATGTAAAGAGAATGTACAAGGAACAAGTTTTGGTACCCAAAGGTGAACCAGTGGAGAATTTTGTGGATGAAAATGAACTCTCGAATTTAAAATTGACACCTACATGTTTACATAGTAATCGGTATCAGTTTACCCTTGACCGAAATTTTTCCCTGGTACCAACATCAGTTAGCTGAAATGGTGTCAATAGAAGGTGACCAGCATTGGTCACTGTCAGAAGTAGATACAAATCTTCCGGATGAGAAAATTAAGCCTCCAGCACCCCAAATCTTAGTGAGAAGGTCACAAAGGGTAAGTAGACCTCTAGAAATATTTTCATCTTCCTTGTCTTATTTATGATTGACTTATAGTAGTGAACCGGAAAGCTTTGAAGAAGCAGTGTAGGATAAAGCCCACAAGTAGTGGGAACATGGCATAAATGAGGAGATGGACTCCTTAGAGTAGAACAAAACATGGAATTTGGTTAAGTTTCTAGCAGGTAAAAGAGAATTACATAACAAGTGGGTTTACAAGATCAAGGAAGAAGAGGGTGGACATAAGAGATATAAGGCAATGCTTGTAGTAAATGGATTTGCACAGAAAACAGGTATTGATTTTGGTAAAAAAATTCTCCTATCCTTAAGATGACTTCTATTTGTACTGTATTGAGTTTAATTGCAATAGAGGATTTGAATTTAGAGAAACTTGATGTCAAGAAGGCATTCCTTCATGGTGATTTGGAGGAAGAGATTTGTATACAACAACCGCTTGGTTATGAAGTCAAGAGTAAGGAGAAATTTGTGTGTAGATTGAAAAAGAGCCTATATTTTCTCAAGCAAGCCCCAAGGAAATGGAATATGAGGTTTGATAGTTTCATGCATGAGAATGGTTATTTGAGATGTGAATCTGACCATTATGTTTATTTCAAGAAGCTTGGAAATGGGAGATATATTATTTTGTTATTGTATGTGGATGATATGCTTATTACACCATTTAGTGTACATGACATTGGCAAGCTTAAGGGAAATCTAGCTCACATATTTGCAATGAAGGATTTGGGATCTGCAAAGCAAATCCTTGGCATGTAAATTCTTAGAGACTGAAAGAACAGGAAGTTATATTTGTCTCAATATCATTATACCAATAAGGTGTTGAAAAGGTTTAATTTACAAAATTCAAAACTTGCAAGTACACCTATGGATAGACATTTAAAATTGAGTAAAGATCAATTTTCTATATCACATGAGGAGGTTGAGTACATGGCAGGAGTTCTGTATGCTTCAATAGTCGAGAACTTGATGTATGCTATGGTTTGTACTAGACCAAACATTGCACACATAGTGGGAGTAATGAGAATATTTATGGCTAATCTAGGTAAAGAGCATTAGAAAGCAGTCCAATGGATTCTCAGGTATTTGAGAGGGACATCCGACATGTCGTTATGCTATGGAGGGTCAGATACTTCTTTACGTGGCTATGTGGATTTAGACATGGATGGTGATTTGGATGACAGGAGAAGCACCATTGGATATGTTTTCACAATAGGTGGCACGATAGTTAGCTGGATTTCTAGATTGCAGAAGGTTGTGGCCTTGTCTACTATAGAGGATGAGTATGTTGCAGCTAAATAAACTAACAAGGAGATGATATGGATGATAAAGTTCATGGAATATTTGGGAAAGAAGAAAGAGGATTGAAGATTGTACAGTGATAGTCAAAGCACAATTCATCTGGAAAATAACTCAGCATTTCATTCTAGAACGAAACACATTTAGTTGAGATATCACTTCATACGACAAGTATTGGAGGATGTGAAACTGAAGTTGGAGAAAATTCATACAAAGGAGAACCTTGAAAATATGCTAACGAAGTCATTGGAAAAGGAGAATTTGGATCTACACTCCACTTATGTTGGTATTCGAAATTAAGACTTGAAGAGGGAGAAACAAACCAAGAAAAGGATCAGAGGAAGGCACTGTAGGGTACAGTGCACCAATTTATCTCCAAGTGGGATATTTTTGAGTTATGGAGCTTAATTTCTTCACTGAAATGATTTTACAGACCTGCTAGAATACACAGTAACTGAAATTGGTTGACGAACCGGTGTTGGTCACCCAAAGACTAGTATCGATCAGGAAAGGAGGAACCAACATCAGTTTCCTGTCTGTGATAATTTAATTAAATCATGGGAATTAAATTTATATTTATTTGTAAAGTAAATCTAATGGTTGTAATTGCATAACTAGATTTCCCTAAGTTTGTAGATGCCTATATAAGAATAAAGCTATGGTTAGAAGGTAACATTTATAATAATTGTAAAGAAGTTTCCTTTTGTAGAGAAAAGAGAAACTTATAAGAAGAAAGTATAGGACATCCAAGAAGGTGTGGAAGATTACATATCTTCATTGTATTTCCTCTGTGATAATAAATTGGTTGTTTCTTAGTGGGCGTAGCCCACACTGGGTGAACCACGTTAAATCTTGTGTATTGTATCTTCTCGTTATTTCTGTATTCATTATTTGTATGCTTGGATATGACTAATATATTTGTACAGCTAGTGTGCTAACCCCAACATCTCAAGATTTTGAAGATCAGCAATCAAAACTAATTGCTAGAGATTTAATAGGTTCATTTTTTTATAGCTTTCATGGAGTAGAGAAATAATGTAGACATGTTAGGGATTGATTATTTGTTTCAAGCTTCATATATGCATGTAAATAGATAACTCTTGTTTATCTCCAATCTAATGGTCCATTGATTTTTTTGGTCAATCTGGTGGTCCATCTGGTAGCCCTCCATCTTCTACTTGTGGGTCACCCCCTAATAGTCCCTTCATCATCTTCTTAAACTTTAGTGTCATGTCCTAGTAGCCCTCCATTATTTTATATTTGTGAGTCACCTTAGAGTAGCTCATTACCTTCTATTCTTGGGCCTCATCCTAATATCCCTTCATCCTCTTCCATCTATGGGACACCTCTGGGCAAGCCCATCATATTCTATCCTTGTTCCATGTCCTCGTAGCCCAATTTCTTCTATCTTAGGGCCATATCCTGACATTGCTTTGTCATCTTCTATCAGTGCCTCACCTCCTGCTATCCCCATCCTCTACAAATCTTGGACTGTATCCTTTTCACCTATCACACTCTTATTCTATTAATGACTGGGGCAAGCCCACCATCATTTATCTCATTCCTATCATCAATGATAAACATCCACTTTCTTCTCCCACTTCACAGGATCAGACATGTCATATAGTTGCTCATAAGAAACCCAAAAAATTTCTTTATCAAGCAAAGATCAAAGATTCAAAGAGATCTAAATCTCCTAACAACTCAAATGATCTTAAAGTTAAGAATAAGACTTGATTCAAAAATGTGCACTAACGCAACCATCAAGTATGGTGCAAACTGTAGAAACCGGTGGATAGGGAACTCAAGCTCCTGCATACGAAATTCATGTTTTAGGATAAATTGCAGTCATTTGTTGAGTATGATCTCACCGTGATCATCGAGATCGGGGATAATATAATTCATAAAAAAAAAAACACACCTAGTATCGTTTATCAAATAAATCACAAACCTCATTGTTGGATCTTATCATGTAGAGTGACTTTGTTAGTCCTAACTTTCCAAAACTATCAAAAACCTAAAAATCAAAACAATTCAAAAATACAAAAAAATGAGAAAAAAATATCAATTAGAGGTATAAAGATCAAACATTGTAATCAAATATTGCATACGCATGGATGTTATTTCTTCCCTTCCTTGCTATTATTATGCAAGTCTTCCTACCATTTTCATCCCTTCAGTGATATTTTGGTTAGCCAATTCACACACATTTTGCAACAATTATCTCTATGGTATCCGTTTGGCATTGGTCTTTCATCACCTTGGTAAATTAAAGAACTACTGACCTCTTAGAGATTCTATCACTATCAACATCTAAAAAAATTTGTGAAGAAATTTTGGGATATATTTGTTGACACCAGCCAATGTCGTCATCGTAATCACTTCCATATCCTTCCATCAAGCCATGTATGAATCTTAATCCCTTGTCAAGTAAGAGAGATGAAATAAGTTCTCAAAAAGCAAAAGAATCAAAATTAATCAAAAAATATCAAAAGCTAAAAGCTAAAAGCAAAAGAAAATTGATATATGACTCTCTCTTGGGTTATTTCCAATAATCTCTACCGGGGTTATGGATGCATGAATGACAGTAGAGAAATGTTGTGATTATAATCAAATACATCTCCGTTGGGGCTATGGATGCCTGGATTGTAGTGGAGAAATGTATGGCTCTCCTTCCACCTTTCATTTACAAATCAACTTTGAAAATAAATCATTCATATACATTGGCTAGTTTGTCCTCATTTGTTTCCTATTAAATCATCCCTTCAAGAGGTAATACATTCCACGTGCACACACTAGATCTCTATGAGTGAACAAGATTAGTACGTTACTAAGTGTCTTTTTTTTTAGCTTGTTTACACTCTTGATTGAGTCCATATCTCGTCTCATGATTTGTGCCTTAAGCTAATCACTTTTTCATCGCGAGGCTTCTAATCTACATTCATAATATCCGTTGTTGTTCTACTTCATTCAAAACATCCATGTGTATGGTATTACCTTTTTTGCCATGTTTTCGAACACCTTTGTTCTCTTTCACAAAAACAATCTTCTACTTCCTTTCTATCGTGTGTTCCTTGGCCAACTTATGTTGGGGGCATCCTTATTCCTTCCTAGTAGGTCATTGGGTTTAAAGTCATCATCATGTTGGAATTATCCATATTGGTCCTGATCCCCCGTTCATCATCAGCATGTAAATATTTTTCCTTTGAATAATCCCACCTAATGATGGGGCATTTCGACATCTTCACTTTCTTGCGTGTACTCATGTCATTCCTCCCTTTTACATCCTATCTGTTGCTAGGGGCACCCATGCTTCTTTGTCTTCCTGAACATAGCTTCAGAAAAATTTCAAAATCACAAAAACATTCAAATATGTTAGATAAATCACAAAAACATTCAAGTATGTTAGAAAAAACAAAACATTCAAATATGTTAGAAAAATCAAAACATTCAAATATCTTCAAAAAACTTCTTAAAAATTAAAAACATCCTACAAAACGTCGTTCTTTGGTCCTTGTTTATTCTTGTCATAAATGACTCATGGATCATTTTGATCTACCCTCATTAATAAATATAGTTCGCATGTTTTGTCTATACTCTGGGGCACAACGAGTTGCCTGGTATTATTTTGTAGCACACAATTTTTTTTCATAGGACCCAAGTGTCCTCCATTATTCCCCTTGCATGTACAATTTGATTGGGGCACCACTTTTAGCCCTTGTTATTTCACGTGAATAGGTTGAAATTGAATCTTGATAACAAAAACATTACAGTATGTTTGTCTATTAGGTTTTCTTGTTTACTTTTTCGTATTGCATTGCATTTTGTATGTTACATGGAGTTGGTGTTTTTAGCAATGGGAATTTGTTCGTATATGTCTTTTCATGTCATATTAAACTTTTGTTCATTCTTTTTATAATAAGGACCGATGATGAAGACCACTAGCAATATGATGAAAATAAATTTGTTTAAAAGGCACTGGATGGATGTTAGCTCATTCCCCCTTCCTCATCCTCATTTTATTCTATATTCCATTTCTTCCCTTCATCTTCTATCTATTTCCTTCATCTTTTCGATCGTCGATCGGCCTCTTTCATAAACCCATCGACAATCGAGGGGGGATCCTTTATTCTACTAAGTTTTCTTCTATCCCTTCAAAATTATTTTACTTGTTTATGCTTGTCTACTATCTTTGAAGTGTCATCAATTATGCCACCCCAAAGAGGGGAAAATGTAGACACCTAAAGTTTGTTTATGCTAATGTTTCATCCAATTCGATCAATTAACGAAACTTCATTAATCAACCTTCCTTTGCTCCATTCTCTGAATGCCCATTCACAACACTCTTTCAGTCATATTCCTCATATAATCAGCTAATTGGGCTAATATCTTTCTTATTAGCTAAACATTCCTCCTTTCAATCATCAAGAACCTCCCTAGTTCTCTTGTAATCACTTTTGCAAGCTTCCTAGGCTATCTATCAGTCACATATAGCTAATCATAATCCTCCCAACTCTCAACGAGTCTCTAATCACTTATTAATCAAATTTAACTAGCCTAAAGCATGTTTATCACTCCTAATCATAAACTGTGTTTGGCTTAGCTTTAGTCCTACATGCACCAAAGTTCCAAACTCTCCCATTTGGAAATCTATTAATAGAAGGCTAATCCCTCCCTTTCAACTTGACTTTTGATTATCATATCAAAACCTCTTGACTTGATATGAAGGTTTAAATCATGTAATACTTTTGTAAGTGTTATTTTTTTATGATTTTAATAAACCGGTCCCTTTAATGAGACCTGAAGATGTAGGCTATAAATGCCAAACTCCACTATCATGGATGGTGTCGAATTATTGTCAAATTTTTCTATTTTATTCTTTGATTTTACACAATACTTGAATATTTTGAATTTTAATTAAAAATATAGAAAATTTGTAATGTCAATTTTAATATGAAAAAACATTTTTTACAGAATATTTGGTGAATGGTTTTTGTAATTCGCTTATGGTTTTGGATCGATGCATTCCTTTCATGAGATCATACCGATCTATGAAATTACCTTGCAAATCTACAATGTCAATATTGTACAACGTAGTTTCACGTAACAAAAGCGGTAGGTGATGATTAGTTATGAAGAGATTCTAACTATTCAAACCAATGCTTCATCTACCTTGATGATATATCAAATAAATATTCTATTCTTGTAAGATAAATTGGAGATAAACTAGACTCAAGAATACATAGGCATCCTCCATCCGACCTCTTAGACCTTGTACATGATTTTACATTACATCTCTGTTATCCAATTTTGCACCCCTTATAAATTGGCTAACTTCACAAATCCAGACTAAGGTGGTTTGATGGGTCTTGGAGAAGAAAAATGGTAAAAATAGGTAAATTTCATCATTCAGGGCATTTTCTCTTTTCCTTGAAAATCTATTCAAATCCATATGTAGACACCTAAAATTAGCACCGCTAATTCCAGTGTCAGCGTCCGTGAGGCACCCTTCACCATCACATTGCACCCCTCATAATTATTAAATATTAACATCGTCGCCATAGTTTCATAAGTACACATACATTATTAATTAAACTAAACCATCCATTTATTAATTAAACAACACTCCATGACCTAGATCACCCACTTCTATGCTTTAATTAATTAATTTAATAATTACTTTACCACATCCCCATCCCTAAAAATAATCAAATAAAATGAATAACTACCCTCACACCTCACCCTCATACCTCAACATGACAATTCTTAGACCTCACTAACCACATAAATAATTTAATAACCTTCCAAAAATCCATAACTTATTCCTAACCATCACTAAAACAACCTTCTAAAAATCCCATGATGACTCATCCTAACCCACTAGCTATAACTAACTAATTTACTAACCTTATAAATATATTTTAATCACCTTTAACCACCTCTAAACCTCACATAAAACCTCTCTAAATAATATATATATGATTCCCATAAATATTCAACCGCCCAAGACCAAAATAGAAATTGTATCCTCCATATCTTAACCAAACTCAAACTACCCGCAATCGTCGACGATTGCCCCAATTGCCGGCGATTCTCTCCTATTTTACACTATAAATATGGGCTCTGTGCCTCTATTTGAGATTGAATGGTAGGTGAAATTTAATCTAGGAATTCATATTAGACCTATCACAGAGCCAGAGATCATCCAACAACAATCAATCTCCTTCAAGCGTCATTCGTATGTCTAGAATTGCGTCAACAATCTTCTTGCATCAACAATATTTCTCTCTTGGGTAACTTCACATTTTGCTCTTATTTTCTCAAATTATGTAAGGTAAGTGGCTTCCCTTGCTTTATTACATCATTATGCATCATATATAAGCTTAATCAACCTTTCTAACATTCATTTCAATTCTTGTTTTTGTCCATTTTTTGGCCTATACATTTTTACAGCAATCGCTGGTGATTGCCCAAAATCGCCAAATATTGGCCCAATCACTAGCAATTCACATAAAATCACTAGAAATTCTCTACACTACTGAAAATTTATTGAAATCATATTTCTGACACATCTTTTGGTTTGCAAAACAGAGCTACGGTTCTCAAGTTATGGTCAAAACATCAGAGGGTGGGTTTTTATCAGATCTAGAGCTTCATCATCATTGAAATCATCTCATCCTTCAACCTTCACCTCTCTGGTAATCTCATTATTTTAACAAAATTTATTATCTACATACAATCAAGTAGCCATATTTATTTTTAATATCATTGTCTATCTCTCTATTTAATTAATCATTTCATTCAAGCTAACTTATATGTTTAGCAGCCTGTACACATCTACCACAATCGCCAACAATTCACCCAATCGCCAAGGATTCCTATCTCTTAGAACTGATTTCAATTCTAATTGCCTTTCTAATATCTAGATCTCAGTCTTGACTATCAGTTTTCCTTTGCAAGTCTCCATTGAGCCTAGTCAAGCTCCTTTGAGCCATTTGCACCATTTTATCATCTATCCAAATCGAATACATCAACACCATTTTCCTTTGTGAGCACATATTTGTGCACACTTTTTCTCCTTCAAACCACATTGTGATTCCTCAACCCCCTTTGGATTAGGAACCACCATCAGAACAACATATAACCTTGGATCCCTTCTGACCCTTTTCCTTTGCATTGTTGGTTGTATTGTCTATTATTGTTTTATCATTTACTATCAATGCACGTTATCATTATCAGATTAATTTCTTAAACATGGATTAACATACTTTCGAGGAAGTCCATTGATTTCTGGGGAGTGGCCTTTTCCTGGAAATCCACCATATATTTTACTAGGTCCATCTTGTGTGAGTGTTTTTGATTTGCAGGCTTGCTTATAGGGAAAAGGAACCGTGTTCACATTCTTCCATGGAGCACAATATCGAACATTGTCCATCCACATCCATGAGTATCACGGAAACCCCACCATATCAAGGTTTTGAAGTTCATATCATATTTCTTGCAAACACAGATTGAAGACTAGCAATATTTATCCCGAACACCATACTTAACTGAAAAATTGAAAAATGGGCCTTTTGAGAGTATTGTGGGTTTTTCGGGCCTAGGAGGAATGGATGAAACAAGTTCCTTGGGGCTTTGAGTTCCCTGTATCATCATTTCAGCCGTAAGACAAAGAAGAAAATGCATTGCAAGCGAGTCAGATATTTTGGGAACAAGTGGAATGGTTGTCGCGGGCCCTTGGTTCTCCGCAGAAGTCATTTGGCTACAACAAAAGATTTGAGGGTGGGGATAGTGTAATGCAGAAAAAGTGAGTTGCAGAGGAACATGAAGTAAGAGAAACGGTTCCACTGGATCACGATTTCCCCGCATGGGTTTTCGAGTCGAATAAAATAAGAAAATAACAGAGCGATGACAGAAACAAAGCGGATAATGTGTTGCGGAAATGGTGGACATGCGGGGAATAGTTTTTTCGGATCCTTTAGTTATCCACATAGTCGGATCGGCTGATTAACTAAGCGTCACATAACATGGGAGGGGGAACATAGTTGTAGATGAAGCGAGAAATACATGCATTATATTTTTGGGTGGAATGATTGCACAGTTCCAACTGAGATCCGATTCGCCAATAAAAACACAACCAATGACCCCTGCGGTAAAATAGGACATCACTAGAACAGAAAAAAAAAAATTCCATGCCTCTGTAATTTCTTCGATCATGTGATCAATCCTCACCAAGTAAAAAACAATTAAATGCAGATTGTAGCGTCGCACAAGGAACCATGTTATGTTCCTTCTGAACTCTAAACAATATGCATAGGCATAACTTTCACCCGGTTGCTCCAAATTCTAAAAAATTAGAATTTTTGGAAAGGTCTCGTCATGCACTACACCATGGGAATTGGATTTATTGTTTTAGGTGAGGGTAGGTGGGTGAAAAAGAGGAAATACTATCTAGTATTAAATAACACAGTTCTAGGTTGCTCAACCACCACATTTGATGAATTATGGTGCCTTTTATTTCTCCAACAACTAAAGTATCTAGGGGGAATGGTCTTGTAAGGGTGTCCATTCCTATTTTCATAATTTTAATGCATTTTGTTGATGGTTTAAAAATGGAAATATGCATTTCCCTCTATTTTCCCTCCTCTCTCTCTCTCTCTCCTATTTTCCATAGATTGGAAAGTGATGCTCATTTTAATGTTGGATATTATTTGAATGCAAGGGCATCATTTCAAAGTGTCGCATAAGTTTTTTTGAGTTGTAGGCCTTGGATTTATATATCTAACTTTGGTGATCCTTTCCTTTCTCATTCACTATAATGGATTGGGCATCTATTTGAAGTAATAAAATACTTGTTTTGTGGTTATTATATGCCCTAGATTGTGTTTTATTACATTTTCTTTCCTTTCATTGCATCTGCAGGTACATTATGCATGTTTTATTGTCCTTACAGGGTTTGAATATGTTGTGCTCCATAGAAATGGTGGTTTGAATGTTGTTTTGGATGGTGGCACTCATGTCTACCCCTCCCTTCGTCATTTTCTCCCATTTTCCCTCATTTAAGAGTGTCTTTCCCCTTGTAGGTGATATCACCTCCCTTTAGTGTAAGATTTTTTGGGAATTCAGGACTACATAATAGTGCTATGATTTAATAACAAGAAAATCATGCAAACAGGATCTAAAAAATATCCCAAAATCTATAGCAGTGGAAGTATAAACTAGAATAATTCAAATCAAATAAAAGTACACACACATAACACACACATGTACCGTGGTTCACCCAATGTGGGATACGTCTACCAAAGATAGAGATCTCATATATAACATAACAAGAGTATAAATTAACTCTTCAATACAAGAGTACAGTGCATCTCTCCAAGTTTATCTCCTCTCCTCCAAATCTCTAAATGGATCTCCATGAGTGGACTACAATTGTGCCTCCAAACACCCACCAACAGATCTCACGTAACCCTGAACTATTGCATCTCTGAAATTATACCAAATTCTCTGTGGATCTGTGACAAGACCTCTTGAATGGGTCTTTAAATGTTCAACCATGACTATGCACCAAGAAGTAATTTTTGTCTCTCCATCACTACATAACCTGTGTAAACATGAAGAAAACCTCCTCTACAATATCTAGATCTACATGGATCAACAATACAATATGATATCATGGAATCTACAATTACAAGATCTCACAATAACTTGTGGATCTAACAATATAAGACTAGATCTACATGGATCTATAATACAAGATCTCACCAACATGTGGATCTATAAGAAGAAACTTCATGTTGCTTTGCATACTATGAAAGCCATTACAATGAGACAATAACTATATAAAGGAAATATAATAGAAGATGTTACCACTCTTCCTCACCATTAAGATGTACCTATTATTTCCTTATGTTCATCTCCTCTCTATGGAGAATTTGTATTCATATAACTTGTTCTTTCTTTCTCTTCTGCTTCATCCTCTCAATCTAGGAGAATTAAGGATCTAATTCAATCCTTCTCTTAATTTACCTTCTAACCCTAGATTTCATGCTTATATAGGCATATACAAACTTAGGGCACAATAGATATGCAAATTACATCCTTTAGATCAAATTTATAACAAAGTTAGATCTAATTCCCTTGAGTTAAATATAAAATTTCACCGCACAGCTAACTGGTGACAGTTACCTAACCGAGGATGGTTACCTGACTAAACGGCGGTTACCTAACCAACAATGGTTACCTAAATGGTGATGGTTACCTGACTGACGATGATTACTGTGTAAACTAGCAAGGTGTAAAACATGCTATCTATGAAGTAATTCAAATCCACAATCCTAACAGGATTTTAGTTTTTATGCATCTACTCACCCTGGTCGCTTGGAATGATAGAGTAGAGTCACGTAGCTGCATTCCCCTTCTTAGGAGTAGTTTTAGAAATAGGAATAAGTAGAGGAAGCCAACCTTCTATGGAGGTCTGTCTTAGTACAAGTCCCACAACTTTGAGACAGTCCCATGTTTCCTCAAAGCCCTAGATCATTCTAATTTGGGACAAGTGCAATTTTAAGCTCCAATAAGTTCTACATATGGTTTTTTTTTGTTCCTTTGAATTCTTCTCTATCACTTAAGAACTTTTTTATATATCTTAGTCTTTTTCGTTTCGCATAATACATTTTCTATATATAACACATCTAGATTTACATTTAGTGTTTTTCGTCAAGTTTCCTCATGGGCCCTAGATTAATAATATTAGATCACATTCTTGCTTCATCATAACTTGGTAATATTGGATTTTCATCTTAATTTTCTCCTTTTTTTTGTATTCCCCACGCACACAAGGTTTGAATACATGAAGTTAGGACATACACAAAGTTAAGACTTCAAAATCCATGATCCTTCTTCATACCTACCTTCACATCCTCACATGAAATACATATGTACATTCAAAAACTCCCAACTTAAAATATTTTAAAAACAAATGATAGAGGATACTTTGCAAAAAAAATGAGAAGAATTACAAGACTGTCATGCATAGGAAAGAGTAGGGATCATAAATAGGTTCTCTCACCTTCTTAAAACATGTACAAGTGACTCACAATCCTAATCCTCTTGAAATTTTGATGATCATACCCCATATAAGGTACAAGTCAATCTAGACATTCCTTTATTTGAAGGAGAGATAAAAATATAGATGTTTGGGCTTAACCCTTAATTGTTCAGACTATGTGGTTAATGATTTTTATGAAAATGAAAAGATTATTTTCTGATGCAAAGCCCATACATCTACACAAATAATTCACAATGACAATTTGTAGAGTTAATGAATTAAAGCTTGAGTACTGAAGGCATGTAAGGTTGGGACGTGCAGACATGGGGCGCGTAGGTACGTGTGGAAATGTAGTAATGAATTAAAGCTTGAGTACTGAAGCATGTAAGGTTGGGGACGTGAGACATGGGGCGCGTAGGTACGTGTGGAAATGTAGTAGAGAAGGGCATGCCCTAGAAAATTATGAGGATGAGACTTAATAGACACAATATTCTTATAATCAAGGTTAAAAGGGGCAATAAGAATGCAAGAAAACACAGCAGGGGAAGATACATCCACAAACTTGTATTTTATTGCTTCCTGATATGCATAGTTCAATCGGCTACAAGATAAGGGCCTGGATCACCATGCAAGGAGTCCAAAACAAGGGCCTACAACACATTAGCTTCATAAAGAAATTTTGGCAGAGATTTGCTACAAAAACTACCCCCCCTTACAATGAACCCAACACTCCCATTTATAGAAAAAATGAGAAGAAAGAGAGAAGGGAAAATGGAAATCCCAAAATCTATCCTTCAACCACTTGTATGAGGAATTAAATGGAGTAAAATGATTGTATATTGCTTGCAAAAGGATCCCCATACTGTCCCAGGTGCTGCAACAGAGAAATAATGATGACCATGCCTCTTTATTGCACTCCCAACTACCAAATAAAACACTGTTATGATCTTGGCCATGTTTTATAAAAAAATATCCATCAATATCTCATCAAATTTGGAATTTATTGATTTTTGTGCATTGGGCTTGGAGCCATGATTCCAATGGTACCAATTTTGTGTGATTTTGTTAAGAAATGCCAAATTTATGGCCTTCTGAGTGCGGACAGCTATTTTGGGTCTGGCAGGCATTTTCTGTCATTCGACGGGAATGAGCATTAACTGACTGGAGCCGAATATGTTTCTTTTAATTAAATATATCTACCATCATTAAAAATAATAAATCTAGTTTTTTTGTCGTAGAGGATGTCGTACTCGTTCCAGAAAGTCCAATTTTGTGAAAATTGGAGATCAGAGTCAAAAGTTATGGCCGTTTGAAGTTCACGGGTCAAACGTTGACTTTTCTTCTTTGCCTTTGGCCATTTCGGCTTTTTACGTCCCACTCGTACTTTTGTCCCGGCTGTCCCGGATGAATTCTCTCGCATCGGCCGATTCGGTATTCCTTGTCTCTTCTGCGGCTTTTTCACCTTTTCACGTCCCTCGCGTACTTTTGTCTTGGCTGTCCTGAAAAAAAATCTCTGAACTGCTTGAAATGGACCGCCTTGTGGAAAATCAGCCGATTCGCACCCCGCGCGTACTTTTGTCTTGGCTGTCCCAAACCGCGTGAAACAAAAAACTTGACGATTTTTCTTTCTTTCGTCCATTTCACCTTTTCGTGTCCCGCACGTACTTTTGTCCCAACTGTCCCGCGGACCGCCTGGGACAAAATTATCCGACTTAGCCGATTTTCTTTGTATTTTTCCCCCAAACTTGGTACGATGAACCTCGGTACAACCCGCACTGGTACGACCCGAACCCTTCATACCCGAAATTCTTTAAAACAACCCTGCAACCTTTTTTTTGCATTTTTTCCATTTTTTCCAACTCGTTGGGATTTCTTCTTGGACGGGAGAGTTAGAGAGAAGCCGAGGGGACCCCAAAAACAAGATTTCGGGCTTTGAATCAATCTACTTGCTCGGGACTGAATAATTTTATGCATGTTATCAAAATTACCTTGAGGGGTGTTGTGTTTGTATGTATTGATTTGCATGGATTTAGTATTCCATGAATGATTGTAAGGTTATGTTGTTGGTATAATGGGTGTGATTGACCTATAATGATACTCATATGTATGTATTTAGCTTATGTGTTTTGCAGTGATTAAGACAATGAATCTATGTGGTTGGATATTGGTTATTGACTCATCTGTAAATGGATCTAGCATAGTAAATCGGATCTTAATTCTTGTTTGATCCTTCATACACTAAGGTTATGACCTAGATATTTTCATGCTTTACTTTTGAATGGTTATAATGAATCTATATTATATGTGTGTTTATCATGCTAACTCCTTGACAATGTTGTCATAAAGAGGGACTTGGTACCCTTGCGCTCTTCAGGTGATCGCTCAAGTTTTATTGAGTGATGTGCCGACGTGCCTTGGGCTATTTGGTAAAATAAAAGACTATATTTTGGTTTCGTTACTGAGACCTATTTTTAAGTTATAGCAAGGACATTGCATGATGAAGACATATCAGTTGACTTTATCTAGTATTGAGAGTTGGGTAGAAAAATTAGAGGAATAATTTTCTCACATATTTAACACTAGACCTAATTTTTATGCTCGTGCGTGGGTTGAAGAGAATCTATATCATGAGCTCTATGAGACATTCTTTTCATGTTTCCCTATAGATTTGTATGAGTGGCTAGTAACATACGCATCAAACAGAAATTGAAGGCATAGAATAATTGTTTGGACACAAGAATATTACTAGACTCTTCATGATGTTGATTTAGCTTGGACATGCACTGTAGATCATTGGTGGGGTGGTGCCTTGAATAGTTATACATTGGAGTACATTGTTTCTACTTATTCTTGTCCAGAGGTTGCTGAGTTTCAGTTCTTACGTAAACCCAAAGGATCCTATTTGTGCACTATCCCTTTAGTGATTAAGATCTTGATTATAACTCTAGATTTGGAAGAATGCTCCATGACTAGCTAAATCCCACCGCGCAGAGGGGCAGGAGCAGGTATGGTGAAAGATAGCGGACCTAGTTGCAGAAAGGTAGAGAGAAGAAAGGTGGCTTAATTTTAATGAAGCACGTGGGAGGGACTTGGAAAATTGGCGTGATTTTGAGGAATGAATGGTGTTGTGGAGAGATGGATCACAAAGGATTTGGAGCTCACATGGAAGACATGGAGTTGGAGCATCTAGTACTCCCCCATTTGGGTAAGCATGGAAGAGAACCCTCTTCAGATTTAGATGAGAGCACGTCTAAGGAAGAAAGACTAAGAACCATAGGCATGAATCTAATCCCACCTAGTGACCTAGCCCTTGCGCTTGGTGTTCCAGTTTCTAAGACAGTTATTGAGAATCAAGCTAGTGTTGGTGACAAAGTAGCGATAGGTAGATTTAAATTTCCATTGAGTACAGGAGTTAATCAAATAGGAAATTCATCTATAATGGCACAAACTTCATCTTTATTATTTGGGGGTCCAGTTGAACGCATATTTTCTGGTACATCTTTTGTACAAAATGTGGGCACGTAGAACATTGGTAATACATCTGGGAGTAGCAAAAATTCATAGACTGTGGGAGTTTGATTTAGCACAATAGTGGGGACACAAGGCAACACATCCTCTATCTCAGTGATCACTAAAGGAGGAGGATCAGGTGGGTCGGGATCTAGTGGATTTTGTGGTTTCGAAGGTGGAGGGAATACAAGAGGTAATACATGTTATGGATATGTATTATATGTGTGTTTATCATGCTAACTTCTTAACAAAGTTGTCTTAAGGAGGGACCTGGTACCCTTGCATGCTTCAGGTGAGTGTTCAAGTATTCTTGAGTGTTGTTCTAGCCCACATTAGGTTGTTTGGTAAAATAAAAGACTACATAGTTTGATCACAACTTCCAAAGATAATGTTTTACAAGCTAATCACTCACTTTTTCTCAAGCTTAAACACCCACTTCTTAACTTAATATGAGCCTAAAAACCCAATTTGATATTTCATTCACTATTAACCCTGTTAGTACACCTCATTCAATGCTCAAACACCCAATAAACTGGAACAAAGAAAAAAGAATCAACTAATTACCTTAACCTTGTCAAAACTACCCTTTTAGAGCTAGTTGAGGCTTGCTTCTGTTAGGTTCATAGTTAGAGAAATATGGAAGGTTTCTCAATAAAGTAAAATATTATTTAGACACCCTTTAGGCTTATACAAGTGTGTATCAAATTTCATATATCAACTCTTTGACTAAGTACTAACATCTTTTCCTTCCCCTTTTCACTTACGCTCTTCTAGCATTATTTTTAGAGGTTTTTTCTCTTAACTTTTGACTCAGTGTTTTACTTGAAAAACTAAGGCCTATCTCAAACACCCATTGGGATTTTTTTTTGTGTTCAAAGATTCATTTCACCTTCCTTCACAGTAAATTGATCGAAAGGGACTACTTTTCCTTCCAATTAGATCTTTCTCGTTGTACTAGTTACCTCAAAGCTAAATGTCATGGCTTTTGAGAAATTGGTAGACTTATAAATTTTTAAAATTATTAAATATATCATCCCCCTTCTTTTAAGTTCTAACATAACCATCCCGAAGACTCCATTCACCTTGATACTCACTCAACTATCTACTTTTCCTTTAACTCTTTATATCACTATACACACAGTTTTCCTTGAAACATATTGTCATGCTAAACGAAAATTGGGGGATAGATATGGTCCTAAGTTTTCACCACATACATGGGAGACATAATAAGGTCATATCTTACAATTTTTGAGCCTTGAATCAATGTTTTTTTCTATCAACGACCTTCATCATTCTAAACCCTAGGAGGGTTTCTGGATAAGCCTGAGGGTAAGAAATTTATAATAATCTTCAACAAAGAATGAAATCAAGGTTTGATCTTCCTCCTCTAGGTATATACAATAATTCCTTAGCTTTTAATCATAACAGTGAAGGATATTGAAAAATGTGAAGCACGAGGATCATGTGGGATGGCGTGAACATCAACTGAGTTATAATCTGGCAACGTGAGAAGGTCACATGAAGGATCAAGATCTCCTTAAGCTCTCATAGATTTGAATGGAGGTAAATTTACATATAGAGGGTTTTTTTAACCCCTAATGTTGTAATCATGACCTCTCAAGTGGAGAGGGGGAGTTACATTCCCGGAATGGGAAGTAACTCTCATATGATGTGTATGATGCACTGACACGTAAGGGAATCTCATGATGACCATAAATGAAACCTAGAACTATGACATCACCTAAGTGAGATGACCTACCATGTTGCATGGAAAATGACGCATACCAACACACACATTTATCGTAACTTAGGATGAGGCAAAAATTCAGAAATGAGAAATGGGTCCCAACACTAAAGCCTAATGAGGTACTCATGTAAAACAAATATCTCAAGCAATAGAGGAAAACACAGGGGAAAAAAACTACCACAAAAGATGAAAACACACTCTCTAATCTAAAAAAGATACAAAAAATGGGTCCCTACCACTAAGGATCTTGATAAGGTACCCATGTATAAAAGGGAAATCTAACTGAAAGAAGGAGAGAGGAGAAGAGGGAGACTAGAGAAACACAGAAGATGCCATGGATGGATATGAACTTTACAAATCTAGAAATTCTTTAAGAAGAGTGTTGATGACCCGATATTCTACCTATGGAATGAAGAAGAGCCACCCATACTGAACTATGTGCATGCCCTTAGAAAGGACAGAAATGGATTGTTGGAAGTCCACCCACTTCACAAAGAAATCTTAAGGTAGAAATATGAATAAATTTGAATCTGGTCTACATAAATGTGACATAGGTATAGTAAATGAGTGCCAAGGAACCAAAGGTAATTCCATACGTGCAAAACTGTTAGAGTAGGAAAGAGAAACATTTACTGAAAGGATTCCAAAGTGAAGTAAAGGAAATGCAACAACCCCCACAACAAAAAGACGATGAGGAACCTGTATTGCATCACAAGTGGATACTGTGAAAAGATGACCAAGGTTAGGAAGATACTCGTCCCGATGAGGGGGATCGAAAAATAGAAGAGTGATTTTGGACAGGTATAAGTCATCCATGCATGAAGGAAGAGGAGTGGAAAGGGACTCACACACTGGAATTGGAAAGGAGGCAATAAATGTAATGATGATATAATGATGAGATGGTAGGGGTGAAAAAACACTTTAGAGTAGGGAGAGGAGGAGAGGAGTCCTCTATAGCACTCTTTTCATCAGAACTAGAAGAACAATCCTCATCATTAGATATAGAAACAAGTGATTCTAATTCAACGGAATGGTCATCACATGAAGAAGAAGAAGATTCAACTGTATCAATAAGAAAAACAATATGTGAAGGGTATCTAACCAAATACTGAAATAAAAAAGATACACTAGATTTGGTGGGGAGGATCTGAGTCTTCCATGTGAATGTGGATAGGTATGGCAATGGACAACATCAAGTAACCAACAACATGGTCACAAGTGGTGAGAAATACCTCAAGACGATGATTATTAGTGGGTGCATGAATTGGCTCAAGTAGAAAGTGTATAAGACCCTCGTAGGAAAAGTAGCGTTCCATAAAAGCACACCATGATGTATAGTTCTCTCTCCCAAGAAGAAGTGGCAGAGACTGTAAAGTGATATTGCGACAATCAAGTTTGGAAAGAGCATCCTCATGATGTAGAAGTTTAGAAAGAACATCCTTATGGTAAGATGTCAGAATTAGCTGGGAATGTGTCTATGTGCAATACAACACCTGAGAAGAAAAATGATAACCTCTTGTATATGACACTTTATAAGTAGTGTGTGATTACAATAATGTGTGTTCATGTGACATCTGACATTTGACCACTCACCTCGAAGTAGGAAATGAGTCGTACGAGAGTGGAGGCCACAAGAAGTCCTAGTCGGAAGTAAAGGAATGACATGCAATCAAGCACAACATGGTGAAAGCAAGAAGAAGGATACATTTATCAGTGTGAAATAAAAAGGTGTCTCGAATTTCAAAAAAGAAGGCTCTCTTTCTAAAAGTTTGTGGTCGATGCAATCGCTAGCTGCAGGTGAAGAGGAGCAATACAATACAATGAGCCACAAAAGCTGGCCGGAAAATCACAGTAACCCTATATAAGGAGCCCAAAAAAAATCCATCATTATTAAAATGCTAAATTTTATGGGTTTCCCCTTATATTTCTTATAAAATGTGGAAAAAGGAGAAAATTTGAAAACAAAATCATAAAGGGGTGTAGAAGGGTCATCCGGAGCATTGGAGGGTGAGTTGTAGAGGTAACTTGGCGAGATGGCTTGGGAATTTGGTGAGTTGGTCGAGCAGCTCGGTGGGTGAGCTATGTAGAGGTATGAGCGACAAGTTAGCTTTGTTAGGAAATATATCTTAGTTCTCCATTTGTATGTATGGGTGAATAATAATTACATGTGTAATTATTATTATGGTAAATTAGTGAAAGTACATTTACTATGTAAATGTAAAATGTGGTTAGTATGTGGTAAGTTAGTTAGTTAGAATAATAAAACAATTAGTGTTGTTTTATTATTATATTGGTGAGAGGTTGAAACCATACGGGTGTATGGTTGTATATGCAAACAAAGGTTGTTGTGAGGATTGCTATTATACATCTCCTATATAATGGAGTGTAATGAAATAGTGAATAAATAAATAAATGAGTGTGAGAATAATATAGTGTTGCTGATTTTAATTATTGTTTGTGTAGCTATTTCATGTATTTTGTGTATTAGATCAGAGTAATTTTCACAAGCTTGACTCATCGATTCAAGCAGGCGAGTTAATCGTGGATGGAGAGGTTCGAGTGGGAGTGTTGGGGTAATCGAGCTCATCAGCAGTCGGTGTTGAGCTAGGAATCTAATGGATTCAGAGGTGGAGTGATAATTGAGGGTGCTACGTGGAGAGGAGTGAGAATCACGAAAGCGCAACATAGCTAGACATGGCAGTGGTTGGGTTAGAGTGTGGAGCAATGAGATTACCACGTAGGAAGATAATAGATGCAGCAGAGGGCACAAAGAACAACTAACACATGGATCTAGGGGCACACGACGAACCAGTGGAACGATGGATCAAAGGAGGAGTCGATGCGGGGGTGTCGAACCAGAGCAAGCTAGTGTGATGTAGTCATAATGAGCTCAAGAAAAGTGTAGATCACAGGAAATCTAGACAGATGTCAAAAAATTCCATAGGGTTCAATAAGAGTCAGCAGCAAAAATGGAAACAAAGGACTAAACATGGAGAGAAAACTAGGAGAAAGCTCAGGATGAAGCTTACTAGGAAAGTACGTGTAGAGTGGAGCTCAAGAAGAGTTGTTGAATGATGCAAGAGGGAAGAAAAATGAATGGTAGAAGGCTTGCGGTGAATAAGATCAGAAAAAAACAAATGCATAATACACACACGGGTAGCGGAGTCAAAACTGAAGCACACCGAGTTGAAAAAAAAACATGCAATGCGAGTTGTACGTCGACCTAGTGGGGGAGCTTGGTTCACAGCTTGGTGAGATGGGGCCGAGTTGGCCCTTAAAGGCATCTCTCACACTTCTGAAACTCTCAAAACTAGTATGGAAAAACTGATCTACAACCCCAAACCTACAAATTGAGACTACACGATGCCTCCAAACATGCATGCAAACCCAAAAAACCACAAACATGAACAAAAAATGATATGTAAAACCCCAGAATCAATGTAAGTAGAGCACAAACAGAATGACCATTATGACATATGCTCATGAAACCTCAAAAACATGAATGGAGAGCTAGAGAGCAATGAAAATAGGTGAGTAGAACAGATCCCATAATGTACACTCTAATACCATGAGGTCGAATGTGAAAATGCAAAGCACGAGGATCATGTGGGATGGCATGAACATCGACCAAGTTACAATCTGGTAGCATGACAAGGTCCCATGAAGGAGCAAGCATCAACCATAACATGTATGCAAGGATTTGAAAAAGGGGTAAAATATCCTTAAGCTCTCATAGATCTGATTGAATGATAGTGTACATATAGAGGGTGTTGTATAACCCTCAGTGCTATAATCATGACCTCTCAAGGAGAGGGGGGGTTACATACCTAGAATGGGAAGTAACTTCCATATGATGTATATGATGCATTTATGCATAAGGGAATCTCGTGATGACCCTAAATGACACCTAGACATATGACCTCACCTAAGTGAGATGACCTACCATGTGGCGTGGAAAATAACTCACACCAACAGATAGTGAGGTGTATTTTCCTCTTGTAATCACAATTTAATTATGTTGCACTATTATGGATACCACAATATGATCTACAGGGGTATTCTCTCTTGGTGTCATATCTCCTCTTATAGGTAGGGTAATGGCTCCCCCACTTCCTCATGTGGGTGGAACACCCATATTTTGGGTGTTTCACCTTCTATGCCACATACACCCCATGTTATAACTACCATAATGACCTAAAATAACAACACCCATCATGACTCTAGCTATTGTTGAGTGTACCCCATTGTACTCTAGACATCATCCATAATACCCACCACTATCGACAAGTGTACCTCGTCTTTAACTGGAACTAGAACCTCGACCATCATCAAACCTAGCCTATCCCCCCTCTTATCATTACATGTAGGGATATCCTTTATGAATATGGTTCCAGGAGCACGTTCTACACTACCTCGAATTGATGTGTCACCATACTCATATTGATAACACTATCCCCTTGTACAAAGAAATAATCCTCAAGCCATCATACTTGTCACTCACTATAACTCCATATCATCTTCCATACACCCTGAGTAATCCCTATATGGTCTCCAAAAAATCCTCCTTGAGGAGAATATATCTAAGATGGATTGATATGTCGTAGTCTTAATATGTCATCTCATGGGTAATATACACTAAAATGTAAATATATCCAAATGGACCCATTCATCTCGTGGTCCTCCAATATATGTCACTTCCACTAACCTGCCACCATGACTCTCTAAGAAAACCTATAAAAAAACTTTAGATAAATGGGCTAGCATATAGCAAACCCAAATATATTTGATGTTCTACTACATTATAGCTTAACATACCTCCCAATATATATATATATAATAGACACAATATCTCCATGAATTACCATAAAATATGTCAATAATACACTAATAAACATTTTACACATGTGGATTATTTATAATCATTATGGAACTCAATCATACTGTAAACTCTTCCAATCTAACCTAACCCAACAAAAACCTTTGTTCCATCTTCATCTAAAATGGTATATTGATAGGGATCACCTTTACCCTATCACCTATTATGGGAAATCTCAGGATCCTATACATGTATTCCAATGTCACTATCATCATCTTTTTCAAGATCCATAAAGTACATGTATTCACATTCCACATCTCACACATTGTGGTCAACAGATGCATGTTAGGGGGCACCTCCCCTAACCTACCCACATGATGGAGACCTTCCATGTCTAGTATGTCCCATAGCCAATCCTCTAAGCCTAACTCAAGTAATGTCTCCATATAGAAACCCCAAAGAAACTCTAGACCATGCACATCTGGTTGCAATCACAAACCCAATAGAACATGAAGAATATAAAAAATCATGGAAATTAATCGCTAGTCAAAATCTACAAAAGCATTGCATTCAATTGTCTAACTAACAATAAATTGCTACTATAAATAAAAGACCAAATTGTATCATTTGGAGGAAATCGTCTAATAGGACCAAAGGATAAGAACGAAATATTATGGAAAAGGAAAAAATCATCACAAACATGATAGTTGTGTCCTTAAATACAAAAATGACCACCACTAAAAGTTGGCCCTATTCTACTAAAAAAACAAAAAATAATAAATTTACTCTTAATTTCAGCCAAAATAATAGTTTTAGGAAATATATATTAATGTTCACATTTATATTTGGGTGAATAATATATATGTTTGTAAATGACTTTACATGGTTAGTATATAGGTTTAATGTAATTAAACATATTATTACAAGTGGGTTACCTGAGTTATAGTAATTAAACATTAATCTAAATAATATTGGAAGGGGCATTCATTTTAGCCTTGGTGGATGAGAAACTTGAGTTATTTAAATACAGTTGCATGCATAGATTCTATAGTCATATTCATGTCATCATTACAAATTCTGTGACATTCATAGCACAGTGTATTTTCTTCCATGGATGAACACATATCTTAAACATTTCAGATTTTTTGGCAAATAGAAGTGTATAATGATATCCATATGATCTCTCAACTCTCTATCTCCACATGGCCACCCTTCTCAGTCTCTGGCAATCTCCATAAACAGATCCACTCCATAGTATGCTTCTCCCCTCAATAGGCGTGGACTCCTCTAGCTCTGTGAGCTTTATTTGGCCATATTTGTTTTTTTTATAAAGTTTAGTATTTTTTGTTATAAGACTTTAGTATTAGTAATAATAATCACTTCGTTAATAGTTATTTTTAGTATATAGTTATTTTGATGAAAAAGATCTTATATTATATTAATTCAATATGATACAAGATGAATTTCAACAAAAAAATAAGATGCTATGAGAGCATGCCCCAAAACCACAAACAAAGCTAGGCCGAGCCTAGAAGAACAAAAGTAAAAACTAGGATGAGCCTAGGAGAATAAAAAATCCAAGCATCACCTAGAAGTAGACAAAAAATCAAGTCACACAAGCTGCAGATAACATGCCTAAAGTGGATAGATCATGATCATATTGCCAGCCCGAGCCATGTAAATATTTGTAAGTATCTGGAAGCTCCCAGCCAATAGCAATTTCTTCTTCTGGATCCTCCTCTCAAATGAGTGGGAATAATGAGGTTTATATGAGGGAACTTTTAGGAAGATGGAGGTAGTTGGGGAAAATTCCAACCATCAACAGTGTGTGGCATGGAGGCAAGAGGAGAGCCCCATCCATGCTGGTGAGTCAGTAACCCCTAGTCCTGCTGGCAAGATGGTGAAGGAATCCTATGTTGGTGAGGTGGTGGTGAAACTATGCCACGATGATGAGTTGGTGTGTAACTTCGTTGATGTAAAGGGCCTCTGAGGATTGTCGAGCCCAGCTTAAAGCACACCATTGTGAATGGCTACATTGACCACCATGGTCTAGAGGTAGGGAGTACCTAGTAGGAGATGAGTGGCACATAAGAAACATTATACGATGCTCCCCCCAATTTCGTAGCAGGTTCTGGAGGTTCTCCACCTCCAGTGCAACTTGTTAGCCTGGAATTTTATATGCACCAGTACATTGGAGATCACCATATATTTGTTATAAATAGAAAATATTGATCACTATAGAATTAGAAAAGAAAAAATCATTTCTTTCTTTCCATATCCAAAAAATAATTTCCCCTCTAAAAACATGCCAAATCTAGGTGAACATAGGCTAGAAGCTTGGGATTATCTCCCAAAAGGATATACTACCAGGTAAAGCAATGTGGTCTTAGTAGAAAGAAAATTGAGTGAATTTGGTTCCAGACAACCTGAAGCTTTGGGACAAAACCAAAAAAGATGCAGAATAGTTTACTAAATGACCACAAAATGGGACATTTGGGAGCTGGGATCCCAATATTGAACAAGACAAGCCTTGATAGGAAGGCCTTGGTGCAAAATACACCAGAGGAAGTGGGAAATATTTGGCACCACACAAATAGTCCAAATAGTTGTAAATCACCTACTCAGGTAGACAAAGTGAATTGAATTCCCCATCACGTGTTAAGTTTATCCACCATGGGAAAATGAGGTGAAATCCAATGGTAGCCTTTACTAGCTGTGTAATTGTGAAATGGAGTATCCGCATACCATTTCCAGTCCATACACTAAGGGTGAGAGGAATGCACATAAATTTTGTGCAACATGTGATCAGGGACCAGAGTTGATCACTACATTATAAGTATCTTGGTCTTGGTTAAAAATCTAAAAATGGGTTTTAATTGATGGCCAAGAGAACTAGGATTGTGCATGTTTGTAGAATAAGTCTTCAATGGTGTGAATTATGTGTTTGAATAATTTGAGCGTGGAGATTCCCGGGGATTCTACCAAACACTTATCATGTGCTTAAAAAATCGGTGACCACCAGATGGATTGATGATTAACAGAAATCCCATTAGGAAAACCATCCCCTTTCCATAGGATCTAGGGTTTAATGCCTTCCCATGCTTTCCAAATGCTCTTAAGCACAAAAGTGATCCAATAACTTTGACAGGCACTGGGGTGATGAGAAAGATTTATAAACCCCAATCCTTTCCACTCAGGGAAGCCATAAGGTGAGCCTTCTTCAATACCATGTCATATGAGAACTTTCCAAGCTTCTTGGGCTAGTGATGCTTTGAAAATCCATTTTGCACAAAGTTTCTGCCCTTGACGTTGTATGTCAATAAGGTAGAGTCCCCCAGAAGTTACGGGGAAGGCAACATATCACCTAGGCCACATGATGAAATCATTTTCTTGTAGTGTACATTAGCCCATAAAAAGGCTTTGAGCAACTTTTCCAGCTTATGTATAGAGACTTTGGAGGGAACCCAACACGGCGATTTAATACACGTGTGTGGCCGCAAGAACTTTGGAATAGATTTGGAATTTCCTAGCCAAAGATAAAGGTTTGGTAAGCATATTCTCTATCTTTTTTTCATCCCTTTTAATAACATATTATCAAAGCTCGACCAGGGAGGACTTGAAAAGAAAAAGGAATACCTAAGAACTTAAAGATTTTTCCATGGGCCAATACCTTCCATTCGAAAGTGGTAAGCCAATCAGGCGCAGGAAGGAAGGATTGCTGATAGCACTTGGTTTTTTACCATTGAATTGAGGATCCATAAGCTAAAAAAAAGTATCCAAACATTGGATGAATGCAAATATTTGCTTCATCTTCAATGAGTGTAAGAAAATAATCATCCAAAAAATGTCCATTAAGAAGTTGAGAGTTGGCTGCATAGAAGGGAGTGATATTCCCTAATGAGTCCCTGAGATTCAGCGTGGTCCAATAAATATCTAAATCCTTAGGAAACTAGCACATACAGTGCAGGGGCCAAAGGGCTGGCCTTGGAGAATAGAGTGAAAAATTCCAAAGGGTTCCAAGCTGATGCCATTTATCAAGATCTGAGCACAAGCATCTACAAAAAGTCATACTGATAGATTGAATAAAAATGGGGCCAAAGCCAAGGGCTTCGAAGTATGGAAAGAATATAACGACCATTCAATCTAATCATAAGCTTTCTCAAAATCAATTTTTATGAACATGGAAGACTGATGAGATCTATGGGCCCATTCCATGCCTTCCCAAACAACAATAATGTTATCTAGGATGAATCTTCCCTGAATAAACCCTATTTATTCTTGTTGAATAACATCCAGGAGGATATTGTGAAGCCACATAGCCAAATCTTTAGCAATGAATTTGTAGTAGACATTCAACAGGGTGATCGAGTCGCCAACAATTAATTTTCTCTAGGTCTCCATGTTTAGGGATGAATTTAATGTTCCCCTTGTCGATTCGTGGCTCTAAAGATTGATTCTAAAAACCCCTCTGAGGTATACTTGGAAAATGTTCTTGACCGACCGAGTCCCAGAGGGCTTCATAGAATTCACAGGGGAATCTGTCGCATCCATGCACTTTATCATTGGACATTTACATGGTGGCTTCATGGAGGTCCTCAATGGTGAGCATTTTGTTGCATATCACCTTCTAAGCCTCAAAAAATTTACACATCACAACACCCAGACATTGGTCAAGAGTAGTTTTACGAGCTGCAGAAGGTTATTGAGCTTGGAACATAAGCTTGTAGTGGTGCAATCAAAGGCTTGCAACATAAGTTGGGGATTTGTAATCTGAGCTCCACCTTCCATGATGGCCCAAATTTGTTGAGAAGGGTTTTTGGATCTGAGGGAAAGAAAAAATTATTTTGAGACTCGATCTCCAATTATGAGCCAGTGCATACTGGATTGGATATGTGCTCCCTTGACATTGTAATTGTTAGCAATTTGAGTTTTTTGGAAAAATTTTGCAACATCAAGTTACAAAGTTTCAGAGAAGGGATCACCTTGAAGCACCATCACCGCTCAGCTAAGAGCCGAGGTGTTAGTGAAGTATAAGCAGCTCCAAATTTTTTCCAGTTATCTGCAATAGATTTTGAGGAATCTAGTTGGCTGAGTCAGCCCATCCTCCCACCTTTGAATTCAGCTGGTTTGCATAGGTGGATGATACCGTTGGAAATGACTAGGCCGGGGAATTAAATTCCAAACACACTTAATATGATTGACATTTGTCCCATGTTGCATCAAGGCAGTATTAAGAAAGAATTTCATCCTTTATGAAAAAAAGGGTGTGTATTATGCCAAGTGATACAAAATTGTATTGGAGAATGTTCTGAAATGAAAAATTCAGTCATGAACCTCTACTGGCATGAAATAAATGCTATCAAACTCAAAATAATCTTGATCTGACAACATGACTCTATTTATTTGTTTAAGTATGTAATTTTTCCCTCCTCAAATATTGGACCAAATATACCATGCTTATGATGCAGGAAAGCAAAAGATGTTACGGTCATAAAACCCAAACTTATTATGCATAAAAAACCAAAACCTCCATTTCACCAGGTGTCCACCTCATCGGCAAGTGGCCACATTTATCAGTGGGTAAATCAACCATATTAAAACCACCACTTATGACCCAATATACATTGGGAATTGAGTTGGCAATCCACCTCCATAGATCGTACCCTTTCGGCCACATCATTAGAGGCGTAAATATTAATGAGGTCCAAAAGGTGGGCGTCAACATTAAATAGGACCCATATGGCACGGTTGGTGGGGTTGATGCCATGGTGAATTAACAAGGGCAACCATTTGGGTGTAAAAAGTGAAATTAAACCCCCATGCCCTACTTCATGATTACTAAAGAAAGCCAAGTTGTCAGGCCCAGATGGATTTACAAACCATCTGTAACTGAAAACTAATAATTTTTTACTTCTTGCAAAAACAAAACATCCAAATTTACAAATCTTTTCCAAATTTCATGAACAACATATTTAAGATAGGATTTTTTAATACCATGAACATTCCAAGATAGAAAATTCATGTGAAATGATGGTCAAGAGCCATGTCTTCCATCCTCCAAGCCATCAAGGGAATCATATTAGTTTTGTAGGAATTGAGCAGTATTATATCTACAAAAAAATCTTGTAACTCAATTTTCTTTGTTTTACATACTCAATGTTGTACTCTGCTTCAGTTGAATCCATGTTGCGAGTCAGGATATGGTCCCAGAGAGATGTAGGAAGGGATTTGGGGCCTTTTGGAGGGCCCTTTGTGAACTTCTTAGTAAGAGTACTGATAAGGATTACATGGGATGGTAGCATTACAAATGGAATTTTTCTGGTCCATGAGAACCAAAACCACTTGGAGGCATGCTGGAAATCTTTTGGCAACTGAATAGTCGAAGTTGGAAGTAGAATTTGGTTCTTTAGTAGCAACATTTGGCTCTTTAGCATGAGTGTTATGGGGTTATTCCTTAACAGTTTGCTCATGTTTTCCATTATAACCAGAGGCCTTAGATTTGTTGGACTTTGTTCTTGTTTCGCTAACCCCCGGGTAACTTGAAAAACTTCCTCCTATAGGGGTTTGATTAGTTCGGAGAGTTGCTTTGGCCATAAGTCAGTTGCAAGGGACATAAAGAGGATAGTATTTGATCTTATGATCAAATACCTCGTAATGGAAAAAAGTGTTAGGAAATTTGATATATGTGAGTTGCTGAGAATAGTTTTTGAATCCCATCTGAATTTCTAAAAATTATTTCAGATCTTGAGAGAGATCTAATTCAACCACAAACACGCTTCTGTGGGTGAGCATGGTAAAACCTATCTACTTTAAGGCCAGAACATTCGGAGCCTACAGAAGCAGAAATCTATGATAAAAAAGGCACACATGGTAAAGGTAGGCCAGGGAATATCAACCCAGTATGGGCACTATGAGGGAGGTATAGTTAGATACCATGAACATCCTAGTGCCATAGGTGTTAAAACAAGCAGAGAGTTGTACGGACATACAAAGTGGCTTGCTTAGCCGAGAATATTGGGATGGAATTAGTAGGATCATAAAAGTGAAAAATAAAAAAACCCTTGGTCATGTTTTGAACACTTTCTAGTCTAACTCCATGGGGAGTCCACACTTTCTTGACTCATGATTTGAGCATGCTTTCAGAGGGGATGCAACCCACAGAATATCCAATGAGACAAAACTTCTCTAAACCATTGAAAAACAACATTAAATTATGTAATGGGAAAAACCACATTCAAGACGAGAAACATTGCCTCGTGGAATATTTTCGAAATGAACTTCCTGGGTCGTTTTTCTGGTGGTGCCATTACTCAAAGCTGCACTATCTCCAACCATGGTTGTAACAACCAGGTTCGAATATGGTGAGGTCATTTTATAGGGGACGCCCAAAGGGTGAGAAAACTTAGGAGAAACTATATCAATAAATTCCCACATATCCCGAAAAGGTCACAGTATGACAGTATAAGTAAAACCCTAACATAGCCAAATCCATATTTTTTCCAGAGTGTAGAGTGTTTTTTCTTCACTCCATCTTTTCTAGAGTGCAGAGCATTTTTTAGTATATAGTTTTAAAAGGTATCGTATTATGTTTTTTTGTCCATTTAAGTCCAAGTCGAGTCAATGTGTTTGGAAGAGTTTAATTCTTATCCTCGAATCTTAAGAAAGAGTATTTGTTTTAAAAGCTACATAGGTTGCATTAAATGTGAGGATCATTTTATGATCAAGGTAAATGATCCAAAAAGTCATAGTTCATGTAGTCATTAGATTTTATAAAGTTCATTGGAAATAAAGTTAAGAATTAGTGCAATTTTCTATAAAGTGTGTCTAATTTGTCAAAGTAAGAGAACCCTCCATTGTAATGGATGTAATTTTGGGTGAATCCTACATCTAAATTCATATGTCCACAATATTGTGGAGTATTTGCATGAGCAACAATATACTTTTGATCCTCAAACTCAAATAGACTGAGCAAGTAATGAGAAAATTAGAGGAAGGAGGTAGAAGAGGTTGAAGGTCTATCAATGACCTCTCATTAGTCGCCAATGACGAGGCCCCACAAATGGTTTGGTGACATTTTTTCAGTGTGTTTGATTTTAGTTGAGTGTGGTGTGATACATGTACAATGTTCCTGATTGTTTGGTTTGTGGAATAAGTGAAAATTTCACATTGAGGGGTGAATATAATACCAATGCTCCATTTCCATTATGACATATTTCTTATGTGGATATGAATAATAGAATTTCCTATATTATTCCATGCAGTGAGATGTTGATGAGAGTATTACACATCATGATGTGGTTGTTGGTAACCCACTTGTAGAACCATCATTTTTGGTTTGTGGTAAACCATTTACAAAACCATCATTTTTTGGTTTGTGGTAAACCACTTGTAAAACCACCACTTTTAGGTTTTGTTTAACCATATGTTAAACCATCATTAGGATTTGTGATTTTCCTATGAAAATCGTTAGATCATGAGCAGGTGTAGATACAAGACAGGATTTTTCCATATTCGCACTAAGTGATGGAATGTTAGGAATTATGTATTAGTGCTCACATTTATATTTGGATGAATAATAGATGTGTGTGTGTGTTTGTAAATGATTTGTAATAACAACTCATGCATGGTTAGTATATAGGTCTAATATAACTAAACCTATTATTGTAAGTGGGTTATGTGAGTTATAATTACCCCACATAAATAGGCCTGGAGATTTGAAGTTGGGATTTAGTAGCTAGAAATACTCCTAAAAATAAGAGAGCACTTGCATATATATTTCTAATATGGTTTGTGTAATTAAAAAAACAAAGAATTAGAAGAATATTCGTAGCATGTTATTCATTGTTATAACTTTGACCAAAATTTATAGATACTTGTCAAATCTCTAGGCATTTGTGTTTGGATGGCCTCTATCACTAGTAAAATCACATTTTCAGGGCATCTATAGTGTGTGGCATGATGTCTTACTCAAAGCTTGGGTCTCTATCATGCAAGGTTCAAATAAAATTACTTTTGACTTTTCAACTTTATTATTTATATTAAATTGACATTTTAACTTGTTGCTATACTTTTCAATCATGTTTCAATTCATAAATTAATTCCTCAAATTTTTCAAGGTGAAATATTAAGCCTTGCTTACTAGATTCTCACACAGTTTTTAGCATTAGGAATGTTATTTCACTTAATTCTATATTATGGCATGATTTAACCTTATTTTATAGTATTGACAGTTGTGTTGTAAATTTTATCGAATCTTTATCCTCACCTTTATACTACAACACAATAAAATCACTACTCTCGTACTCTGAGAACCAACTTGTCGCATTATCGATTACCATGTCTCTTTATTTCAATTACTACTATCAAATTATTTCAGTTTAACTGGTTTCACCATCCCTTTCCCCAAAGTGGGGAAACATATGGAATTAGTATTCAATCCATCATATCTTATTCAACTTGATACAAGACACAATGTTCAAATGTAGCTACAAGAATGCAAAAATCTAAGTTACTAAAATACAAATGGAAGCACCACTACATTTATTTCAAATGTGGGGGAAATTTTGGCAAATCAATAAATACAATAATACTTCTAATAGTGACACCCATACAATTTACAGTGGGGGCATAAGGTATCATTCCCTCTTGAATTTGTAGGGATTACAAATTTCGGACCTAGATCCATTTGCAGTTGTGTGGTCCCTTGAGTGGAAGATTTTGAGGTGATTAGAAAACCCTATGGAAACCTACCTCTCACTCTATTTTGGGAAAAAAAAAATTGGGTGAATAGAAAGCTCTGTGACACCTTTCTTTAGTTATGGGACATCTAATTCCCTCACATATCTTAAATATCTATTGGGGATTGATCACCCCTAATTATCCACAAACAAAAGTACAATGTTGATATCTATAAGCATGTTTGACACAAATAACATGTGTCAACACCAACAATATGTTTTTTCTATCTCTTCATAAGTAACTAATAACTCACACTATTTTCCACACTTTCATTACTCTCTCAACAAATTTTTTGTTTTTCTCTACTTCAGTATTATCTCCAAACTATGTTATGCTTTATTAAAATGACAAACATCACATATTAAACGTGATTTCCAAATTGGTGTGATCCTTTTTCTCTTGTAAACTAGAAATTTTTACTCACTAGCTTAAAGGGGGGGAAATGTAGACACCTAATTTGGTACAATATCATTATTATTACAATTTTAGAAAATTATATGTATATGTGTCTTGAACAACAAAACTAGGGATTAGTTGTATAAGTCCTTGTTATTTCACTTTCGTATTACTTGATTGGATTTCTTATATTGAATACTCTAGATCTTGTGTATTTTATGATGTTGTGTCACAAATATATTTGGTTGTTTCTTTTTAAATTTTGATTATTACTAACATTGGTATAGGACCATAAAACTTGGACTAGATTGTCCCACAGTCTGGTCCCAAGTGAACCAATATCATCCCCCTTTTGCTTTAGGTCATTTTTGCTTGTTGGAACTCTTTGATACTATTTTTTATTTTGTATATTATGTTGTATGTCTTAATTATGTATCATTCAATTTAAATTTCATAGTAAAAGACTCTTATATATACAATTTTATTATAAGAATTTATCATCTAACAATCACCTATCTACTATCTATGCAAGAAGCTAGTAAAAATAAAATACTATTATAACACATATCATGAGCACATAAAAAGGGGGAAATATCTTATTTCAAGTGTTCTACAACAACACACAAGGTTCTTAATTGGGAAAATTAGCTATCTTGTTATCAGTGTTAAGGCACGAGGGTAAATTTGGGACAATGGACCTAGTTGCATACACATATGCACCATGCACTAGAAGAACTACATGGAGTTTAAGAAATTGTGCAACACTTAGTGTAAATTACATTGGGTGACCAACAAGGTCAATCCGAATCAAGCACATAACATTTTTTAACCTAATGTGTGCTTGAAGTGATTTATAAGAAGCTATGGTATTTTTACATATACATGCGTAGATGTGAGGGTTACCTAAAACTAAATATATCAAAACGTGAAACAAGCAGAGGTGAAAAAAAAACATGAAAAAATAGAGGTGCACCAATTTCTAGTTTGAAATTGTACAACAGATGACCAGAGCCTAGTATTGTCTAGTACAACATTGTATGGTTCAGTATTTCCACACATAGGAAAATAACGAGCTATTAGACACATTCAAGAATATGTATACCTCCTAGATCCATTGAAACCATAGTTAAAACATCATTTGAACTCGATAAGTCATATCTTAAATCCCTATTGTACTCTTAATTTATTTATCAAATAATCTTATTTGCAAACTCTAGTTTCCAATCTTGTAATTCAAAGTATATTATTTAAATTTATGGTTTATTTTATGACTACAATTTCAGTACTAATTTAATTAATAAATACAACTTATTTATTAAATTTAAGGTTGAATCACCATATTATTGTTCAAAATGTATAAAATAACGCTATCAATAAAATATTATTAAAATTATAATCTTCATTTATTTTAATAGGTTTTGAGACAATCATATTTTAAATATGCAAGTTAGAAGAGACAGTGATTTCATAAAGTTGCAATTCTTTTACAGCAATAAAATATAGAAAACATGTAAATGGGCGTCAAATTTAAACCCTAAATACACACTACCAAAATATTTGCTAGTGGAGAAATAGGTTAGAGGGCTTAACATTAAAAATGCAATTAATTTAAATTTGGGTTAATCTCACCTGGATAATAATTGTGAGACAACGATGATCTATATGATAGACATTACAAAAGCTTTGCTTATAATGAGTAAAATGTCATTAAGAGCCTAGAAGAGGAAAGATGTCATTAGATAAATAATAGGTTAGAGGAGGAAAACATGTTATTAGATTAATAACTACTCGTGGATGAGGTCATTTGGGTAATGAGTAAAAATATGCAAAAAACTTCATTAAGTTAATGGTTATTCGTAGAAGTCAAAGGTAATGATTAAAATAGTCAGAGAAATGTTATTAAGTAAATGACTAAAAATGGAGGTCATTTAGATAATGAGTAAAAAAACACGAGAAATATGCTATGTTACACCAATTTTCTACGATGGGGATGGGAGGGGAGGAAAACACATTTCTATGATGGATTTTTTGGGAGACCATTTTTTAGGGGATGCTTGTTAAAAAAAAAGGATAATTTTAAATTTACAAGAAACTAAAAATATTCATATAATAACAAAGAATATGCATTCATCATATACATTATAGAACCTTAATACATAATATCATAGTTGAACTACGATTTCACATAAGTGTCGAAGACACAAATTTAGAAAATAAAAAAATTCATTACTTTCATTGTCAATGTGCATATATATTATATAAAACTTACAAAAAAATGCCCAAAGGATACAAGTTTCAAGTACAAAATGATTAAAACATAAGAATTTTGTTGCTGCCCCTAATTAGCATATGCTTTCATTACATCAAAATTGAAGTTTGAGTCTAATTCATTGCCATTATGAGGGACTATGTGATCCAATAGAACCCCAACCAACCCCTCTTATGCCTCCTCCTCATCAACCTATGTGGCATTTTGGGATCAAATTCCCAATGTGCAGCTAGATTCCAACAATATTCAAGAGTATGTCAATCCTAAAGACGCAAGGAACTGTGAATGACCACCAACTTCTAAGCTCATCGAGAGGTAAGCCTATTTATCTTGACTGGATAGATGAAATAGTATGTGAACTGATTTCTCACTATAATAGAAGAACTAACAACCTATAAAAGGAGGTAAGAAGTAAGCATCCTCATATTTTTCATGCCATGTCCACCATCTAATAGGGTCAGTTTGAGATAATGTAGCTTTATCTTATACAAAAAATATGAGAGTAAACCCTTGTGTATTCATCCTTGTAATCCTTGTTGCATTTAAATGGCATATCCTACTCCCCCTTAAGTTATCTATTGTTCTTATAAATTGTAAATGAAATTTTATTTGGATTAAATAGGCCCTTTGCATAATTTTTTAGTTTAGAATGACATTCAAATGGGTTATTTGAACGCAGTGTCCCTGTAACACTCCCACTCCCACAAGAACCCCCAATATTACCTTTATGTCCTTTTTGTTAAATCTTAACATATTCACCTTCATTACCCTCTCTATTGCTCATTGTTATTTTTTTTTAATACTCAAAACATAGTTGTAAGTGCACACATAAAAAAATCCTCCCTAAGTGTTTAAAACTTTGATTATTATTTTTTAAATGCATAAGAGTTTTTGGAAAAGAACAATGGATTATAAACTTACCTATAATGATGTTTTCTTATTCTCTTTTTGTAGTTCTCCTTTGTCTTTATTATTTTTTATTTTTAGATGTTAGAGTGGGTATTTGTTGTAAAGGGTTGGTGTAAAGGGGTGTGGGGGTCATTGTGGGACCCCCACCCTATTTTTTCAATTAATTTTTAAAAAACATTACTTTATTTGGTTGAGTTGTAGGGGACGACTAGTCATCACTTACCATTTCTTAGCAAAATAAATCCACCCTAAATATGTTTTCCAAAAAACTACAATTCAAATATGGTTGAGAGACATTTCCAACTTGTCCCCACATTGTAGAAACATTTCTAATAGGAAACTGGGTCTTAAAACTTAGAAGACATATCCCCAAGTTACGTAGAAAAAAATCATTAAGTTAATGAGTATTCATATAGGACTATTGACTACTCATGAAGGACTCATAGAGATAAACTAGGTAATGAGTAGAAACACACAAATAAAATTCTCACAAAAAGGTGAACTATGGTTTAAAAAAAAAAAAATCTCACATAAAACATGTAAATATGGACAATTTTTCAATATAATGAGATAATTTAGTTTAAATTTCACATGCTTATAATCATTGTAAGTTGTGATTCTAGATTGAATATTTTTTATTGGAATGCATCAACATATTAACTCAGAATACAATATGGTCACAATAAAAAGGTGATTGGAAAAATCACAATCCAAAACAAAGTTGGAAAAACACATGAAAGCTAAAAAAATTCCCAAAAAGACAAGCGCCAAAGAAATAAAAATCCAAAGGGACCCACAACACTAGTTTAATGCTAGAGAAGCACACCATAACAACCCATATTGCATACACATGAGCAAGGGAGAGTTAAGCACATTCAATAGTTACACTAAGGGGAGGTGGTGGATTATCCTTTAGGGGAATAAACCCCCTACTAGAAGGTTCTTGAGTTAGTGGATCAATAGTGGTCCAACCATCAATTTTCTGCCCGTTATGTTGAATAGTGAGTGTGAACATATAGAAATTTGCCATGCTAAATAAACAAAGCCAACACCTAGTAGCTTCTAAGCACAATCAAACCTACTATAGAACCATCAAGATAATATCTTATGAAAAACAACTTCTTCAATACATGAACAATATCAAATCAAATGCTAAGTTATTTATTACTCTTTAGATTGCTACCTAAATAAATGAACCTATTTAGATCACTTTTGCAATCAAAATGGAGTGGTTTCCACAAGATTTGAAGATGGGATCTCACCAAGAAATGGCTACAAGGACATTTTTGGATCTTCCCATACTCTTCAATTTGAGAGAATGGATGCAAGATGGAGAAGATATTTCCTTCAATGGAGAATGGCTCAAGATCAAAATGCCTATAGTTTATCCTAGGGAAAATAAGGTGTAAGAAGAAAGGGAAGGAGGAAGGTTCCTTATATAACCTTCCTATTTGAGAGAGCTTTGCATCTTAGTGCATGTGGGATAAGGGTAAAGAAAGATTAGAAATGGATAAGCATGCTTTGGAAAAGGTAAGTTTAATTTAGAGGAGTTTAATTTTTCATTAGTAAATCATGGGAGTTGAGGGATGTTTTAATTAATCATGTGTGATTAATTAATAGGCTAGAATAAGCTTAGAAAGCTATTTGGAGTTGATTTAGAGGAAAATATGATGGATTGAAATGATTTAAAAGGGGGATTTAATCAATAAGAAGGTTTATTAATTAAATAAAATTTTTTAAAAACTTAATTAACTACTAAGTAGTTGATTAATTTTAAAGAGGATTATAACTAACAAAGTGTCATTAATTGGCATCCAGAGTGGGGTAAAGGATACTTAATTAATGAAGAGTCGTTAATTGAACAAAATGGAGGGAAATGTTAGTTAATTAGCAGGAAATTGATAATTATTACGGAAATGAGGGGAAAGTGGGTAATTTGTGCAATTTTATTATTAAAACAATGTAAGCGGGTTTTAGGTGTCTACATTTGCCCCTCTTTGGGGTGGTATAAGTGACGCCACTTCAAAGATAGTAGACAATTACAAACAAGTAAAATTTTTGAAGGGACAAAAGAAAAATTAGTAGAATGAAGGATTCCCACTCGAGTGTTGATGGGGTGATGGAAGAGTTCGACCAATGATTGAAAAAGATGAAGGAAACAAATAGAAGAAATGAAGGGGGGAGGGGGATAGAAGGTGATCCCTATTGCCCTAGGTGTTATTGAAGAAAAAATTTTATAGAAGAAAATGATAAGGAAGAAAAATGAAGGTGGAAGAGAATGGAAATATATTTCCTCCTGTTGATGTAAAAACAACTTTGTTTCATCATTATGCTTCGTGATCTATGTCATCGGCTCCAATTAAAATATACGCATACAACAAAAGTGTACCATAACATGAAAAGATATACTACTAACATTTTTTCATTGCTAAAAATTCTTAACTCCATGCAACATACATAATGCAATGCAATACGAGAAAGTAAACAAGCTAACCTGACAGGGAAACAAGTACAAACACACATACTCAAACAAACAACGTTCAAGACAGTTGCACAGAGGTTTTTGTTATCAAGCTTCAATTTCAACCTGTGCAAATTAACGATAAGGGTTAAGAATGGAACCCCAAACAAGGATACATGCGAGGTGAATAAGAAAAGGACATATAAGTCCCATGAAAAAGAAATCGTGGCAAATGAAATTTCCCCAAGCAACACGTTCATGCTAGGGAAGATAAATATAGGAAGTAAACAAACTTTTGTTAATGGAGGGTAGATCCAAATGATCTGCGAGTCACGTACAAGAACATGCGAGAATCAAAGAATGATGTTTTGTAGGACAATTTTTTATGTTCAAGTACAATGCATTTGACACATATTTTAGCTACGTGCATGCCATTTACCAATTTTTGACAATTTTTGTATTTTTTTGGATTTTTGAATGTTTTACCAAATTTTTAGGATTTTTTTTTTGCAATTTTTTAGCATTTTGAATTTTTTCAAATTTTTAGGATTTTTTTATTTTAATTTTTTTGAATTTTTTGAAATTTACCAATTTTTTGGGACTTTTTGTAATTTACCATTTTTTTTTATTTTTTATGATGTTTTAGTGTTTTTTTCATTTTTTTTTATTTTTTTTATTTTTAATTTTTTTAGAAATTTTGATTTTTGGGAATTTGGGACCAATAATGTCACTCTGTGTGATAAGATCCAACAACAATGTTTGCGATTTCTTTGATGAGGGAGACTAGGGGTTTTTGCTTAGCAAGAGAGCTATTATCTCCAATCTTCATAACTGTAGTGAGATCATATTCGATAAGTAACTGTGACTTATCTTTCAACATGGATTTTGTACATGGGAGCTTGAGTTCCCTATCCATAGGTTTCTGCACTTTGTGCCATACTTGATGGTTGCGTTGGTGTGCATTTCCTGAAGCACATTTGCTTTTTAACTTTATGGTTGTTTGAATTGTTGGGAGCAGCTCTTTGGAGTTTTTATCTTAGCTTGATAAAGAAACAATTTTGTTTTCCTATAAGCTAATGTGTGATTTGTCTGATCTTGAGAAATGGGAGAAGAAAGTGGATATTTGGGATTGATGATAGGAATTTTAGGAATGATGGTGGGATTTCCCCATTTGTTGATAGAAGGATGATATGATGGATGAAGAGGATACGGTCCAAGAATTAAAGAGGATGGGTTACCCGGAGGTGAACCACAAATAGAAGATGAAGATCTACTAAGATATTGCCCCAAGATGGAAGAGAAGGGGCTACCAGGAGGTGTCCCATAGATGGAAAATGATGGGAGACCCGGAGGTGACCCACAAATAGAAGATGAATGGCTACTAGGAGGTGGCCTACATATAGAAGAAGATGATGAGCTACTAGGAGGTGACCCAAGGTGAGATTATGATTGAGGAATTGTGATATGTAAATAATCATAAGGTGATGAGAAGATAGGCCCGGGGATTAATGATAGACCTAATATTTTTTTCTATGTAATGGGAAATGTGAAGATGAAAAAACAAGAGGAGGATCAAGTTTGACGATCTTAGTGTATTCTTTTGTTTTATGAAAAAAGGAATAAACCTCTTCCCCCCCAATATGTGAACACATTAAATTCAAAAGATACTCCTTGCTCATGGTCTTCTAGAGGGATGTCATCATGTAGACCCATGAATTCTATGATTACTTCTTCATTCTGAAAAAAATCGAACGGTATGGGTTGTTTTTTATTGATGATAGTAGGTTGATTAGAAGAAAGAGGTCCAATTGGTGTGGAAGATTTAGAATATGATGACTCAAGAGACGAAGTAGATTTGTATTTAGATGTGTCGCAAGTGGAAGAAGATGTATATTGGTATTGGTTTCCCTAGAAGAAAACATAGTATAGGTAGACAAAGAGGATCACGTATCCAATCATTTGATTGCGGCATGGGTGTCGACTTGGATGATTGATTAGAGGAATTTTTAGTCACATGGATATTCGACAGAGGAAGAGGTCATTGAGGAAATTGATAAAAGGGGTCCTGCGAAGAAAGGGAGGACCATGACTCAAGAGTAAAATTAGAGGAATGATTGGATTAACTTAGAGTCACACAGATTTTTAAAATAGGAAGATGTCTTTGGGTGATTGATAAAGGGGGTCTAGCGAAGAAAGGGAGGACCACAACGTAGGATTCGAATAAAAAGAATGATGGGGAGATTTTGTGGCAAGGAAAATCCTTAGAGGAGGAAAATATCATTTAGGTGATTGATTATTCCTTAGAAGAGAGTCGCTTGAATGAAGCTCGAGAGACTGAGAGGAACCTGAAAGATAATTTGGATTTGAATCATCAGAAGATTGAGAGGAATCAGAAGAATAGTTTGGATTAGAATTAGAAGAATAACATGGACTAGAATAAGAAGAATAGCAAGGATTAGAATTTTCAAAATCATACCATCAACTATGAGATGAAGGTGTGGAAAGGGGTAGCTGAATGGGTTTCTAGCGTGAAGAACTAATTGAGGTTTAGTCATAATGGGCATATTTTGATGTGAATACCTAAAACTAGGTTCCTTATTGTCATAATTATGAGGAACTATGTGATAGTTAGTCATTTTTAGAATTTTTGGGTCCAAATGACTAGACCTAGATTGTATGATTGAACTCCTTCAAATGCAAGGATGTTCCATATTGATTTGGGCAACATAATGACAATCAACTAGACATTTTGTAAGTATGCTCGTGTGATTTTTTTGAAGAGGATCTAAGGAAAACAAACATATTGATGAATTTTTTTGACAATCCAACTAGGTTTGGAAAACAAGTTACAAGTATAAATGTCAATATGAAGAACCAATGGATCAAAGGATCAAAATTATTGTCCTAATAAAAATAAGTTTACAAGATGAACGATCACAAGGAACAATCACGCAAGTAAGAAAAACAAGTCCAATCTACAAGAAACTACTCCTCATGTAAAGTGTATCTCAATGGTAGTTTGAGGCAAGAAGTGAAGTGAGGGGCTTCCATGTCCCAATACCCCATGCCTCAGACAACATCCTTACAAAAAATACTTGGGCCCCACGTATCGCACGGTATATCAGGTACTCCCCTAGTGATCTCATATATCCTATTCTAGGAAACCTTTTGGCAGCATATCAAGCTATTATGTAAGGAGATTGCACTTCCCAAGATCACTTGCTAGGCGACCCCACATTGGTAAATAGGTGGTGAGATAGGATTAGCACCCCTCAGTGTGTGGTAATGAAAGCAAGAAATAGCTTGATTGTAATCCCACTTGACTAGTTAGGGTGTGCATTACATGTTGGTTACTTTCTCGTGAACACCCTTAACCATCATATAACCTTAAACTTTTAATCAATCAAACATCATCATAATAGAATATTCTTAATCAAACAATCCCAACCCAAATACCATCACCATCCTTAATCAACCAACCTAATGCAAACATGACAACCTATGTATACCACGTATTAACAATGTTTGCAAGCTTGAATAAGTTTCAATATTTGTTATTATCTCAAAGTCACTCTATGCCTTCTTACTTCCTTCTAGCCCTTCAAATTTGCATTTTTGAGCAAAAAACACACATTTATTTGAATCTAGTCTCATTGGTAAACTCTTTGAGGACCAATTAAACCCAACAAGCATCCTACAAAGTTTCATCAAGTAACTCTACACCCATTTACTTTTATACCCCCATTTACCATTTTTTCCAATTTCCTCCCAATTGCCCCTAGCTTTGGTCAAATTACTATATAAAGGGAAAAAATCCAATTTTATGCTAATGTAAAATAAGTTTCAGATACACATTACCCTTTTTATGCTTTGTACATATTTTCTAGCCCTATATCTTGCTCCATCCCTCCAAACACCTTTTTCTTCATTTCCTAAGGCTCTTTTAGCCTTACCTAGGATTTAGAAGTCATTTTTAAGTCTTCATCATTGATACTCTATTCCAAACTTAAGTACACCTTGCATCCACTAATTCAAACTTACCAAAGCTCCCCATAAGTTCCTTTCACCTCAAATCCCCTTTCTTACTAGTTTTCCAACCTGTTGCTTCTTAGGTTGCCTATAACTTCTTAGTATTTCAAGGGCTAGACAAGACTTTGCTCATTTTCACTACCTTCAACCTTTGTTACAACCTTAAATCCCTTATGTAAAACATGTTCAAGAATTTATCGATTCCTTATACTTTTTATTTCTTGAACTCGTCAATTTTTCCAAATCTTGACCTTTTAGGTTCTTGTTCATTCTTGAACAAGTAGTTCTTTAACTTTGAGTTTCCTCCTCTTTAGTATTTTTTCTCACCACCTCAATTATATTTTTATCTCATTGGACTTATCCTAATCCTTTCACTTTTATCATTCCCTTATCCATCACCTCATGATAATTTAACAAAAGAAACTAACGTAATCTTCATACCACTGCCAAGACTGTAACAAGACAGTCACTTTGAGTTTCCATTCTTTTCCTTTCTCTACGATGTTCTTAGAACTTCTCAAATATCCTTTCCTGGTTCCATTTATTCACTCTTCACTTTTCATGCTTTTCCACTTGACAACTAATTAGTCTTAGCTCTCATTTGCACTCTTTTCTTGAGATGATCTTAGTCTCACACCCTACATACTATACATGCATGTACAATATCAACACTTAGTCACTTGTAATTGACACTCGGGTCTTTATTTAATCTTCCCTCAACTATCATGGTTCCACATATTCCATCAAGTGGAAGATAATTCATCACCTTCACTAAACTACTTCTAAGATTATTAGTTATGTACAGTCATCTTGTTTCTCCAAGTTTCAAATTTTAAGTGTAAGTCTTGGATATTCACGGTCCTCAAACTTATGAAAACTGAAAATACATTAAACTCTTCTTCCCATCATATTATTTTAAGATTATAAGGTTGTTACAATTTCTTATCTCAGTTTCTCTTGTTAGAAAAACATAGTGTACTCAGATTTAGTAGAATTTCCTAACCCCGAGCTCTTGCAAGCATGTTACTTGACGAGAACAGGGAGATACAAAATTTTGATTACTCCTAGAACAGTTGTAAGGATTTTTAAACATTCATCCTTTATCCAATACATCGTACTCAAACTCAAAACATTGTGTTTAGTTATCTCAGTCCCAGATAGGGTGCCTTCTAATCTCACTCCTTATTTTAAAACCATATCTTTAAGTCTTGACATATTGTAACATTAGTTTCATTCCTTAACAGAGGTTATAAATCTCATCAATCATCATGCACTTAACTAGTAATATTATATGATCATACTTCTTTGTTTCAAACCGTTATATAGTTCCATATGCACATAATGTTCTACTTTTCCAAACCCTTTCCTTGCCATATGTAACTTACATATTAATTTCAGAAGATACCTAATGGTGATTCATTATCCATTTCATAATCACTCAATTCAAATACAAAAATCCACAGAGTCATACATAGTTTATTAAGTATAAAGAAGCCTTATTAGATTATTCAAGAAAATACAAGCTTTAAGAGCCTTCATGGCTTCCCAAACAGAAAAACCTCCCCTTTCTCTCACTCCTCTTAATTATTTAAATGTCTCCATATAATATATGAAGAAGGTGAGTTAGTTAGGGTTCTCTTTTCATAACCTCAGCAAGTTCATTCTCATGCCAACATCATAATAGGGGATTGGTGCTATCATATACACTTGGAGTAACTACAAACAAGGATTCATGAACATACACACAAATGGAACACTCATGCATTAAGAAAAGGAGTCATCCTTCACAATTCCAACGCAGAAAATACATCTGGAGTGAAGAGTAGCTTGTCAATGAACTTAGATACATATATTAATATATTTTTTTCTTACAAATTCACAGAGCTTATATCTCTATTACTTCCTCCATCACAAGGAGCGAGCTTTGTAACTTATTCCTACCCTCCCATACTTGAACTCACACACCTGCATGTACCTTACCTAGCAATGTAACTAACTTTTGAGCTTCCCTTTCCTTCTAGATGTAAAAATGCAATTTTGACATTATTTCAAGCATCCTAATGACGTAAAAACATACAAAGACTCCACACATAAGCTATATGCACCTAAAAACACACTTTATCACCTTTAAAAACACCTAACATAATTGGAAATGCCCTTCTAATGGGATTCAATCATTTCACTTTGAAATCTCTCTCTTTGAGGACCACATATGCTGAAATTGAACTTATGAACCTTGGAATTGCATTTATTTAGTCTCATTAGAAGATGCCACTACATCAATTTTATGGTATTATTTCTTACTAAAAATGTACATTTCCAATTCAATGCTTCTCATCTTAATTACCCCTATTCACACACCTCAAAACATAGTTAGTCTGACCACAAAATGAATTTAAAACAACTAAAAACACTAAAATCATTTTGTTTGTCAATATTGTCATCTCATCCCCTTAGTATAAGCTTTCTTGATACAATCATGCATGGATACTTTGGAAGCTACCCAAAAAATATTATAAGCTTCACTAGACTCAATTTGTCTTCCCTAAATTGCATGTAAAATCTTAGGACGCCACTACTTGATTTGTCTTTCTTGTTCGCAATTCCCTTCTAGTCTATCTAAGCCTATTGTAGTCTATCATAAGGGTTCAAGGTAGAAGGGAAACATTTTTAAACACCCCATTTTTGTCTTTCTTTCCATGTTCAAATTTGTAAGTGTTCGTTATAAATTTAAACCCTACTCACAGTCCCTAACTCTTGGCTCATTTTAACATGCATGACACTAACATGAAGAGTTTACCTTAATAATCCTAAAAATACCTCCAAACCACCACAAAATTTCACTACTAGTATCCTATTACGGTTTTTGCATCATTTTTCACGTACACACCAAAACAACAACCTATGTATACCACATAATACATGTTTAGATCTTTTTTATGAATTTTTTCATATTATGGTGCCTTATGTTTACAAAAATAACATATTATGTATATCATTTCATATAATGATATGTTAAATACCATGCTTACTGATTATACAAAGTTTTTAACATTATTTTGTTTAGGATGACATGGATGACAAAGCACGAATAATTACTTTCCCTAGATGCTTAGGATGTGGGAAATGGGAAACTACATTTTTCCCAAGACAATCTTGAATGGACACCAATTTGGGAAGATAGTGGTCACAAGGATCTTTGTGTGAAAACCCCTCTAGCACAGCTCAATGCCTTTATCAAAGGGGAATACCTTCTCAATAGCTCCAAGATAACATTCATATGCAGGCACAAAAGGATATATACTCTTACAGAGGAAGGCACACCACCAAAAGATACCATTATGTATTGCATGTTTTTTTATATTAACTTTACAATTGGTCATCCTTAGGAATAGTGTTAACATATGTTAGTGCCATATTTTTCACATTCCTTAATTGATATCAATGTGTATTTCCTTTCGTTTCATCTATCAGTGTACTTATGGCCCTAAGGAAAATAGGAATAAAGTACCTACTAGTAAAAGAATTAGGAGGTTTCAGAAAAAAAAAAAAAAACGTGGATGCCAGTGTCATTTCAATGTGAGGGTTATGTTAAGAACACCAGACGTGGAACATATCATATACAATGATATGTATCATGTTGATAAGAATGGTGAGCTTTTCCATGGTGTAAAGGACACAAGCTTGGATTGGTTTTGATTTGAATTTATTATTTGAATGTAAGCAATACATTAGATCTATTTTTCTTTTTGGTATATCTATTGAAACCTTTATTGAAAGGCACTACATGGATCTGAAGTTGGTAATTATTGTCAACAAAAGGGATGAGTTCTTAACTAGGAAATACGTGTTGAATGCATAGAGGAGGGTGAAGAGCATTAGATCCCAAAAGCAACAACATGACAGCATTAGTATCAACTTGTGGCATGTCACAGAAAGGGATACATTTTTTTTATTATCAGAGGTCGTGTGGGACTGGTGTGCCTTTCATTATGGGCCTTCAAACAATGTGGATGCTTGAAATGATGGTTCGTCTTTTCCCCAAATCTATCATTGAATTGGATTCCATGTTCTTGTAAGATGGAAAAGTGACATGCGAGCATGAGAATCTACAAGTAACTTTTCCTCGCACCCGACCTCCCGAGGTCGTGCTGAGACAGCCAGTGGGGATTGAATATGCGTGGGATGCAGACAAACTAGTTAGGCAATCTGATGTCTTCGACGCGCACTAGTGGAAATTGTGAATCTAAGGCAAAGAAGGCCCTCCTAACCTGAACTGGTGTGATAGATCAATTAGCAAGGATGACTGCTCGAAGGCTCCAATCAATATCGAGCTTTGGCATGATTCAGTCTATGGGTTGTGGAATACATGGAAAATGACTTGGGATAGTTTCGTGTATGTCTCCAAATAAGGTCATAGGGCGGATGGTAAATATAATTGACTCTATGGGTGATTCTCTAGCTTAGTCTAGAACTCCTTAGCTTCATTAGCTGCTATGTCCAACAAGGATAACTGTTCGATGATGATAGGTGGAAGTGGAGTAGATCTGAATACTAATGTACGTAAGCCAACATCTATGTCTGATTCACCTATGGACTCGTTGGGATGTGAGACTTGTGGGTCATAACCGTAGATTCATGTTTGTTGTGGTCCTGTTATGGTCATGTGCGGATTCAGTCCCTAATCCCTAGTATCCAATAGTCATACGCTTTCTCAACCTCTATATTCAAAATTAGCAGTTGTGTGATCTTTTCATAGTATCTCACAGGTGTTTGTGCAACCTGAATTCTCAAGCTGGTATCTATATCTGTGAGAGTGTCTCTTGCGTCTAGTTGTGGGACCAAAGGATCACAACCAAAGGTTTGTTCTCTTTCAAACCTTTCCACAGTCATGCGGATATGTATCTAGGGTAATCTGTAGCTTGGTTGATTTGACCAAAACGTGTGTGCTTGGTCGTCTTCTATATTTAACCCGTGCAGCTGAAAACTGATTTGTTGTAAGTTTACCGTTGTTCGGAAGACTTGGATCCTAAGATCCTGATCTATATCAGTTATGGCTATGACGAGATTGGGTTGGGGCATGACTAGCTCGAATACATATTCCCTGGGCTCTCTAGGTCCTGTGATTATCATACAAAAGCCACAATGTAAACTAAATGCAGCAAAGTAAATTTAACTATGTGAAGTATATATAATAACATATATGAATTCTATATTTTTGTATTTTTTTGATGAATTTTATAAATGAATTGAAGGGGCAGCTATTTTAATATATCTAGAAATTGACGATTAATCTAATGACGAATTTAAAACAAACAAAGTAACCGAGTATAGCTACTTGCCTGTGCAGTTGTAAATCTATTGTAAACAATGAAATAACTGATCTAATCTATTTGAAAGACTCTCGATCCTACCTCAGAAGTGAGGAAAGAATCATAGTCTCTCAGAAACTATCAATCCTCACAACTTCCCTGGCAATATCAAAAGTAAAATTGACTGAAATAAAGTGATTGGCTACTTTATTTGATATGCTTCTAATTTAGAACTTTGAAAGCTAGAACCTGGATTCTGCAGAAAAGTGGCGAATTCGATGATGTGTGTGATCTTGTCCCCTCATTGTGACCTCCTCACTCCTTCATGTTCACGTGGATCCAGAAAAACGTGTAATGCTAGCATCAACAGAAGTAGATATTGGACAAAGGCAGCTTAGGATACAGACTGAATACAATGCAAGTAGGAGAAAGATAGTGCAAGAGTATAGAGCTTGGCTTATGCAATTCCTAGCGGGATTTATTGCGAGTCATGCAACATAAAACGTCCAGAACCTGAAACTATGTTTCTTGAAGAACAAAACCTGCAACTTTAATGGCTTCCTATTGAAAACAAACTATTCTACTCCAATGGATTGGATGAAATATCAACAGCACTTGCACAAGATGGATATGTGGCTTCCTAACAAAAAAACAACACTAACTAAGCATGCAATGAATGAAACTAAGAATTCTAAGTAAAATGAAAGACTAATCTATTGCAATGAGAAATTCAGAGGAAAATTTGAGGGGCCATTTACTTGAGCACAAGCCAACTATTTATAACATTTGCATTTACCCAAGGTAAAAACCAAATTGAACACTTAAACTATAAACAATGGGGAACCAGAATCATTAATGCAAGCCCAAGGCGGTGAAAAAAAGCTAGTAAACATTGAAATTTACATGAGTCACGTTAAAAAGAGCATTCTGGAAAACACGTAAAGGACCGTCCGCCCAAGCAAGACGGTGATTTCGTAATTGAAGAGCAAAAGGAGAAGAAAATAAGGGGAAAAGAGAAAAGAAAAGCACACGGGGGCTAAGCAGGGCATGTGGGATGATAATGCATACTTGGAGAGCTTTTCCGGATCCCGAACACCTTGCGAGGAGACCTATATCATCATTGGGGCACGTGTTACGTTGTTCCAATGGTGCAGTACCCTACAATTTTGGGTACATACATATTGCCCCCTCGGAGAAGCATTTTAGCCATGAAGAGGCGTAAAACGGTGGGTCCGAGTATGGCGGTCCCGAAATGGTTAGTTGGAAGTTATACCTGGTACGTCCGTGTGTCGAAATGACGCCATCCAAAATTCCCGCTCCCTGCAAAATGAAAAGAGAACTCAAGTGCAGATAGACAAGATAGATCGGAAAATAAACGCTAAAATAATGGGAAATGAGGATGTACCATTTGTGCGGGGGTAAGAACTTACCTCCATCAGCGCTCCAAACCTGTGAAAAAAAAACATTCAAAATAAGTCAGACTGCTATATATATGAAAGTGGGCCCATTTTCCTATTCATTTGCGCGTGTTGATTTGATCGATTCTGAGCTCTGGGACCCACGGTGACGGTTTCTTATGAGAGTAGAGTCAAAACATCCGTGACGAGATAGTGATCATGCCTCCGCGTGCATATCATCGACCCGTGAGATCACAAGTTAGTTCTCCTCAATTTATTGTTTTTACCTCCAAACTTTTAAAATGCTAAAATCTTTGTCGTGGGGGGATTATTTTTGAAAATTTTAGGTTCAAAAGGTCCATCTAGGGGGGGTGCCTACTGGGTAGGCTTTGTTTTAGTTAAAATGGTCCTTTTTTAGTGTTTTTTGGCCTTTTTAGGATATAAAACCCGTGTGGGTTTTCGGGACACGACCGCCGCCCTTCCCAGGGTGGCAGTTACACAACCACCGCCCTATTCAGGGTGGCGGTTACAAGACCGCCGCCCTTAAGGCGGTGGTTGCAAAACCACCGCCCTGCTCAGGGTGGCGGTTCTTCACATAATGTCAAAAGAACACTTTTTTGAGACTTTTTTGCATTTTTAGCATTTATATGTGTTTTCATGATTTTTCTAATGTCATTCGGATGCTAACTTGCTTTGTTTTGTGTGTTTTTGGGTGTATGTAGGCAAGAGAGGAGTACATTTAGTGGAGCCGGGAGAGGGAGTGTGACTGGCTCCCAGCAATGCTAGACGCCCTTTCATAGGACGAGCAGGATACTCTTCAGAGGGCTGGTATACTACGTATATCATGGGTTCCACATGTTACACCATCCAGTCACATACTCTGAGACTTATTTTCCTACTGGGATGCTGATCGGAACACCTTCCGATTACCAGGGGTCCGAGGTGAGTGGACCATCACATTGGAGGATGTTTACCGTATCCTGGGGGTCCCAATCATCAGGAGACGACTCACCCTTGAGATAGCAGGTTCACAAGCCTAGATAGCACAGTGGGCTTCTTACATGGGAGATGCAGTCATCTCCATGGGTTCGAAGAAGGGGGTCAAATTTCGGTCTATTCCTAGTTTGCCCATCCCCTTGCTTTTCCAGGCTATTATGGGGATCCTTGCCTCGAGATTGATCAGGGACAAGGGAGAAGACACACTGCTATATTGTTGGTCCCCCATCATTGCACAGATCGAGGGTCATGGCCAGATTTATGCCTGGGGAGCAGATATACTTGGGACTACCTACCATGACTTATACAGGGTATTCTGTTTACAGGGGTAGTCTTTGAGCCACCCGACCCTGGTCATGAGTTGGGTCTATGAGCACTTCATCCCCTATGGCAAAGGTGTAGAGGTGACAAATCCCGGAGCTGTGAGGGCAGCCAGATGGACATATATGTCGGTGCTCATAGCACCTCATCAGCCGGTTGCTTCTCTGACCACCGATGACATGGAGGCCACACCATATCAGACCATGGTAGGCATATGGGGCGAGGAGGCTCTTACTTTGATCTCTTGCTCCACCACAGGGTAGCTTATTGACAGAGTAGGGCGAGTGGAGATACACCCCTTCGGTCGAGTTCCTCAGTAGTTTGGCCTACCTTACAAGGGTATGCTTCCCCCGGCAGTTCCAGTATACAGGTCAGTTCGAGAGGCCAAAGGGGGTCCTAGAGACCAAGGTTGGATAGTTGTTACACCTGGCATTCCTATTGCAGCCAGGAGGGTAGTACATGCCCGAGGGAGAGCCGGTGCTCCTTAGGCACCCTTACTTCAGATTGCTGCGGGTCCTGCCCATAGCAGCGATGACCCCATCGACATAGACTCTGAGTCTGAGGAGTTCACAAGGGGAGAGACAGAGGAAGAGACCGAGGAGGACAGTGATCCTAAGTGGCATGACACTCAGGATATCATGCAGGCAGAGAGGGCAGAGCAGAGTGCAGAGAGAGTGACTTTGGTTTCAGAGGAGCCACTCTCCCAGGGCCATGGTGGGGAGGATGAGTCTGTTGCAGGATGCTACGTTGCTCTAGCCTTAAGGGGAGCACCTCAGTCAGTGGTGGCATCTGTGGTAGGTGCCGACCCTAGAGATCCATCCTGGAGGCCCGGTGATCCGAGTAAGGTATCTTCTCTTTTCTCTGAGTTAGGATTTCTTTAATTGACATCTGTCCTTTTGTTTACATTTCTGTTTATCTCTTGTTTTATTTCTAATTCATTTTTCCTTTGTTTGCAGAGACCGCCGATTAGTGGCCAGACTTGATCTGCAGGGTATGCACCGATACCCTGATGATCCCCATGGAGAGGACCCGTGCAGAGCTGTCTATGGATGTCGGGGAGCCCTTAGCAGCTGGCAGACATACTGACATCTTTTCCCCTGTCTGGCATGTGGCCAGGATGGTATCGACTCTCTGTATGGAGCTAGCGGGGTATAGGACAGCCAAGCACCTGATGAGGAGTCATTCTCGTGGCGAGACTGTGGCTGCCCCTCGGGATCTTGAGCCCTCTGTGCACTCAAAGCACTAGCGTAGCCGAAGTCCTAGGCTTGGGCGTGCACCTTCAGAGGGGTCTCATAGGGATTGAGAAGCCACTTGGCTCTCCTAGATTTTTGTATGATAGTTTTGTATATCTCGGGCTCTTTGAGCGTTTTGACCATGCTTAGCGCATGATGGCATTGTACAGGAATTTTGATCATTTATATATATATCTTTTGGATCAGACTTTTGGCATTTATGGCTTTGCTTCCATTTCTATTTCCTCATGTACATTATGATGTTATGCTTATATGCTTTTTAGCATGTATGCAATGGAGAACAAATGATACAAATGTTTACTCTCTTTTTGTATTTCATGATGCTGATATATGATAATGTAGATATAATGTGATTTTGAATCTTATTTTCTGTAAGTAATTTTGGGTACTTCATATTTGTTTTGGCAAAGTGGTGAAAATAAGCCAATATGATGAGTAGATAGACTTGCCCCTCTCCTAACCCCACGCAACTAGTAAGATGCGAGGGCTCATCACCGAGAGCTGAAAAGGGCACAAGTTATGAAATGTGTTGAAATGATAGTGATGAAAGATAGAAAAATCTTTGGTGGAACCAAATTAGGATGCTACAAGCCTACTCCACTCGAGTGACTTCATAGTTTTGGGATGCAACTTGCTTTGTGGTTTATCTAGACTTAGATCCGTGGATGGCCACATGTTAGACAAAATATGGGTTTTAGGATTTTTAATTCTCTTGGAATTTTGTACATCCGATTCATTTGCTTTTGACTCAAGACTTCAAGATTTGAATTTTTTGTTTATGACCTTTTACGTTTGTTTGTCAAGAGGACCCCCCACACCTTGCTCCATGCTACTAGTAAGAAGCGTGTGTTTATCACCTTAGGTAAGGCATAGGCGAGTAAGGGCATTTCCATCCTTTCCCAACCCTACGTCACTAGTAAGAGATGCAAGCTCATCACCGAAGGTTGGTGGGGCAAGGAAATGTGTAAATTTAAAATTTTCTGTATGATCTATATTTGACTGTTTACTTGAGAAAAATGTCAGTGTGTCTCTTATTTCCAAAGAGATATACATATGGGATAAATGTGACATCGTGAAGCTTCTAGAACAGACCATAGGTAAGAAACCTATCCTAAGAAGAAACCAAAAGTGAGAACAAACCTGCAGATCTTGGTATGGTTACCGTTAAGACCCTGTCATATCTAGCTTTATTTGATGAAGTGATTCCGAAATAGTTTGATGATATCATGGAAATAGAGAAGTATGATTAGAGCGTTTATGCCAACAACATCATGAGTTTGTAATGAATTGCTTTGAGAATAAATTCCTTGATCACAAAATTATACAAAACAAGTGGACAAAATGATCCTAACTGTATGAAGATGCAATGTAGATATAACTATACAAGTAGTACTAGCTGCTTACACGTAGAATCGTTTGAGGTGTAGGGAATTGACTGTTTCACCAAATTCCTCACCTTCCAGCATACATAGGAGATATGCACCATTTCCATAGTCCTTCATGACTCGGTATGGGCCCAACCATTTGGGTTGGAACTTCCTTCATTCACCGGTCTTTTTGTCGATCCGGTTGTCTAGCCTTAGAACTAGATCACCTTCATATATGTCACGTTCATAGACTTTCTTGTTATACTGCCGGCACATTCGGTCAGCATAGACTCTGTGCCGTTGTTCAGCATCTAACCTAGCTTCATCTAGGCTTTCTAGTTGGGAGAGACGTGCTTCTCTGTAAGCGTCTTTGTCTAGAATCCCTTGTAATGAGATACGGAGACTAAGTATTTCAACCTCAAGCGGGAGAACTGCTTCTGCCCCGAATACCAGCGAAAAAGGAGTGGCTCCTGTTGGTGTTCTTATTAAGGTTCGATGGGCCCATAAGGCTGTATATAACTTTAAATGCCAATCTCGCTTGTTTTCTTTCACCGTTTTAAGGAGAATGGCTTTTAATGTTTTGTTTGTTGCCTCAGCCTGTCCATTGGCTTGAGGGTAATACAAGGAGGCCGTATGATGGCTTATTTTAAATTTATTACACAATTCGTGAACTTCGTCATTCTTAAAAGAAGTCCCATTATCTGAGATAATGATTTGCGGGATACCATACCTGCAAATGATTTGGTTCAAAATGAACTTGGCGATTACAGAACCCGGCACAGTAGTAAGAGGCATAGCCTCTACCCACTTGGTAAAATATTTGGTGGCCGTGATTATGAAATTATATCCGTCTGTAGATGAGGGAGAGAATTTCCCTATTAAATCTAGTCCCCACATAGAAAAGGGCCATGGAGTAGTGATTGGTTCTAGAGCTTGTGCCGGCATGTGAATCTCATGAGAGAATTCTTGGCACTTATGACACCTTTGTACAAACTCTACTGCATCGTGTTCTAGAGTAGGCCAGCAACAACCCATTCGATGTATTTTTCGAGTGGTGGCATGGCCACTGAAGTGGCCTCCACACAATCCACTGTGAGATTCATGGAGAATCTTCTTGGATTCTTCTGTGTCGACACATCTTAAAAGCATTCCATCGAACGTTTTTCAATAGAGAACTTGCTCTATAACGACGTATTTGGCTACAATAATACGTAACCGCCTTCTTTGTTGCGATGTAATGCCTTACGGATACGTATGATCCATGATGTAATTAATAATATCAGTGTACCAGGGACACTCAGAGATGGGAGGTCTGTTTTCGATGTAGTATATGCACTCATCGGGAAAGTCCAGATCTACTAGATCACCTCCATCTAATGGATTATCAGCTAACCAATCCACGATGATTTGTCCTTTAACAGACTTCTGATTTACGAATGTTAATTCAAATTCACCCATTAAGGTTATAAAGCGTCCAGCCTTTTTAGACAAGGACCCTTGCATGAGTAAAGTTCGTAAATGTTATGTCTTTACAATGACCTTTGTTTCTTGATTTAACATGTAATGTCTTAAGCGTTTGGTTGCAAATACTATGGAGAGGCATTCTCGTTCTGCTTTCGTATAGTGTGTTTCATAGTCAAGCAATGTACGGCTAATGAAATAGATCACACGTTCTCTCTTGTCATCGTATTCTTGAGCCAGCATACAGGCTAGCGAGACATTGGTGGCTTGCGAATATAAAATTAATGGGCGATCCGGCTTAGGTGGCATTAGCGTAGGTGGTGATAACAAGAAACGCTTAACTGTGTTGAAAGCTTCATTGTAGTCTTCGGTCCAATCAATGTTATAATATTTCTTGAGTAGATTGTTGATTGGATGAATGGTGAAACTTAAGTCTGGGATGAATCTCTGGATTGCACCAAGTTTTCCAAGAAATGACCTAATTCCAGATTCATCCGAAGGTGGCACCATTTCGAGAATAGCCTATATTTTTTTTGGGTCAACATCAATCCCATGTGATGATATAATGTAACCTAGGAGCTTCCCTCCTGTTACACCAAAGACGCATTTTTCTGGATTTAGCGTGACTCTGTATTCTATTAGACGTGAAAGAATGACGTGAAGCACTTCTGGATGGTCACAACACTTCTTGGCCTTGGCCAACAAGTCATCTACGTAGGATTCCACAATTTTATGAATAAGATCATGAAATATATACGTCATAGCCCACTGGTACATAGCACCAGTGTTCTTGAGACCGAATGGCATAACAACATAGCAATAGGTTCCCCAAGGAGTTATAAACATGGTTTTAGCTTGATCTTGTTTGGATATTCTGATTTGATTTTATCTCAAGAATCCATCCATGAGAGATAAAAGCTCAAATCCAATTGTTGCATCAATAATGACATCTATAGATGGTAATGGGAAGTCGTCTTTAGGACATGCCTTGTTAATGTCTCAGAATTCTACACAGATGCATATCTTTCCATTCTTTTTGAGAACCGGAATGATATTAGATACCCACTGAGAGTAATCGACTGGTTTGATGAATCCTACTTGGAGGAGTTTCATTACCTCCTCTTTCACCATGAGAGCTACCTTGGGTTTCATTGGTCTCGATTTTTTTTTAATAGGTTTTGCATCTGATTTAGTGACGAGGTTGTGCACCGCAATGTGTGGTGTAACCCATGTCATTTCTTTATAATTAAATGCAAAATCCTTCTGATGTTCCTTGAGGATCTGAGTGTGTATTTCTACTTCTGATGGAGTTAACGAGGATCCTAACTTTAATATTCTTGGTTCATCTTCCGTTCCGATGTTAATATCAATTGTTTCTTCGATTAAAGAAGCGTTACCTTCTTCAATCTCAGGCGGGGCTAGAAGTAGTTCCAGATCGTCTCTATTTTCGACTGTGTATATGCTAAGTTCCTTTTGTAGGGGAAGTTCTGTCATGGGATTCCCGAAGTAAGAAGATGAATGCGGGATTAGGGATAAATCTACCACATGATGGGTGAGATGTAACGCTGCATAGGCGTTCAAGAAATCAAGAGTTTTTGTATCACTATCGATGTGGTCTAGGATAGTAGATTTATTTTCATTCCCATTTAAAAGAGGTTTTGACCTGTTTTTATCAGTGGTTCAGTACGAAGGGATACCATGAAATGGGTGTCCTCTAACTTACTATTTGGAGTAAAGCGCGATGCTGAGGTTGCTATTGAATCGGCGAGAATATTTTATTCTCGCAGGATTGCTTCAATTGATATGAAGTCAAACTCCTTTCTTAAATTCAGTATAGTTGTTTTGTATAGTTGTAAGTGTTCGGCTCTAGTTTCATACATCTCAGCAACTTGATTTGCTACCAATTGTGAGTCTCCTAACACTCTGATGCTATCAACACCGATTCTCTTAGCTAAGATGAGGCCAAGGAGGAGGGCTTCATACTCAGCACTGTTGTTTGTGCATTCGAAATTTAGTTTAAAGGAAAATGGTAGGACTTTTCCCTTGGGAGAAGTAAGGATTACTCTTGCCCCAGCTCCATAACTACATCTAGCTCCATTGAAATGGAGAGTCCAATACTTAGCTGGGAATATGGGCATTGGGATATTTGTTGTGTTAACATCTTCTACCTCTACCATGCAGATATCTACTGTTGGGAGAGAACCGACACCTAGGGTGTACCCCATGCCTACAGAATCAAATGGTAGGAACATTGGTAGATCCTGTTCTAGTAATTCAACAATTTTTGCAATAGTTCCTAATGATATTGTTTCTACAATGTTAGCCTCATCTTTGAGGGCTGGGATTTTCTTGGCTAGGCTCATAGTTTCAAGATCTGTCATAGGTACCAACTTTTCTTCTAGTTTCGCGTCGGTAGGTTTATTAAGTTGGTTTGTTGGGAGTTCAAACTCTGAGTGCACGCCTAGTCTTTTCTTTAGGTTAGCCGGGTGTACATCGAATGGTTTTGGATCACCTTTGGCTATGAACACCTTTCCTAAATGCAAGAATCTTACTTCTTGAAATAACGTAGAAGGGATTGCCTTCATACGGTGTATCCATGGTCGGCCGAGGATAATATTATAGTTAGTTTCCCGATCTATAATATAAAACTCAGTCAGGATTGTTTTGGGTCCTAAGGTGACCAGTAGTATTATAGTTCCAATTGAAGTGGCTTTAAGGCTGTCATAGCCTCTTAGTGTATTTTGAGTTGTGGAACAATTCGTTTCTCCATACCCTAGCTTTTGAAGGAAAGAAAAAGGGACTATGTTAACTGCTGCCCCATCGTCAACCATCACTCATTTCACATAATTGTTATAAACCCACACTTGCAAGTGTAAGGCTGGATCACCTCGGCGTGCAATCTCAGCATCTGTTGGTATTTTTTTTATTTCGAATATGAATTCAGTGTCCTTATCCGGCTGCCCCAGAGGGTGGATATCAAAGTCTATATGGTTCATCTGTGTTTCGGGAGGTGGAGTGATGCTAATTAGATGACCTAAACCCAATGCTTCTAAAAGAGAAGCCCTATGAGCAGGGGAGTTCTTCAATAAGTCCAAAAAGGAGATGTGTGAGAAGGTTTTTGTTAGATCATTAATTAAATCGTAAGCACCCATGGGTTTTATCAATACTTGTTGAATATTGTCTGTTTCTAGCGGGTAGCTTGGACGTAGCTGAGAGGAATACTCTCGTGTCCTTTTTACAGCCTCTACGGGTAGTTCAACATCTAACTCCACTAAACTGACTATCTTAGGTCGTGGCTGACTTCCTAATTGTGGCGCAACTAACGGATTCAGTGAAGTTGCGGCTTCATGATCATTGTTTCCTGTAATTACACCCTTGTTTGTCCCATTTGGATTTATCTTGTTATTGTTGTGATTTGGGAGCGGATCATTAAAGATCTGGAGGGGTGAATTTTGAGGGGAAACTGCCCCTGTAAAAGTATTTGGTGCTGGTGACGTAGGATCTGCCAAGAACATATCTATAAAAAGTTTTCTTTGTTCCTCTGGCAAACATTGCATGAATTTATTGTAGTCACGGCACGTTCTAGTGTCATGGCCTCAGATTTTGTGAAAACCACAATACGAGTTAGGACTGTTATTCCTATTTTGTTGGCTTGGTGTATATTGTGGCCTAAAACTTTGATCAAACCGTTGTCTATTAAAGTTTTACGTTTGTTGTCTTTGGTTTGAATTCTGGATTTGATACCCAATTGAATTTTGGTTTGGATCCCATGTAGGGATTCGCCATTGTTGTTGTTGTTGTTGTTGTTGTGGACGATTAAAATCCACTGTATTGATTGTTGGAGTAAATTTGTTATTTCGTTGGTTGTTTATTTGTGGTGGAGTAATCACAACATTTACCTTTCTAGCCTGATCAGTTACTCCATCTATTGTCACTCCATGATTTTTATTAAGGATTTTAGGTCCTTGATTGACATTCGTGGTAGTAGGATAAGCTGTAGTGTTCTGGTTGGAAGTGATTAACCTCCCATTTGCTTCATATGTTTTGCGACCACTATCAATTTCTGCTTGATCTATTCAGAGAGCACTCTCAAGTACTTCATCGTAAGTTCTTAGTGGGAACTTCTAGACTTCTTCCTTCACTTCTCTGTTGAGAGAATGAAGGAATAAATCACATAGTTCCATTTGGTCCATATTTGGAGCACTTGCCAAAGAATAAATAATTGTACGCCACCTCTGGATGAAATGGGTGACAAATTCATTGTGTTCTTGCTTGATGTGTAAGAATTCCATGATTCTTGTTCTTAATATTTTGTTCATGTCAAATGCCTTGATGAAATCTAAAACGAGTTGCTTGAATGAATGGATGGAAGCCTCGGGTATTCTATAATATCAATCGAGAGTGATACCTTCCAAGGTTTTGGGAAATATTTTAGCAACAACCCCATACCAAGGGAGTAGTTCTCAGATGGCTGTGGCGTAAGCTTTGATATGTGTGTTCAGATCTCCCTCACCTTTGTACTTGGGTAAATCAGGAAGAGGTCTTGGAAGCATGACGCTTCGTATGGTGAAATCTAAGGGCTCTTTCAAGTATTCTGAATATGTCCCTATCGCATAGGTTTCGACCATTGATGGTGCTTGTTGAGGGAGTGGAGGTGGAATGGGTTGTTGATATGGCATAGCGTACACATTGGCGGGGGCATAAGGAAACCCCTGTGTTTGAGGAATCATGCTGAGAGAGGAGAACATATCCCCTTGTGGTGATTTGGAGTACATGTTTAAGTATGAAGGGGTATTGTCCACGAATGGATTATTTTGTACTAGACCGGGAGGTGTCAGAATGGTGTTAGAAATGATGGTTCTAGTCGGCGTTTGTTGTGAATACTGAGGGGTCACGCCTAACGTACCTATTCCTGTGAGGTCTATTTGGCTAGGATTATAATTTCCTACCTGCATGAGTTGAGAATGGTGATTTTCCTAAGCAAGTTCTAACCCCCTCACTTTTTCTACTAACGTTGAAATGACTTCATTTGGTGAAGTCACGGTATTTTTCCTTAGCGGCGTTTGTTGTAAATCATGGTGTTGTATAGGCATGTGATATCCTGCGATGAATTGATTGCTGCCCTGCCAAGTTTCCCCGAGGGCATTTCCTATATGTAATGGAATGGAGGTATTTCCTTGAAAAGAAACCTCGGGTTGTGTTTGTAAACTCCCTATAGGTGGGTACATACCTTGGGAACGTTGTTCATTCCTAGCATAACGTATCGAATGTTCATTATCTAAAGCCAGGTATGGGTCAGCTTGTCTACTAATTTGTGGTCTAAGTAGTACCTGAGGAGATGAACTAGACTCTCCTGTGAGCGTCATATTGTTCGAGCCTGAAGGCTCTGTTTGTTGTGTTTGAGTGAATTGATCCAACTCCTCTGTTTGGAAAGATGAGTTATATCTGACCCTTGGATTTTGTGTTGATGACTGGTTAGTTGAGTAGTTGTCACCCCATACTTAGAGTGAGGGTGATGATTGTCTATTCAGTTGAGCGTAGTATGCCTCAAGACCTAAGAGATGCCTACCATATGCATCGAATCCTGACATATTCGGGGGGTATATGAATACCCGTAGAATAATGGGAATGAGTGAAGGTGATGGTGAAAGATGATGAGGTAGTAAAGATGAAAAAAAGGTCATTTAATTTAAAAGAACCAGTAGAAATCTGACTCCAGAACAGAAAGTAGAAAAGTTCACGTCGGGTTCACCAATTTTGTACGATGGAAAAGTGACATGCAAGCATGAGAATCTACAAGTAATTTTTCCTCACACCCGACCTCCCGAGGTCGTGCCAAGACAGCCGGTGGGGATTAAATATGCGTGGGATGCAGACAAACTAGTTAGGCCATCTGATGTCTTCAACGCGCACTAGTGGAAATTGTGAATCTAAGGCAAAGAAGGCCCTCCTAACCTGAACTGGTGTGATAGATCAATGAGCAAGGATGACTGCTCGAAGGCTCCAATCAATATCGATCTCTGGCATGATTCAGTCTATGGGTTGTGGAATACGTGGAAAATGACCTGGGATATTTTTGTGTATGTCTCCAGATAAGGTCATAGGGTGGATGGTAAATATAATTGAATCTATGGGCGATTCTCTGGCCTAGTCTATAACTCCTTAGCTTCATTAGCTGCTATGTCCAACAAGGATAACTATTCGATGATGATAGGTGGAAGTGGAGTAGATCTGAATACTAATGTACGTAGGCCAGCATCTATGTCTGATTCACCTATGGACTCGTTGGGATGTGAGACTTGTGGGTCACAACCTAGATTCGTGTTTGTTGTGGTCCTGCTATGGTCTGGTGTGGATTCAGTCCCTAATCCCTAGTATCCAATATTCATACACTTTCTCATCCTCTATATTCAGAATTAGCAGTTGTGTGATCTTTTCATAGTATCTCATAGGCGTTTGTGCAACCTAAATTCTCAATTTGGTATCTATATCTGTGAGAGTGGCTCCTGCGTCTGGCTGTGGGACCAAAGGATCACAACCAAAGGTCTTTTCTCTTTCAAACCCTTCCATAGTCATGTGGATATCTATCTAGGGTAATCTGTAGCTTGGTTGATTTGACCAAAATGTGTGTGCTTGGTCGTCTTCTATGTTTAACCCATGCAGTTGAAAACTGATTTGTTGTAAGTTTACCGTTGTTCGGAAGACTTGGATCCTAAGATCCTGATCTATATCAGTTATGGCTATGATGAGATTGGGTTGGGGCACGACTGGCTCGAATACGTATTCCCTGGGCTCTCTAGGTCTTGTGATTATCATACAAAAGCCACAATGTAAACTAAATGCAGCAAAGTAAATTTAACTATGTGAAGTATATCTATAACATATATGAATTCTATATTTTTGTATTTTTCTGATGAATTTTATAAATGAATTGAAGGGGCAGCTATTTTAATATATCTAGAAATTGACGATTAATCTAATGACGAATTTAAAACAAACAAAGTAACCGAGTATAGCTACTTGCCTGTGCAGTTGTAAATCTGTTCTAAACAATGAAATAACTGATCTAATCTATTTGAAAGACTCTCGATCCTACCTCAGAAGTGAGGAAAGAATCATAGTCTCTCAGAAACTATCAATCCTCACAACTTCCCTGGCAATATCGAAAGTAAAATTGACTGAAATAAAGTGATTGGCTACTTTATTTGATATGCTTCTAATTTAGAACTTTGAAAGCTAGAACCTGGATTCTGCAGAACAGTGGCGAATGCGATGATGTGTGTGATCTTATCCCCTCATTGTGACCTCCTCACTCCTTCATGTTCACGTGGATCTAGAAAAATGTGTAATGCTAGCATCAACAGAAGTAGATATTGGACAAAGGCAGCTTAGGATACAGACTGAATACAATGCAAGTAGGAGAAAGATAGTGCAAGAGTATAGAGCTTGGCTTATGCAATTCCTAGCGGGATTTATTGCGAGTCATGCAACATAAAACATCCAGAACCTGAAACTATCCTTCTTGAAGAACAAAACCTGCAACTTTAATGGCTTCTTATTGAAAACAAACTATTCTACTCCAATGGATTGGATGAAATATCAACACTTGCACAAGATGGATATGTGGCTTCCTAACAACAAAAAAACACTAACTAAGCATGCAATGAATGAAACTAAGAATTATAATAAAAATGAAAGACTAATCTATTGCAATGAGAAATTCAAAGGCAAATTTGAGGGGCCATTTGCTTGAGCACAAGCCAACTATTTATAGCATTTGCATTTACCCAAGGTAAAAACCAAATTGAACACTTAAACTATAAACAATGGCAAAACACTATTCCAGGGAACCAGAATCATTAATGCAAGCCCAATGCGGTAAAAAAAAAGCTTGTAAACATTGAAATTTACGTGAGTCACGTTAAAAGAGCATTCTGGAAAACGCGTAAAGGACTGCCGCCCTGAGCAGGGCGGCGGTTACAGGACCGCCACCCTGATCAGGGCGGTGATTTTGTAACTGAAGAGCAAAAGGCAAAGAAAAGAGGGGAAAAGAGAAAAGAAAAGCACGCGGGGGCTAAGCGGGGCATGCGGGATGATAACGCATACTTGGAGAGCTTTTCTAGATCCCGAACACCTTGCGAGGAGACCTGTATCATGATTGGGGCACGTGTTATGTTGTTCCGATAGTGCAGTACCCTACAATTTTGGGTACGTACAGTTCTCAACTAATAAATATGGGGTAAGGACATTGTTGTCTCATTTCCATGCATAATTGATATTTGGATTATTTTTTTAAGTCATTATCATACTAACAATAATTTCGTGTACACATTTTCCTCAACACCGATTATACGCGCTTCTTATTTTTGATGAGAAATAGGTTGGGGTTCCTATTGCATGGGTAGTTTCACCTCGTAATAAAGTGGATAACATATATGCATGTCTTTTTAAAAGTCTACACGAGGGGAAAAAGGATAAGGATGGATTAACATGTCAATGAATTCATTACAGATGATGCGACTTTCAAAATACAAGCTATACAATATAAATTTACTACTAATTTTTCTATAAATTTAATACACACAATTTACATCCCTAACGATGTTATGTGTGTCTCAGGGTTGTTTTCGGTTTTTGTGTCTTGTTATGCATATGGCATGTTCGTAGGGCTTGGCTAAAGAATATTTACATGTTTGTTTCTTCATTTTTATAGCATAATGTTTACATGATTGGGTTGCTTTTTGTTGTTCTACATTACTTATTGTCATGCAACAATTTTATTTACACATATACGAAAAATAAGGTGAGGAGTGTTATGTTCCAGAGACTAGGTGGCATCATGTGTGCCATCAATGACAATGAGAACATGAAATTTTTACTCATTGACTAATTCATGGATAAGTTCAAAGAGGAGACTATCTTTGTGGAGTATTTCATAAAGACGTGGTTATAATATGAAGGTATTGGTAAGTGCTAACTACATATGATTATATTTATAGCTATGTGTAGAGTTAATAATGTTTAATTCATTTCTAATGGTTTTATTGTTTCCACGTGTAGCTATGTGGTCAAATAATCTCCGCAACTTCACCCATGCTAATTAGAATATGAATGCATCCATAGAATCTTACCATTATTTCTTGAAGACCTAATACTTGTGTGATCGAAGAAAGAAATGCACAAGGAGAATGGATTGGTTGTTGTACACATTGGTGTTTTGAGTTGAACCCCATTACAAAAATAAGAGGAAGTTTCAAGTATCGGGTTTCTTGACAAATTACAAGAAGGAAAAGGAAATTTTGACTGCCACTGAAAGGCTAGAGAAATACCAAACATTGATTGTTTTGCAAACCATACCATTCATAAGTCTTACATGGTTAGAATTCAAACATCTAGGGACCAATGGTATTTTGTTTGGAGGTTTGACCCATATTTTTATGTTTGTGATTGTCCTTTGGCTACCAAAGGAAACACCTGCAAACATGTTTTGAAGGTGTTGCAACTTGAGAGGACACACGAGGGTAGGGAGGGTGTATGTTTTTGTTTTATTATTTCAACTATTTTGTATCATTGTTATCCTCATAAAAATTCATTCTACATCCTTTACAATTATTGTTGTCATTGTAGATGACCATGTTATTCATATTGCAGAAGCAATTGAGTGCACTGCACCTAAAGAAGCTCCATCAAAGAAGCCCCGCATATTCATTGATAGTGCGTATTTTATTATGAATAAATAGTTTTTGATATATCAACAATTTATCAATTACTAAATCGATTTTATTTTTTGTGACAGTTGAGGGTGATGATAGAATGCAACAGGAAACACAATACCTTAGTCCTGAGCAACATGTTAGAAACCATGGAAATTCATTGCAAGTGCTCAGAAAATCTAAAGAGTTTTTGAAATAATTGTTGGATGTGGTACCAGACAGTGATGAAAATGTTTTTTTTCTTTTGGATACTATGTGCAACAATTTCATAATATTTTACACGACTCTAGTTTATTTCCATTTGATGTTGTTCCAGATTGTAGTGAAAATGAGAGTTCTACCACCCGTTTGCAACCATGGTTCAGTGCAAGCAGGAAACCTCGAAAGAATAAGCAAAAATATATCATGGTGGAGGATTTAAATATTGATGCTCAACAATACGAGGAGTATACATTGTCTGACACAACTCGTTGAAGGAAATTACTCAAGCAAACAAAGAAATGGTCTCGTAAAACAATCAGATAAAGTTGTGAGGCTATAGCAGATACTTTGGGTGAGTATGCCTATAATGTGATTACAAGATGTATACAATTCAAAACACTTAAATTTGTGTTTTGTGAATCACAAGGACAACCCCCTCGACTAAAATTCAAGTTCCACATCGTCGGCTCTCTTTTGGAACATCGAATGCATCTTTGAAGGTATTTTTGTCTTTATGAAAAATAATGTTTATTGTTGGTTTTTTACTATAATGTGGATTACACAATCTAGTTTTAGTCTGATTATGACAAATAATGATTCATGGTTCTTCATCGTGTTTAAGAAAAATAATGCTAAATGTTGTATTATGTGTGTTCTAATTTTTACACATTTTGATTTTATTGTATTATAGGTATATTTTTGATCTTGTATCTGATAATGGTGGTATCTAGTTATTTACATCTTATACGATGGAGGGGTGTGCAGAAGTCTTAAAGCTTTGAATAAATCATTGTTGTCACATTACATTAAATATATGATTTATTTTGTCCTACATTGATTATGTCCCACATATTGAAAACATTTGATCTTAATATCAAAATTTGTAACATCATTACTGTTAACCCCATTGTATAGGGGAAATTTTATTTCCAAATTTTATGTATACGACTCTCAAAGTTCTGAGTATTGGAGGAAGAATATGATTTTTTGAATGATTGTTTGTAATCTTGGACAATGTGTTACATTTTTGTAATATTGTATCCTTGTGCTTTGTATCTACAAATGGATCGTGACTGAGAGAAATTCTAGGTAATATGTTTGTATGTGATGAAAAATTACACTGTGGGATTGAAAGGGTGAATGCACTTGAGGAAGGATATTGAGGGTTTCTTGCAAGGATATTGAGGGTAAATTCATTTTGATAGTTCTTACGTGGTCTCAGTGTTTATTGTGATGCATAAATGGTTTCTTGTTTTTATATTTATAAGAATGATTGTAGCCATCTATGAATGTTTGAGTTTTGGCATTGCACTTTATTTCAGGGAATACTATGAATGCATGGGACTGTGAAACTTTGAGACAGTGTATAGTGTCTCTGTAAAGTATCCATTTGAGCATGTTATGATAGAACTATATGGTGACTAAATGGGTTGATCCTTGAGTAAGTAAAAGGTTATGATTATCAATGTTAGGGAAGTGTATATGGTGCATTGCATGTTGATACTCAGTGTGTATTGTGACTACATGGGATTAAAGAGTTGTAAGTAATCTTATGATTGCATTTGATTTGTGGAAATGTACATGGGCTCCTAGATATCCAAATAGGTGATTAAAAGTATTGATAATAAAAGGCATGAAGTGGAAATTCTATAATTTTGACCTCCTTATAAGCTAGGGTTCTTAAAATGATACCCTAAATTGAACTGTGGTTGAGTGTTGAACAAGGAAGAAGTCTCCAAAGGTACTATACTCCCTGAGTAAATGGATTGATAAAAATGGAATGAGTGTATGAGGGGGTGATTCAAAAAAATAATGAAGCATTCCTTCTAGATAAGGTATTAAATCTGTTAACTATAAGTTCATGTTGTTTCCAACATGCCCCATGGTCTAATTTGCTTGATTAAATGTAGAAATTCTTGATATTGTACCCATTGTTAAGATAAGACTATGTAGGAAGCTAATGCATACTATGGGAACCATGTTGAAGTCTTAAAACCCTAAAGAAGGAAAATTAGGAACAACTTAACTCCTCTCCAGCTAGACTGTGTTCTACATGCATAGGCTAGCTAAGGCAGTCAAATTTGAGCAACGAATGAACTCATTTTTCCTTGAAATATCTTAGATAGCATGATAGCATATGTTCTATAGGCATAGGCCTAGCTAAGGCCTTCAAATTTGAGCAATGAATGAACTCATTTTTCCTTGAATTTTCTTAGATAGCGTGATAGTTGTAAAACCCTCAAGAAGGAAATTTAGGAACAATTTAACTCCTCACAAGCTAGACTATGTTCTACAGGCAGAGGCTAGCTAAGGCCTTCAAATTTGAGCAATGAATGAACTCTTTTTTTTACATGAAAATTATTAGATAACCTATACTAGGAGACCATGAAGAAATTTTACAAATTTAACTATGAAATTTGAAGGAAAATCTGACATTCCTTGACTAAGACAGTGAGACACAGTTAAGACCTAGTTTTGAGGTCAATTTTACAAAGGAAGTGCTTGATATACATTGAGTTAAACGTTGAAATTTGGTATATATGTCAAATTATCTAAAGGGGTGCTTGATTCTACATTCAATTTATCTTGAATTAACTTACACTGAAATTTATACATGACAGTCTTGACTACAAGACCTGGTTAAGCGTTAGCAAGCTCAATTGATAAAGAAGAGCTATAGAGATTTTTACAATGAGTTGGAACCCCCAAACTTTGGGTAAAAATTTAAGTTGATAATAGTATGATACCATAGTGTTTTAAATCTTGGAGACATCCTTATAATTCAAATCCTACCTATGAACCAAAGATCATTGTCTTTAGAGGAAAGGACAGTTTTGTACCAAGAAGAAGAGCATTGAGTATAGAGTTGTCTTAAGTCATTTTGAAGTTATCTACTAACCCAAAGTAAGGTGTTTGAATAGGGTAATTCTTGTGGGATCATGAAAACAAAAAATACCCAAAATTTGCATGCTTAAGGAAGAATAATTGGTTGAGAAACTTGAAGAAGGGAGTGATTGAGATAAATGCAAGGTAAGATTAAATGAAAGTGGGATTTGGAGGGCTTAAAGTGATATCAGGAACACAGTCTAAAGCCAACTAATATGAAAAACTCAATATATTTAATATAAATTGGGTAGAAACCTAGAATGAGCCATCATTTAAACTAGGAATGATCCTCAAAGGCAAAGTCAAGTAAAGTTGCATTTGCTATGATTTCTTGATTATTGATGTATTTATATGAATGTATTATCCTTGACTACATCAACTTCGAAGTAAGAAGATTATAATAAAAAATTTAAGATCATTTTTAGGAGTCCCATTAGACACCTATGAAAGTGGTTAGGAAGATGGGAAGTCAAAGCAGTTGTGTCAACGGATGGCATTCTATGGTCCAAACCTGTGATAGCTAGTAAGGAGGATTTGATTTCACAATTACAAATTAAGAATTGTACTTTGAAGTAAGCTCTAGAAATTGGTACATAACATCTAATAAGCATAATAAATGATAACTTGAAGGTTTTAAGGATTTAATACCACTCAAGAAGTCACTCACTCATATATTTCTCAGGTAATAGGAATGAGTATAATAGATTTCTCATATATAATCCTCACTCATAGTTTCCCTTTTATTTTTATCTAATAAATTGTCTTCACTATTACAAAAGACTTGTTCAATGCATTAAAGTTATGATACACACACAAAATTATGAAAAATTCATAAACATAAACACTATGGAAGACTACACTCTGAAGCAAATAGTCTAAACTTTGAAGCAATTTTACTTCGAAGCAAAAAGATTATAGGGAACGAGTGATAAAAAACACCTATACATGGAATTAAGCCCTAAAAATTTGTACTAATAATAATGGCATGGTCTTCAATACTATTCAATAATAAATTTGGTATTCCACCGGTGCAAGGGGTAGATATCCTTTCCATTCCCCTTAGGTGATTGTATGCACTCTTACAAACCTAGTTTGAGAAGCTCATTTGCAAAGCAACTATAATTTGGACTATGGTTTGGATAGGGAAAATTATAGCAAAGGATAAATAGATTAATGGGTGTTATCCTACTGTAAGATGTGTTGTTTATACCTTGAAATCCCCCATGAATTGATATAAGGCTAACAGTAAGTGTAGATAGGGTTGTTAGTCCTTGTAGGCCATAAAGAGGAAAACAATGATTATAAGAAAGGTGTAGTGATTTGAGGCTTGGGGTTTTGAGAACACTTAAAGGGAGAAAAGAGGAGTCCAAAGAATTCTGTAAGACCTTTAGGTAGCTCTTTAAGATTTAAAACCCATACATGGTGTAAGGATACATTGTCTTAAGTTAGAGACAAACAAATCATAATAGGAGTCATTTTGTAGTCGGGGATGGATTTTAGATGACTCTTTATTACTCTGGTTTGGAAAGGACTGGATAACACTGTGCTAAGGGTTTGACCTACCCTCACTACTTTAGGTTGTGCCTTCAACCAGGGTGAGAGGACCCATTTTGTAACCTGTGTTGGTGAAGAATATCAATGGATTAACAGTATTTGACTCTCCCTTTGCAATATTTGAAGGAGACCTTGAGAAAACATGGTCAATGCAACATAACCTAACTCTCACGAGTTGTCACCCTAGAGAATGAAGATGTTTTCTAGACAAGGTCCAAGTTACTAAAGACAACGATAAAAACTGATTGCATCTGCATATTTTGGTAAAGGATAGGAAAATTCAATGAACTTCTTCAACATTTGTGGATATACAGTGCAAGCAGGGATGGTTCATGTATGATTTATTACTGAATGTATAATTTGTTGTTGGGAAGTTAAGCAGGATAAAGTTGATTATACCAAATTCTTGAGAACTTTTAACAAATGTTGGAAAATCTACAAAGCAAAATGACAAAAGGCTTCAAATAGTCAGAATGAACCTTCAACTAGAGGATGTGCATCTATGAAAGCTCAAAGACACACGGTTTCACACATTCTTCAAGGATTCAACACAAAATCTCATGTTAAAGACTTAATTAAACATCAGAAGTCCCTGATTCATCATGCCTAAGATACACTCATAGACTAACAAACAATCTGTATCATCATAATGAAAGTAAAGTGAATTTAAATCATTTATTGCATCATGAAATGAAAACTCTCTTCATAATGTAATTGCAAATGCCACAATACTATCACAAGGACAAGATCTTGTGTGATTCAGAGGAACTCCTAACATAAGATTGCAACAGGAACACAAATAACTATTTGAAGATATCTCAAAATGAAAGCAAGACACAACTAGGTTCATGATTAACATGATTTACTCAAGGTTCTTCAAATTGATCAGCAAGGGAAAGTTTATTTACAATCTCAAAGCTTGTCAATGGCTGGACACTTGCAACCATCTTGACATGATCAATTTTAAAGATACACAGGAAATAACAGGTTTCTCAGATAAGTTCCTCAGAAAAATGGCTTCTCTCGGCTTTCTCTCCTTCTCTTTTCTTTGAATAATTCTCAGAAAAATTAACCCCCCTCTGGCGTGATTATCCTTTTGCCTTTTATATCACCCTCTTCACTTGTTAACCTTCAAAGTTTTTTCCCCCCAAAAGCATGAATATTCCAAGGAATATTTCCTTTTACAAAACTTGTTCTAGAACATGACATTTAAAAGTTTTCTTTTAAACTGCCAGATGTACAAAATGCAAGTCTTTTCAATCAGCTCCACTTGTGCTCGACTGGGATATCAGGTCATCATTTCTGGACAAATTACTTTAATCATTCTTTCTTGATATTGATTAGATAATCATTTCAAATAATCTTCTGAACACTTCCAGATGACTCTGATATGACATATATCCATATTCACTTTTCAAGAATCCACCTTGGGTGCCACACACTCTATTTTATGTCTTACTGGCTTAATTTCCACACATAGTTCCTGTCGAATCACTTTGATTTACCAGCTCTACTCATTCCTAACCTTTTCCAACTCTTAAATTCCTTTATGTGTGCAAACTAAACAAAATCTCCCTCATCTCATGGGAAAGATTTTACTAAATCAAAACATATGTCTCCTTTTTATTATAAAACCTGGCTCAATTTCATTATCATTATGTATTTCCCTTCTTGTTCTGAATATAAGGAATTTCATCAGAAAAAATGGCAAAGGTACTCATAGCACACAGCTTGAAGGAGATTTCCTCAGAGGACTTAAATCAGATTTTTGATTTGAGTGGTCCTGATGAAGCCTTTGTTAGGGCTCTGTTTGATGTAGAGTGTGCAGGTGACACCAGAGGACCCTTAACATATCGACAAGTCTGATTAGCACTTCTTACAAGGCTAATCAGGATTAATCCTGTATTTGCAACCTTTCAGGTTATGTATTTTCATCTTTTTAAATGGGAACACTTGAAATCTCCTGAAGATTTAAAGAGATACTGGGTCGAGAGAAGACCTCAGGTATCTGGGCAAACCAAGTTTTCAATGTCCCTTTTTATGTGATGAGGGATTTGTATCAAAAGATATTCCCAAGGAATCATATGTGTTGTATGATAAATCCTCCATCGACATTGTGCCTGTTATTTCCCACAAAATAGATGAGTTGGAGCAGAGAATCAATTCCCTGGAGAAAAAGCAAGTAGAGACTGTGCCTTCGCAACCAGTTTCAGCACCAGGGTCATCTTCAGGTAAGAGGAAGGGTGAACCACAACCTCAACCTCCAATCATTATCTCTGATGGAGAAGAGGACCGATCATTATCTGCTCACCGTTCAAGGGCAGCAATCTCCTCCGCTCAGGACAACAGGGGGAGATTTGCAATTCGGTCATCCACCCGCTTAATGCATCGTGCTCCTCAGTCAGAGCATGAGTTTTTTGGGGCCTCAAAAAATTCCTTCTCTAAAAGACAATCCACCTTTCACAAGGAAATGGGAGGCTGGGTCAAGCTCAAGACCTCACAATCTGCCCAGTCAACAACATGCAGTGCTTTCCCTTCCAATCACCCCGGGTGTCCCCTCTCAAACCGCTCCTAGCACGTCGACCCTTCACAAGGGGAAAGGAAAGATGACGTTCTTCACAGGTGGTTTGGATCTTTTGGATTGGGTGTCATCACAACAGAAGAAAGTTGAGCTTGAGAAAATCATGAGTCATCCTAGAATGACTCTGGAAGCATTGATGGACATGGGAATGTCCTGGGACCTGGCAGGGTCAGTCATTTTTGTTCAGACAACACAAGGTTCAAGTGAGTTTGTGCTGAGGAAAAATAAGCTTTTGAATAAGCTTCCCTTGTTGGGAGGAAACTATGAAGTAGGACTGAAAAATGTCTAGATGTTGCTTTCCTTTCATTGTCTCTATTTCTGGCATGTGTATATATTTCTTTGTCATGGGCAGGGGCCCCTATAGAACCCCATTTTGTTCCTTATTCAAAATGCAAGAAGCACAACAATATCAATCATTTACATGCTTATCCAAATGTATGTAAAACTTCATCAAAGTAAATATGACACTACTGCATTCTTCCACTTTACAATTGAAATAAGGGAACAATAAAATTTAGAAAAACAATTACATCCCATGTAATAGAAGTATTATTTTAAAGTATCAGTTTAAAGAAGGAATATGAAAAGAGAATACAGCTTAAGGAACAATGCCTAAGCATGTTCATCATCTTTTGTATCTGCATTCTTTTCTTCTTCAGCTTCCACTTCTGTATCTTGTTCTTTTGGAAACCTTGCTACATATGCATCATACCTTTTGAATAACTCATTAACCTCATCCTCATCTGGTCCCGTATGATGCTGGAAAATTAGTGCTTTCCTAGATATTGCATCAATGCAATGGCCCATTTTCTGTTTGTATTCCAGTGGTCTTGCTTTTAACTCTGCAATTCTATTCTCAATCCTTCTCATTGTTTTAATGATTTCATAGGAGAAATCATTCTTCAGAATATTATTTTCAAAGGAATTAAGCAAAAATTCAATCTTCAGATCCCCGTAGCTCTTTTTGAACTTATCAGCTACCATATCCTCTAACTTCAAGTCAATGGCATCGAGAGTATCATCAACCCAGTTTCTCTTGATTTCAAGCTTTTCCTTGATCCCATTCAAGGTTTCTACTCTGATCTTTGATAACTCTTCAATAGCATGTTGGCTTCCTTTGACTGCTACTGGCACAATGTTTTCCTTCTCAACTAACTCATCACTGAGCTGGGTAATGCGGTCTAGCTTGGGAAGAATTCCCTCAAAATAGAAAATCTCATTGTCACACTGTTCAACTATCTCATCAATTTCATTGAGTCTATTCTTGAGATCTTCATACTTTGACCTGGCCTCTGCAATTGCTTCCTTTCCCCTCTTGGTTAATTTTTCAATCCATGTGTCCACTGCCTGGACCTTCTTGACAACCTTGTTTATTTTATCCATTCCCTCAGGGGTATCTATGGAGGCACTTGTCTGAGCTTGACTAGGTTGCCCAATCAACTATTGCAAACTAGAGCTCAGGGCTTTAACTTGTTCTTTTAACTACCTCTTTGTCATTCTATCTTCATCCAATTTTTGTAAAAGGTCATTCACAGCTTCAGATACCCCTTGTTTTAGTTGGTCCCTTGAGGGATTTCCTAAGGGAATGATCTGGACATTATAATCATTGGCTGTTATATCTTCTCTAGTATTTCCTTCAAAGGGGATTGCTACTTCCAAAGTCTTGGCTCCTGATGAGTCAGTGTGGGTTTTAGTGATAGTTCTAGCCCTTTTTGAGGCTCTTACTGTCTTTGGAAAAGACAGAGTAGTAAGGTCAATAGCTTGAACAGGAAGGACCTCTTTTCCTCATTTGAAATTAATTCACCAATCCACCCTTTCGCCAAATTTGTTCCAGCCTTTGCCTCTTGTGATTCTTGTTGGGGTTCCTCAGGGACAACCATCAACTATTTGAATACCCCTTGTTCATCCTGAACTAGTGATTCTTACCCCCTGTTCTTCATTATTTATTTTGATAACCACCTTGTTATTCTCACCCTGTGTTAATAATTCTTTCGGATGTTCCTCTCCTTGGTCTGGAAACTGAGGTTGATCATTCTTTTCTTGGTTTGTATCAGCAGTCAGGGGATATTCCTTCCTTATTTCTCCAATTGATGCCATACTGGACCCAACTTCTCCTCCAACATTTTCTTGTGTTACTGACTGGCTTGCAAGCTCTTCCTTCCTCAAACTCTGTTGAGTTGGCATCCTACCCTCCTCATGCTCTGATGATGCTCCTGGTAATGACATGGTAGGTTGTTCATCTGAAGCCAACTTCACATTTCCATCTAGAGGTTGCATGTCTTTATCAACAATGATTTTCTCGCCAACAGTTGTGGTTTGTGCTACTTCTACTTTCTCTTCAAAAACATATTTTCCCTCTTGAGAAAGTTCATCAGCTTTAGTAACTTTAACAGAAATAGAAACAATCTCTTCTGTTAACATCTCTGCATTAACATCTTCTCCACCAAGCAATTCTGGTTTATCTGATTCTGTAACCACTTGTCTTATAGAAGGAACATCTGTTGCTTGATATTTTTCTTTACTAATTAATGGATGAGTATTTCTCTCTATTTCCTTACTTGTTTGGAGGTCATCTACCAGTGTCATCAATGGTTCACTCATAGATAATTTGAGTGCATCTAACATAGAAAATCCCTCACCAGTATCAACATCAATTACATCAGCTTGGGCCTTTACAGATTCATACAATGTTCCAAATGAAGGCATACTCATATCCTTAGTAAGCAGGGTCTCAGATGTTTTCATACCTAGAGTTAAAATTTGGCTACTTACTGAACTATCTGCAACATTTTCCTGGGTTGCTTGATCTTGAGTGGCTTTCGTTGTTGTTTCCTCCACAGATAGAGGTGGGAATAGAAATCTCTGATTGTTCCACTTGTGGCAATGATGGAGCATGTTGTGCCTGATAAACATCACTCCTTTCAAACTCAGGAGGATCGATTACCACATCTCTGTGCTTGTGCTTTTTGGGCGTGTGGGCACCTACTCTCACCAAAATGGTACATGAGCAACCTTATGTTTCTTGTGCACCCTTTCAAACTTTTTTAGATCAGGTGCTGCTCTTTTCCCTTCCTTATGTGGCTTAGATTGAGTAAGACCACTTGTTATAGCTCCACTCATTAATTTCTCAGTACTATGAGGTTTTGGTGAAACACCTGAGAAAACTACATGGGATGCTAAGCCCTTCCCCTTTGCTTGGATTGGCATTGCAAAAGTAATGGGGGCATTTTCCATAGATTTTAAGAGCATGTTTTCAGTCTTTTGCCTAAGAATTGACATAGGAGTACCAGTCCCACTAGTGGCTGAAGTCCACTCATCTATGAGTTCAGGAGTGGGCCTTTTTGAGGGAAATTGAGGGGCCTTTCCTCCCAAAGGATCCATTCTATCTGCTCCCTCCTTCAGGGGTGGAATATCATCACTCAAGTTTCCCAAACTCCTGAAGTTATTTAAGATTCTGGTATTCTGAATTGATAAGTCAATGCCCTTTTGAGTTAACCAATTCACAGTTCTTCTCATTACATCAGTTATCCTTATATAAGAATCATCAGATTCTGTCTCATTCCAATCTGGAGGGATTATGGGTTGTGCTTCCACCTTCTGATCAACATAATACCTGCTTACTGTATGTGGATCATCCACAATTCCTTCTGGGATAACTACAATTTTGAAATCTATTATTTGTGAAAGGGTCATTATGGAGAAATCCCTTAATCTGACCTCTTCTTCATCCCTACAATTCATCCAATAATCTTCAAACTGAGGCTCATGCTCAAAAGTATTTGCAATGTTGTTGAATACCCATCTGATGTCATAACTGGCCCTTGCCTCAAACTTTTCCATGTCAAACTTCTGCATTTCATCTTCAATCAACCTGGATTTTATGATGGAAGGGCATGAATACCTTCCAATTCTAATAGGGAATTTGATATTTGTCTTATGCCTTCTGGAAATCAATTTATGCACAGGTGTTAGCTGCCTTGCCAATTCACATAAATCCAATTTATCATCTAAATACCTAGGCAACTTACAAGGCTTTCCTTCAAAACCACTAACCCTTATGTATGTGAACTTTTTATATTGAATGAAGTAGCATCCGTACTCCAAAATCACTTGTCTGGCCTGTTCAGAAATTCTATATTGTCCCCACTCTGGTTTGAAAAGACAAATGATTGGGGCAAAGAAAGCATCATTAACTAACCTCACATTCCCACTCCAGTTGATCAGTTGCAGTTGAGGGAATATCTCATGCATTTGGCACTGCTTGAAATATGCACGTGGTGACAAACCCGGGAAACGTCTATGCCCAACAACATTGTAAATTAAGTAAGTCATCATATAAAATTCTAGCTCTAAAGTGTCACCCATCTCAATTTTGTTGCTAAGGTGACCATGTGGCCATGGAGTGCTTCTGCAATGAAAGTAGCCCAAAAAATGCTCCCCTTTCTCTCCAAAATGATCCATATGTAAGTAACCATCCATTCCTTAAATTCATTTACAGTTTCCAACCCCGACCATTCAACTTAATAACACAATGACATCTTCAACCTCTTCAACAAATTGTGCCCTAACTAGCCTTTTAGGGATTCTAGTTGTTGTCTTTTTCGTGATGAGCCACTTTGTATTTATGATCTTGGCATAATCCTTTTTCTTTGCTTCATAATCCCGTAAGGCTAATTTGATAGCAATGGTGATCGGGTTGGTGATTACAGGAAATTTTAACATTATTCTAATGGCTGCAGGTGTCAATGTCAAAACTGCATCCCCACTCCCATCTAATACTTCCCTCTTTTCAGGATCATAATTCATAGCACAATGCCACACCAATTCTGGGCAATGAACCGATGGTGGGATAGCACCCGCTAGAGCAATGCGGCTATCTTGAATTGCCTTTAGGGATTCACTCTTATGGGGGCTATTCAGTCTCTGAAGAAAATCATTTAGATCAACACTCATCAAGTCTGTGTCTGTAATCTTGTCTAAATCACTCGTGACCCCTGATGCAACCGAGAATGAAGATGGCATGGTCTTCATCTTCAAAAACCCTAGCTTTACTTTAAACCAACTTGCCAATGAAGGAGAAACACAGGAGTTTCTAAGTTCTTACCAATCAACCCACGAGTGCCTGAGCAATTTAAATCCAAATCGACAGCCTTTTCAGTCCTCTGGTTCACAATTCAAGCTTCACAGTTAAAAATGTGATAATTCTCCACGAAAATCACAAAAGGTAGCAACAAAAATCCAGCAAATTGGTAATAGAAGATGAAAGCATTCACAGAATTTAAAACATCCTTGATTTGTGTAGCAACATTAATGGTGGCAAAAATAAATGCATTGTATCATGACCATTCATTCTGTCATTCTCAACTTTGAAAATGAGTCGTCCACGTGGAAAATACTTTTCACTAACGCGGGCTCGGGGGCACTTTTTGTAGTTTTGCAATGTTTTAGAACTTACACACTTTTGGCTAACTTGACCCGCCCATCCACTTTTGGCTTTCAACACGGGCTCGACACGTGGTCACATTTGGGTGATAGTGGGGTTATGGCCCTTTTCTGTAGTTTTATTTCATTTCCAATTCAAAACCAAAAATGTTTGAGTGCTCCGACGACCCACACCCCCGCCTTTTGCATAAAAGGAGCCACGTGTCCCTTGCGGGTCTCAAGAACCTTTTTACACCTTTACTCTTTTCCTCTTAATGTGCAAAGTTACAAATATGCATCTGCTTCCCCGCATCCACTCAAATTGTGACAAATGTACACTCCTGGATACTAATTGAGAAATTTCTTGTGCTACTTTATGATTGTGAATATTCGAAGAATATTTATCAGGTCATGGGGCTGATTTTGCATTTTTTGAATGTGATAGAAAGTTACAAGTTTGCAAATTAGACCCACCATACTGAAATCAATTGGGAGTTGCCACGTATCAGCAGGAAATGGGAGAGAAAATGAAAATAAAAAACAAGACCAAGGAACATTTTACAACAGGTGATCCCTCCAATTTCAAAACTTAAAACACAACTGGTTCCCCGCAAGAAACTTCAAAATAATGCACATCCAGACATGATCCTTGACCAAAAAAGAGGAAATACTAATCCATACATAGAAGAACCAAAAAGCCAACTCGCACCCCCATAAGGAAAATAGAAAAATATAACAGACAATCGATGGAAAATCTTAACCAAATAGGGGTGAGATTAATTCAAGCACCAATAGAAGGAGAAGAGCCAGGAGATGAAAGAAGGGCATATTGAACTAAGTAAAGGAGTTCTTTCAAATTTTTGTGTTCCCAGTCATGAATAGTGACCATCTCTTGAACCTTGGCCAAGGCAACTTCTGACATTTGCAATCTTACAACACTCATTGTTTACATGCCTTTATGTGCCATTTGTAGTTAAAGCAAGTCCATCTCTATATTGGCCTTTGACTCACGTAGATCTATGAGCTTCAGCTTTACAAATTTTATTTCTTCTTGTAGTTGTTTGTTCTCTTTTTCATAGAATGCATTTTTCTCTTCCAAAACCCTTATATGTTTTTCGTCAACTTTTTCCATCTCCTCGTAACTTTTCTAAAAGGAATCCTCTCGGGTGAATGAATCTGTGTAAAAACATTATGTTACGGTCTTTACATTTATAAAATCAATTTAAATAAAATGTCAAAGTAAATAATTTGTTAAGTTGCTTACCTCCAAATATATTAGAATGTGATTCATCCCTTCTGCTCTTGGATGCAATAGTGTCATTGTCAAACTTTTCGGCATTTTCTAATGGATCTTTGACATTTGAAGCCTTCTTCTCATTACCAAGAATTTTATTCCGAACCACCACAGTTGGCGGTGTGAATCTAGAAAGGTGATAGTGAAAATGAATGATTTCCCGCAAAGCAATAATTTCTAAAATTAATAATGATTAATATTACAATGCTACATATAACCTATTATGTTCCTAAACAATTGTCCAACCAGAAAATGCCAAAATAGAAAATGCACCATTTCTTCATTATAAATATCACGACTTACTGCTAAATGGGGTTGAATTCATTACTGACTACTACTAAATCATGAGTTGGATTGAATTCAAGGATGTCTCAACATAGATGAAGAATATAGTAGATTTTGTGAGTTTCTTTTGGTAGTTATTCAGGTTTATGGGTGGTAAGAGTAAAATGAAACACCATTTATACATCTTGTAGGCTTACCTTTTAATCCAGTGCTGAAAATAAGAGTACTTCATATCCCCATTTTTTCCCCTACACAAAATATATTTGTCATCACTCTTGTTCCTGAAAGAGATGCACAAGGAAAACAAAATAGATAAGAATCAATACAAAATAGAGAATAAACAATGCAATGTATTCAATAATACACTTGCACTCTTACACAAGATCTAGGAGTATGGAAAAGGCTGAAAAAATTGTGTCCTTGTCTTTTTCACATCCACATTAGATTCTTGAGTCACAAAAACTACTATAATATCAAAAAATTCACCAAAACTCCTATAATATTCAAAAGTTAATAATTTTATAACTTTTATGACTGGGCATTCAAATTTTGTTGTTGAATCTTGTTTCCTTCTAAAAGTGGAAATGAATCAGAAAAGTTACAAGATTAGCAAATGCTATAAAAATCACAAACGAGAATCTTCTGCTATAAACAATAGTTTGTAGGTATATTATTCGTTTGAAAACAAGAGTGTGTTATATTGAAAGAAAAGCTGAAATCGATGTCCACCGTTCTTATTTTCCTCATCTACATAATATTCCCAGATAACGTGGATTAGGGAAAGTGTAAATAGTTGGTGAAGCATATCAGTCCATCACAAATACCAAAACCTCGGCCTTACATTTGTGTTTATGAGGTTGAAAACTATGTTGTTCACACCAAAATTCCCCTGCTCTTAAGAAAGTGAATTTTGAAAATTTTGAGTTTGGAGTGTTTTCTTTGTTGTTTTGCAAATGTTAAAAGTCGTGAAATGGGAAAAATCTGCAGTTTCGGGTCATTTTGTATGTTTTTCGGGCCTGTCGGACATTTTTGTCCCTCATGTCCCAAGTTCAAAAGTGTGTTTTGTTCCCCGATCAGCTGATTTCCCAGAAGTTGTCCCATTTTCGGGCCCGTCGGAACTTTTCGTCCCAAACTGAATCGTGCAAGTTGTTCAATTTTCGGCCGAAACACCCGAACCGCGTACTTCACACTTTCATGTCCCAAATGTCCCAAATCAAATTGTGCAAGTTGTTCCATTTTCGGCCGATTCGCCCGAACCGCGTACTTTGCGCACTTTCGTCCCGAATGTCCCAAACTTTTCTCGACCCATTGTAACCTTTTTGCCCGAATCGGCCGAGCCGCGTGTTTCGCACATTCGCATCTCATATGTCCCTAATGAACCAAGTGCCATTCGTGCTAGTCTTTGCCGCTCAACCTGAATATCCTGCTTATTCAAATTGGTGGGTATGTATTAAATGCACATTCATGGCCTTTCTCTCTCCTAAACGGCTATATAATGAACGAACCACCTTTGCATTTTTCACCTCACTTCCGTGCTATCCATCGCTCGAACCCTTGCAATCCAATCCCCTCCACGTGTATTCCTCCCCTCTGTAATTCCTTCCCGAGTCTAATTTGTGCCTCTGTCTTCCGAATTACCATCAATATGAAGATCAAGTTCCAGGGACAAGAACAAATTTTTCCACTAGAATCTGTCGTTCCCAATATTGGGGACAGTGAAGCTCGGCATCTTGACTTCGGCGATTTTTGGGTGAGGGTGGCAGATGCAAACCCTACACCAATGGCACAAATGATTCACGATAGCGGTTTGGATTTTGCTGGAGGTTTCCCGATCTCGGTACAGTGTGCTGATAACGTGCTTTCATGCGGAGCTCACTTCGACTCCGTTTCGAGTGAATTGACCAATGTACACGGAGAACTCATCGCCAAGTTGGATGTTTCCACCATTAACACTGCTCTGAGGATCCCACAGATGGATAATGCCATAGTCGTTTCCCGGGATCAAGCACAGGCCCTATTCGATCAAGACAGTGACAAATATAAGGCGCGAGTGGTGAAGTCCTGGCTGAAGAACCCTAAGAAGGGAGCCTCTCGCCTGTCCAAAACTCTTCTCCAGGAAGATTTTAATGAGGAATTGTCTGACTTTATAATTCTACTGGCTTGGGTTATGGGTTTGCCCTCTACCAATGAATTTCACTTTTGGATGTGCCCGCTCATCAGCATGGTGTGCGAGGGAACGCAAAATATCAACTGTGCAGAGATCATCAGCATGAATTTGGTAGAGCAGTTGTCCAATGTACAACAAACGAAGAAGTTCTACATGACTTCTTACCTGATGCATACCCTGGCAGCGTCACGGCAATGGTTTGGTTTTTCCTACATTGATGCTCACAAAGATGATCCAGTATATGCCTACTGCCCGCAGTTCACCCTGGAGACCAGCAATCGTAATTTCAGAAGGGTCAATGATGCTTTCACCATGTACGTGGTCAGGTTGCTCGAAGGTGACACTGCTAGGAGATTTTCTGATGAAGCCATGAATCTGATACCGCACTACGGTGCTTACTTTATCCAATTCAGAAAATTTTCTTATATCAGGCTTGCCGGCTATGAAGGCACCCCTCTGAGGCTTCCCATGTTCTGCAGCGATAAAATGGCCTTAATAGAAATATGCAGGGAAACTAGACAAGTTGCACAGAACTTGTAGAGACAAGAAGATTTCTGGCTTGCATTTTCCCATCTCTTTGGGAAACTACACTTGTAAAACAGCCCTGGATGCACAGAACATAGAGAGAGCCATGGTTCCTATCACTGTTCATTTCTTCAAGCCAAGAACTTTCTTTGACTTGAAGAAGTTCATCGAACAGAACATCAAGATACTCTACCATCATAAGGTAGATACAGAAGACTACTGGGCTGACTGTGCAGATGATTTTGAGGCCAGGAGAAGGCATTATAGCAGGTTCTCTCTGCCATTGATCCAAGAACTCGGTCTGTATCAAGTTCCTGAAGGTCTCCAGGATGACAACTTTGATCTATACTCATATGAGTATGACAATGTGGTTAAGCACACTCCCTTGGAGGACTTGGATTGGAACAGGAAAGAGAGGGATGATCTGGCTGAGATCCTTGCTCCAGTCTTAGTCAGGACTAAGGTCTGGTTTGACAAGAAAGTTCGAGAGCTCAGAAGGCACTCAGGAGAATCCTCTTCTAAGGATGTTTCAACACCAAGAAGAGAAGCATCTATTCCTAGGTCAGAAACACCAGTGAAAACCCCTCCTACCTCATCGACTCAAGGACCTATGGGCTTCCACCCCTTCTTCATCCACTCAAGTGTACCAGAAGAAATTCAAGGAGGTTAAGAAGGAGCCTACAGAAAGTGACCCTCAAAGAAAGTAGGCAAAGTTGCCTATAGGACCAGAGAACATCATTGTTCTCAGTGAAAGTGAAGAGAGTGAAGTGCCAACCCCTGCAAATGCTCCTGAAGATCCAGCGGATAAGGACAAAGAGGTCCAGAGCACTGAGCTTCCAGGTGCTATTGACTCTTCTACCGCAATTTCCTCAAGTGCCCCACTCACATCTCAACTTGAGTCAACAGCTGCACAGACCTTGAGTGTCATGAGCTCTCTGTCTCTTGGTCCCCTTGCCCCTCCTGTTGATTCCTCTTCCCCTTTTGCGTGGGTGCAACCTTTGGTTGACAATAGGAAAAGGAAATCTTCCTCTCGGAGCTCAGGGTCAGATTTTGATGCTGTCGCAGCCTTGTTGGGCACCACTCCTTCTCGTGCCAAGAAAGCCAAAGTCACCTCCAGAATAGTGTCTGATGCTCAAGGTCAGCAATTCCTGGAGATTGCTAAGCCTACAGTGGATAAATCAGAGCAGGACTTGCAGGTATCTGACTTAGAGCTCTCGAGAATTCCAATGGGAGAGTCTACCCCTGAAGGTGAGATTCACAACCTCCAGGAAACAGTCACAAGAGTCATTGGGAGAGTAGAGAAAGGGCAGCAAACTATTGAACAGTTGGAAGAACAGGCCCAAGTTCTCACAGGTTTCATCAAGTCTCTCTTGTCTAAAGACAAAGTTTTGGACCCTACCTCATTGACTACTCTTCCACCCCCTGTAATTTTGAGCCAAGATGAAGTACAGAGTATCAAAGACATGCACAAGTATTCCGTCTATGGCAGAGCTATGGAAGCCATGGTGGATGATATGCTTGTTGCAGGGTTGAACTTCATCGATGAAGCTTTCAAACTCCATGGAAAAGTGAACAATTTGCAACAGAAGCTCTCCTCTATTATTGGGGTCATAGATAAAGAGCTCAAACTCTAGAGCAGTTGCATAGTAGACCTCTGCCTTATGGGAAAGACAGATGAGAACATCTTACTGGCAACTAAGGTTTTTGATGATGCAAAGGATAATCTATCAAAATCTTGGGTTTACAGCGTGGAGTGGAAGATCAAAGTCTTAGAGGAGGCTTTGGGAGAACTGAAGAACAGCTGGCAGAAGGGTGAAGCTTTCAAGACACTGGTTGTCTCTGCTTTCAAAGATATACATTGTCATCTTCAGGATGAAACTTCCGGTGTTTCCCTTTCCTTGCAAGAAATCAAAGCTCAATTCAGATCTTTTGTCAAAGATAATTTATTCAAGGAAAGCTCCATCTCTAAAGAAAAAATGAAGGATATCTGCTCTCTTCAATCTGCCATTGAAGAAGCGAATAAAGATTATCATACTCATGTCGAGTTTGATAAAGAGATGGAGAAGTGTCTTGGATTTTGGACTCAGTCTACGGCCAACACGTCAGTCCCTCGTGGCAGAGACATAGCTGAGGCATTAAAGAAATTCAGGCAGCGGATTTTGAAGTCAGTGGGTCCCTCCCAGTAACTGGCCACCTGTCTTCTTCTCCATTATTTTCTCTTCTTCCCTTTCTTTTTCCGTTTTCTTTGTAATAAGTTGAGGTACTGCGATTGGCTGTCCTTAACTATTCTTTAGTTAAAAGAAGTGGTTACGAAGAGTAACTGATTTGTAAGCTATATAATGGCCTTCTTTACGCCATTCTAAAAGAGGGAAGAAGAACTTGGCATATTTTCTGAAAGTGTAAATAGATCACAAAGAAATCAATACAGAAGGACTTTCCTTTCTTTGTCTATCTAATCTCTGTTATCCCTGAGCTTTCATTTAATTTTTGTGAAGATCATTTGTCTCTAGTTTGTTAGTCTCACTGATTGCATACTCTTCAACTTTGCAATACGTGGTGATCTTGTACAACCAAGAAGGAACTTTGTGTCCTTGATTAATGAACCATTGCATTCTAACAGATGTTATTTACAGAACTTTGTGTCCTTAAATTTCATCTTATTCATGTGATGCAAATGATCTTGTTTCAATTCACTGTAACTCCGCACGCATAAAGAATTACTCTGTTATCTATAATTCCGCATGTTGCTTTTCTGCTCATTTTCATACTCTCATTCTTCGGTCCTTTTGTACTGGAACATCCTTGTAAGAAACACTTTCGTAATATCCAAGTTCAACAATAAATTCATGTCTTGTATATTCTTGTAAATAGGTTCGTTTATGAATAAGGGAACCTCTCCCATTAAAGAGGAGGGACTCCTTGTCCCCTGACTGTTTCTCTTCTTAGAAGTCCTATTTGACAACCAACAAACTACAAGCAACGCTTTATTTTCTTGATAGTTTACATTTTTCTCAATTTTAAAAAATGGCCCATTTTAATTGTTTCAACATATGTAGCCAACTAAACAACCATATGATTCGTACGATTTTTCAAGCAATATCACTCTAATATTTTACATTCTCTGGAAAAATTTGAATGTCAATGGTTTTATAACGTTGCATCGTCGTAATGTGATAATAGTTTGTCCGTTTATTCAAAGTTTATCATCATCGATAGCTAATAATGCACACTTTCGTCGGTGCTACAATAAACCTTCCACATTTGGCTATATCAAATAATTGTATTTTATCACTCTATGACCATGTAAATTGAGGCCCTTTTTCATTTCATACTTATTCCTTAGAATCATTGAACATAAAAAGAAGTCAAAAAAAAAAAAAACAAGTCCTTAATGCATTACTTATAAGATAATTATTTGTGTTGAGAAAATATCATGTATCAGATCGGTAACATGATACATAATGCATGGAATACAAAGAACAAAAGTTTTTAAAAATGGCGTTGAGACGATTTTTTATAATTGAATTCATAGGTTATATTATCTAACAAAAAGTAATTTGTTAAGATGATTACTAAAATATGAAAAACTTTCATTTCGTTGGCTAAAATTATGAAAAACTTTGATTTGATAAATGAACTTGTAGATTTGATAAATGAACTTGTAGAAAGAAAATGTCACATTCACTTGCAGATGTGATAAATGAACTAGTAAAAATATGAAATTACCTTAACTAAGATTGATGGATGGCAGCAAATGGATTCAAATCTCACCTGCAATACAAATAAAAAACAATGTTAGTTTGTTGCTATAAATAGAGGAAAAAATCGGTTCACATGTTAAGTATTTTGTAAAATCACATGATGGTTGAATAAAGTGGGGAGAAGATGCAATGATTACATGTGGTTTTCATTGTGATGCCACATGACACATACAAACAAAAAATAATTGTGGTAGCTATAAACATGAATAATCAACCCATTGTGGTGCCACATGGCACATTCAAACAAAAAAAAACAATTGTGACAGGTATAATCATGAATAATCAACCCTTTGTGATGCCACATGGCACATTCAAACAAATAACAAATGTGAGAGATATAATCATGAATAATCAACACATTACAATGCCACATGGCACATTAAAACAAAAAACATTTGTGACAGTTATAATCATGAAGAATACATCGATTGTGAAGCATCATGGCACATTCAAACTAAAAACACTTATGACAACTATAATCATGATTAAACCCAACAAATACACAATTAAAACATAGGTTAATGTTAATGTTATTATATTAAAACAAGCCACAATTTTATCAATTAAAAATTTGTCATTAAATTAATGTTAATGTTTTGAAATAATTTGGTTAGTAGTATGAAATCAATTTTTCCTCCGTTGTCAAGTGCATGCAATCAAGGTAATTCTTTTGAAATATTCTTTTTTTCTTTTGGGGTTCTTATGTATCGAGTTGGGTGTCACTTTTGTAATTAGTGTTCGTCTTCTTTTTTTTGGCGGGTACCACATCATCCTGCAAAATTTAAACAGTTTGTGTTATTATAATTCATATATACTAAGAATACCACAAAGCCAAAACTACATGTAAAACATTTCCAAACAAGCTATTACCTGAGGTGGCTGGCTACGATGCATTTCAAAAAGTGGCCAAATGGTAAATCCATTGACAACATCCACCAGCATGTCTGCATGAAAGAGGTAGGAAATAGTAGAGGGAAATCAGGATCGATGACACTGAGGATATTAACAACGACACAATCTGATGGAACTTTCCTCCCATGGCAAGTTTGCATCAGCACCGACATTGTGCAATTTTCCATGGCCCACTGATTCTCCATACATCCAGACATCCACCACATCACCAATAGATGACACCATAGCGGAAACTACTACAGATGTAGCAGGAGTGGATGAGACCTGCATTATAGGAACATTTTAGTCTTTTGAAAGAATTATGGTAGTTAGTCCAAACAAAAATAAATTTATATACTATAACTTTATTCCTATTTTTAATACTATTTATATAATAAAATGATTCACAATATAGAATCTCGATTCCACTTCACGTAAAGGTTAACTGTAAATCCTTGTGTAATGGAATATGATCCTCCCCTTCTCTCTTGAGGCCACTGGCAGATGCCTGCAATCATCACACATTAAATTAGTTGCAGTAAGTAGAAAAATAAATCATAATTAAATGTTTGTGTATATGTGAAAAATGTAATCAACTGATATTTAATTCATGTACCTATAAACTGGGGTGCATGTTGAACTCCTCATTCTCCTCTCTCCCATGGGTCTCGAGAGATGCCTGCAGTCAATGAATTGAACGTAAATTTGAGTTACAAACAACATATAAAGATGTAAAAGCACAATATTCATCATAACCACTTTTAAACTTTTAAAGAGGTAAATCTTTGTTAAAACAAACATATCGTAGCTGACAGAGGTTAATAAGTAATGAAAGTAACTGACAGAGGTTAAAACGAACTCAAAAAAGGTAAAAGGGAAGTAGTGGAACAAGGTCTAGAAGCAAGGAGGTGTCCCAATGGAAAGACAAGCTCTTAGGAGTGATGTAGACAAAAGCATATAATCTCATTCATATACTCAGATATTAAGATATTTACAAACTTCACTTCTACCTACTCTGTAATTAAGGATCATTTCTAGTCTAGGAACAACTTATTATAGTCTATCCTAAACCAAGCAAAACCTCCTACTATGCACGTTAAGAAGACAGAATGATGTATTAAATAATTCATCTTATTGTACTCCAACTATCTTTACCTTAGAACATCTTAAAATTTGTCCTCAAATAACTTAAAATAATTCAGTTTTCAACCATCATACTCACATAAGTAACTCTTACATCTTAGCCTCTCCTTTGTACAAGTGATAATGCTTAGCCACCTTGAGGAATGCTATAATATTACTCAAAAAACTCATAACCATGGTTAGAACCAGTATTCTTACCTTAATTGATCATGCCTTATATAGGCATTGGAAAATAGGATTCTAACAAGCATAACTTGTACCTCTCTTACATGACTCTCTCAACACTGCTATTGTCCCTATCTCTTATCCTTCTCTAATTTTTCCCACTTTCTCCGTACTTCTTAACTATCCAAGAATCCCTATTACCATGTTTTGACCCCAACTTTTTAACCATGGTTAAGGGTAGTTCATTTCTTCTTAAGGAGAGGAACTTTACAACAAGTCACATTTCATGTTGCTGACTTTAGTGACCTTCATTAGCCATTCCTACATGGTCTTGAGGTCACATTCATCGTGTCTCATCCATCAAGTTGCCCTAGGATTCACTAAAATTTCAACCTTACACTCTCTTTCACACACAGTCTTCCTTAGAGCCTAAAAACCATGCCTTTTGGTGACTCAAGACTAGTGAACTCTAGGTGTATTACAAGAAATCTGAGGGCATGTTCCAATACCATTTTACAAGGATAAGGTGTTAGCAAAATTGGTGAATTCATTCTTTGTGCAAATGCCCTTTCCACAAAATTCACTTCTTGATTACTCTAACTTGTAATTTCCTCCTTCAACCAATTAACTCTTTACCTTTTTTGTCATCCATTTAAGAATTCTCCATGCATGCAAAAACCTAGATGGTCTTTCATCCTAAAATCTTACTTAACTCACTATTTGGGGCATTGAATATCATGTCTTCTTCCTTAGCACAGACTGAGATAGCTAACTATCACAAACTGGGAAGATTCTAGATTTTCTTACTCCTTAAATTCTCAAGATCCCTTGAAAGGATTGTGCAATAATGATATGTTTCAAATTTCAATCCATAATTCCATTGTTTGATCCTTTAACTCCTCAATCACAGCCAAACACTAGGTTTGTAAACTGAGATAACCTCTGGGACAACCAACTGTCAAAAACAACTTAAAAATCCTCCAACAAAATACCATAATTCTTATTTGAATCTTTTAAAGGAGTCTTTCAAGATGGTTGCTTCAAAATTTCAGGATCAAATTAGATGTTTAAGGCCTCAAATTCACATACCCTAGCCAAATATTTAGTGAAGGTTTCTGGGGACCCGAGTACAGAAACTTTGTCATAAATTTCTTTAAACTTGATGTCATGACTCCTAATTTTAGCTGAGGCTCTGTTTGCATCTATTCCACAAAATCAACTTACCAGGGAAGCAAAATTATTCACATTATCTTAATACTAACCTCTCTTTGTAGCTTCATGTTTCAGTTCCCTATCACTTGAGTGCTCAGAAAGCAAGGTATTGATGTCTTGAAGTATACCCTAACCAAATGCTCCTACTCACAGCTTCTGAAGATGGTAGAAGGCTTAAAACTTCAACATACATGCATCCTCTTTTTGAAAATCCTCTTATTCCAAGATGAAAACTCTCAACTTATTGATCTCTCAAAGAACATGTTACAGTGTTATATAGTTTATTCCTGTCTATGTTCATTTATACCATCAATGGGAACTTTCAAGTATCATTTCTCTCACAATAATTGTCTCATCACTCTTCCACCCTTGCTCAAGGTTGTCTTCCTTGCTATATTATTTCTCAACTAAGGGAAATTCATAACAGTCATAGAGATACCCTATTCATCAAACATACATTTGCATGGAAACAAAAAAACTTACAAAGCTCAACATAAAATTTCAACACAAATCATTCTTACACTACTTTACAAGGCATGCATCCCCTACTATACTCCACCACAACACAGAATTGCATATCACACTACTATACCAAGAATGACACACAAGAAAAACACATTTTTCCTACTCTCCTTGAAGAACCCTAGCATGCAAGAAGAACACCAAAAATGAGCCTCACACTCTTGTATTTGTTTTTCAACCTTCCCAATATGCAAGAAAGGATATCAGTTATGGATATTTACATTTTACCTTTACATGTACAACTTTATCTGATCCCTACCATCCATAAAAACTTCTCACACAAACTCACTTGCATGGACTTTGAAGAAGGTACTAGGGAATGATGCAGTCTTGAACAAGTTTCAAGCTTCCTCTGTCATCAAGAACTTACTCTAATCCTCATAACTATACAAACTGAAGCTCTTGTTAATCTCAATCCATTATACAATTACAGAGTACAAAATCCAAGGATTACACCCTTATAAAATGCAAACATACAATCATACCTAAGTAATAAGGAATAATAGTGCACAAGAATCAATCTACAAGAGCCAAATGCTCACCACAGTGCTTAAGATCACCTTGTATTCACTCAGAGAATCAACAATCTGCTTTGAGACTAAGAAGTGCATACATATACATATGTAAATACTGAAATCATGTCAAACTATAGGTGAAGATACAATCCAGTAGGGCTAGTAAAGCAAGAAGATAAAGAGAGGAGTCTCAATTGATTACAAGGTCAAATAAAGGATCCAAGAGTTCAAACATATGCAATGTTGTGCATATTTAAATGACTATTACACATATTTATCCATACTTTTTAGTTTTTTATCAGGAACGCTATTACCACTGACACACCTTTACGTCATAATTATCTATCAAAGATATGCAATAGAGATGGAAATATCTACATATCATTTAAGTAAATATTTAGAAATCAAACAAGTACTTATTCACTTAAAGAAAATACTTAAACTAGAAATCTAACAAGTTCTAAAATTCCTTATTACAATACAAATTTATATTTTTTACATTTAGAGGGGAAAAAGATAACTTGAAATTTAGATTTCAATTGAGGTCCATGACTTACCATGCCCTACATTGCTTGCACCACCACATCCACGATCAGCTGAAAAGGTGTCGTTGCATCACCCACTTGTGAATGAACCAACCTACAAAATAACAATTTTTTTTATTACAATGGTTTTATAACAAAAACTACAAATTACAATTCACAGATTTTGTGTTTGCTTTTATTTACCTCAGCTTCCTTTCTGTTGGTTCGATTTGTTGCTACTTTTTTTTTACATTTTTCATATAGATGCAACAACGACATGTCATCCTCCTACATACATATTGTATCAATGCAAATGTTAATGAATGATTCATGAACAAGTGTTTAACTAACAAAACTAAATATAAAACAACTAACTTACGTCGCAGTCACCTCCACTAGTTCTTTCGGGAATGACCCCCTCTGTTGTTGCATCCATCTCACCCTCCTCTCCCTGTGAAGACAATGACATGTAAATTATAAGAAATCGATAATACTTATGTACTGACAACAAGAAACGAGTGAAATGAAACCGTTACTCAATAAACTTACCATGTTTTTCTTCTTTTCTCTCAAAGCCAATATGTATGCCCTCCTCTTAGCCCTCATAGTCTCCGAATCATAGTCCCTCATGGCATCGTGAACCTCTTTCTTGGAGCATCTGCTAAGCTTTTGAATGATGCCTTTCCATCCCTCTTGCAAATGTGCTTTATCATATGTCGCCTCTGCAATATAGAGTGCTATGCAACACACCCTCAATGTTTCCCTCTCTCTCTGTTCCCTGTATTGCCTCCACTTTTTGGAGGCCCGCCGAGGATACTTGCCAGTAAAATTTCTCCCTTTCCTCTCAGGGGAAACATGAGAGAGGGAATGGACATCTGTCATATGGACGTTTAGCGTCCCTAAGTGTAAAATTTTCTGTTGCAACTAGGGTACTCGCAATAATAAAGTATGTGATCCCCATAATGCTCCCTCCTATAGTGAAGAGGAGCCTATTCAACAACATCATATAAACAGTTAGACACTAATGGACATAAATGAAAACAATAAATTACAAGATTTAATTTGCTGATTTTACCTCATCGATGATGATATCATCCTCCACATGACTTGGAGAAGCAACACTGGGTGCATCCTCTTGCAATCATCATTCCAAATATCACATTGTGAGTCATAAAAACTCGTTACGCACATACACAATAATATATAATCAAATTAAATTAAATTAAGATAACAAATACAACGTTAAATTAAGGTAATTTTACCTCCTCTACATCTATATCATCCTGTACATGTGACGACAAAGTAATGTTTGCTACAATTGCCTCGTCATCCTTCACTCAACAATCCATACCATATGTTACTAACATAATACAAAAGTCCAAAAAAAAATAAAAAATCAATGTTACAATTGGTAGATAAAGTATGTACCGAAGAATATATATTAAGGTTAATGTCTTCATTCGTCGTTTTGGTCTTATGATTAGAGACCCGTACCTAAAATAAGATTGCGTTAGTTACTTAAAAAAACTGTTTCAACAAGATAATATTATTTATTTTTTAATTGCAACCAAATTAAATTAAATTAAGATAACAAATATGTTAAATTAAGGTAATTTTACCTTCTCTACGGCTATATCAGCATGTACATTTGACGGCGAAGCAACATTCACTACAACCACCTCGTCGTCCTTCACTCAACAATCCATACCATATAAAAACTCGTTACTAACATAATAAATAATACCAAAGTCCAACAAATTTTTAAAAAGCAATGTTAGAATGATTAGTAGATAAAGTACACACACATACCGAAGAAGATATCTGAAGGTTCAATGTCTGCCTTCATCGTTTTGATCTTCTAATTGGAGGCCCAGGCACAGGTGCCTAAAATAAGATTGCGTTAGTTACTTAAAAAAATCAGTTTCAACATAAAAGATAATACAATTATTTATTTTTCAATTGCAGCAATGCAAAATGTAATTGAAAAGCTTGTATTCTTACCTACGACGAAGACGCAATGTCTGCAAAATACAACTTCGGCAAATCCGACCGCGACACTGGCTAAATAACAAAAAATCACAAACAATCATAATTCAACTTAACAATAACAATTTGGACAGATATAGTGCCTACATGTATTTTGCTAAGAGTACACACCATAGCAGAGTATGATGACTCCAAGGTCCAAGTATCTTGCGATAACATTCGTATTATATCTTCGACGGGCCGCATTATTCCTGCGATAAAAAAACTATGTCTACCACTCCACAAATGCATCATAGATACTATGTATTAAGCCATAAAATATTTACAAACATAATTGTACATAACACAAAAAGGAAATACGGTGTGTACATATATCATATTACAATGTCATCCATGGCAAGTGCTAACAATGCTACCACTTCTTTTATTGTGGCCCTAGACACTTGACATACATCCAACCTACCTCTATAACCTTCTACATGTACATATGAACATTTCACAAAGCAAGATACAATCTCTAGCACTTGAACACGAAGAACAGAAAGATTTACATTGTTACATTGGTATACACCATTTATTTTATTCACAACAATCATATCATGAGAAAACACACAAATGTTTTGAACTTCATGATGTAACACTTCCTCCAGACCCAATATCAAGGCCCTATACTCATCCTGGTTTATGGTCATACTGACATCTCCCACAATAGTGTCTCTCTCTACTTTCTTGCGGCCATCAGAGTCATATAATATGAATGATGAATATGTAATATTTTCTGAGGTATTAGACACTCCATGAATTTCCAATCTCCAAATGGCAATCATGTTTACCTTTACAATGGACAAAAATATATCGTAAGCAACAACATATAACATGTTTTTTTTGCATATTTAACACTGAAAATTTTAATTTTTCAATGCAACTATTTGTATACATGTACATATACAAATGCATATATGTGTGTGTACATGTATGTAGATGTATGTGTATGAATATGTAGGTGTCAGACCATATCACATGACTTGCATCCATATCGCATGATACCTGTGCATATACACCATGCATATGCCTCACACTTTTCCAACCAATCTCCTGTCAATGTGGTACAATAATTCCTAGAGCAATTTTGTCGCTACCGAAATATTTCATATCCATACATATACGTATATGTATACATATACATATATGTACATGTACATACATACATACATACATATACATTTGCTTATGCATGTGTATACATATGTGTATCCATAAACAAACATATTTGTACATATATGTACAAGTATATATATACATATGTATATGTAATGGTCTCACATACATGGACGTTTGTATTGTCATATGATATTGTTGTTTGTCATATAGATATTGTGTGTATACCATGTAAGATAGAACTAGACGATCTTGTCTTTGATCACAAGTAAATGATTAGGTTGTGACTATGGATAGTGTATATACTCTTGTGTTGGTTGGCTAGCCATTCAATGCATTGTCTATATTCTTCTCTTGGTTGTTTTGATTTAAAAATAATTATAGCTGTCATAATTGTTTTTTGTTTGAATGTGCCATGTGGAATCACATTGAGAACAACACATAATCATTGCATCTGGTCGACTAGGATCACATGGGGCATGTAATGCCCCCATGCATACATACATAGATGTGGGACCCACTAGTGTGGTATACACATAGTTGGGGAGTCATGTAATTATATGTGTTTTTTGTATTGATGTTTCTATGCCACAATGCAACATAGTTGGTAAGGCCTTCTAATAATAATCATGAGGTCGCGGGTTCAAATCCCACACCCTTTTGTGGTATACCACACTAAAAAAACAAAGGTCCAGGAATGTGAGACATATACATGTACATATGTATATGTATACTTGTACATATGTGTGCATATACATGTATATGGATATGCATATGCATATATAAACATACATATGCAATTACGTGTATATATATATGTATGTGTACATATATGTGTGTGCATATGTATAGGTATGTATATGTATTCGAGTAGGTATCATAACACATTCATTCACTAGCCAATAAAGTGAAGAGTATGGGCAGTTTTTTATCTCCCTCCTTTGGTATACACACAGTGTGTATACCACAAATAACACTACCATATGATAATATAAAGGTTCAGGTATGTGAGACATATACATGTACATATGTATATGTATACTCGTACATACGTGTGCATATACATGTATATGGATATGCATATGCATGTATAAACATACATATGCAATTACCCATGTGTGTGTGTGTGTGTGTGTGTGTGTGTGTGTGTGTGTGTGTGTGTGTGTATATGTATGTATAGGTATGTGTATGTATTCGAGTAGGTATCGCAGCACATTCATTCACTACCCAAAAAATTCAAGAGTATAGACGGTTTTTTTATCTCCCTTTTGTGGTATACACAGTGTGTATACCACATACAACAGTACCATATGATAATAAAAAGGTCCAGGTATGTGAGACATATACATGTACATATGTACATGTATACTCGTACATACGTGTGCATATACATGTATATGGATATCCATATGCATGTATAAACATACATATGAAATTACACACACACACACACACACACACACACACACACACACACACACACACACACATACATATATGTACATGTATGTAAGTGCATATGTATATGTATGTATATATGTATGTATAGGTATGTGTATGTATTCGAGTAGGTATCACGGCATGTGCATTCACTAGCCAACAAAGTCAAGAGTACATATAGTTTTTATGTCTCTTGTGTGGTATACACACAGTGTGTATATGACACACAACACTACCATATGATATGCATTTGTGTATGTACGTTTATACACATTTGCATATGCATATACATATGTATGTACATGTATGCATGTGTATACTATGTATATGTATACATATGTATAGGTATGTGTATGTATTCGAGTAGGTATCACAACACATTCATTCACTAGCCAACAAAGTCAAGAGTATAGATAGTTTTTTATCTCTCTTTTGTGATATACACACAGTGTGTATACCACATACAATACTACCATATGATAATACAATGCTCCAGATATGTGGGACCATTACATATGTAATTACATATACATATGTATATTTATACTCGTACATAAATGTACATTTATATGTTTATGCATGTGCATATACATGTATACACGTACATATATAAATACATATGTGTGTGTGTACACGTATGTATGTGTATATTATACGTATGTATATGTATTTGTATATATAAGTAGGTGTCACATACCATTCGGAGCAGTCTATCCTGGCGACAGGATCGCATGACCCCCATAAAAATCACCATAATATGCCATTCAAAAATGGCATACATGCAACACATGTCTGTGCAACCCGCATCCCACTCTGTGATGTCTAGTCAGCACAACCCAGTCACCATCCAATCAGTAATTCATGTCAATTCCCGAGGCCGATCCCAAGGAAAATATGATCCATGCGAAGGTAGATAAATAGGAGGAGGAAATAATGTGAGGTGGCGAGCATTTAATGCATCGCTTTGGTTTTCGGTGCCCGATTCCATCGATTAAACAAGCGACAAAAATTTTAAGCGCCAAAGCTCTGCATATGCATATGCATATATAAACATACATATGCAATTACACACACACACACACACACACACACACACACATATATACACGTATATGTACATGTATGTACGTGCATATGTATACGTATGTATAGGTATGTGTATGTATTCGAGTAGGTATAACAACACATTCATTCACTAGCAAGCAAAGTCAAGAGTGTGGACGGTTTTTTTATCTCCCTTCTGTGGTATACACATAGTGTGTATACCACATACAACACTACCATATGATAATACAAAGGTCCATGTATGTGAGACATATATATATATATATATATATATGCATACGCGTACATACATGTGCATATACATGTATATAGATATGTATATGCATGTATAAACATACATATGCAATTACACATATACATGTGTAATTAAACATAAATATGTTGCGCGTAGTATACACAAATCAAGGACTCGGAATTTTTTTGGTATTGTGGTATACACACTAAGTGTGTATACCACAAAAAAACGAGATTTGAACCCATGACCTCCCGTTTATCATTACAATCCCCTACTAACTTTGTTGCATTGTAGCACAGAAAGGTTGGGGCAAAAAATTATACTTTTGAAATGCACCACTTCATCAATAGTGGGCCCCACAAAATATGCATGTATGCTTGGGCCATTACATGCATGCATGCAATCCTTTCGCCAAGATTGCCACAGAAATGGAATGGGGCAAGTGGTGCATTTCATGATTGTGGCAATCCTAGCGATAGGATTGCATGCATGCATGTAATGGCCCAAACATACATGCATATTTTTGGGGTCCACTGATGAGGTGGCGCATTTCGAAATTAGAGTAAATATGTATAATTTTTTCTTTAGCCTTTCTGTGCTACAATGCATCAAAGTTGGTAGGGAATTAGAATGATAAAACAGAGGTCGTGTGTTTAAATCCCTTTTTTTGGTATATGCACTTAGTGTGTATACCACAATACCAAAAAAAAATATGAGTCCTGGATTTGTGTATACCACGTGCGACATGCATGTATGTATGGTCATGCAATCTTGTTGCCAGGATAGACAGCTCTGATAGCCTAAAACCACAAATGGTTGATTATTAATGATTATACATATCACAAATGTTCTTTTTATTTGGATGTGTCATGTGGCAACACAATGACAACCACAGGTAATTATTGCATCTTGTCCCCACTTTATTCAACGATCATGTGATTTTGCAAAATACTTAATATGTGAACCGATTTATCCCTCTATTTATTACAATAGTCTAATGTTGTTTTTTATTTGTATTGCATTTAATTTTTGAATCCATTTGCTCTCATCCATAAATCACAATTAAGGTAATTTTAATTCTTCAATGTTGGTTTCTAACAAAATAGGTAAGAATATTATAATTTCAGTCGTCTATCCTGACGACAAGATTGCATGACCCCCATAAAAATGACCATAAGATGCCATACACAATGGCATACATGCATCGCCCATCTGTATATGCATAGGCAAATACAACAAAAACTTTAAGCACCAAAACTCTGCAAATGCATATACATGTATAAACATACATATGCAATTACTCACACACACACACACACACACACACACACACACACACACACACACACACACACACACACACACGTATGTGTACATGTATGTATGTGCATATGTATATGTATGTATATGTATGTATATGTATTCGAGTAGGTATCACAACATATTCCTTGACTACCTAGTAAAGCCAAAAGTATAGACAGTTTTTTCTCTCTTATGTGGTATACACATTGTGTGTATACCACATACAACACTACCGTATGATAAATACAAAGTATGTGAGACATGTACATATACATATGTACATGTATACTCATACATATGTGTACATATACATGCATATGAATATGCATATGCATGCATAAACATACATATGCAATTACACAAATATATACGTATATGCACATGTATCTACATGCATATGTATATGTATGTATAGGTATGTGTATGTATTCAAGTAGGTATCACAACATATTCTTTGACTACCCAACAAAATCAAGAGTATACACATTTTTTCTCTTATGTGGTATACACATAGTGTGTATACCACATACAACACTATCAAATGATAATACAAGGTATGTGGGACATATACATGTACATATGTATATGTATACATGTACATATGTGTACATATAAATGTATATGGATATGCATATGCATGTATAAACATACATATACAAATACAGATGTATATGTATGTACGTGCATATTTATACGTATGTATAAATTTGTGTATGTATTTGAGTAGGTGTCACATCGCATTCATTGACTAGCCATTAAAATCAAGAACCCCGCGAATCTAAAATAAATATTCAAGTGAATGAAACTGCCTAAGGCTATGCGATTTTCAGCTTTTAAAATTGTTCACAAATAGAATTTTAATATAATTCATATGAAGGCAGATAAATCGAAGGAGGAAAGGACATTAGAAGGTAGCGAGCATTTAATACATCGCTTTGTTTTTCGATGTCTGATTCCATCGATTAAACAAACAACAAAAACTTTAAGTGCCATAACTCTGCATATGCATATGCATGTATAAACATATGTATGCAATTACACACACACACACACACACAGGTGTGTGTGTGTATATGTGTACATGTATGTACGTGCATATGTATATGTATGTGTATGTATTCGAGTAGGTATCAGAGCATACTCCTTGACTATCCAACAAAGTCAAGAGTACAGTCAATTTTTTTTTCTCTTATGTGGTATTACAAATAGTGTGTATACCACATACAACACTACCATGTGATAATACAAGGTATGTGAGACATGTACATATACATATGTACATGTATACTCATACATACATGTACATATACATGTATATGGTTATATATATGCATGTATAAACATACTTATGTAATTACACAAATATATACGTATGTGTACATGTATGTACGTGTATATGTATACGTATGTATAGGTATGTGTATGTATTCGAGTAGGTATCCTTCACTTGTAAATAACAAAATAGAAATGGAAGAAACTGCAAAAAAAAATGCCAAAAGTATATGAATCATTCACTTGCAATCAATGAACCAAAAGTATCAAAAAATTTAGGTGATGATATGCTAGATACAAAGGCTAGTGAGGAACCACTTGTCGTGGATGATATTACAATAAATTTCAAGCGGAGGAGTCAAGTCTACGAAGATGGCAAATAGATTGAAAGTCAAAAGAAACATATTGATGAAGAACCTAATACTCATAATCAGAAAAGAAGAAAGTTAATATACCCACAGTTTGATTTTCCCAAAAACTCTGAAATAAGTTCTCTTCCACTTTCAATTTTGGAAACAGTTCAGAAGTGTAATATTGAAAAAACAAAGTTTCACCTCAGCCAGATAGTAGTGTACATATAATGAACAGAAACATCATAAGTGTTCATTCTCCTCCTATCAATTTTCAACATATGCATCTACTCAATACCATAGATGCAACAAAAAATAAGAGTTTGCCCACCTCAGGCTCTATGCAGGATCACAAGGATTGCACATATCTACATAGGCTACCTTGTTTTAAGAGATCATGGTAAGAAATCATGGTAAGAATGAATCCTTGAATGCATGCGGTGGGTTTTATGTGTTCTATAATTATTTTTTGCATTTGGGATTCACTGTTGACGGCGCCAAAACTGGGAATTCTGCAACTTTATTCGCAGAAGCTAGACAAGATTCAGAGTGGACAGTACAACAAAGATTTGTATAAACTTTATGCATAAACTTGAATATGTATGGTGTATATCGATGGAGGGATTCACTGTGGACAGTAGAGGAAAGATTTCTATTCTTTTAAAACCCTAACACAAAATATATAGGCAAAATTTGTAAATAACAAAATAGAACTAGAAGAAACTGCAAAAAAATTACCCGAATGTGGCCCAAGAAGTTGGAGCCAGGAGCCAAAATACCTTAATCCAAGAGGGATAAACGAATATGACTCCATTCCAAGCTTCTACGAGAGGGATGAGCTTCAACGAGAAGGAGAACGAAAACGCAAAACGCAAATGCAAATGCGAAAAAACACAAATGCGGGAGACCGAATGGTCTAGAGTTGGCCAGAGAGGTCCCAATTAAAGTCTAAAGTGACTCCAGAAGGTGGTGGCATCCGGAGCATCTTATGCTTCTTAGAATGACGTGAAAAATGCCAACTCATCCGAAACCGGGCACCTTTCCGTTCACTAAATCCGGCGACGTCAAAATTGGTTTGGGCGGTAATATTCCTCGTTAGCAGGGGACTATTGGGAAAAGTGTGATGCATGTGTATGGGGCACATGTTGCGCCATCATGAATATGGATGTCGATCCTGCAATCCTGTCTCTAGGATAGCCACAAGCCAATTGAATGACGATGCCATGATCAGCCACTTGTCATAGACGGATAATAAGTTATAAAATTAATAATTTATTTCAATTGTTCATATGAGCAATCCTTCAAATACTAAATATAAATACATGATTGTGGATAGTTACCAAGAGTTGGGTATAGGTGTTGATACAAGGAAACGGGGATAGGGATGGGTACATAATTTTCCAGAAAAATAGGTGACGGATATGTGGAGACGGCCATATACATGTTAGAATTTTATAGATATATTTAATTATAGAAGTAAATTTTAGTAATATAATCTAAGAAATGCATTAATAACTTTTTAAAATATTGATATTAGATGTTCATAGAAAATAAGAGTAATTACATTGATATTTCATCATATCTAGATTCGAGAGTACAAAATATATATCAAAAAGACACTAAAATACAAGTCTACAAGACTAGTGCCAACAAGTACCAATCTCTTAGAAGAGTTTAAGTATTCAAGACACATCGTTTTGGTAGGAGATGAGTCCCAATGCAACACTAGATTAGTGGCATGATAAGAATTATGAAACAATAATAACTTATAAGGTATTAATGCTACCAGAGTTTTGTCGATAGGAAAAGAGGCTAGAGGGTGAAAACCCACATCAGTGATATTACATTCATTGTTCCTTCCCCCTACTAACAAATAATATTTGTATGCTAAGTGGATTCCCTTAAATTTCTCTCTCGCCGAAGCCTTCAATTTTTTAAGTCATAATATCCATTCAGGGTGTCCTTACAAAATTTGATGTATTCCACATAAACGTGGTCCCTGTTGTTTAAAAGTTGTGAGAATACAATCATCATACCAAGATCTATGGTATCCAACTATCTTATGATTATAATGCAAAAATTTATACGTATTTTATCTAAGGATCACAAAAAAACTCTCCATCGAAAACATGAAACAAGAGAAACACAACTTAAAGATTGGATATCAAGTAAGCCAAATAACTCTTCATAAATATGGAATTCTAAAATAGCACAATTTATTCCAAGAAAGGGGTTGATCTCCATTTAAATACATTTCATAGGGAGGAAGCCTTGGTCAGTAATTACTTGCAGACACGAGGTTTTCCAATACATAAATCTTGATATGGTGTTACCCAAGGATGCCACAAGCCAACACCTTAAGTAACAGTAACTCAAGGGTACCACCTAACTCTTTACAAATAGGTCCTACTTTGAATGATCATGCATTGCACGGTATGGATTTATTTATATTACTTTTGGCATCATGTTATCAAGTAGTTGATGGTTTTTGTTTTTTAGTCCTCTGTAAGGGTAGCTATGTGATATTGACTTAACAAAATGTGTTCACTCTCTATGAGAAGAATGTCATCCCCCTCCCAAGAACTGGTTTTCCTAATACAATTGGGAATCTCACAAATCTTTGCAATACCTAGAAAAACTTATTTGGGACATATACTTGGGTTTTCTTTGCTTTCCATGCTACAAGTTCTCCTTAGCCATACCATGGTTTAATTGGTAGCTAACAAGTTAACATAAAAAAATTATTTGATGAAAGGGGATCTTATATTATATTAAATGCAACATGATACAAGATTTTGTCAACAAAAAAAGCTGGTGGTATGAGAGCACGCCCCACAGCTACAAACAGAAAAGGCCAAGCCTAGCAAAACAACAAAATAAAACTAGAGCAGTGCCTAAGGAGCACCAAATACAAAGCTACTCAAGTCTAATGGAGAATGAGAAATATGAGGCTCAAAATGCCCCTTCTTCTCCTTCGAACGTGTGACAATGGTCCATGGCACCTCTTGGGGTGCCAGATCATGCGGAGGATCAAGGCATGAGCTATCCTGAGCGGGGTCATAGTCAGAAGAATTAGATACATGTGTCCGCTTGGCACCACCGCCAACATTGGAGAGCTCGATCGTCATGTCGTCTACATGATCTTTGACTTCCGGCGTAGAGAATGGTTGCCAACCCTTAGGCCATTGAGAAACCCCTTTGTTCTTCTATTTATTCTGAGTGTGAGAGAGCGGGCAAGCCTTGTGAAGGTGCCCAGTTTGATGGCACAGCCGGCATTGAAAGGTTGCATTCTCATAACTGAGAATTTGAATCCACTTGGAGTTATCATGGATTAATTCCAATTTATCCGAAAGACCTTTGCTGAAATCCACCTCAATGCAGATACGTGCATAGGTGAATAGCCCATGTTTAGACCGCTCATCATCCAGCTTGATAAACCTACCAAGAGAATTACCAATAGTTGCACAAACCTGAGGATGCCAAAAAGGAAGAGGAAGATTGGGTAGACGAACCCAAACTGGCATTTTTGAGACAACCATAGAAGATGGATCAAAATCCAGAAACCATGGTGTAAAAACAAGGCCAACCCTAACCCAAAACCAGGGACCCTCACTAAAAACCCGTTGATAATCTATAGGAGAAGAGAACTGAACAATAAAAAAACCCTTGGCACATAACTAGACCTCGCAATCACGGGACCAAGTAGAATAAATCCATTGATGCAATTCTTCACTCTGAGGCCAAAATCCATTAAATCTACATATAATGGCAGAATTTTTGAGGGCACAAATGGAATTAGTTACCTCTGGGAGTGAAAGGGTAACAACAGGGGTGTCGGCAGCCTTTTCCACAATGAATGGTGCATCAGGAGCCTCGAAAAAACCAGTGTTCGTGTTCCGGTGGTAGCCGCCAGGAAAGTTTTTTTGAGGAGCCATTGGAGGGCCATGAGGGGGAGTAAAACCATTGTTGTGTTTAGCAGAGGAACTGCGGCCTCCACTGTTGTTGTCTGAGTTGGCACTGTCCATTTTGCGGCCTCCATCTGCAACTTCCTTTGGCCCTTCCGGTGGCGGGTGAGGGTTAGGGTTGTGAGGCACTTCCACTCGGCCAATGCTTTAGGCTGTAGACCCTTGTATTGTTGCGCTTCCCCACTCCTCGGGCCAGTTTGGTGGAGACAACAGCATAGCAGCGATGCTAGGGTTTCAACAGACCATTTTTCGAATCAAAGGATGAAATTTTTTGAGCCTATCAACTTTCCCAAAACTACTAAATTTTCATGGACAGGGCAAGTTTCAATGTCTAGAAAACTATAACTACCAATAGTTAACATAAATTTCAAGGGTTATGATTCAAGAAAATAATACTTAAATTCTAGATACTAATTCAACTATCTTTATGTATTGTGTTGAAAATAGAAAACAAGCTCATGCAACCTAATATTCAGACTAAGTTGCCAGGTTGTAACCATTTTTAGATTCTGGAACAGTAAACATAAAATCAAAGGCTAAGGGTTATAGTTAACGTCAATTATTGCCTCTAATTTAGAACCAAACATGAAAATTTCAATTCATTCGGATCGTCCATGGCAGAGAGAGAAAGCCGGGTCAAGAGGAAGATTATTCACAAATTTCTGAAGAGGGTGTTATGTGTTAAAAATGGAAAATTGGCTCATGAAAAATAACATTCAGACTTAGTTGTGGGCTCATATCTATTTTTAGATTCTGGAACAGTCTGACCATAAATTCAATAAACAAATTTCTGAATAGGGTGTCTTCTGTAGAGTTACTAAGATAAATTTCAACTGGGAGTAGACTCTCCTAAACAATAAGCATGCATCATAAAGAGCGTGATAAAAAAACAAAATATGACTGACTGTAAATCAAGTCCATACAACCGCCTGGCAAATGTTTCTGAAATCCACTTACGTGGATATATTCGTTATCAAGATTCAAGTGCATTCCAAAGGTTAGGGTCCTCAAAATCTTGGATTAAGAATGTAGCACCCGCCTCAAGTAGTGCTTGTCCCGGATTCCTAGTGGTCACCCCTAAAACTGCCAACCCTGCTGCAACAGCTGCCTTCAAACCTGCGGGAGAATCCTACAAAGTAAAAAAAAAAAACAGGAAACAGGAATGATTAATATGACGGTTCAAGGATTTCAAACATAAAAAATTTTAAAAAAAACCGAGTTTTTCTAAGAGAACCTCGAGAGCAAATGCTCTATTAGCCGGAATTTTAAAATGTTCTAGAGCCTTCAAATATGGATCTGGGAATGGCTTTGCTTGCTCGCATTCACTGCCAACAATCACGAGCTCAAAAAATTCTGAGAGACCTACAATAGAAATCATGAGTTCAGCATTTTCTCTAGGAGCATTGGTGACTGCAGCACGCCTTAAACCATGACTTTCAATCCATTTGCAGAGTTTATGTAAGCCATTTACAGGTTTTAGATGCTGAGCTGCCATTCTGCAAAATGGAAAAAAAGGGGTGAGAGGTATCATTTTCTTCCATTCACTAGGGCTTTGAACAGTTTAAGTTGAATTTCTACTTAAATATATGAAAGATGATATCTGATATTTCGAAGTACTGTTTGAACTTCCATCTTCATTTGATGCATTACATGATTAAGTTAATTTATCCATACCTGCGAAACAAAGCTTCTTTATCATCAAGAAATTTCTTACATTTGCTCTCATCCCAATCAGGAAAAAGCATGGTTCCAATATCATCATTATGCTTGCCACTGATATTCTTACTAAAAAATTCCTCATTTATAGGAACACCACCTTGAAAACCAACCTGATAGTATTGCTTAAGTTAATTGTGATTTCATAGTTTCCCTTTGAAACAAGCAAATGATTGAACATGGAGGAAAGGGATAAGTACTAAATGCAGTCTAAATTTATGAATTCAAACAAACCTCTTGAAGCATATCACGAAACGCTAAGTAATGCAAAGGATCTGAATCGCATAGTGTTCCATCCACGTCAAATAATACTGCTTCTAAAGCATTGCTAGATGGAAATGGTCTCATCCTGTAGCTTCAAATAAAACAGTGGGGAATTCCTTGAGTAGAAAGTAAACAGAATGCATGCTAAAATAAGTATGAACCATCCTTTTTTCTATTCACTGTCTGATTGGAATACATGTATAACAGAGCCTTGACATAGCTATCGACTCTCTCAATAATCAAATATCATTCTAACATCCATCCCTTTTTTGGGGCACATTTTCAGGAGATTATCATTCAAAAGAATTTTTCACATACAAACAGCCAGCTCATAAAAAAAAAATTATGGGCTGACAAATATTCCACATCTCAGAGGATTTGGCCATACATATCAGCTGTTTCTCAGAGATTATAAAAATAACTGTCCAACCACCAAATAAAAAGTAAACAAAGACAGTACTCCTAATGTTAGGGTAAAGGGATTGTCAAGTGGGGCCATACACTTTCCTAGTGAATCAACTTTTACATGAGGGCGATAAAACTTTGGAAGAAAAAGGTTTGACTATTTAGGCATTGTAAAAGACAAGCAATGTACTAGCCAATAATCTATAGACTAGAATAATTTATCCCGCTGCTATGTCTAAGAAACTGATCGTTCAAACAAGAGGCCATTTCACCGCAATGTCAATTTTAGGAACCTGACATTAATTAAGAATTTATCTTAACGAAGGAATCCCATTATGGATAAGCTCTTCACAAATGCACCAGAAGGTAATATAGCTACAAAGTACAAGAAAGTTTGGCACTACAGTTTGGAGGGTATTTCTAGATCTGCACTGAGTTCAGGGTCTTAAACTAGAATAGCATAAAAATTAAAAACCAACAGGAATCTACAGAATAAGGCGTGCATTAAAAAAACATAAATAGAACTGCAGAGAGCAATTGTAAAAATAAATATTTCTAAAAAAATACATTTGTCGTACGGAATCTGGATTGAGCTGCAAGGTTTGGGGGTTGTGAGCAACCAACAGAGAGAATGTTGGCGGTTGTCAAGAAATGCACTTTAGTCTTTAACTATAGTCAAGGCATGTCTGAAGCTTACAATTGGTTGCAAGGGTTTGCAGAGAGAATATTGTGGTCATGATACTTTTCTGTCTTGGCTAAATCAGCTGAATACTTGGATGCTAGACTGCACGGAAACGCCCTAGACCCCCTCGTACCAGGCTGGGTACATACCAGGTATGGGTACGTCCCGGGTACGCTGTGGGTACGTACCCACAGGCCCTGGGTACGTCCCACGTACGGAAATCCGTACCCGGGGCCTGTGAGTACGTACCCATAGAGTACCCACAGTTTTTTCTTTTTTGAAGTGCAAAAAAATAAATAAAAAGAGTACCCAGAGAGTACCCACAGTTTTTTCTTTTTTTCAAGTGCAAAATAATAAATAAAACATGAGGGCTTTGATTGGAATTGAACTTTGGAAAGTTCGTGTGAGATTCAATATTGCCAATAGGCTCTGAAGGGTCAAGAGAGATGAAAAGGACTTCATATGGTTGACTTACTATTTGGGGGCTTTCTTGTTGCTACTCATGGGTCCTTTATTCTTCAGTCAATTTGGAAGGCATGGGAACAAGTGAAGCACTGGGTAGTTGGGCAGCTTATCGTCTCTTCATTTGGCATTAGGTGCCAAGACTACAAATCAATTTCATCGAATTAGAAATATAATGACAAGATCTTTTGCCTTGACAAGAGGCTGTTCTGCCCTCCTTTGGTTTGAGGAATGAATTAAAATATTTCATGACTTTAAATGTTTTTTTAATGTCCAATGAGACGTCTAACTCCAGCTTAAGGCATTAATAATGAATTATCAAATCTATAATACAGTCTATGTTATTAACTATTATGTTTTGAACATTATGAATCAATACAAACTATTTGAAATTTGTTTTCATGTTCTATGAATGATTTTAAGTTGTATGAGTATTAAATTTCAATAAGTATGCAAATGCTTCTTTAAATTTATAATTTTACATACATACATACATACATATATATACATACATACATATATATACATACATACATATATATATATATATATATATATATATACCCAAAAGCGTACCGTACCCGAGGTTTTTAAAAAATTGCCATTTCAGCGTACCGAACCCCATACCCGTACCGAAACAGTCTTGCTTCGATGGGAAGAGCCGTTGATAGAAACTTTTCAAATTAAGTACGCAGACAAAAGCTCTCATCTTGATCAGACTAATAATGGTGAATATATCTGTGTGTGTGTCTTCTTTTTGTTGGCACGCATCCCTTCCCTGACCAGCTGTTTTGGTTGTCACTATGTAGTATAGCAAGCTCATTACGGATGCATTGAGTGCCTTTGTATGAATGGTTTGTAGAACACACTAACAAATCAAATTTTATTTTGAATCGTGTATTCCCCTGTTTACAGTGCCACTAGCAAGCCAAGAAAAGCTCGAAGATTTTCAAAATTGAGTATTAAGTATTGAGGAGACTACTGCACATGTTTATAGCTTTTAGCCCACCGTATGGAAAAATATATACCGTGTCTTGCAGCAGTGAATCCATGGTCACTGCACACCTTGCATTTCAAAATACATATCAGAGGTGCTGAAAAAAACACCTTCGAGAAGTTACTAGCATTTTCCATATGGGGAACCTAGGATAAAGGCAAGCTTCACGAGCAAGTTTGATTTTTTCAGTTTTGCTTATGAAAAAATCAAATGGCATAACAAAACAATCATTGCACGTCTTTTGAAAATTGAAACTATAACAAATTACAATTAATGACATGCAAGCATCGAAAGTATGGATCTGAGGAAGTTTATAGCATGGTAGAGTGGGAAGGTAATAGTAAAGGATACAAGGAGGGGAGTTAAACATGGAGCGGGGGAAAGGTGATGTAATGTCCCTTTCTCAGCACTAGTCCTTTTGGAAGACTTTGAGCCCATTCCACTTCCTGTAGGCAAGAAGGAAATGAACAAGGGGAGTAATTGTCATGTTTTTCAGTTGTTTTCGTGAGCATTGCATTCTTGTTTAGCAGTTTTTTATGTATAGTCAGGTCATCTGGGGAAGATGAAGAGCAAATGGAAGAATAGAAGGAAAAAGGAACTATTAATTTCCCCAAGGAAGTCGGTCTTCTTCAGAAGACTTTAATTGGTTTTGGCACCACATTAAGCTATAAGAAGGGGTCGCTTGGCTTGGAGGAGGACAAGCATACATTTGGAATTATTTCTCTTGGAGTTGGGAGCTTAATTGTTCTCTCTCATCCATTGAGGACGAAAACTCTCTTGGAGAACCTATTGAGAATGTACCTCTCAATAGTGGACTGGTCTGAGGATAAACCCCCTCAAGCTTGCAACAAGGTGGTCTCATAAGGCTGTTCTTTTTAGTTTTGAAGGCATTTCCAGCCCTCTTCTAGGATGGCAACTTGCCCTAAGGTGGCAATTGGAGTCTTCTATAGCACGGCAACATCAAATTCAGCCATCATTATATTATTCATATTTTTAGCAGCCAGAACCTACATTTGGACTTCATTTTGGGGCTTGGAATCCTTCATTTCCAGCCATCTTTGTAAGGGTGTTCACTGCTACTATTATATTTAATTAAATAAATTCCAGCTGGGATTTGAAGGCTTATATCTTGGTTTATACTTGTTGTAAAAAAAATCTAAGTTGCCCTCCATGCTTTGGATGGTGTGAATGATGCATTTTTGGAGAAATATTGCATTTTCCTTGCTGCTGTTATAAAAAATCACTGTTGTACCTTGCTGTGATAAATTTCAGTTGGTTGTCATAATTTTCAGTTTACTGTCTTTTGGGGTTTGTGCAATTTCCCTTTGTTTTCAGTTAGAGCCTGGAAAGGGACATTCAGGTGACAAGGAAGGGATTTTATTCCTAGTCTAGCCGAAAAGCAAGCCCAGAACATTTGCAAAGAGGCGTTGCATCTATCCAAATCAAACAGGAAACAAAAATGCAAGGACCAGGCTGGTTGGTTTACTTAATGAAATAAGCAGAAGGGGAGAATTCTTGCAAGGCTGGATCAATTTTATTTTATGCCATCTCTAGTTTCTCTAAAACTTGCAACACTCATGCTTATTGAGGTGGCCAACATGGCGCGCACAGCAGATTCATACACAAGATACTCGGGGATACTGAAAAAAGACAAAAATTCATTTTAAATGCAGGAAAATTATCAAGAAGTATGGCAACTTTGGTCTGTCAATACATGGGCTGACTTAGTGTACTGAGCATGACTTGATATTCGCCAAAGGTCTATACCTGAGAAAATTGTGAGTATAAAGAGTCATGCTCAAAAGTATGGTAACTCTAACCATTTCGTGGGGACTCTTGCATCAGTAAAAAATTCTAATCAATCTTTTGTAGTAACTAGCCTGTCAGTTGGACAAGCTTATGAAAATAGAAGATCTAGAAGGTCAGCAACTCCCATCTAGAAGCCTATGATTGCAATAAGGCTATTAAGCAGGTACACAATTTGGTCCCTTTTCATATGGATTCTACTCGATCAATCCCTTGGTAGAAAGGTTCATTCCACAAGAAAGTTCACTTTTTTAGAGTCTAGGATGCAAAGAAGAAATAAGGACAGAATCTCCAATTCCAACTTACAAATATACAAAATACTACCTCCCTTTCAGAAGTAGCAGCTAAGCTACAATGTGCACTTTGGAAAATAACAATAAAAGACCAAAGGGTCAAAGAAAAACTTTGTTGAAGCTGAGATAAGCTTTACAAATTGTTTTTTAATTATCTCAAGCATTAGCATAGCTCAAAATGCATCTCATCATTGCGTCATAAAGATATGCAAGTAACAAAGGACTGGGGGGAGATCCAGGATGTCTTTCAAGACTTTCCAATTATATTTGCTCCATCTTCTACTTCAGCAGATTGGCTACTAGCTAGAAATGGTGCGCACTAGTTGTCCCTTCTGCATTAAGTGCTTAGAAGACTACGCCAGTAGATGCTGACATAAGTGTGGAGGAGTTTAAGGCCACAAGGTGAGTCATGAAGGGTGGAAAATTGGCAATTCTACAAAACATTGCAGGTACCATAAGTAGTGACTAAATAGCATTCTACAAAAAATTGCAGGTACCATAAGCAGTGAGCTCTTTAAGATGTGTGATGAATCTCTTTCCACTGATTTGCTAGGGAAGGAGACTAATGCTGGTATCACCAAATTAACTGCTAAAACTTGTAACAAATAATGAGCAGATGGAGGCCAATCAATCTTCTTAATTTAGCATATGAAGTACTGGCTAAAGTCTTGGCAAGGAGGACTGGCCATATTTCCACTAGGGTTATACGAATTGAAGAGACTAGATTTGTTAAAAGGAGTTTCATCTTGGACAATCTCATCTCAGCACGAAGCCTTTTTGGTTAGACCAATGAATCTCGATAGAAGGCCTTGTTTCTTAAAACTCGCGTTGACAAGGCATATAGCATGAATCAGCAAGGCTTTATTTTAGAAATGCTAGCTTAGCTACGTCCCAAAATTTTTGCAATTATCGAGATGCTCATTGTTAAAGCTTCACTGGAAGTGCAGGTTAATTGTAAGATGAGTCAGAGTTAGTGATGAGATTAGTTTACCAGATCTAATGATGTAGACATATTTTATAATTATCATTTTAAACAGTCAAGATAAAGTAAAAACATTGAATAAAAGAATTGTTATCCTTGACTATGATGTACAAGAATTGTTATAGTAACCATAGGGACACCTTGAGTAAAGGATCGATCTTCTCGCAACGCATGGGTCTAAGCCTGCCCCAATGTGTTGCCATGGATACCTAGAGATAGGGGCTTGGGTGTAACCATATTAAGGACCCAAGCCCACCCCGATGCTCTCTATGAGCTCTGCCTTAATGTTATCCTTGACTATGATGTACAAAAATTGTTTTAGTGGCCATAGGGACACCTTGAGTAAAGGATCGATCTTCTCGCAACGCATGGGTCTAAGCCTGCCCCAATGTGTTGCCATGGATACCTAGAGATAGGGGCTTGGGTGTAACCATATTAAGGACCCAAGCCCACCCCTATGCTCTCTATGAGCTCTGCCTTAATGTTTACTCTTAACATAAATATAGTTAAATTTATTAATGGAATTAAAACTATGAAAGTTGAGAAGATGAAGAAAATTAGTTGTGCTAGGGTTTTGATGCCAAGGGACTGATTGTATTGTGTTTGTTTCTTCAAGGATAGATATGCATGGTAGGGTAGGAATTTAATCATCTAATCAGTAATGAGTTAAGAAAGGAGGATTCTCATTCTTCCCAGGACCTTATCCTAGGAAAATGGTGGTGGGGTCAAAGGCTACAGCAGCCAAGGAGAAAACAAAGACAGACATAGTGGTGATAAAGAAGCATAGAATTGGAAAATATTAGAAGCTAAAGAACCCTTGCATGCAAGCTTTGGAAGAGAATCAAATCATTGACCTGGATTTAGATGAGCTTAAAAAAATGTTCTGATACTTTATGGCAGGAGCCTGATATGCAAATTCTTGGAAGCTCGGCTAATGCTTGAAGATCTTTACATTTGTGTGAAGATGAATTGGGAATCCCGTGGAGAACATGAGATCCAATCATGCCCAAGAAAATTCTTTATAGCAATCTCTGTGAGTGAATCAGATCAATACAGAGTCTTTATAGGTGGATCATATTTCTTTAAGAATGCAGGTCCCCTTGTGAAGATCTGGCATCTTGGTTTCAAACCCACTGAAGAAATGCCATCAAAGCTCTATTGTGGATAATGCCTTACATAGTACTCTAGAAATATTGGTTGAGATATGTTTTTGATACTATCGCTAATAGCCTAATACCATAAGCAAACTGATGGAAACTTCTAAGCTTTTTAATGGTAAGGGTCTCACAAATTATTCTAGGATATCTGTGGAGCTAGATCTCGCAAAGCAACTCCCCCCCATACATGTTACTTTGGGTGCTATAGAAATTAGTTGGTCCCAACCACTGGTATATAAATGTATCCCCTTCAGGTGTAGAGGATGTCATGAATATAGCAATTTGGTTAGAGAATGCCCAAAAATACATGGAACTACAGGACATCCAAAATCAGATTTAGAGAATTGAGTGGACAAAGAAGGATTTGTGAAGCCAAAATAAACATACGCTATAAAAAAGGGGGAAAAGGGTAGCATAAATTGTGACTCCCTCGAACAAGTGAGACAAAAGTACCCCTAGTCATCCTAAGGAGACAGAAGAATCAGTTCCAAAGATTCTTGAAAAGAGTAAATCTAGATGAATGATATATTGTACTGTCAAATTACAACGTTAAGAGATGGAAAACCAACCCATAATGAACTTGAAAGAGAAATAAGGGAAAAAATATCATGGGGGACTAAGAAAACCTAGATCGTGGTACTAAATCAAAAGATCTACAAGATGGAGAACGATTTTTAAAAAGTGTGGACCATTTGTAGGGTTAAGGTGAGAGAAGGGCGGGCGTTGCGAATCAATCAACGATTCAACCATACATTAACCATATGTGTGTTTTGAAATGGTCAAGATGAATCTAATAACAATAATCTAATTAAGGGCAAGCAAATATGGCGAGGTGGGGTCCAATTTTTGTGCCAAGGAACAGTGTGATTCCGATGCGCATCGACAGATGGTGGTCAATTAGATCTGAAGATTTTCTCCCCTTATCTAGCGCCAATTCAATTACGTTGGGGTGGAGGAGCTGCTCACAATGGACACCTAACGGTTGGCAACAATTTCCTCTCCTGCCAAATAATTTTTCGAATTCGAATCGCTAGAATGAGAAGGCTTCTTCCTCTCAAAACGGTGGTGACTCCCCCTTTCCTGAAGCCCTTATCCCGCTCAGGTTGAGAAGAAATCAAAATAAGTCCAGCACCATTGCTTTGGATCGCAGGGAAACATCTAGATCTGGCTCTTCGCCCTTCGACTCCTTGGGTTGCGCCTGGGAGGCTCCAGAATTCTCCACTGAGGATTTTTCTCCCCTGTCTTTGGCGCAAGATGGCAAAGTGGTGCTAGGGACCGAAGAGTCTAGAAGGTCAAATAAATTTTTTCAGAAGCAGGGTTCTTATTGCTAAATTTGTGGGGAATTGGTTCTCCACGGGTGAAATTTCATCTTGGTGTGAAGAGCAGTGGGGCCCTGGCCTGCGAATTCGCTTCATAGCCAGAGGTTTCTTTTTTATCCTCTTTGCACAGTGAAGCAAAGAAGGATGAGGTCCTTCTTAACAAAGCCTCTCTCTTAGCCAAATGGGGCCTTCAGATTCAGAACTGGGTTGGTTCCTAACCTAGATCTGCTTAAGATTGATTCTGAATTTCAGCAGGTCTGGATCCGTCTATACACCCTTCCTATTGAATATTGGAACCCCAAAATCTTGGCTAAAATCTGCGGGAGTTTGGGCAAAGTTACTCAGATCGATCCAAGGACCTTGGAAGGCTCCTTAGCAGCTTTTGCTAGAGTATGCATCCTCTTTGATCCTTCCAAACCTCTTCCGGAGTCTATTTCTATTCAGGGACCAATGGGCACTTGGATACAGAAGGTGGAGCTAGAAACCGTTTGTCATAAATGTTTCAAATGTGATAAAATAGGTCATCATCAACGGGATTGCAGAGCTCCCTCAAAGCCCTTCAGTTCAAGATGGATTCCCAAGATCCCTTCAGTTGAGAGGCAAGCTAAGATCCCCTCTACACAGGCTCCACAAAAGGAATCCGCCCCTGAGCCGGTTCTAGCTCTTTCTCCAAATACGCTTCTTAAAGAATCCAAAGAATCTGATGGAGGAATCAGCCAAGCTCTTCCAGTTGGTTCAAGAGGGTGTTGAAGCTAGTCACACGGGTTCTCTTTGGAGGCATTGGACAATTGGAACCAACTCAAAGAAGAAAATATTTCAAAGTCTCAAGAGAAGCATAAGGGAGCTGAGGATGATTCACTGCCCTTGCACAACTTGGCCTTGGTTTGCTCTCTAGTAATTAATTCAGGGCCTGTCATCACTCCTAATGTTGGTTCTTCAACTCCTGCAAGTAGGCCCAACATTGAATCCAAAATCAATAAGGAGATAGCAGAAGGTAAGCAGATTCAAATTAGCGATTTTTTTCCCAAAGTAGGGAGGGCTCATCCCTCCTGAAGAACAAATGAGGCTCCTTTCCTGGAATGTTAGGGGACTTAACGCCCCTAACAAACAACGCTTGGTTAAGCATTGTATGCTGGAACAGGAAGTGGACATATGTCTCCTTCAAGAAACTAAGATGACGGCTACTGATTGTCTAAATTGTGGCATCTCTAAACTAAAGGGTTGGCTAGGGCTCTCAGTTGATTCTGTGGGAGCTTCTAGAGGAATGGAGATTTTCTGGAAAGCTAACAAAGTCTCGATTTCTCTCATCAAATCCAACAATCATTCACAATGGTGCAAGGTGCAGGTACTGCATTCTGATATCTCCTCTTTTCTTTGTAATATCTATGCCCCCAATAGCTTGATTGCCAAAAGGAAGCTTTGGTCTAATTTATCCTGAGGACTTAGTGGCCTTGGATGATGCTCTGGTTCTCTTGGCCAGAGATTTCAATGCCATCACAGCAGACAGAGATAAGAGGGGGGGGCATTAGCAGAAATCCACAATCTCAAAATGACTTTATGCTCCTTCATTTAGAATTCGGAATTGGTGGACTTGGAACCCAAGCATGGGTGGTTCACTTGGACGAATCAAAGATTTGGCTTTAGTCGAATTGTGGAAAGACTTGATAGATTCCTAGTCAATGGTTCTTGGCTTCATCAAAACATCCTTTTGGAAGGGGATGTTCTCCCCATCTCAGGGCTCGGATCACTTCCCAATCTCGCCGAACATTGTTTTGATCTCCCTTTGAAGAAATCACCATTCAAATTCAAATTAATGTGGCTTAGGGATCCGGCACTGCATGGTCTGGTCAAAGAATGGTGGTCCTCCATACAAGTCAAGGGCACCAAGATGTTCATCTTATCCCAGAAATTACTAAAGCTAAAAGGTATGTTGCTGGACTGGAATCGCCTGCATTTCAAAAATATCTTTGTGGAAAAGAAAAGAATTGAATCAAAAATCAAAAATCTAAATGAGTTCATTTTTATTAATGGGATGGGCCAAGATGAATATCAGAAAGAAAAAACCCTGCTCTCTGAGCTTGGGGAAATTCTCCTTGGGGAAGAAATATTTTGGAAACAAAAATCACGGGAATCCTGGCTGAAAGAAGGAGATCAAAATACGAAATTCTTCCACACTTCCCTGAAGGCTAGACGCAACGCCAACTATATCTCCAAGCTTAAAAGGCCCAGTGCAGAATGGATTACAGATCAACAAGGTATAAAGGATGTTGCTATCTCTTTCTTCAAAGATTTGTTATCAGGAGAAATTTTGTCTCACTGTGTTCATCAAAGCACCTTGTTGTCTCATGTTCCGCATCTAATTAATGAGGCTGCAAATTCCAAACTGATGGCTCCATTTTCAAAAGAAGAAATTAGGTCTGTTTTATTCTCCATGGAAAGAGATAAAGCCCTAGGTCCAGATGGTTTTCTAGCAGCCTTTTTTCAAGAATTTTGGGATATTGTGGGGACTGATATCTGGGAAGTCGTGGAAGAATCCAAATCCTCTCAGAAAATCTTGGGCGTCTTGAATCACACTTTCATTTGTATGTTCCCTAAGAAACTCCATGCTGACTCAATGGATGATTTTTGTCCAATCTCCTTGTGCAATACAACATATAAAATTATCTCCAAGGCAATAGCTCTTCGGCTCAGGCCCTTCATGGATTCTATTATTTCCAAGGAGCAAAGCAGTTTCCTTCCAAGGCAGTCTATCTTTGATGGGGTCATTCTTTCCCACGAGCTTATTCACACCCTATCCCGCAACCACCGCACGGGCATGCTGATGAAGCTGGACTTCAACAAAGCATACGACAAATTAAATTAGCACTTCCTCATCCAAGTTATGCTGAAACTTGGGTTCAATGAAGTCTTCTGCTCTTGGATCTTCAATTGCATAGCCACCCCCACATTCTCAGTCCTGGTCACAATTCAGCAGAAGGACACTTTACAAGCAACAGGGGAATAAGACAGGGAGACCCCCTATCTTCCTTCCTCTTTCTTCTGGTAGCAGACTCTCTTAGCAAAGCTTTATCTGATGCAATTTCAGCCAGGCATTTGCAAGGCCTAAAGGTGGCTGATGGAGCGGATCCTCTCTCTCACCATCAATTTGCAGATGAAACCTTCCTCTTCGGAGCAGCATGGGTGATTGAAGCCAAAGAGATAGATTGCATCCTCAACTCCTATTCCAAGGCCGCAGGACAGGTAATCAATTTGCCCAAATCTCTAATTTTCTTTTTTAATTCTTCTCCTAATCTGCAAAGGCAAATCAAGCAAATCCTTGGCTTCTCGAGGGGATCCCTACCTCAAAAATACCTGGGCATCCCTCCCAATTCTGGGGCCAGGAAATCTTGCAAGGCCTAAAGGTGGCTGATGGAGCGAATCCTCTCTCTCACCATCAATTTGCAGATGACACCTTCCTCTTCGGAGCAACGTAGGTGATTGAAGCCAAAGAGATAGATTGCATCCTCAACTCCTATTCCAAGGCCGCAGGACAGGTAATCAGTTTGCCCAAATCTCCAATTTTCTTTTTTAATTCTTCTCCTAATCTGCAAAGGCGAATCAAGCAAATCCTTGGCTTCTCGAGGGGATCCCTACCTCAAAAATACCTGGGCATCCCTCTCAATTCTAGGGCCAGGAAATCTTGCAAGGCATAAAGGTGGTTGATGGAGCGGATCCTCTCTCTCACCATCAATTTGCAGATGACACCTTCCTCTTCGGAGCAGCGTCAGTGATTGAAGCCAAAGAGATAGATTGCATCCTCAACTCCTATTCCAAGGCCATAGGATAGGTAATCAGTTTGCCCAAATCTCTAATTTTCTTTTTTAATTCTTCTCCTAATCTGCAAAGGCGAATAAAGCAAATCCTTGGCTTCTCGGGGGGATCCCTGCCTCAAAAATACCTGGGCATCCCTCTCAATTCTGGGGCCAGGAAATCTTGCAAGGCCTAAAGGTGGCTGATGGAGCGGATCATCTCTCTCACCATCAATTTGCAGATGACACCTTCCTCTTCGGAGCAACGTCGGTGATTGAAGCCAAAGAGATAGATTGCATCCTCAACTCCTATTCCAAGGCCGCAGGACAGGTAATCAATTTGCCCAAATCTCCAATTTTCTTTTTTAATTCTTCTCCTAATCTGCAAAGGCGAATCAAGCAAATCCTTGGCTTCTCGAGGGGATCCCTGCCTCAAAAATACCTGGGAGTCCCTCTCAATTTTGGGGCCGGGAAATCTTCCCTCTGGAAGGATTTAATCTCGGTATTAGATAAAAGGCTTGTCTCTTGGAAAGGGAAGTGGCTTTCCTTTGCTAGCAGAATTCAGTTGATTAGATCGGTTCTCAGTGCTCTCCCTATCTATATGTTATCTGTCTTGCAAATGCCAAAGGGAATCCTACAACAAATTGAGAAAGTTTTACATACCTTCTTATGGCAAGGCATTGGCACTAAGAGAGAAAATTTCATCTTGTCAAGTGGGATGAAGTCAAGCTTCCCAAGGATCTAGGAGGAGCTGGTATTCTTGATTTGGGCCTACAGAATGTGGCATTTAGGAGCCAAACACGTCTGGAATATTCTCTCTAACCCCTCCAGCCTGGTTAACAAAAATCTTCTTCAGAAATACCTTCCTGTAATTTTCCCGGACAACATCCTAACTCGTCAAGAGTTGCCAAAGAGGTCTCACAATTGGAACTTCATATGTTCTTGCCGCGTTGTTTTCTCTGCCCTTACCTCTTGGAAGATCGGGAATGGGGAAAGGGCGAAATTCTGGGAAGATTCTTAAGAAGGTCTTCTTGCCCTCTCACTAATTTAGGAGCTTGAACCAGCTAAAATTGCCACCCAAGCGGCTTGAGGTGACTGGGTAGTGAATTATGGTGTGCAGTCGAAGGACGGTTCCCCCTCCTCTTGGAAATCGATTGAAGATCTAAATGCTCCTCAAGTAGCGAAAGCTTTATACAACAGTATCCTTAGCTCGTGAAGCGCCTCCTTCTCCAACGTCTCAAGCCGGGTCATTTGGCTTGGTAACAGCTCAGGTGAGTATACGGCCAAATCTGGGTACAATTTTCTTCTCCACTTAGAGGGAAAGGTATTGTTTCATGGTCGGGATGTTGGGATTCTAACTACATTTCAAAGGCAGGAGTTTTTTGTTGGCTAGTATATAAAGGTAAGATTCTAACTCAGGTCAGAAGGAGGAGGTGGGGTTACCAAGGGCCATCCAAATGCTTGCTTTGCAAAAATGCTAAAGAAGATGTGGATCACTTGCTCCTTCATTGTCCATTCTCAGTCCAAATTTGGAACTGGTTATGCTCGAAATTGGATTTATCTTGGGTTGCAGGGCCTTCAATTAAGGCTACTCTGGAATCATGGCTAGTCCTAAAGAAAGATCATTCTCTGGGTTCCATTTGGGTTTGCAGTCCTTTCCTACTCATTTGGCACATTTGGTGGGAAAGAAATTTGCGTCTTTTCAAAGGTACTGCTGCAAGTATCCAGTCAATTATTCAGAAGCTGGAAGTGGCGATTTCTGAAAATGTTAGTGCCAGGCGTAGCAATCTTTCCAATTTCTCAAGCTGGGATGTTCTATCAGAAAGTCATGGCCGATAATCAAGTTGCCTCCCCCTGGCTCACTCAGCAATCCAAGATTATCAGTTTCCCATGGACACCACCCCCCCTAGTTTTTGTAAATTGAACTTTGATGGGGCCTCCAAAGGGAACCCAAGTCTTTCGAGGGCGAGGTGTATTATTCGTAATGATTTGGGCAAGTTGGTAAGAGCAAGATCCTTCCACTTGCAAAAAGGAACCTGTAATCAAGCGGAGGCACAAGCTCTTCTTTCGGGTATTAAACTTGTGCAAAGTGGTTTTTCTCACTTGCATATTGAAGGGGATTCAATGATTATCATTCAAGCTCTCAAAGAAGGTAAAGCCCCAAATTGGAAACTAGATTACTTCTTATCCAATGTTGTTTTTTGGCTTGCTAAATTGGAGTCATGGGAAGTACGTCATATCTTTCGTGAGGGTAATCAAGCAACGAATCTCTTAGCTAATTTTGGTGTGACGCAAGCCTTTAATTCTTTAATAGCTAATGATTGCGCAGAGTGGCCGGGCTTGGCCGCCATTTTGGTGAATGATGCTCTCTAATCAGCGGCAATTGAAATCTTCGGAGGCATGTGGGAAACTTCTCTTTAATACCCTTCCAAGATCTCATTTGCTTCACAATTTGCCTCTCTGTTTTGGCTTTCTGGGGTTTTGCATGAGTTGTTGCAATGGCTTTTGGTCCTCTTTCTGGGTTGTATCTGCGTGGAGAGACTCAAGAAATGGCGTTTTACAGGCCTGTCACTCTTACCCGTCTGAAAAATGTGTTTAAGCTTGAATCCCTCCAGATTTGTAGGGCAATAGAAGGCATAATTAGGGAAGAATATTTGCAGAGTAATGGTCACCCACGAGTCAATGTTGAGATTGCCTCTCTTTTCGTGACCAATCTTCTGCTGATAGGTGAGGACAAAGTGGAGGCGCTGAGAATTGCTCGATGTTTCATCTTTCCCAGTCACATTGTTGGGCTAGAAGAGGCAGTTTGGGGGTTCTGTATGCCTTCCTATTTCATGCTTGATGAGGAGAACAAGGGCTCGAAAGGGGTGGCCAGGGAGCTGGTTCAAGAATTGGAGAGGCGAAACAAGGTTCTGTGGAGGTTCGCGGTGGTTGTGCATATGAAATGCAGGTCTAGAGCGACGGAAGGGGCCTTTATCTCGCAGCTCAACCTAGAGGATTTAGACAAGCCCATAGGCCCAATGCCCTCTCGCGTGGCTCGACTCAGGGATCGAGGTGGTTCGGCCTACTCCTTCCTTCTGTAGACTTCCATGCAGAAAGAGCCAATTCGACGCACCAGTTCCAGGAAGAGAAAGGCAGTTTCAGTTAAAGGGGACATCAAAAGTCCCAAAGTGGAAATAGTTGATGTATCAGACTAATTGGCTTAAGGCCAGATAGTATAGTATATATAGTTTTTTTGTTTTTTGGTCCAGGGTGGCATAGTTTCACGGTGCTACTGTTTTTCCCCCTGAGTAGTTTTCTAGAATTTTGATTTTGTATCAAGGTGGTATTTTCCTCATGGTTTCATTGTAAACCACCCTGATAACTTTGATATTATTATACATACTATAAAGGGAGGGGACCCAAGAACCCCCCAGTTCATAGCTTCGGTAAAAAAGCATTTATCTTATCAAAAAAAAAGGTGAGAGAAGGGCAATGGGAAGGCAATCACGGAAGGTCAAAAAAGCCATAGATAATAGCCTGAAGAAATTTAGTAGAGTTTGCACCCATGAAAAAATCCAAAAAGAGACAATGGTAGATCTGGGTTTTGGAAACCAAACCTAATTACAGACTATACTGGGGGTAACCAAGAGGGCAAAATCTTCCATAGCAAATGATAGTTAGGGAGATCTGAAGCATGGTTATTCTCCGAGAAACTAAGTTGGATACAAATCTCCTTCAAAGGACAAAGTCTAACCATGTGACAATGCATAGAAGTAGTAGGAGTGGGATCTACAAGTCAATTAGGAGGATTGGCAATCCTACAGAACCCAAGAGAGGTTTCATGCCTTCATGGACTCTGATTTGATTTTTTTAATCACTAATTTATGGCCCTCAAAGTTCCAGCCAAAGAGAAACATGTTGGGATCAAATCTCTCATAACATCCAACCAAATGATTTGTGCCCTTAAATCATTGGTGTAGATTCCAATACCCTTATACAAAACTTAGAAAAGAAGGGTGGGAAGTTCCACCTTGCAAGACAGTATATTTTAAAGATTTTTCCTTTGATAAAATCTCTAGGATATGAAACCAATAGCATGGTTGTTTATGTCGTCAAGTCAATGTAAAGGAAATGCCTTCATGACGGAAAGGCTAGACAAGTTCTTAGCCTCTTCTAATTGGTTGAATTCTAAATACATGCCAAAGTCAAAAATCATGAAAAAATGAGGGTCAAATTATTAGCTTATTACACCGTAGATCTAGGAAATGAAACCAATAGCATGGTGGTCTATGTCATCAAGTCAATGTAAAGGAAATGCCTTCATTGCAGAAAGGCTAGACAAGTTTTTAGCCTCTTCTAACTGGTTGAATACTAAATACATGCCAAAATCAGAAATCATGAAAAAATGAGGGTCAAATCATTGGCTTATTACATTGTAGATCAACAAGGAAGGCCTCCTAGAAAAAGACCGCTTTAAATTTAAGAAGATGCTTCTTGAGCACCCCACTTTTCAGGATTTTGGGTAATAAATTTGGAATTCTCCCAATAAGCCGTCAGGTTCTAAAAATTTACTTTTCTCTAAGAACCTAAGGGATGATAAAGTTAATTTGAAGATCTACAAGAAAGCAATATTTTAATATATTTTCAAAGAAAAGGAGCTATTTGAGAATCAAGAAAGAATCAAACAACAAGGTTTAAGTGATGATATTAAAAAGGAAAAAGAGGAAATCACCCAAAATATTGATGAGACTTCTAGAGAGATCTATCGAAAAAAAAATATAGGGATAGATAGTTAAAGAAGGGGTCATTTACACCAAATTCCACCAAGAAAGATGAGGAGAAAAGGCAATCATATCAAGAGATTAGAAGTGTAAATTTGATCATTGGTTGAGGACCTAGAGATAATAAATCAAGAGTGGATGAGATATTTCAAAAACATCTTATCAAAAGAACATGTCAAACAAGCAATCCAAGATCTATTCCTAGAGAACATACACTTCGTAATTTTTTAGTCTCCAAATCAAAGTCTTCTCAAAAAATTACTCTAGGAGAAGTGAGAAGATCTTTATTTGAAATGAGTGGAGACTAAAACCCTAGACCTTATAGCTTTCCAACTTTATTTTTTCAATATTTCTAGGATCACCATTGACACGATCTCCTTGAGATGGTTGAAGAATTCAAGCATTCTAAGCATATTTTCAAGAGCACCAATGAGACCTTTATATCTCTAATCCCTAAATAATGAAGCAAGAATACCAAAAGGATTTCAACCCATTGTTCTTTGTAATAAAGTGTACAATATTATCTCTAATATAATGGCCAATAGTCTCAAACCTTTGTTTCCTAATCTGATCTCAAAAGAACAAGGGAGTTTTCTCAAAAGATTCAACAAATGGGATTATCTTAGCACAAGAACTGATCTACTTCATGGACAATACTAGGAGGAAAGGGAAGCTAATCAAGCTAGATATTTCAAAAGCTTAAGACAAGGTGTGTTGATCTTTCTTGGATAGGTTTAGATTTTCTAGCAAATGGAGGCCCTAGACGAAACAATGTGACATTAGGCGCTAGTTTTCAATTCTTCTTTTTTGTTGATCAATGAGTGTTTACAACTGATCATTCAATCTTGGAACAAATATTTGCCCTTTCCCGAGCATATTATTTAACTACACTTTTTGGCCTATTCCAATGCAGCTGTCTTGGCATGGGGAGACAGGTCAGTAGTTTTCAGGGTGAGATTTGAACAATGGTCATTATTGCGGTAATGCTCTGCATTTACCACTCATTCAGAGCCACGGGAGCTCCTAATTTTTCATTCTTGCAAAATGGGTTTTTTCAATCCAACAAGGCAATTAAGATGGGAGATACATTGTCACGTTATTTTTGTAGCTTTGTAAAATTGTAATATCATGATTGAAGCTCTTGGTTACTACTTAAAAGGAAGAAAATAAAAAGGATCAGCTCAAAGGTATTTAGGCTTCATCAAATGAGGAATCATGCATTCACCTACAGTTTGTGGATGACACTCCTACTCTTCAAGCAACAAGGAAAATCAGGGACCTCCTAAAGACCTTTGAGAAAGCCTATGTCTAAAGAATCAATAGAGGTATGTCAAGAATTTTTCTCAAATGTTAATCCTAATGAGAAAAATTCTCTCTAGAAAGTTGCATTTTAAAAGAGCTCCTCTTCTAGATATATATTTGGGCGCCTCTTTTCAAAAGAAAAGCAAAAACCCTATTGTCGAATTTTCTGATTAATAAAGCAGAAAAAGATCCTTTCAAACATCGCTCGTATGATCATTCAGGCTGTTCAGGATCAGGTTTTGGGCTTGAAAGTTGAAACACTTGCTGAACTAAAACAAACTCTTTACAATATCTTTTGAGTGTAATAATGATGTTGAAAAGACTATTGCATGCTGCCATGGCAACATTCATGGTTTGGCTGCCAAGAGGATGAGAAAGACGTGCTTCATGAGTTATTTGTCTTGTTGAGGTAGCATTTGAATGAAAACAAATGTTTCCCACTCCTATCAATGGTTTGCGGCTTCTTGAGGACTCGTCAATCTGAAGGGATTTTTTCCGCCAGCTTCCTAACTGCCTTCATCATTTAAGATACCTCCATATCAAAACTTGCAATATTAAGTCTAGATTGAAGGTTTTTGTCGGATTTAGATTAGTCCTCTTGGTAGGGCGACTATCAATATCCCACATATTTTCTTTTTCCCTGTTGAGTAGTGGACCCATGATTCCCGCAGATTCTATCATGATTGTCATCCCGTTGGCTTTCTTTGTTAGCCATTTCTTTTCGAGCTTCAACATCATTTGGCAATGTAGCATAGGTGGACAGTCGCAACATTTCAAAATGAAGTTCTCTTCATCTGCAAAGGAGGTGTCTCCCATTGAACTCGTTAACCAAAAAATATCCATTTCCCTCCCTATTTCCTGTTGGACTTTCTGCAGGCTAAACAAGCTTGGAGGCTTGGTCTTCTTTTCAAACACCCCAATCCAGTGCAACTTAGTTTGTTTGTTGCTTAGGTATAGAGATTGCAGGATTGTCTTCTAAAATTTACTCATCATGCCTTCTCTCCTTATCATTCAACCCCACATTAATTTTTTGCTTCTCTCTCAATCCATCATACAGACTCTCTTTGTGCTTTGCAACCTTTACAGAGGGAGAGAATCCAATTGATAAAAAAATAGAAAAGCCGTAATTGATTTCTTGGAGGAGAAACAACCGTCCAAAAAGATACTAAAGGAAATGTTGGCAGATGTGCACTCACTGGTATCACAAATACATGAAGAACGCTTGCAAGGCTCATCCCTATCCAAACTCATGGTGTCACTAGAAATAGTTCCATAATGAGTCTGTGTAAGTTTGTTATGTGTTTTACAAAAAACAGTTTTGCTGCATCCATTTCAAGTTTTTATTTCAAATGACATGTTATATCCATTTCTAATTTTTATTTTACATGACATTTTATATCCATTTCTAATTTACTAGCTTAATTGGTTTCTATAAGATCACAATCATATTTTTAAAGCTGAATATATGTGACCCTAGCACAAATTTACAACAAGCTTGAAGGGGCTTGTGGTGAGATGAAATTGGAAATGGCTAAATGCTTGTGCTCAATATTGCTTTATATTTTAGCCTATATGGATGGCCAAACTGAACGTGAATGATGCTTATTAAATTGTTGTTATGAAGGTCAACTTAGATGGAACATGAACTCAAAAAGAGGAAACAACTCGCAAAAACACTCAACTTTGAAAACAAAGGTACATTTATTCTCAAGAAATAGTCTGGCAGGTCCAATCTATTCTGTACACAATGCTAATTGCAAGAGAATCGTTATAAATCAAAGAGGTATCCAGAATGAAAGGCACAAAGGCTACAATTTGATTTTGACAAAAGCTGGGAAATGAAGGAGGGCAAATTTCTAGATGACACCTAACAAGCTTATTTCACTTTTGGAATTATTTTTAATGAAACCACCACTTTGGATAGGGACGAGCTTTGTAAGCATTCTTCATCTACTTATGACATCCGCAAGTCCAAACCTGCTATCATGTCCTTTGGGATCTTTTTGCATAGTTGTTTCTTCTCTGGCATGTCCATTATTGCTAAAATATGTTTTATATCAAATGCATTCTCCCCCTTTGTATCCATTTAAATGATAGAAGTTGGTCTCTCAGGTCCATCATAGCATCTTTCTCTTTGTGCTTTGCGCCCTCTATGAAGTCTTTGACGTCTCCTTCCCTCATCCTCATTGCCACCAAATTTCAAAGCCCAAACTCTCTCATTTCAATGAACAGAAAGGAAAAGATATCACATGATCAAAAATAGAAAAGCCATAATGTAATTGCTCTAGAAGATACAAGCATGCAAAGGATCTCAAATGAAATGCTGGCAGATGTGGAATTTTTTGTGTCACTAACAGTTAAAAAGAATCCTTACAAAGCTCATCCCTATCCAAACTAGTTGGTATCGGTGGAAATAACTCCATAATGAGTAAGATTAAGCTAATTGGTTGTTATACAGAAACTTGTCCCATTGCATCCATTCGTAGCTTTTTATTTCAAATGAAATGTGATATCAATTTCTAATTTTATAGCTTACATTGGCTTCTCTCTAGTTGCATTCATAGGAATTTGAAATGTTTATAACAAATGGATGTTTTTAATTCCATTTTGTGATTTTGGTCACTGGTGGATAATAACATATTTTGTTTTGTTGACCCTATTAAAAAGGGAAATGTAAAGGGAAAGGCGCTGAATGTTAAACTTCAATGGTCTGTATAGGGATAACCTAGGATGTGTTCGTGGAGGAATTTTAATTATATATTGAGAAGGAAATGCAAACACAATATATCCCATGGATATCCATAAGATGATTAATAGATTGCCAAGATGGAAGCCTTGTTGAAAGGGCCTTAGATTTCTATCCGATAGTAGGAGGAAACTCATAGATCACTATCAAATCCATACTTAAGGATTATCGACATGATTGGTAACATCACAATTTTCTTGGAGAAGCTTTGTTCTTATAAAGTAGGTGAAAACATATAATGTTTCCACATTGTTGTAGATAAGATAAGATAAATATATTAAATGTCCAACGAATGACCAAAGAAGTAGGTCAATGGGATTGCACCAATACAAAGAAGGCGGATAAGAACCCAGCCAAAGAACCAAAAAGGTTCCTAAATACAATCAGAAACGAGGAGGAAAAAAGAAGAATGAGAAAAGTGAGAGAGGCCCAGAAAAAGCTTGCAGAAACCAACAAAACACGAACATGCGGAAGAAGAAAAGGAAAGAAGAGGAGGCAAGAAGGAGACCCCCTCAACTAGCATCCAAGGTCGAATGAAAGAAGCTAGTGATGTGTTGAAGCCCAGAATCAGAGGCTTTGGAAGATTTGGGTGCCGATGCCGGAAGGAGGGAGGAACGCTTCGTGTACGTCAGGTGGATCTCAAAGGCCATCTATGAAAGGATGATCTCGACCTCGTATGTGTCTGGGCATCCCGGGTCTGTGAAATAATGCCTCGGGACCAGACAGTTCTCGTTTGGTAATCAAGATTGGCATCATTTTGTCGTTTAGTGTCCCTCCCAGGAGAGAGCACTGTAAAGAAGGAAGTAATTTGCTGAGTAGTCGTCTGCCTAGGACGCTGAAAGGGTCTCATCTTGAAGCCTAAGAGCCTCATGTAGATAGAGAGCAAGACACATTTAATCATAGTATTTGAAGAAGTCGGGGAATGTCAGACTCTCTTTGAAAAAGGAAATGAAATCTCCCTCTGATCTCGTAGTAGGTGGGGCACCAGAAGATGAAGTGCTCTTTTGTCTCAATCTCCTAGAGAGAGCAGAGTTGGAAAATCCGTTCAGAATGGTCAATCTGATGATCACTCTTAACCCAGAACCTATGAGAGCCAAACTTGAACTAACCCATGGAAATGCGAAGGGCGTGCATCCAATGCCGGGAAATATATTGGGGCGGAGAAATAATGCCATTATTGACCTCCAGAAAATGTGTAGGATAGAAGGCCATCTTCGGACATAGCCCACCCTGGGGGTTGGTCCAAGTGTGCTAAATGAACTGCCTGTACATATCATTTGTGGTGATTTTGTGTTGATCCTACTTGCTCGGAAGGAGATGGGCAGGAGCGTCCAAGGAAAAATTGTATGGAGGGAGGTGATCTGTCTGAATACTAATAGACACAAGAAGTCGTGACACTCCAGCGAACCAACAACGAGATCAACAAGAATGATCAGTTGAAGCAATGGCCTCAGAGGAGCAGTAAGCCAAGTAAGGATACCTGTCCCTTCCCACAAGGGAATCAACAAGTTTCCGAATACGATGTAGGAGTGAGATAATGCCAAAAATTGCTTCCAACCTAAAGGGGCGAGCTCTAAATTCTGCTAGGATGATATTGTGGAGAACAGTCTCCTTACATCTGATGATACGTCTGAGAAGAAGGATCTGAACTCTCTCCACTGCAGCCCGGTCAAACTCAAGTAAAGTGGATCCCCAAACCTCAGAGCCATAAAGAATCGTGGGCCTGACAAGAGAATCTGAGAGGGATAACTTGGACAGGATATCCTGGAAGTGATGGCGGAAGCACTATCTCTCCAAGATCGCCAAGGAGCCATAGCCCTTATTAACCCGAGGCTGAAAAGTTAGTCGTAGACTAAAGCGAGGTCCAAAAAAGAGTACTCCCAGGTAAGTGTAAGAACTGGTGATCTCAAGCTCTTCTCCCTTGTAGAAGAAATGGAACTCAAAAGTCTTCAGGGCATTGAAGATCATAATTTTGGTCTTACCCAAGTTAACTGTCAGCTGCCTGCGGTCGCAAAAAAGGGCTAAAGCATCCACTTGTCTTTGTAAACCTTTTGCTAAGGAGGCAAGACGGGCCACATCATCTGCAAAAAGAAGAATGTAGATTAGAACCTAGTGGAGAAGACAATCGTCCCCCTCCTGAATGTGATCTCTAAGAAAGTCCCTCCATCTCGTCCATATAGATATTGAACGATGTAGGAAACAACTAGAAGCCCTACTTGACCCCAATGGTACTCCCGATGAAGTCAAAGAACCTAGTTGGGATTAATGATGAGTGGGCGACTTGGCCAATGTTGGGCTTAATCTTAGTAATAAACAATCTAGAGGTAAAAAGAAGATGATACAGATGTAAAGAATTTCATGAGGTTATATGAATTTATCATGTTGACTAGGGGTTTTAAGAAAACAAACACAAATGGTTGGATCCATGAAAACACATTGGAGGAGCACATGGCAACACAAGAGGCATGGATTTGCAGATCTTCAAGTGGTGCATGCTAGCTACATGCAAGTTGTGCTCCACCAAGGACAATATTTGGAGGAATATACTAAAGGGTCAAATACTATGAATAGGGGGTCACATTATAATTTTGGGAGACTGTACACTGGGGGTATGTTTTGGGTAATTGTTAGTTTACAGGTGTGGCAATAATGTGCAGGCATTTAGGTAGAAATTAGTGGTTGTATATGGGTTTAGTGTGCACGTATGCATACAATATTTGTAATCTTGGCAGTATATGAATATAATGACGAGTACTTGTGAAGTTGTGTGCATTAATGTGTGATCTCTGAGCACTGCATATTTGTGGATAACTGGTTATTATTTGTTTGTGTAGATAACACCGAAGCTAACATCCAACCTCACAATTCTCTCTTACATGAGGTCCTTACAATCTAACTGCGCTTCAAGTGAGACCTTCAAGCATAAGCTTGATGGAATATGCCAGCGCAGGAAGATCACTAATCTGATCCTAAAAGACGAAAAAACTGTGCATGAATTAGGCGACCAACATATCATTAGGGACAAGTCTCATGTCCAAGGTGCAAAAAATAATCATATTCATAGTTTACATACTAGGCAAACCTGCGAGTACTCGCCAAAAAAATTGTAGGGCGAGTTTAAAATAACCTATACTTGTGAGTCTATTTGCGTGAGTTTGGGTGAGTTTTAGCAGTGTAAAACGATGAATACTCACCAATACTTGGCAAGTACTATTCACAAAACTTGCCAAACACTGAAAAAACCACACATTAATAGTCAAATGTAGATTTCACACTATCAAACACTAGAAAAAAACATGTTTTTTTTTTATTTTTAAACCCCACACCCCCACACATTCTACTTGAACATCCTTTGAGCGAATTGTAGGGAGTTTATAGTGGATTTATAGAGCAGATTTGAAGAATTTCATTTCCAAGTTAGTTTTTTTTTTCTTCTTTTTTTCCAAGCATGTAAATTCTTTCTAAAATGTCAGTATTAATTTTCTAAACATAATTTACGTACATTCCATTTAATTCCCATAATTTATACTCATAATTTACACTAGTTTTGGATAATTTATAAATTGAATTGCTGGTTTTTTTCCTATCACGGGGTTTACAACTTTACGGTTTGGGATTTTAAAAATATAAATTTATGGTTTTTAAAAAAAAAATTGTATTTAAAACATGTTGCAAGTTGGCATACAATGGCATCAAGAATAATAGAATAAGTGGCAAAAAATCGAATACACCATTCTTTTGGATAGATGGGACATGGAAGGATCCACACCCTCATCAATGTTTCAGCAACTTCGATTGATGAGATAGTTTTTTTGATGTTAACTAATGCCTCTAACAAAGTAAAGAATGCTGGAACTTTGAGCCTAATGCTAGAGGAGGTTGTCTTAGAGATGAGCATCAAAAAACTGTTGTGCAAGTTGTCACTGACAATGTAGCGACATATATAGTAGTGAGGAAATTGCTTCAAGACAAAACATCCATCACTATTTTGGACCGCTTGCACAGCCCATTTCCTTGACCTTATATTGGAGGATAGGCAAAATTAATTGGGTGAGAGTAATTGTAGAAGATGTCATAAACCGTCACAAAATATATTTAAAATCACTCTCAGGTTCTCAACTTGATGAGAGATCACACAAAGGGGAAAGAGCTTGTACGAGCTAGTGTCACAAGGTAAGCAATTAACTTCCTAACATTGCAAAGTATTTGTAGTTGGGCAACATCGTTGTTTGTGAGTCAAGTCTAGCTAGATTCGACATATTCAAAGAAAGTTGATGGAGAGAAGACCACAAAGACAATTTTTGATAATACATTTGCGAAGAGAATTATAGAGATCATCAAAGTAATTTTAAACTTTAATTCAAATTTCAAGTCGATTACTTTATTTTTCAATTTTTAGAAGAATTACTGTTTACTTTAACTGTAAGTTTGTAACTTCAATTTTTTTGTAGGCGTCGGAGCCTTTGATGATGGTTTTGTGCTTGGTGAATGGAGAGCAAAAACTCAATGGGATACATTTATGAGGTCATGGATAGGGAGATAGATGTTATCCAAAACTATTACATGGAGGATATACACACTTTTGGTCCCATTTGGGGGTGTTAATTAATCGAAGTTGAACAATCAAATCCACCGACCCATTCATGCAATGGGGTACCACCTCAACCCCAAGTTTTTCTTCTCTAATTGCTTTAAAGATGTTAATGGGGAGGTTATGGAGGGCCTCTCCACATGCATTGAGAGAATGGCACCCGAGGTTGAGGTGAGGGGCCTCATTATTTTGTAGTTGCATAATTACAAGCACGCAAGGGGGGGGCTCTTTTCTTCGTCACTAGCTATCAGAGGGAGAACCACCCAAACACCAAGTGACAAAAATTATAGTTAAAATACCCCAAATCTTCAAAGCTAGCCCTCTAAAATTTATCTCAACCATAGTAAGAAAACTCGGCGAGTACTCACCACTCCTCCTGCCAAAGAAATACTCGCCCATTTAACTCACCAAATAGACTCACCGAGTTAACTCGGCAAGTCTGAGCCTAGAACTCGTCGACACTGACTGTACGCGGAAACACGACTTTGACACTCAAAATACACGGATTTTTCCCTTTATAAGGCCCTACAACACTTCATTTTTCATTTACACAACCATTTGAGCTTATAGTGCTTGTATTGAACAGATTTTGGAGGTCATTCGAAGAGAGAATTTGGGTAATTGCATTTGGAGGTAAGTTTTTTTTTTTTATTCTTCTAATTTTTTCCAAATTTGGTGTATATTATTTATGTTTTATAGATTCATGTTGTAATTCTAAATACATGTAATGTAAAATCGAATGCTTTTAATTTTTTTTATAGTCATTTGCAAACGGATGTATATATTTTTTTTTACGTAAATTTGTTCTAAACTATTTAAATTTTATGTATGCATATTGTAATTGATTCATTGAATATGTTTTGTAATTTTAAATGTGTTCAATGTGATTGCGAATCATTTTAAATTTTTAATACTCATTAACAACCATAGGTGTATCATTTTTATTAAATTACGGTGAAATATGGTTATTCAGGCACGTTTTTTTTAATTTAATTAAGCTTACATTTTTTTAATTTTTTAAATGTGCATTGTGTTGCAGATTAAAGCTTAACAATGGCATCAAGGTCAACATCTAGGTCAGCATCACTAGAGCAGGAACCGTTCCTGCGAATACTTGTACTCTCGCTTGGAAGTATGGTGTACGTGGAGCAGTTGCAAGAGCCGTTACTTGCAATTTCTGTGGCAAAAACAATGTCTGGAGGCATCAATCATTTGAAGTATCACCTTGCATCTATTATTTTCCGGGATGTTGTGGTTTGTCCCAATGTTAAGGAAGAGGCAAAGCAAGAGATGAAAGCAGAGTTGTCAGAGCTAGAGGAGAAGAAACTAGAGAGGGAAAGGGTGCAGGCAGCCATAGCACAAGTTGTTAGACCTGGGGCTGCAATGACATAGGATTCAGAGGATGATGTAATGTCCCCCATTTCCGAGCACGTGGCCTAGGAGGCCTTTCATCTATCTTTGCCTTGGTCAATTGCCCAAGGGGCTAGTGATGTTGATGCTTATAGGGTATGGTTTGCATCTTCATTTCACTTATATATTATGTTTTGACGGTTGGACACGTACCTTTGAAATTACGTAAGTGAAATAAGGTTGCGTGATGCTCTCCTAAGGTACTTTATGTTATATTTTGTCGATGACTTAAGTGATGGGTGAATATATGGTACTTTATTTTCTATTTCTTCGTTGGGGGGTAACTTAAGTGTACTTCTAGCATAGTGGTGATAAAGCAACTTAATTTATTTTATTATTATGTGGATTTTTTTCCAAGGAGGTCTATTAGGGTTCTTTTGGGCCCTTTGTTGCAATGAAAAGTTATAAAAGGAAGCGCTTGGGGGAGAAAAGGGCATTCATTCCTACACTCACCTATTTTGATATTGGAGCAACTGTTGTTTGCGTTTTCTTTTCTTGTGGAGCAAGATCACACAGGAACACTAGCTTCAGTGGTGAAAGATCCACACCTAGCTAGCAGAGTACTCTTCAGTGGTGAAGGATCCTCCCTAGTTTGCTATTTTGGAGCTTTATTCAAATTATTGGATCTGATATGGAGAGTAATCAAAAATTCAATTTCAGAGTAAGAGGACGTCCCTTCTTCATCAAGTGTTTCAGTTCAGATTTGGAACAACTATTTTATAGGGTTTTATCTACTTGGTTCCAGATTTGAGGAGCAGTTTTGGAGGGGTTTTTGTGGTCTAATTCCGGAGATTTCGGAGCTGGAGATTGTTATCATCATGAAGATGCCCTAGAATTCATTTCCATCATTTTTCCATTGTTATTCTGGAAATTATAGTCAGTTGTATTTTTCTCTCATTTTGTGCCCTAAAATAAATAAATAAAATCAGATTGAGAGATAAAAAATCATCTCTTTGTTTATTGTTTTATATATTTTTCTGAGTTGTTTGAAGCTTTTGGGTAGTGCTGGAAGAGATTAGTTTTCAAAATACAAAAAAAAAATCTTCATTTCTGCATATTGCTGTCATAAAAATAAGAACAATCAGAATTCAGTTCCCTGTTATTTTATACATATTTTGTGTATTTCAAGTAATATCCCAAAAGGGATATTTCATATGGTGGCTGTACTCTGCTATATAGTATAGGGAAAAGCATAAATCTGAAGTCCCTTTATTCAAGTCAAAGTAAAACAATCATAGAAATAAAGAACATGAAGTGCAATTCCTAGTATCACCCGCTCTAGGCTGAGCATTTTCACATGGCCTTTTACATTATTCTCATTATTGCAAAGTACACAATAGAGAAGGATCTGACTGTCTAAAGGAACCATGAGACTAAAAAATTCATTGTCCTCTATGGGGTAATGATTTCCAGCCAAGGAGATTGGGAAAGCATTTCAATGGTGAACAAAATCTGCTATACAGCATAGGGGCAAGCATAAATCTGAGGTCCTTTTTAGATTATTCTCATGTTAGCAACGTACACAGTAGAGAAGGATCTGACTGTCTAAACAACCATGAGACTACCATGGTTGTTATGAAAAAATTGGGACGGATGGACAAACTTGAACAAGGGCAATTCAAATTGCCGAGTAGAGGCTGAGGGATGAACACATCATCAGCCTCCTCAACATTATTCCCTAGTGGCTCTACCATCACCTACCTAGCGGGTCAATTCTACTATATTACTTTATGGCTTCAAATGATATTCTATTTCTGACAGCAAGTTCTTACAACAGATAGTTAAAGTAGCATTGATGTTCATAGATTGATGACTTTGATGTTGACTAATGGCTTTCAAACTCTTTTTTTAATGTTGAACTGGTATGGTCATTTCCTACAGGCAGTTAGTCTAACCTGGATTTTGCCATTTTAAAGTGATTTTAGGAGGACTCTGATACAAACAAATGTATAGGCCTGATTTTAGAAGCTATGGTTAAAGACTAGTTTTTGCTGTGGTAGAATCTATGCTTGCGGATGGGTTTTTAATAAATTTGCAACTCTAGATATAAATGGGAATCCCCCAGCTTTTGAAATTATATACTATAGATGGTCTTAGCAGAAAAAAAGAAAGTTCTATTCTATCTATGGGAACATGAGGAATCCAAATATTCATTACTACCTGCCATAACATTCCAAGTCTTATTTTGAAATTTATTGACAAATATGTATTAAAAACATCTATGCAGGTCTTGAATTGATGAATAACTTGCTGCAAGTTACCGTTCATGATGAATCTTTCTTAAGCTCGTGCCCCTTTAGGTACCACCCGCTTTATCTCAAGGCATGCAAATGCAATTACGCTAGAAATTTTACCATTTTCTGGATGGATTGACATTCCCCTGCAATTTAATGTAATTACCGAATCAAAAGGATCCTCTTCCTTACTATCAATGCATCCACCAAACCATGCTTAGAATTTGAGTATCTATCTAATAAAATAAGGTGGTGTTTGAACCCTAGGTATCGCCAGTTCAAAATAAAAAATCTCAACCCCTATCATCAAGAAACTATCTTATAAGCAAGCTGAGAAACTGTCCATCAATCCCTTGTAAATAAGGCAAAGATATTAATGAAAGAAAAACTCTTCACTCTTATGTTGACCTGGGACATATATGTGTTTGAGTAATAGGAAACACATGACTTAAAATAAATGAGACCATAAACAATGCATTTATAAGGTATCAGAGGCCAAAATGTTGAGGTGTGAGAAGCACCCTTCAGAAGTTCTGGGATTATGCACAACAACGTACTGGATTCTAAAACATAGGTTCTCACTTTGTTCATAATGACAGTGTGGTTATGTGTGAAGAAATTGAATTGACTGTGATGCTTTTTGTACCCGTGTCATTGTCACAGGATGAGGATCTAACCATTTTCAATATGGAAAACTGTGTGCATATGGATTTAACCTGGTGTTATCTTTCATATGTAAATTGTTAATACAGATCCAATGAACACAAAATGATAGTGTTTAGATTTTTTCCCGGCAAAAAGCAAAAGCTCCCTCATGCTATGACAACAACTTAGACATTATTAATGAAAAGTCAGGACACCAGTCCATTGATTAGTAATAAAACCGATAAGATGAGGTATTTACTACAACTGACCTAAGCTAATAAACCGAGGCGCGCTCCCTACATTAATGTGGGTCAGTAGATGTGGCTTTCAGCAGAATCGAGTTCCAATGGCCGTATGGTTAGTTGGCTGGCTTCTCAGCTAATAAGGAATAATGTAATTGTAAGTGGGAGGGCAGGCAGATCCGAAATAACTAATAGGCTTGTTAACCTATTAAAAAAGGGCAGGACACAAACTTCAAATGAAAATAATTAAAGAAGATCATTAACATGCAGGACACAGGCTTGTTCCCAAAAGATAAATTCAATAAGATTATTGTGCCTATAAAATACATCAAAATGTTTGAGAGAAATCATCAAGCAGTGCATATACGGTACAAACAAAGATCTTAATGGTTAATTATTTCGCAGATGACAGGGAAGCTTTACTAGAAGAAAAATTAAATCCGAAAATAAAAAACAAAAAAAATTGCAGAGATAGACCTTGTAGAATCGTCTGTGCTTGTTTTCTCTAAATATGTAAAGTTCGTAGTCAAATTCAAAGCTCTGGTCGATTGCAGAAACCCTTTGTGATTTCGAAATTGACCCCTAATCCAGACTTTAGACTTATAACCACAAAATGCTCCACATTTTCTGGTCAAAATTTTGAGTGTGCAAAATGTGTCAGAAAAACTTTGCATTCTGCCTTCACAACAAAAATTAATAAAAATCAAAATTCAACAAAAATTATTGACCGTCCTTAAATACTTCTTTCGAAGTGCATGGCATGATTTCTCACGTACAACAATGAAAAACAAAACAGGATATAAATAGAAAAAAAACACAACGGATTTTTGAAATCTGAAAGCATCGCATCACAATACTAAAAATGAGTCTTAATTCACAGAGAAAAACATAATGTATGAAGAGGTGTGGCAGGAATTGAAAGAATTGACTGTAAAAATTGATATTCACCTGGTGACTGTTCGATTACCCTGGGCAACACAAGACAAAGATTTCAGAATAATGGTGAGAAAATGGTGGTAAAAGATCCGGTACAACTGTTAACAGATTCAATGTATATATAAAAAGGATTTCCTAGTGGCTGAGCCCGGAGCCGTCTCGGCATTGTGTCACATGTTTTTTAATTTATGCGAAGAATCTGCCGTGGGTGCCGCCGCCTACTGACGTGTGGACATGAAATATTTGAAATGAACCGTGGTGTATGGATTCCCAATCTAATTAGGACTACACCCTTCGAATTGTCCACGGCAGTCCAAAAGTTACGTAGGTAGTGTTTTTCTTTTTTCTTTTTTCTTTTTGGCTTGTTTTAAATCATCACCACCTATGTACCGCTCCCTATCCCTCTTGAATTGAATTGAAAGACTTTAATTACGTCTACAAGACTTACAGGGATGTGGGACCATAGAATTGCACCAAATCGTCTTAGACCATAGCGGACTTCTTGAAGTCTTGTAAGAGGTTGCTCCTCTTTCGGTTGATTTGCGTTAGCATTTCCTCCAAACCTTTTATTTTGTTTTCCTCAAATAGCTCTACGATGGACCCACTGTTTAAAAATTCTTCATATCTGGTTTGAATATCCATGTACCTTGGACATTGGAGAATAAAGTGTCTTCTGTTTCAATTACCCATGTGTTGCACCATACACAAGTTCTTTCTTCCCACTGCTCCTTGGGTATTGTCCACCGCCCTGTTTCACATCTAAGTTTGTGAGAGCTAGTCCTTAGTTGAGCAATGAGGATCTTCTCTCTCCATTTTATTTCAGCCCTTATATAAGCTTTTTCACCGTGATCACATGTTGGATTGAACTCAGTAATGTAATGTTGACGCTTCCTACTTGTTTTCTTCTGCCACATCATCATTTTGAATTTTGAATTTACATAGTTTTTTATGTCTTTGTTAAGGTTTAAACATTTGCTTGAATTTATATCCCATCTTTCCATTCATTTGTATTTCTACTTCATCCGCGTGTTCTTTCGTCTATGCAACTCTTCGTCCATTTCAACCCTAGGCCATCTATCTGTCTTCATGTTTCCAACTTTTTTTAGGTAACATATGAGCCCGATCATAGCAGTTGCCTCCCAGGGGGAAAGAACCTGTTTCAGCCATGATGATTTCATAGGGAACCGTAGCCTTAATTCTGAAATGGTGCATTATAAGCCTTTTTTGAATTATTTCTAGGTGTCTTCATTTTGAATTTGCCATTCCACTAGCCCATAGCTCGCAGCCATACAACACCATTGGAATGACAAGCAACCCAAATATGACCTTAGTGGTCTTCCAATCCCATAGCTCAATGTTTCTACACTTGTTTTTGGAGCGCAAAGAGAGCTCTCCAACCTCCTTGTATTCGCTTCATCCTACATGCGTACCACCTGAGCTTGCTATGAAAATCGAGGACTAGATATTTGTACTCTGACACTACTTCCAGAGGTTCACCCTCAAAATGAAATTTGGGTTGTTAGCTTTTCTTCTTCACGGAGAAAATCATAATTTTGGTTTTGTCAATGTTTACCTGCATCCTTACTTCTTTACAGAAAATCTCTAAAGAAAGTAGGTGGTTCTTTAAATCTTGGATTGTTTTTGTCATTAGAATTAGATCATATGCGTAAAGCAGGAGCTTTACCACATACTTAGCTAGGTGCACCCCATTACCTCCGAATTTGTTTATCCAGTCTTCTAATTTGTCGATGTATAGCCCAAATAAAGTTGGAGAGAGAGGGCAACCTTGCTTGACATTTATATCACTCTTGAACCCTTCGGACAACCATGCATGCGTTTTGAAGCTCTCCAGTTTGATTGAATGAAAATAAGATTTTTAAAATGTTTACAAGGCCACACATTTTATGGGACCCGAAGCCACAATAAAAGTGTTCAAAGTCAACACAAAATTTGTTTAAGTTCGTTCTTGTTTTTTATGTTGGATTATGTTGTCATACTGAATGTCTAGCATGTAAAATTGAAAATTTTGGCCATGACAATGAAACCCCCACTTAAAAATTTCCTCTCCCGGTCACTGTAAACCCTTCATCTAGCCAGCATGTTCATAGTGTCATTCTCATTCTGGCTAAGAGGAACGTGCTAATATGATTTGCAAGTGTGTTTCATGTGCAGGGATGTATGCCTAAGGTAATTAAAGTGCTACTGAGATATGAAGTTAAGCAACTATCCCCGGAGGCCTAAAAAGGGCCATTTTTGGCTATTTTGTAAATGGTGAAACCTTTTGAAAGGTGATTACAAGGGCACAACCCATCTGGAAGTTGTGCAGGGGATATTTGAATAATTCAAGGCAGTTTGAGGCAATTCTGCAGAGCCATGTGATGTTGGGAATCAAACAAACAAAACAAAGTCGTTGCGGATGTAAGAAATGTTATACTCCAATGGAGGAAGTTGACTTGTCCAGATGATTATGGGAGTTCTTAGAGGAGTTGGGAGCTAAAATAAAGGCAATGGAAAAGCTCTTAGAATCCTCCACATGATGGACACGTCAATTTTGTTCCAATACTTCAAAATATTCTGTGTTAATCCAAGACATTGCACTTGCCCCTTCGCCAAAAGTGGAACATGCCCTGAAAATCAATTTGAAGTCATAATTGGATCTTGAAAGTGGTTGGGATGATCTCAAAAGATGATTTGGAGTCAAAACCATACAAGTTTTGACCCCAAAACACCTTTCCATGCTCCCTGAGCAGAAAAAGCACTCTCGGTATTCTAAAACAGAGTTGGCAGGATGACATCAACAAATGAACAAAGTATGAGTGCAATTTTGAAACATGTGTGTCCCTTGCACTTTGTCCCAGGGTGCAAAGGGACATTAGGGACAAAGAAGTGGGCTCCCCCATCCATTCAGGTAGTTTCATCACTTAAACAACAACTTGGAGTATTAAAAGGTGCATGTGAGTGTTTTCAAGTTCCCTAGTCTTCTTCTCATGTGTCCCAGGACCATTGGCACATTTTAGAAGATGGTGTGTCTCCTTTCACTTGTCCCTGAGGTGCAAAGGGACAAGGGGGACACAAAAGTGCGCTCCCCCATGTGTTGAGTCGCTTGCGTCACTTATGTGACAACTTGAGGTGATAAAAACATGATAAATTGCTCCCACTCAAACTTGGCCCCTTTCTCATATTCCTGCTATCCAAAATTACACCTCATGTAATTTTGAGCAACTCATCAAAAATGGACTTATCCATTTTCTTCTCAACAAAATTCATGGGACACTAAGTCAGTCTTCCGTGAAGTGTGAAACTGCAGTGTTTCATGGGTTCTCCTAACCCGTCAAACAAAGGAAGGAGCATTAAATGGCTAAGGGAAGAATTATTCAAGTGCCACATGAAAAAGGAAACTCTACTCATCATTCAGGGAATATGGAATTCCGCATATAAAAGCAAAACCATCAAAATATATGGAAGGCACAAGCGAAATCCGTGCATGTTTCGAAAACCAAACGACCAAACACCTCAAACCCCCACCAGAATTTAATGAAATGTGTGTCAACTTGTGTAGTGTGATGGCGAGCAATTGAATCAAGGCATCATGTTGTGGTAGTTGGATCTTTTCAGATCACACTCATGCTTGTACTACAAGTCAACACTGCAAGAAATCATGGCGTCCATGCTTGTTCAACAAGTTTTTAAGGGTTGGTACTCCAACATGGCGGTCTTCCCTTTCATCTTCTCTTTATCTCTCTTCCCCCCACGAATTCTAAATAAGTTCTCATGCACATTGTAAGGTTTCCTCTCCTGCTTCTTCGGTGGTATGCTTTGGAGCTTCACTCCCATGAACTTGAAATTTCATGCTTTCGACCTCTGCAACTTGTGAATGGAGGTTCTCTTGCCTCGGCTTTATGAGTAAACCATTAAGCATAGACTAATGCAAGTGTGGCTTCTTTATTTCCTTCAAACGTCATGTGTTTGGTGTGAATATGTCAACCCTCTTATATATTTCACATCCTTTACAGTTCATTGTATTGGAGTTGTGTGCATTTCACATAGTCTTCATCTACAAACTTGCATTTGTGTCACTTAGAACTGGAGAAGCTCCACTTTTCAATCTAGTGTTATCACCTATAATGTCCCCTTTTTCAACTTAAGAGCGTAATTATGGACTTCTTACCATTCCCTTTATGTGGCAATGAAGCTAAACGAGCTAGGGAAGGAACTACATTCCATTACATTTTTCATTTGCTAATTTTTAATGTTTTCTTTATTTATGCAGGTCAGCTAGGTTAGAGGAGTTTTAAAGGAAATTAAAAGACCCAAAGAAACTTTGTCAGGTCGGATCCTTCTATTTTGGCTTTTGGGGCCAAAGGAAATATATAAAGGGAGTTTAATGACTTCATTTTCATCATTTTTCTTTTGCACATTTACTCAACGTTTGATCTTTGGGTTGATTGCTCATTGTCATTCCACTAGTGGGTGACAATCCATTAGTGTGGTGGCTGACTAGAGGGGGAAAGCCCTCCATTTTTTAGTGAAGTGAAGACATTTTTAAATACCTCTCGTAGATTTGGACATTAGAATATCAAAGAATACATCTACAAGGGTTTTCCTACATTTTAGAGCTCTCCTTAGAGGGAATGACTTGGGTTAAGTGGTTGTCGGGTGCCTTCTAGGGCTCAACATTCATATTTTCTTTGATATTTGGACTCCTCATAATTTCTACGGCTGGAATCTATCATGTTTTGTGGACATTGGGGGTTTGCAAACCCTTCATTTCATAATTTCTTTGAGTTGTACTTTTTCTGCATTTAATTAATTTTCCAACTATGTATTTGATCAAGTTTCATGTTTAAAAGTGGCTTATATACTTCCTAAAATACTTATCTATATTTTGGTTGGATTATTTGATGAGTTTCAAGTTACTTTTTTTCTTTTTAGACTGTTATAAAAATTAGACTGCTGATTTCCAACTATCATAAAATTTGATTTGCTGTTCTACAATCACAATTTAATAATCTTGGGGTTTGTGTGATTTCCTCCTTTTTCAGTTGAAATCCCAATAAGGAATATTACAGTGGTATCAGAGCTCCAATCTTCATAGCCTAGAGTTTTCATGGAAGAGGGAAACAAGATTTTTCTATACTATCAAAGAAGAAGGAAAGTAGACCAGCCAAAAGAGGAGGATAATATGGCCAACTAGGATCCTTAGGAAGCCAATTTCAATAAGCTTATTGTGGGGCAAGAGCAATTGGCAGATACCATGGATTTCCTAGCCCTATGTCTTTAGAAACGATTGCACCTAGTTTTCATAATGGATATGGTTGATCTAGAGTATTTCACACACTTCATATGTTCCCAAAATTTCCCTAAATCTTTTCCTTGTGGAAGATCTTGAAGTCATCTTTCTAACGGATTTTGAATGGGTCAAAATGGACATCCTATGCTCTAGATACCGTCCATGCAAGAACAAGAGTTTGCATGGTAAAGCAAGGGCACAAGTGATGCGGTGACTGAACACGTTACAAAATTGAAAAATAGGACAACGTGGCATCAAAGAGTGGTGTGGAGCAAAAAAGAGAATATGGTTTTTATTGCAGGTCTTCGAAGGTTGACAAAAAAGTTTCAACTATGGGTTCCACTTTTATTTTGGAGGGGGGTCCAGCCGCCGTGAAATTCCAATTAGCTCGTCACGTTGAATTATAGACTAAGTCAAGGAGCAATTCAGGGGCGAGTTACCACACTAATATTCCATCTTGACTACCTATTCATCTCAACAACTTAGCTGACCTACCTCTATTTAGCTCACCACCCTCATCTACCCGCAAGCTCTCCACATAGCTCGCCAATCGACCGAACTACTTGCTATATTTGGCACATCAACACCTTGACTCAACAAGCCAACAATAGCCCACAACTCATCGGCCTTACTACGTTGCGCCAACAAAAAGTGGCCCGAAGCCAATGCAAATTATTGGTTGTGCCCAATATAAACCAAACCACCATTTCTATCCTAACAAATGTGGGACTAAGTCCCAAGATAGTTAAACAATGTGTTGGTGGTGGTTGGGGTAGTTCGAACCCCCAACCACTTGGTTACAAAAAATAGACCCCACCACTAGGTCATAGGGGGTCAGAAATCCTAAATCAAAACTAATTGGGTTTTGTATAAGGTTAAGTTGGATGATTGTGTTATTATTGATAACAAGGAAATTATAGAAAAGTGAGATGTTAAGACACTTAGGAGCATTTTGAGGACTTGGTGTAAACTAGAAAGTTGTCCAGAATTTTGAGACACTCCTCGTACATATGTTATTTTCTGGTTTTAGATATCTTGTGGTGTCGTTTTGGGATGTGGAAGTCACTGCAAAATAGAAACTGAAGGGATTGAGTTTCGGGAAAGTGGAGACAAAAACTGAGCTTTGTCAGAGTCCTTTGAAGGTATAGAGACACGAAATTGCAGGTTTTGGATATGTTATTCTAAATTGTGAGTTTGATTGTACTTACATTTTTAACAATTTTAATGGATTGGTTTGAATGAACCCAGGGACGTAAGAAATTTTCGAACCCCGTAAACAACTCTAGTGTCGTATTTCCTTCTTATTTGCATTTTGATTTTCTAATTTTATTTCTATATTTAATCAATAAAAAATAACTTCAGACAAACATATTTATCAGATTACAACATTTGTGAACAATCAATAAAATCGAAAACTGAATGGTTTGATCAAACAGTGAATAACGTTGATTTTGAGAATCATTTAATTCAATTATGGATCAATTTTAATTCAGATTTTGATCCATTTTCAATTAATTAAATCACGAAAGATGATAAATTTGAAGAATTTGTTGAAACAAGTAAAACAATAGAGGGATCTATTGTCATTTACATATCAAGTTTGGTATCAGAGTTGGTTGCATTCAGTGGTTTTCTTTTGGTTTGCATTTTGATATCAGTTTGATTTTCTAATCCCATCAGATTTACAGGCTTTGTGGTTTGATCTTCCATTTTGTAGTTTGCAGTGTTTTACAAGTACAAGTTGTTTGCAAGTAGCTATGGGTAAAGCCTTGAAGAGAGAGAGGCTGGAAGATCTTGAAATTATCAACAGACATATTCAGGAAGAAAATGCTTTCCTAAGATGTGAGCTTTATTCCATTGAAGAGCATATTGCACATTTGAAATCAAGTCTAGTAATCCAAGGATGAACTCTTGATTAGATTGCATAGTGTGGTGAGCCAAAGAAGGATTTTCCTTCCACTTTAGATGTAGAAACCATGACCGATGAATGTATTGTAAGTTATTCACCACATGATTCTTCTTCCTCAAATTCATATTCCAGATTTGGATTCAGGTAATGTCTTTGGGGTGATTTTGAAAAAATATACTAAGGGCATTAGATCTAAGTTATTAATTGAAAATGGGATTTGATAGAAGAGTCCTTAGTAAGAATGGCCAAGGTATCTTGCTAACCCAATACAGGTCAAGGATTGTCCTCATTTTGTATGTTTGGGATATCCTAGTACAGTGAATGGAAATTAGAGAGTGCTCCAAGAATTCTGAAGGGAGACAAGCTTCCAAAAATCAAGATGATTACCCCACTAGTCCCGCAGGAAGAATTCAGTGCAGGAAATTGATGATTCATCGTCACATGATGGATTTGGTAAGAAAAATCTACAAAGACTAAGTAATGAAATACCACATCCTTTTTCTTGCTACATCTTTGAGACACTAAAAAGAGAAACTTGTTGTAAAACTTATAATCCTCTCTTTCAGTATGAAAAATATGGCTATGATATTTAGAAAATGTGGCATGCTTTTCCTTGCACTTTTTGTGGGTTTCAGTAACCATTTTGTTGTCAGTTGTTGGAAGAGAAGGACATTGTTGAAGAATTTGATGTCCTTGTGTTAAAAACAAGATTAAGCACTATATTGAAATAAATAAATTCCCAATTATAAATCATGTAAACAACATTGGAATATGGAAAATTAAGTACATCATCCAAGCAAGGATAAGCTAGAAAATAGAAAACCCTAGTTGCAAAATGAAGGGATATAGTACTTAGCCAATTCATCAATAATCTCGAAGTGTATATCGAGCTAGAAAAATTGGTAGAACAGGAACTTGGAGTGTCCAACACTCCATCAGAACCATGGTAAAACAAAGATGGAATACATGCATGTTACAAATGTAAATGAATTTGTTAATCCACCACCATTTGATGAGTCAACCCTGGATCACTGTAATAATTGAAAATGAAAATCCATTAAAATGGATTGAAAACAATTCCTTAATTATGTGATGCATAGTTGTTTATTGTTGATAACATGCAATAATTTAGAACTTTTGGTTATGGGATTCAAATGTGGTATATTGAAAAGAAATATTTTCCCATGTTGCTTAGCTTTGAATATTTTTGGAGTTCGAATTCGTGAGAGGAACTTACAAACAGTGTTTTAATCATACTCGGTGATCTTCTTACATTGAAATTTTTGAAAATACTCCATTTATATCTCCTTATTTAGCTTTTGAGTTCCTAGTACAATTTGGGTACAGTTTAAGTTTTTAGGACTACTAATAAAATTGTTAGGATATTAAAAATGGAAAGGGTATAGAAATTTCAAACCTATTAAAAACCATTAGAAACAAGCTTAAAACCCTTAAAGACCTGGTTTGTTCAAATTTAATAAAAGGGGTTTACTCAATATTGTGTGTGTGTGGAAAAACACACATCGGTGAAAATAGAAGATCACTAAAAATGAGACTCCATGAACACTGTAAAGATTTATAATTTACCCGGGTTAGAAAATCATCTCTAGTGGAACACGAAGATATAACAAAACACACCATATGCATTAGCAATGCAAACCTTATAGCTACAAAATCGCACTACGTAAACAAAAAATTGCATGAAGTTATCGAGATTGAAAAACACTTGAACAACCTAAATCGCGACAACGTGTGGAAGCTCAGTCAATCTTGGAAACCCCTTTGTCATAAGCTGAAATCCCCTACCCCCCCTCCATTTCTTGTTAAATTATATATTTTACAGTGTTTTATTTCTTTATTAGTCATGTTGATTGTCTTACTCCTCTGATGTGGTTGATTCCCTCTTCCCCGTGCTTCCATTATTCCTCTCATTATTTCTCTTTCCCCTTCCCTTTTTATTTTCCCTCCTTCTTTGGATTCTATTTTAATTTTATATTCTTTTTATTGGTTTATTTTATCATTTTTATTTTAATTATTTCCCATCTCTTCTGAAAAGACATGTCTTATGGTCGATTTAATTATTTATACTAGTTCACTTCTCTTTCCTACTCTCAAGCAAATGTTCACACTAATGATGATTCTGGTACGAGAACCGAAAAGTTGGTGCTAATCTTATCCACGCAACATATCCAGGAGTTTTTCTTTCTTTTAACCTGCGAGATGAATTTAAAATCTTGGATTAAACTCATATTTTCAGCTTTGGGGATTTTTGACAACAGTTTACGCAGGTTGATGGGCACATTGACGGTGTTAAGTTTTCATACTTTCATTACAGAGTAACTGTTGTTTTGGGAATGCATCTATTTTTTGGCATGTATATGTTAGGTGCATTTTAAGACCCATATTTTAGGTAGTGTTTTTAATTGTGCTCATAATGTGAAATCTTGATGTAGACATACTTTTCAATCACATGCTTTAGGGCAATAAATGTGATTTCTAAATATGGTAACAACGCTAGAGCACATTTTGATTACACTGACAAACATATTTGCAATCGCAATATTTTGGCAGTTTCAAATTGTCAGTGGACATTAACCTAGTTGTTGGATTTTAGTGTCTATATTTATTGATCTATATTTGGGTGAAATTGTACTTCAAGAGATTGGCCATGTCACAAGGAATCAATTTGACAGTTGCCTTTTTGGGAGTTGGATTGTCTATTTTTAGCTGATCAAATTTTTATGACAATTATAGTTATAGTGGTTAGACAAATTATAGGGATTTAGTTAAAAAGTTTCCTATTATTGGCATTAGTTTGTCTTTTTAAATTGATCTAAGTTGTTGCAAAGATTGGCATATCACATGGAAGTTAGTTAGACTCTAGCCTCTTGTTGGCATTTAGATTTTCCATTTTTGAACTGAACATTTCGTGATTTTCTTATCAAAAATTTACAGTACATTTTTTTCCTATAATGTTATTTCTATGGATCTTGTGTGTTTGTGAGATACAAAAAAATGATTAGTAGTTTCAGTGGGTAAAAATATTTTTTGTGGAACAAAATCCTTCTAAGTGGGGAGGTGTGGTCCAGAGGATTTTTCACACTTTGTATTTTCCCTAAATTTCCCTAAACCTATTCATTACGGAAGATCTCAAGAGTCATATTTCCATCGTATTTCAAATGGGTCAAAATGGACATCATATGCTCTAGATACCATCTACACAAGAATAGGAGTCTACAGGATGAAATAGAGGCACATGTGACGTAGTGACTAGACACATCACAAAATTGGAAAAATGGGACAACATGGCATCAAAAAGTAACATGGAGAAAAAAGAGATTCTGGTTTTTACCGTTAGTCTTCGACAGTCAACAACAAGGGGTTTTAACTATGGGGTCCACTTTTATTTCAGAGGGGACCTGATCATTGTGAAATTCCAATCATCTCGTCGAGCTGAGTTACAAACCGAGTTAAGGAGCGAGTCAAGGGTGAGTTACCACACCAATGTGCAAGCTCGACCAGTGAGTTAGCTCAACAACTTGTATGACCTACCTCTATTTAGCTCACCACATCATGACACCTGCGATCTCTTCGTATAGCTCTCCCACTGACCGGGCTACATGCTACCCCATTTGGCACACCGACACTGCTAGCTTGCCCGACACCCTGACTTGGTGAGCCAACAATATCCCACAATAGTCCACTGGCATTGCTACATGGCACTAACCAAAAGCATCCCGAAGCCAATGCAAATTACCGTTCGTGCCATTAAATATAAACCAAACCACCATCTATATCCCGAAGAATGTGGGCTAAGTCCCAAGATAGTTGAACAATGTGTCGATGGTGGTTGGGGTGGTTCAAACCCCCAACCACTTGGTTGCAAAAATATAGACCCCACCACTAGGCCATAGGGGGTGGACAAGCCAATATAAAGACCAATTGGGGTTTGTACAAGGTTAAGCTAGATGAATGTGTTATTATTGACATAACAAGGCAATTTCAGAAAAGTGAGATTTTGAGACACTTAAGAGCATTTTGAGGACTTGGTAAAAACTAGAAAGTTGTCTAGAATTCTAAGATGGTCCTCGTGCATATGTTATTTTCCCATTTTGGAGTTTGAGTGATGTTGTTTTAGGATGTGGAAGTCACTAGAAGACATAAATTGAAGGGATTGAGCTTCTACAAGTGCTTCAAGAAGGTGGAGGATGAACACTGAGCTTTGTCAAAGTCCTTCGAAGGTCTAAGACACATGAAATTGTAGGTTTTGGATCTGTTATTATAAATTGTGAGTTTGATTGTACTTATAGTTTTGGAAATTTTAATGGATCAATTCAAATGAACCTGGGGACATAAGAAATTTATGAACCTCGTAAACAACTTTGGTGTCATATTTCTTCTGATCTGCATTCTGATTTTCTAACTTTATTTTTGCATTTAATAAGTAAAAAATAACTTTAGACAATGCATATTTATCAGATTATGACATTTTTGAAAAATCGATAAAATGGAAAACTGAATGGTTTGATCAAACAATGAATAACGTTGATTTTGAGAATCATTAAATTTAGTTCTGGATCAGTTTTAATTCAAGTTTTGAATCATATTTTCAAATCATTTAAATCAAGAAAGATGATAAATTTGAAGGATTTGTTTAAACAAGTAAAACAATAGGGGCATCTATTGTCATTTACAGATCAAGTTTGGTATTAGAGTTGGTTGCATTCATTGGTTTGCTTTCAATTTTCATTTGATATCAGTATGATTTTATAATACCATTGGATTTGCAGACTTTGTGGTTTGATCTTCCATTTTACAATTTGTAGTGTTTTGGAAGTACCGGTTATTTACAAGTAGTTATGGTTAAAGCCTTGAAGAGAGAGAGAGGTTGGAAGATCTTGAAAGTATAAACAGACAAATTCAGGAAGAAAATGCTTTCCTGAGATGCAAGCTTTATTCCCTTGAAGAACAAATTGTACATTTAAAATCAGAGCTGGAATCCAAGGATGATCTCTTGATCATATTATAGTGTGGTGAGCCGAAGAAGGATTTGCCTTCAACTTCAGATGTAGAAACCATGACCATGAGTGCACTGTAAGTTATCAACATGTGATTCTTCTTCTTTCCATTCCGATTTGAATTCAAGGTAATGCTTTTGGTGATTTCAAAAACACACTAAAGGCATTGGATCTAAGTTATTGTTGAAAATGGGATTTGATGGAAGAGGCCTTAGTAAAAATGGCCAAGGTATTTCTAACCCAATATAGGTTGAGGATCGTCCTCATTTTACAGGTTTGGGTTATCCTAGTTATAGGAATGGAAATTAGAGAGTGCTCTAAGAACACAGAAGGGAGACAAGCTTCCGACAACCAAGTGAATACCCCACTAGTCTTGCATGAAGATTCAGTGCAGGAATTTGGTGATTCATCATCACATGATGGATTTGGTAAGAAATCACTAGAAATGAGGTAATGAAATACCACCTCCTCTTTCTTACACACCTTTGAACACTAAAAAAGGAAAATGTTGTAAAACTTATAACTCTCTCTTTTAGTTTAAAAATATGGCTATGATATTTTAAAAATGTGGCATGCTTTTCCTTGCACTTTTTGGTGGGTTTAGTAACCATTTTGATGCTAGTTGTTGGAAGAGAAGGACATTGCTGAAGATTTTTTATGTCATTCGTCAGAAACAAGGCAGATGCTAAAGACCAATCTCATTGTTCAAAAGCAAGAAATGGAAAAAGTGATTCCTTTGTCCAGAAGGAGAACAAGAGGAATTTTGCACTCATTGTCATATGAGTGGACACCGGGTGGAAAATTGTTGGAAGCTTCATCCATCATGCCATCAGAATCATGGTAAAATGAAAATGGAATACATGCATGTTACAAAGGTAAATGAAGTTGTCAATCCACCACCAGTTGATGAGTCAAACCTGGATCAGGTAATAACTGAAAATGAAAATCCATTAAAATGGGTTGGAAAACAATTCTTTAATTATATGATTGCATATTTGTTGATTGTTAATAGCATGCAATAATTCAGAGCTTTTGGTTATGGGATTCCTATGTTGTATGTTGAAAGCAAATATTTTCCCATGTTGTTTAGCTTTGAATATTTTTGGAGTTAAGATTCATGAGAGGAACTAAGAGACATGTTTATCATACTCGATGATCTTCTTACATTGAAAATTTTGAACAATACTCCTTTTATATCTCCTTATTTAGCTTTTGAGTTCCTAGTACAGTTTGGGTACAGGAGATAAAACTCATATTTTCATCTTTGGGGATTTTTGATAGAATTTTACACAGGTTAATGGGCACATTGACAGTGTTCAGTTTTCATACTTTCATTACAGAGTAACTGTTGTTTTGGGAATGCATTTATTTTTGGCATGTATATGTTAGGTGCATTTTAAGACCCATATTTTGGGCAGTGTTTGTAATTGTGCTCACAATGCGAAATCTTGATGTGGCCATAATTTTAAATCACATATCCATTTAGGGTAATAAATGTGATTTCTAAATATGGTAACAACATTAGAGCACATTATGATTACACTGACAAACATATTTACAGTTGCAGTAATCTGGCAGTTTCACAGGGTAAGTGGACATTAACCTAGTTGTTGGCTTTTGGTGTCTATATTACTGATCTATATTTGGGTGAAATTGTATTTGTAGAGATTGGCCATGTCACAAGGAATCATTTTGACAATTTCCTTTTGGGGCGATGGATTGTCTATTTTTAGCTGATCATTTTTGTGATGGTAGTTACAGTTATAGTGGTTGGATAGATTGCATGGATTCAATTATACATTTACCTATTATTGGCATTGGTTTGTCGTTTTAAATTGATCTAATCTGTTTGCAAAGATTGGAAGTTCACAGGGAAGTCAGTTGGACTCTAGCCTCTTGTTGGCATGTAGATTGTCCATTTTTGAACTTGATCATTTTGTGATTTTCTTATAAAAAATGTGTAACAATTTTTTTTTCCTATAATGTTATTTCTATGGATCTGGTGTGTTTGTGAGATCAAGGAAGATGATTCGCAGTTTCAGTGGGTAAAAACAACTTTTGTGGAACAAAATCCTTCTCATTGGGAGGTGTGATCCAGAGAAATTTTCACACTTTGTATATTCCCGAAATTTCCCTAAACCTGTTCCTTACAGAAGATCTCAAAGTCATCTTTTTAGTGGATTTTGAACGGGTCAAAATGGACACTATATGCTCTAGATACCATCTACGCAAGAACAAGATTCCACATGGTGAAACATGGGGCACATGTGACACAATGACTGGACACGTTGCAAAATTGAAAAATGGATAATGTGACATCGATAAGTGGCATGGAGCAAAAAAAGAGTGTCTGGTTTTTACCGTCAGTCTTAAAAGGTCGACAAAAGGGGTTTCAACTACGGGGTCCATTTTATTTCAGAAGGGGGACCTGGTCACCGTGAAATTCCAATCAGCTCATTGAGCTGAGTTAGACCAAGTTGGGCTACATATATGAGTTAAGGAGAGAGCCATGGGTGAATTACCACACAAATATGTCAGATCAACCATCAAGTAATCTCAACAACTCATTCGATGCTACCTCTATTTAGCTCGGCCACACTTATCCGCATGCAAATCTCTGCATAATTCACACACCGACCGAGCTACATACTACATTTTTTGTACCAACACCCCCAACTCACTAGACACCTTGACTCAGATGATCCAACAATATCCCAAATAGTTAAATACCAGCCTTGTTACGTGGTGCCAACCAAAAGCATACCGAAGCAATGCAATTTATTGACATCATTCAATATAAACAAAACCACCATTTCTATCCCTAAAAATGTGGGACTAAGTCCCAAGATAGTTAAACAATGTGTCAGTGGTGGTTGGGGTGATTAAAACCCCCAACCACTTAGTTACAAAATATAGACCCCACCACTAGGCCATAGGGGGTCGAAAAGGCTATATAAAGGACCAATTCGGTTTTGTACAAGGTTAAGTTGGATGACTATGTTATTATTGATAACAAGGCAGTTTCAGAAAAGTGAGATTTTGAGACACTTAGGAGCATTTGAGGACTTTGTCTAACTTGTACAGTTTCCCAGAATTCTGAGATGCTCCTTGTGAATATGTTATTTTCCCATTTTGGAGTTTTCATGATGTCATTTTTGGAAGCATAAGTCACTAGAAGAAAGAAATTAAAGGGATTGAGTTTTTGTAAGTGCTTTGGGAAGGTGGAGGAAAAACAATGAGCTTCGTCAGAGTCCTTTGAAGGTCTAAAGACACGAAAATACAGGTTTCAGATCTGTTATTATAAATTGTGATTTTGATTGTACTTATAGTTTTGGTGATTTTAATGGATCTGTTCAAATGAACCTGAGGATGTAGGAAATTTCTGAACCCCGTAAACAACTTTGGTGTCATATTTCCTTCTGATTTTCATTCTAATTTTTTGACTTTATTTCCGCATTTAATTAGTTAAAAAGTAACTTCAGACAAGCATATTTATCAGATTATGACATTTGTGAAAAATTAATAAAATGGAAAAACTGAATGGTTTGATTAAACAGTGAATAATGTTGATTTTGAGAATTATTTAATTCAATTATAGATTAATTTTAATTCAGATTTTGATCAATTTTCAAATCATTAAATCAATAAAGCTGATAAATTTGAAGGATCTGTTGAAACAAGTAAAACAATATGGGGATTTATTGTCGTTTACAGATCAATGATAGCTCATTCGAAGTTAATAATGCATGACAACCTTTGGGATCAACCTAAAGGCCTAGTTTTATTCTAAGGGAAGAATTTATTCTAGATGTGGGAGCAAGACCCTCTATGGAGTAAAGCATTGCCACAACCTATGAAGAGCGTTGTAGACACAAAAGCTATGCACTTGGCTACATTTTTAGGTCCTAGAGCATACTCATGTATACATGATTCATAAGTAAGAAAACTAGCAATTAATAATGTCTTTTGGGCCTTTTCCTATTGACCTTACACATCCTAAAACCCTAATGATATTTGACCGATTTATCGTTTATGGCCTTAGACACTAGCACCCAAGCGCTCCTATCCCTCCTTGGCACTCCTGACCCTTTCTCTCCTTTTCTCACTCTATTGGGTCTCTTTTACTTCTTGGGAATATTTAATACTTTTGGGTCAACCTTCCAGTTGTCAATTATGAAATTCAAACAATGAAATCATATATATACATAGTTATAGCTCTCAAATAAGGGGCTTAGTACTAGCATTATCTACTATCACATAAGCTTACATCCAAAGGCACAAAGAGCATTACAAGGCATTTATCTAGCACATTCACTCAAGGGACAAGGGTTGCATCACTTTGTATATACACTATAGGAGGGGAAGTCTATTCTATTCCATCCTAAACATTCTATACATTTACTACATTCTAGATCTAGCCCGTTATCACTATGTAACTTACATAATGGCATCCTAGGGCATCATTACACACACTTTCACACATAACTACATGGAGTCTGAAATGTAGTGTAGTGCTCCATACTAATTTCACTCTTCAGGTGATCGCCGAGGTCATTCCAACTCCACATACTACATCTTTATTTTTTGGATTTGATGTGGTTTGTGGACATGTGCAACTAGGTATCTTTCTTTGCAGGTTACAGGTATAATCATCGACATTGGAACAAATCCAAAGTGAAAAACAAAGATCAACAATGAAGCTCCTCCTACACATAAAAAATCAAAACCTGAGCATATGGGTGGACAATAGTGCTCAGATCCAGTCACTAGCAACTGGGTGCTCGTGTCCTCCCACAGGCACTTCTGTCTAACACTTTTATGGGTCTTAGAACCTCCAGTGAGACTTGACAACACTGCTTCCAGCTTGTTTCAGCTATTCACCTACCCAAACCACTTCTAGATCAATCAGAAATCAACTAAGTCATCTATCTCTTTCATTTGTTTAGGGTTTCATATCATTGCATGTTTGTTGCTTGTCCATTTACTGTATATTATCATTTGTACATCATACACTATAGTAGTTACTTGGAAATTAGATTTAATTCAATTTATATTTAAATCATTTGGTGAACCCCGCTCATGATCGAACACTTGGATCATTATTTTTCCTATTCTATTGGATCTTCTTCCATGGCCCCTAAAGTTACTCAAATCTACTTACATGACTTACTTCAAAGGCACCCACCTTACAAAGATGTTCTCCAAAAATACTTAGACACTATGTACCTACCTCGCAATACGCCACCTGCACAAGTAAGTTCCATCTTTGATCATCTCTCTGATGACCCTATTGGCCATGATACCATAACCAATAACTTCATCTTCAAGTCAATTTAAGCTTTATATTGTTTATTTCAAGATAAAATTTCAAGCTATGGAATTTTATCAAGCTATGGAGACCACGATTACATATCTCACAGCTTAAATACAACATATCAATGCCAATTCTCAAACCCAAGATAGTTCTTCTTCTCCACTTCATTCTAATCCCATGTCTACTACATGTGATCATACAAGAACATCCTAAGTATTACTGCTACCAGCACCTTTTAAGTTTGATCTAAATTCTAAGCAACATGATATTCTTCGTGAGTTACTCAATCACCAGTTGATCAACTTGTTACCTACTCATTACTACCCTCTTTATCAACTTGCCAAATACGAAGGTCTCCCATTTTGTAATTATCACAAACTTAATGGACAACATGACGATGATTGCAATACCTTATAACAAAGAATTAGGCACCTTGAACATTAGTGTTTTATTTCATTTACTGCACAACATTTTGCTACATGTTCATCTCCAATTGTTAAGCCCCATTAGGATCCCAAATCTGATCCCTCCTATGTCTAATGAGTATCATGCCATAATTACTAATTTTCCTTCTTCATTAAGTCAAGAGCCACATATCCAACCCAATATCATACCACCTTTAAAAATATGTACCCTATCACCTCCTCCTATCAACTCCTCTACAATTTTACCAATCCCAACTAAGAATCCACCTTTAAACATATGTACCCCACTGCCTTCTCCTATAAAGTTCTCTACAACCTTACCAATTCCAAATAATCAACCACCAACCAGGAAAGAGAAACCAATTCACCTTGTCATATCTAACCTCTTTAAACTTCCTCCTATTAACCCACAATCCAACCCTAGTCCTACTCTTGCTTCTACCTCTAGTTGTGACAACAATATACTTTCTTATGATACACCCCAAAATTCATCACCATCATAATATATCTCTTACATAATCACATATATATCCATCACTGGCACACTTGGGGGGCATCACACTTTCTCCCCCCATCACTATAAGTTGTCTATAGTACTACACTTCGCGCTTCGCGCTTCAACTCTAAAATTTCTACATATACTCACTTCACTGGTACACACATTGTATTTTCATTACCCGATGACACGCTCTAGTGTTACAATTCACACTTGACTATTGAGGGCACACTTCATCAATGAACCTTACACCCTCTAATCTCACTAGACTTCGAGATCAATACTTCATGATACATCTTTCATAACATCTAGTACTCTATTTATTTTTGTGCTTCAAGACTATATTTTTGAGCATCACCACATTGTTGGTTTACATATTTTATCTTCATTTCCTAGATGACACACTTCTAGTGCTCACAGTTAACTCTTGACTGTTGAGGGATTTTCTCAATAAACCTCATATCATACTACACTTCACGCTTATTACTTCACAATAATTTTTTTCTAGCATCTACTCTCAAGCACATACAACACACATAACATTCATTTCCTGATGACACATTATTGTGATACAGTTCAGACTTGACTATTGAGGTTACATTTCTTCCATAGACCTCATGTCATATACCTCTATGCTTCACATTCAGTGCTTCATGATACATCTACTTCTAACATCTACTCTCACGTAATACACTCATTTCCTGATGACACACTCTTGTTATATGGTTCATTCTTGAATGTTGAGGGAGCATTTCTAAATGAACCTCATATCATGTACATTTGCTGGGGGAGATACAACCCCTCCTTATCTTCACATCTTACATATCACAACACACCATTGCACTTACACTGCATTTGCTTATCTTGGTTGCATTTACTCTTGTTAGCCTATACTACTTACATGTTGCACTTTGCTTACTATGCTAGTCAGATTCTTAGTATGTCATTATCTTTTTCTATATACACATGCGCATTCAATTGGTATCTTGAGGTGAATGCATGACATTTCACAAATTCATACATGATGCATGATGCTCAATGTAATCTCGTTACCAGGCCCACTGAGGCTCCTAGGGGCATCTACTTTTGCTACTCTTATACTTCATACATCACATGTTATATCGTCACATTATTTACAACTTCTTGTTATTGTTCACTATACTTATCATTGAATTATACACACTTTGACATACTATTTATCTTTCTAACATGCTAACGGGTGCTAAATGTGTAACATTTGTCTTGCGAGATCAATACAACCATGGTTATCGGTCACTTTTTACTTGTTCTTGTTTGCTATTGTTTGTGGGGTATGCCCTATGTCTTGTTTGATCATTGTATGCTTTTGGCTGCTTTAGACATGACAGTCTTGTGACATTGTGAGCAATGTCCCATCTTTGAAACCTGACTTTTCGCAATCCATTTTGTCTTCTTAGTTTCTTGTTACATTGTATTTTATTTCATGCTAGCTCATTTTTACTAACTCGTATTACTAGCCTATTTTGTTTGCACATGCTTTGGTTTCTACCATGTGCATCCCTTACCCCCTGCAAGTATCCACTTTAAATATGCATATCAGTATCACATCCTCTCCTTTGGACCACATTCTCCTACATTTGTCACATGCACCCCAAATTAAGGGGGCATATATTGGGTGAATAAATCACCCCTACAATAGCTCAGAGTACTACATTACAATAAAAAACACAGGAACCCATTTACAGATTTGCTCAGAATCAAACTTGGGCCCAAAATACAGAGCAGACACTAGCACCCAGACCTGGATAGTAGCGGTAGGCACTTGTACCCCCCGCGGGCACTTGTGTCCCAAGGAAAAAATAGTCATTTTCTCAGTTCAACATAATTTATAGTAGTTTTCATATCAGTTCTCCAGTAGCAGGCACTTGCCTATAGTTACATAATTCAATCTATCAGTTACATTTCAGTTGTAATTGGAATAATCAGAACAAAAGAAAAAAATTAGGGACATACCATCTACAGTGGTGCTTATTTAGGAAGCATTGTGGAAGGAGAGAAAAACTATTCCTCTCTCCTCAACACTCTTCTCTTGGCGTGAGATCGCCCAAAAAAACTCACTTTTGGGGCGTGAGATCTCCCAAAAAAGTTGCTCTCAGTGTGAGTTCCCAAAAACATCATCATTGGCATTCAAATACAACAACTCCAAGAAAGAAAGGACAACTTTATATCTTTTACTCTCTTACACATCAGGTTCATACTTTCCTTTTACACACTTTTACACTCTTTACTTACTTATACATACACTACTTTGATTTTTCATAAACATGACTTTGACTACTTTATTTCTCTTCTTTTGTAGGTATCTCCTTATACGCAACAAGAAGCAACTCACATCAACAAAAACAAAGATGCTACTATGCACCCCTAGGGTCTACTTCCCTTTCCTAGTCTCCACACTTCACATTGCGATCACTTCACGCTTTGCTTGTCCACTCGGAACGCTATTGGATATACTCTTCTCTACAAGATCATAACGTACACATCTTCTATCTACTTTATGCTATCAAGTATTCACTCAACAACATAAAGTGGGGGAAAAATGTAGACACAAAATCTATGCACTTGGGTACATTTCTAGGTCCTAGAGCATACTAATATATACATGATTCCTAAGCAAGAAAACTAGTAATTGACAATGTATTTTGGGCCTTTTTCTTTGTCTCTTATACATTTATTGACCTTACACACCCTACAACCCTAATAATATTTGATTGATTTATATTTTATGGCCTCGAGATACTAGGCGCCCGACACTAGGCGCTGCTCCATCCCTCTTGGGAACTCCTGATCCTTTCTCCCTTTTTCTCACTCTTTTGGGTATATTTTACTTCTTGGGAATCTTTTATACTTTTGGGTTGGCCTTTCAGTCATCAATTACAAAATTTAAACAAGGGAATCATATATATACATAGTTATAGCTCTCAAATAAGGGGCCAAGCACTAACATTATCTATTATCACCTAATCTTGCATCCAAATGCACAAAGAGCATTACAATGCATTTATCTATCACAATCACTCAAAGTACAATAAATACATCACTCTACATACATAACATAGGAGGGGAAGTCTATTTTATTCCATCCCACACATTTTATACATTTTCTACATTCTAGATCTAGCCCGCTATCATTGTGCAACTTGCACAAAGGGCATCCTAAGGCATCATTACACACACTTACACACAGAACTACATTGATTCTGAAATGTAGTGCAATACTTGATACTAAGTTCACTCTTTGGGTGATCAGCCGAGGTCAGTTTGACTCCCCATTTTGTATCTTTATTATTGGGATTTGATGTGGTTTGTGGACATGTGCAAGTAGGTATCTTTCTTTGCAGGTTACAGGTACAATCGGTGACATTGGAGACAAATCCAGAGTGACAAACAGAGACTAACAACAAAGAATTTCCTCCTACACAGAAGAGATCAGAACTTGAGCATTTAGGATGGACACTAGCGCTAAGATCTAGTCACTAGCACTAGGTCACTCCTGTCCTACCTGTGGGTGCTTGCATGTCTTGCACGATTTATAGGTCTCAGAACCTCCAGTGAGTACTTGATGACATTCTTCTCAATTTTTTTCTGATAGTTCTTATTCCATATCACTTCCCAGATCACTCAGAAATTAGCTAAGTCATCTATCTCTCTCATTTTCCTTAGGGATTCATATTATTACATGCTTGTTGCTTGTCCATCTTTATTGTATATTATCCATTTGTATATCATACACTATACAGTTAATTACTTTCCACAATTAGATTTAATTCAATTTATATTTAAATAAAATATATGGCTCTCCTAAGAGAGATATTTGAGGTCATTTCACTTTCCGAATTCATTAGTGTAAATAGAGGAAGGTTTAGGCCCGATCCAAGCTAATATATATCATAGAAGGAGGTGCAAATTGTGTTGGGGAAGATGACTTTCTCCACCTTTGATGGATCAACCAAGGGAACAACTGGGGCTTCGATCCAAAAGCTTGAAACATAATTTTCATTTAATCCCATGATGGAGGATGATGCCATCAAGTTGTTTTCATGCGTTTTCCAAGTGTAAAGTGAAACTTGAAACATGAAAACTTAACCCTAGTGTCAAAAAAAATTGCTTGAAAACCTTTGTAAACACCTCTCCATATCAGTCTGCCCTCTTTTTGGTGTCTATTCTATCCTTGAAATTCTTCATATGTGTTGTACACACTTTCCCAAATGTTCAAAATGTTGAGACATGGTGACTCATTCCATTTCAGTGCAATGCTTCTAAAGGTGGATTCTTCAGTAGGCCTAGAAAGGCTGTTTTTGGTCTTTCCTGAACATGTGTGCATCCTCTGGGATATATGTGAAAGCCCTAAACCATGCAAGAGTGGTGTAAAGGAGTTAATGATGTAATGAAACATGTTTAGGAATATTTAGTAAGGTTTGAAAGGTTTAGGAACAAGAACAATGAAAGTGGGGTTTTTCAGGGTCAAGGAGCTTGCAGTTTAAAATGGTACCTGAGCTTTGGTCAGATGATTTTGAGAGCTCCGTAGGGAGTTAGGAAAAAAAAAGTACTCATTGGAAATATAATTCAACTCTCTACATGATGGAACTTTCAGATTTTTCACAAGACTCAAGGCAATTCTCAAGGGAGCTCAGCTTCAGCAGGAACACACCTTGTTGTCTTGAAAGAAAAAAGGATCTTTTGATGGGCTTTAGGAATAATTGGATATTGAGACCCATCCCATTAATCTTGGAAGGTTTTTTAGATTCAATTTCATATAAGGAATCACTGAAAAAGACCTCTTAGAGCTCTGACAAACTTCGTCTTCAAGGTCTCTCTCAAGGTAAGCTTCTGATACTTAGTCATTTTCACAAGAGGACACATGTCAACACAAGGTTGTGGTGCATTTTCCTTGTCCCTTCCATGTTTATCCCTTGGGGATAGAGGGGAAATAAAATTCTCCCAACCTCATTTATTCCTCTTGGACCTCCACATGACCCTAATTAACTCTCCGCAAGCATAGTTTGACCTAGTTTCTAGCCCTCCCGTTGTGCAATGAATGTTTGACACTTGTCAACCAAGGGTGAGGGCACATTTTACTATCCCTCTTTTATCCCTTGTCCCTTGGGGATATAGGGGACAATAAAAATTCACACCATGCTTTTTTCGATTGTTTGTATTTTCATATGACCAAAAATAAGCTCCACAGTGCATTTTTAAGCCCTTTCTCCTCTCTGTCTCATCAAATCATAGCCTGCCACTTGTCATCTCCATATCAAAGCACATTTTTCTACCCCGCCCACCTTGTCCCTATCCCATGGGGATAAGGGGAAAATAAAATTCACCCGTATCCTAGCCCCTGCCATTGATTCCTCATATGCCCTCAAGTCTCAGCTCCCTGGTGCTTAAATGCTTGTTTTTTCCTCTCATCCCCCTCGTCGAATCCCACAATGTTACCACTTGTCAAGCTCCATACGAAGGAACATTTTTCTCCCCTCATGTCCCTATCCCTTAGGGATAGAAGGGACAATAAAATTTTCCCCATGCTTTGAAGTTTAAAAAACCAAAAAATAAACTAATTGTTTCTACCACTACTTGCTTCTTCCTCTCCTGTGAACCAAAAGTGCTTACCGGAAAGTTTTAAAACATAAAAGAGCTTATAATCCACCTCATATTTTCATAATAAATCCATGGTGTTTCTACTCCATAACACCAAAAAAACTGACAAATTGTCTATAGATACTCTATTCAAATTTTCTTTAGAGTTGCCATATGCACCAAAATAAGAAAAATTCATATCTTGCAAACCAGTGAGCGAATCTGAATGAGATTTTCACAGTTGTTCTTCAATCCAGACACCTTCAAGAATATAATAACAGAAAATTAAATAATTCCCTAAGTTTTTAATGGTAGAAAATCCGTATTTTTATTCCCTAGATCATGCTTTTTTCAGTTTTCAAGCATTTTGGTGGGCAGATCAAGATGAAATTTTGAGCATAGGGATCCCGGAAGCGAAGCAGAATCCAGTGAAGTCATTTTTGTTGCAATCAAACATGGGAAAGTTATATTTATAAATTTATTAAGTATCTTAGTCTTGTCACTTACTAAAAATATAAATATTCCAAAAATAGTAAAGTCCTTGCATATCAATGCACTCAGAAAACCATGAAGATGATAAACTAGACAATTTTCCCAAAATAGCAAAAAAGTTGAAAAAGAAAAAAGAAAAGACAACTTTCCAAAAATAAAAGAAACTTGTTAAAAATATCAAGGAATCATCAACAGAGTTGAATATGAGTATGCCATAGGATTGAGAAGTTTAAATTTGATAAAAACATGTGAAATACCCCAAAATAACAGGTCTTGGTCACACCTGCTAAAAAAAAAGTCTTTGTTCTGGGTGCAAAAATTTGTTGTTGGCTCCATTTTTAGTCATCTCACTAATTTTTTGAATCTTCACATGGTTTTTAGGTGGTGGCATAGCTCAAGAAATGTAATTCACATTTCACATGAATCCTGAAGCATCAAATTTGTGTCCATAGAGCAAGACAGAGCATCGTAGGGCGCAGTAGGTAAAACCCAGAAACATTATGCAATAAGAAGAGATTCAGAAAGAGTCAAAAATCCATTGATATTCAATCTAAGTAGGTCATCATAACTCATCGGTCAAGTTGAATCCATCATCATCTCTTCTTGGTGAACAAGTTGATTGGAACTCGGTGAGCTAGTTGATCTCTCCTTGGTGAGCTGGTTGATTGGAGCACGGTGAGCTTGTTGCCAAGGTAACTTGGTGAGCTGGTTGATTGTAGATTGGAAAGCTAGTTTAGTAAGCTAAGTGAGTTTCCCGGGGTGAGATGGTTGAGGAAATTTTGTAAGCATGTGAATCTTATTGAATATCACATAGAGCTTCTCAAGAAAAAAAGGAGTGATCCATTGCAACATCTTATCTCTACAAAAGCATTCAGGTATGTCTTCTCCAATGTCATAGCTTCCCCATGGTGATCAAGGAGTTGATTCCACAACAAGTTCCTGAAGGTGATTCAGTGATAGACATCATGTCACACCCCTGAAGATCCATTTCCATGGATTCAATAAATGCTCGAGAGTGAGACAAGAACAATGCAACATGTTATCATGCCCAGTCTCAAATTTATCTCAAGAACCCTGGAATCTAAGTGAAGGAAGAAGGCCCAGACAATATCTCGCTTCTTCAGTGGCATCTCAGGTAATCATTATGTTGAAGTTTGTTAGGCCTAGGAATGAAAATCCTATGAGGAAATGCCTCTATTAGATTATGATTTGATTTGCATCTCGTTGGGGAAAGCTTCGCATGAGGGTGATTCTCATTTATTCAAGGAATCCTCTTCATCCGCCTCCTCGCATCAGAATGAAGAATACAAGAAAATAATTATACATTTGGAGGAATAGGTAAAGAATTTTAATACTCACATTTAATCTTTCTTGGATCTTGATCCAATATCTCCTCTTCATATAGAATACATTCCTTAGATCAACAATGTTGATCCTAAGGAAGTCAAGAAATCAAAAAGACACATGATGCAGGGGAATGCCAATGAGAAGTTGATTGATAAGTTGCATTGCAATTGTAAAGGATCATGAAGAATCTATCATTTAATGCAATAAGATCATTGATGTTCCCAGGGCATGGACCAAGGTGTTGGGCTATGTTTTCATTCTAGAGGTAGATAAGTTAGGACTTATAGTAACTCAATTTAGTAAAAAATTCAAGGAACAAGATCCTGTTCTGGAAACTTCTCATCAAGAAGCATGAATCAACAAGATCTTCATCACATGGAGCTTCTTCATCAGATATGGAAACTTCTTCCTCTCCTATCTTTCTCTATTTTCTTCTTTCCCATTTCTAATTCTTCATTACACATAATCCTGATATTTGTCTTATTCAATCAAGTGAATTTCTAAGGTTAGATTGTAAAATTCCCTTTAATTTATAAAAGAGAATTTATTTCTAATTTCCTAGGAATATTTAAATTCACAAGTTGAATGAGATCATGAAGAGTCATCTGGGGGTAGGTGAAATGTCAATTCACAATGTTATAAATTGGGATGGCTTATCCATTCCAAGGGATCCAGGTTTTTATATTTTATATTCTATAGCAATTATGGATTGTGGTTTTGGGTGTTGAGATTTGTATCACCAACACAATAAATAAAATCTACATTTATTCCATTTCTCTTTTAATGTGTTCTTCTATTTCCTCTCTTTTCCACATTTTGCAAGCATAGTGATCAAGAAGGAACTTTGCATCCTTGATGAATGAATATAAAGAAATGTGTGTCTAGTTTTGTTAGTCTCACAAATGTCTCACATTATTGCTTTCCTCTAATTGAATGTCGAACTACTCTAATTATTACATGTGAAATATTTTATTGCCTACTCACAACAGTAACTCTCTCTCCTAATTCCTCTCCTTTATCCCCCATCGCTGCAGTTTCCTCCCTTGTACCTTGTACAAGCACTTTGCCACAAGTTCCCATGAAGTGTGCCTGTGTGATCCCTAGCCTATTTGGCCACCCACAACAATAGATAGAATTAAGATAGTTACATTTAACAGTGGGAGCCTCCCCATACACAAAGAGGGCCATAGCCCCGTGAGTTTTGGTGAAAAACACCTAATTTTTCATACGACAAATTATTTCACCAACACAAGTTTGCAACCCTACATCTTGAGGGAATTTCTCATGAATTTTGGTTTCATGGTTTAGTGACTCAAAGGAATAAGGAGATCCATTCCTATGAGGATTTTTGTAGAATGCTCATTGATCGGTTTGATAGAATTGATCTGTAAGTTCACTTTCATGAGCTTGCTCATTTAAGACAACAAGGCACAATGGATGCATATGTGAAAAAAATTCAAAGGCTTTCCATTCTGATCACAAATGTTTCAGAGAGGATGATCGTAGTTCTCTTCAGCAATGGCTTGATCAAGCCACTTAAATGTTTGGTTAGAGCCTTTGATCCTTTGTCTATTCAAGATGCAATAAAAAAGACCTTGGACCTAGAAGGAACTGCCACAAAAATAACAATGAAAATTTTTCATAATAAAGGAAAGTAAAGTGGAGGACAACTAACTAGGTCTTTGGGATGGCCTAAAAACCCTCCCTTAGACCATCCAAGGAAGCCATCCCAAAATATCTCAATTACTCACAAGGAGCTGCCCAAAAACTGTAATGAAGGAGAATCTAGAAATGAGCTACGAAAGAAGAATTTGTGCTTCTCATGCGAGGTTTCATGGAATCCCAGGCATCATTTTTTGGGTAAAGGTAAGGTGCATTATATTGAAGTATTTTAAGATTGTGAGGATGATGAAAATAATGTTGATGAAACCAAGCATCATAGTATTTCGGAAGAGGATCTGGAAAAGGTTGATGGTACTCTTGTTACCTTGAAGGGTACACCTAGTTATCATCGATTCTATATGAAGTGTGATCTATAGGGGAAAGGAGTCATAGTTTTTATTGATGTAGGAGCCACTCATAATTTCATTGATGAGTTCTTAGTGGCCAAATTGGAGTTGAAGGTAGAATACTTCAAGGTATTCACGATGAAGATAACATATGGTTACTCTATTCCATACACAAAGAGCTTTTACCAAATCTAGGTCACACTAGGACAACATGAGGTATGTTTTGATTTCTATTTAATTAACATGGTTTATATGAATATCATACTTGGGTTATAATGGTTGCATTCATCGAGATACATCACTTTCAATTATCAAATCATGGAAATATGATTCACGGACAAGGGTAAGAAGGTTAAATTACAAGGTATGCTTCCAGAAACACCTCAAGTCAAGTACTTGGTACAAGATACTTTGTTAAGGGAATCATATTTTTTCTCTTTATCTAATATTAAAGTAGATTGGAAGTCCTTAATTATAGCTGAGTATGTCAAGAAAAAGTTTTCTAATGTTGTTTCTTAAGGTCAAATGGTTGATGAAAGGTGCAAGGTTATGGATGGGCTCATTCTTTACAAGAAACAGGTTTATTTAGTGCCCGAATCTAAGGTGAAGAATAAAATATTAAGTATTTTTCATGATGACCATTCAATTGGTCATCCAAGTTATTTTAAAACATATAAGTAGGTGAGGAAAGGTTCTATTGGAAAGGCCTAAAGGGAGAAGTACTTAAGTACATTCAGGAGTCTTGTATGCCAACCAAAAAAGGTAGAACATACATTTCCAGCAGGACTCCTACAACCACTTCCCATTCCCACTCAAGATGGGAAAGTATCTCCATGGAATTCATCACAGGGCTGCCCATGGTTCAAGGTAAGAAATTTTTATATTTGGTGGATGATAGACTCACTAAATATGCTCATTGTTTCCACTTCCTGCTAAATATAATGCTCCTATAGTGGCTGATGTGTTTTTCAAATAAATATTTAGACTTCATGGGCTACCCAAGGATATAGTGAGTAATAGGGAAAAAATATTTATAAGCATGTTTTAGAAAGAGTTGTTTTGATTGACAGGAACCAAGCTCACTCCTAGTACTAGCTACCATCCTTGAATGGATGAGCAAACATAACATTAAATAAATGGGTGAAAGGGTACCTACGAAACTACATTAATGGGAAACAATCAACATGGATGAAGTGGTTATACATGAATGATTTTTGTTACACTACTATCTTCCAAACATCCATATGTATGTCTCCTTTCAAAGTTTTTTATGGTTATGATGCTCCATATTTTGTTCATTTGATAAATAGTAGTGTCTCCTTTCAAGTTTCTCTAAATGCAAATCTTCTACTACAACTAAACTCAATACAATATGTATGGAAGTCATTTTTACTACAGGAGAAAATATCTCCCCAAAATCAATACCTGACTTCTGTGCAAATCCTTTTATCACAAGCCTTTCCTTGTATCTTTTATGTCCACCCTCTTCTTCTTTGATCCTATAAATCGATTTGTTCTGCAATGTTCTTTTACCTGCTGGCAACTTAACCAAATCCCATGTCTAGTTTTGTTCCAAGGAGTCCATCTCCTCATCCATTCCATGCTCCCACTTCTTGTGGATTTCATATTGCATTGCTCATTCAAAAATTTCAGGTTCACCACTATCAGTCGATAATAAATAAGATAAGGAAGGTGTAAATATTTTTGGAGGTCTACTTACCCTTTGTGACCTTCTCACTAAGATCTAGGGTGTCAGAGGCTTAATATGCTCATTTTGTAAATTGGTATCAATCTTAGATAGTGACTGATGCCGGTCACCTCTTTCCGATGCCGATTCAGCTAACCGATGCCAATCGTGCTCGTTTGTAGTTGACGTTGGTCCTAACAACCCACACCGGTTTTGTTCAACCGATACTAGTTCAGGATGATCGAAACTAATACCTGTAGATGTATTTTCTAAATCTGAGAATGAGTTTTCTTCCACAAACTTTCCAACTAGTTCATCTTTGGGTACCATAACTTGATCCATGTATATTTTCTTTTCATTCCATTCAATTTCATGACTCTTAATAATCTTAGAATCTTCTAAATCCCAAAAATGTAATCCAAAATCACCAGATCCATAACCAATAAAAGTACATCTCTTGGATTTATCATCCAAATTCTTTCTATTTTCTTTATCAACATGCACAAAATCTTATGAACTAAATACTCTAAGAAAAGAAAGATCTACCTCTTTTCCAGTCAAATATTCTTCTAGTATTCCACCATCCAGTGCACTTGAAGGCCCACAGTTAATTAAATAAACCACCATGTCTACTGCTTCTTCCCAAAAATGCAAGGGTGATCGAGCATGTATCCTCATGCTTCTTGCACATTCCATGATTGTCTTGTTCATTCTTTCAGTAACACCATTCTCATGTGGTGTTCTAGGAACCATTCTCTCTCTATGTATTCCATTCACTGAACAATAATCATTGAAATCCTTGTTGTAGTACTCACCACCATTGTCAAATCTAAGAAATTTTAACTTTAAATTTGATTCATTTTCCACAATGGATTTCCAACTTTTAAAAGTCTCAAAAAATAATATTTACGTTTAATACAATAAACCCATACCTTTCTTGTGGCATCATCAATGAAAGTCGCATAATATTGGGATCCTCCATGAGAATCTACCTATGTTGGTCCCCACACACCTGAGTGAACAAGCTCCAATTTTTGCTCCTCCTTTGTTGACCCAACTTTTAGAAATCTCACTCTCTTTTTCTTTCCAAATATACAATTCTCACAAAAATCAAGATCTACATATTTCAAATCTGTTAACTTACCCTTAGCCTTTAAGATTTGCATTCCTTTTTTACTCATATGGCCTAGCTGTTTATGCCACATGCTTGCATCGAAATCTAAAGTAGATAGCACATAAATGGAATCAGTAATATAGGTAGACAAATATAATGTTCCTAACTTCTTGCGTCTTGCTACAATAAGAGATCCCTTGGTAACCTTCCAAGATTCGGCTGTGAATGTAACCATGTAACTAGATTCACCTAGTTGACCTGCAAAAATTAGATTTCTCTTGAGGCTTGACACATGCCTCACATCTTTCAATATCTGTGTATTTCCATTTTTCAATTTTAGATGAAATTATCCTTTACTAATAATATTTCATGGTTCGTCGTATCCTAAATAAACATGCCCAAAATTACCCTGTACATAATTTCTAAAATAACCTTTATTAGGGGTAGCACGGAAAGAAGCTCCTGAATCTAAAACCCATGATTCAATTTTATTATCCAAGGAGAGAATAAGGGAATTTTGCATTACCTTAGAAGATGCAACATTTTCCTCTTTACCTTTCTCTGGTACATTCTCTTTTTTTTCCTTGAACTAACAATCCTTCTTTGCATGTCCTTTCTTTCCACGATTCCAACAAGTTATTCCTTTACCTCTTGATTTAGATCTGCCATTCTTAGACTTTGATTTCCCATTATTCTTGCTCTTGGATCTCTCCTTCCGCCTTCCCCTACTTTCTACATTCAAAGCATTACCAGATGATAATTCTCCTATACTTTTCTTGCGTATTTATTCATTCAGGATTATACTAACCACATCATCAAAATTTAAAATATTAGTAGCAAACGTTGTATTACTAACAACCATTTCAAAGTTATCCCAAGTACCTGGAAAAGAGCATAAGAATAAAAGTGCTTTCACTTCATCATCAAACAAAATATTAATTGATTTACAATGGAATGGAAATCATTCAAATGACTTGATGCAGATTCACCTTCTTACATCTTTGAATTAAATAATTTCTTCATCAAATAAACTTTATTTGAAGCACAAGGTTTTTCATATAAATTAGCTAAATATTTCATCAACTCTACCATGGTCACAACTTCGGTAATATTTGAAGCCACACATGCTGTCGGGCTCAATGTTATAGATCCCAGAGTCTTTCTGTCAAAATTTTTCCATTCTTCATTAGTCATCTTTGTAGATCTTGCCTTCTCCTCCAATAGTAAGTATATATCTTTCTTATACAAATAATCTTCCACATGCATCTTCCATAATTGATAATTACAGCCATCAAATTTCTCAAGTTTGTATTGACCATCTTTTGTCATTGCTTTAGCTCTCACTCAATCAAAAATCCCCCTGTGAGTAAAACTATCAACACACAAAACCCTTAAACAAAAAATATTTGATACCAGTTGTTGGGGTTAATCGCACCATTTGTATAGATATGTATCAGATCTAAGCATACACGCAATAAATATGAAAATAAACTAGATGAAACAATACACAAGATATAACGTGGTTCACCCAGTGTGGGCTACTTCCACTAAGAAACATTCAAAGCTTCACAGAGGATATAAAATGAAGATCTACAATATTCCACACCTTATCTGGATGTACAGTAATTTCTTCCTCACAATATTCTCTTTCTCTCTCTCCAAGAATTCCTTCTTACAATTATGATCAATCTTCCATCTAACCCTAGCTTTCTAGCTTATATAAGCATATACAAACTTAGGGCACTTTAGCTATGTAATTACAACCATTAGATAACCTTTATATCAAAGGTTAGATCTAATTCCCATCACTTAAATAAAACAATCACTCAAAGGTAACTGATATTGGTTCCTACTTTTTTTGACCGATGTCGGTCCCTAGGTGACCGATGATGATTACCCAACTGATGCCAATTATTGTTTATTCCAGCAAGTTAATAAAACATGCCATTTGTGAAGTAATTGAGCTCCACAACTTAATAATGAGGTTGGTCCTTCTATTTTGGCTTTTGGGGCCAAATGATGGATGTAAAGGGATATCAATGACTTCATTTTCATCATCTATATTTGGTGTATTTACTATACATTTTATCTTTAGGCGTATTTCTCATTGTAATTCCACTATTGGGTGACAATCCATCAGTGTGGTTTTTTCAAGGAAGACAAAAACTTTCCTTGTGGATGATTGGAGGAAGAAAACCCTCCATTTTTGGGTGAAGTGAAGACCTCTTGTAGATTTGGATATTAGAATATCAATGAAGACATCTACAAGGTTTTGCATGTATTTTAGAGCTCTCCCTAGAGGGAAAAATTTGGGTTAAGTTGTTTTTGGTTGCCTTATAGGGCACAACATTCAAATTTTCTCTGATATTTGGACTCCTCATAATTTCTAAGGTTGGAATCTATCATATTTTACGGACGTTGGGGTTTGGAAACCCTTCATTTTATTATTTTTTTGAGTTGTACTTCTGTTACATTTAATTAATTTTCCAGTTGTATATTTGATCAAGTTTCATTTTTGAAAGTGGCTTAAATACTTCCTAAAATACTTATCTATATTTTGGTTAGATTATTTGATGAGTTTCAAGTGATTTTCCTTTTTGATTATGCAAAATATGAAATATTATTCTTAATCTTAATGCAAGATTGCAGTAAATAAATGATAAATTAAGTATGATAATTAAACTCAAGTAAACTAAGCAATAAATAACAAAACCTAATGTGCAAAGAAGGGTAATATGCCTTAGCTGATTCACCAAGTTCTGGAAAGTGCACAAAGCTAGAAAATAAAGAAATTTGAAGCATCGATCGTCACACATGATCTCAAAAAATTGCAAATGTGGAGAAGGAGGATGGACTGAGGTGCTTAGAGAAGGACATGGGTGTCCATGGGCACCCTATGCCTATTTCTGGGCACTTGGGTCTGCGGAAATGCTCAAAAAACCAAATTATCAGGGTCACAAGATGTTTGATGATACTCACCTTTTGTCACTACATATTCGTACAATGATCTCTATAGTCACCAGAAACCTACAATGAAACATAAACCTGTAAACCCTCAAATAGACATCAAATCCTAAAAAAGAAAGATGCAAAAGGAGGGCTCAAACTATCCTCAGCCACCACAATGGTGGACTTACAACTAAGCATTGCACTACATCTCAAGCCCAATGTAGTTCTATGTGTGTGTGTGAAATCATTCCCTAGGTCGCTCTTGTGTCTGTCACACATGGATAGTGAGTAAGTAGCTAGATATAGAATGCAGTAAATGTGTGCATGGAATAGAATGAAATTCCCTCCTATGAAGTGTGATGTAGAAAACTGTCCCTTGTGTCCCTTGTGATGGAGCTAGATGGTTGTAATGGAGGTTTTAGATGCAACCTTAGGTGGTGATAGATAGTTCTTAGTGTTTGGTCCCTTAGTATGAGCACATAACTTTATATTTATATGATTCCTTCACTTGAATTTCATAATTAACCCTGAAAAGGATGACTACCAAAAAGATAAGATGATTGAACAACTAGAAAGGAACCAAAAAGTGACAATAAATTAGAAAGGGGATAGGAGCGCTCAGAGGGGACGAGGGTGCCTGAAGCTTGCGTCCTGGCTGGGCACTGGTGTCCAGGGTGACAAATGTTGAAGAGTAAAAAGGAATACTGAGTAGGTAAGAGTGCAATATTGAAAGTAACAACAAAAAGCAAAGAAAGGTGACCAAAGACATGGGTTAGTTAGTATTTTTCTTACTTAGGATTCATATGAATAATAATATGTAATTGGGACTAGATAATTACCTGAAGTGCGTGATTGTGTGTCTACATTTTCCCCCACTTTATGTTGGTGAGTGGAAAGCTAGGTAATATAAATTAGATAGAGATGCATACTTGATAACCATGTAGATCAATGTATCAAAGCATGTTGATGGATTAGACAAAGCGTGGAATGATAAAAATGTGAAGCATGGATGCTAAGGAGGAAAAAGTGTAAAAAGTGATGATGAAAATGAACATAGGGCGGAAATGCATGTGTAGATGTTGTGATGTGCTTGTTGTTGATGTCGATGTCATTGTTGATGTGTGTGATGCTAGTGTTGTTGGTGTTGTTGACTACCACTTCCCATACAGACGAACCTGCAAAAGAGAATCCAACAAGTTGTGAAATATACATGTATATGATAAAAGTGTGTAAGGAAAGTATGTGAATAAGTATGTAAAAATGTTGAAAATGTGAAAAAGGAACATGTGCACCTAATCTGTGATGAGGGAAAAGTGTTGAAAATATCTTATAGATGATGTCGACGCGTGATTTTTTTGGGTGATCATATTCCAGTGTAATGGAAGAAGTGTAGGGAGAATTTTCAGGTGTTGTTTGCTAACCTTTAACTACTTCCTGCTATGTAAAACACCACTGCAAATGGTGTGCATGTGATAAGGACTATTTTTCCTGTAAAATCTATTGTGTATGGAGTTTTGTAGATTGTGTTGAACTACCAATCATTATATAATTGTCTCTTGGTCTCAGGCATCTAGGAAAGACCATTGTATTGTCCCTAGTCTCAGGCATCAAGGAAAGGCCGCTGTGCTAAGGACCTAATTATAATTTTGAGCCCTGTCTGAAACTAAAAATTGTGATGTATCAGTACCGTGATGTGTAGTTGATTGCATTAAATAAATTATAAATTAAGTATGATAATTACACTCAAGTAAACTAAGTAATAAATAATAAAACCCTAATGTGAAAATAAGGGTAAGATTCCTCAACTGATTCACCAAGTTTTGGAAAGTGCAAAGAGCTAGAAAATAGAGAAATGTGAAGCACTGACCGTCATGAGGGAGGCTGTAATGAGATGCTTGGAGAGGGACATGGGCACCCGTGGGCACCCTAGGCTTGTTTATGGGTGCCTGGGTTTGCGAAAATTCTCAGAAACCTAAATTCGTAGGGTCACAATATGTTTGTTGTTACTCACCTTTTATCACTACAAATTCACAAAATGATCATTGGAGTCACTGAAAACCTGCAATGAAACATAAACCTGCAAAACCCTCAAATAAACATCAAATCCTAAAAAATAAAGATGCAAAATGAGGGGTTAGACTATCCTCAGCCACCAAAATGGTGGACTTACAACTGAGCATTGCACTACATCTCAAACCCAATATAGTTATGTCTATGTGTGGAATCATGCCCTAGGTTGCTCTTGTGTCAATCGCATGTGGATAACGAGCAAGTAGCTAGATGTAGAATGTATTAAATGTGTGCATGGAATGGAATGAACTTCCCTTCTATGAAGTGTGATGTAGAAAACTAGCCCTTGTGTCCCTTGTGATGGAACTAGATCAATGTAATAGAGCTCTTAGATGCGTTGATGGATGCAACCTTAGGTGGTGATAGATACTTCTTAGTGTTTGGTCCCTTATTATGATCATATAACTTTATTATTATATGATTAATTCACTTGAATTTCGTAATTAACCTCGAGAAGGTTGACTAACAAAAAGATAAGATGCTCAAATGACTAGAAATGACCCAAAAAGTGAGAGTAAATTACAAAGGGGATAGGAGCACTCAAAGGGGATGAGGGCACCTGGTGCTGGTGTCCATGATGAAAAATGCTGAAGAGTAAAAAGGCAGACTTAGCTAAGAGTGAAAGATTAAAAGTAGTAATAGAAAACAAAGAAATGTGGCCAAAGACATCGGTTAGTTAGTATTTTTCTTACTTAGGAATCATATGAATAATAGTATGTAATCAGGACTATATAATTACCCAAAGTGTGTGATTATGTGTCTACACTTTCTTTTTGGACTGTTATAAAAATCTGATTGTTGATTTCCAATTGTCATAAAATTTAGTTTGCTGGTCTAAAATCAAAATTTAATAATCGTGGGGTTTATGTGATTTGCTCCTTTTTCAATTGAAGTCCCAATAATGGATATTACACCATCCCTTTTAGCTTAGGATTTGCTTTTGCATCTCTTTCCTCATCTTTATCCCTGGTTCCTTGGATGTGTTAGGGTAGGTTATCTATAAAAGTAGTTTAGCAATAGGTTAATTAGTATTCCACGGATTCTCCCAACCTGTGAAATAGAGGAAGGTGAAATTCTCTAGAGGTTTTTTTCAAGCTACAAGTCCCACAGTTGGTGATAGTCCCATGTTGGCCCAAAATTTTGGATTTCTTATCATTTGGGATAGGGTATAATTTTGAGCTCCAACAGTCATGGTACGCTCGTTGGTACAAGTTTGATGAACTCTAGATCATTGCTACTAATTTTGGTGTGTAACTTAGTAGTTTCAACCTTTAGAGGTGTTTCTCTAACACATTTGGCAATTCATAAGTGTTAAATCTCCTAGTTTTAAGTTATTGAATTTTCCTCATTTCATGGTCTACTCATTACGGAAAAGAGATAAATCAAGGCCCTGCAGATATTCATAGACACTGCATTATACATCCAACAAGTTAGAGGGAAGTGTGAAATCAAGAATAAGATCCTAAAATCTTATAGGAATCGAGTTTGGGATCTTTTGGAGAGTTTTGATGTTGTCAACCTTCAAGTAGTGCCACGAAAAGAAAACAAGGAATCAGATCAAATGATGGTCATCGGATCAAAATTTTCCCCCATGGATGACCTTATCCAAGGTAAACATGTCAAGATGGTTTTAAGACATTCCATCTCATATAATGAGTTCATTTGATTAGTGTTTGAGAATTACGAACAAGTAATTTAGTTCATCCAAAATGAGGTTGACTTCTCTTCTATCTTGCAACCCAGTTTGCAAGAAAATTATGGTGATCAAATCATTTAGATGTGAACTAACAAGTTTCCAAAAGGGTTTTTAACTCTTGAGGATATCTTCAATCCTGATGATGAGATTACAAGACAAAATGAAAGCATATCTAAAAACTGAGAGGACTGCAAACCAACCACCATTGCACAAGGTAAGGAGTTATTTCTTACAAAGGTGTGTGATTAAGGCAAATAACAATTTTTATTTCTTTGTGTAAAAATTTTCATGGAACTATAAAGACCTTAAAGGTTCTGACCTTAGCTTTGCTCAACATGCAATTGATCTTGATTCCATAACCAATCCATTCAGATAGAAATAGAGACCAATGATCCCCAAGATTGAACCTCTCAAAAGAAAGGGGCCAAAAAATCTCATTAAGGAAAGAATTATATTCCCCATCAAGTATTCCTCTTGGGTGGCTAATTTGGTCCCTGTTAGGAAGAAAAATAGAAAAACCAGGCTTTGTGTGGATTTCAAGGACTTAAACAAATCCTCCTTGAAGGATCATTATCCTCTACCCTCCATGGAACAAATTTTACAAATTGTAGCAAGAGTTGAAAGATTCTCTAACTTGATGGATACTCAGGTTTCAATCAAATAAAAGTTAGAGAAGAGGGTAGATATAAGACCGCATTCACAATAAAGTGGGGAACATATGTGTATGACAATATTCCCTTTGGTCTATCAAATGTGGGTGCTAATTTTCAAAGAGAAATGGATATTGATTTTAAAGGATACATAAATGATTTCAATATGATCTATTTGGATGATATCACAGTCTTCTCCAAGGAGAGAAAGTACCACATTAGTCATCTTGAGAAAATATTTGAAAGATGCAGAAATTTTGGGGTATCTCTTAACCCTAAAATGTGTAATTTTATGCTTCCTCGAGGAAATATTTTGGGTCTTATTGTTTTTAAAATGGTATTGCCATCAACCATGAAAGAATATTTGTTATCATTTCTCTCTCCTTGCCTACTCACAAGAAGGCATTGCAATATTTCCTTGGTAAGATAAAATTTGTTAGGAAATTAATTCTTAACTTTGTGGGACCGGTCACGCCTATCACTCTAATGCTCAAGAAGGATTTAACTTTTAAATGGACCGTGAAAGGAAAAAAAGTATTCACCAAGAGAAAATAGGATATTACTTAGGATCCCATGCTTATTAACCCAAAATATTCAAAGGATTTCATACTTTATGCATATGGGGATAATAACAACATCACCATGGTTTTGACTCAGAAGAATGATGAAATCTTGGAGCAACCTGTAGCCTTTTCAATCAAATGCTAAAATATTTTGAGCTAAAGTATAGTCACTTAGAAAACTAGGTCTTCTCCATCTTATAGGATCTCAATAAATTTAAGAGCATGCTTACCGCTAGCCGTATCAAAGATTTAGTATCACATCCTAGTGTGATAGAATTCATTATGGGAATTGAAATTAGTGAAAAAAGAGTTGGATGGGTGATCAAGATTATGGAATATGATGTGACCATCAAGGCCCCTAATTTTTTGAGAGGAATGGAACTTTTTCAACAACTTTCCTTGGATGCCAAGGATAATCAAGAAGCCTCCTTATTCATGGAAGAAGAACAAGAAAAAACCTTAGAGCATCCGTAGAACTTAGAGGCTCCTCAAGGAGAAGATCCGTGAAATGTTCAAAATTTGCGCAACATAGAAATTTTGTAAGACATAAGAGGAAAAATTAGTCTCGACAACTGGATTAACATAATGACAAACTTATTAGCAACTGGAGGATACCCTTATGGTTTGAGCAAAGGAAAAAAATACATCTTAGGTTGCAATCAATTCCTTATGCATTTATTAGTGGGATTCTTTTCAAAAATAACCTTGAGGGGATGTTGTTGAGGTGTATTGAGGGAAAATAGTTGAACAAAGTCTTGACAGAATCCCACAATGGTTCTTTGGTGGAAACTTCTCTACCTAGGCCATGACGATGAAAATCATGAAGGTGGGATAATTTTGTACCACATTGTTCACAGATGCACATCAATGAGTTAGAAAATGTCAAGATTGTGATTTCTTTATTGGTAAAAAAGAGGATGGCATCACTCCCTCATATTCAGGCAGATGAAACCTTTTCTCAACAGGGGCTTGATTTTATAGGTATGATCAATCCTCCATCAAACATGGGTCAAAAATGGGTTTTGAAAGAAACAAACTACTTTACCATGTCGATAAAGGCCATACCCCTCAAGGAGGCTACTGATTCAGTCATCCTTGACTTCTTACAAGGCATTGCAACAAGGTTTTGGGTTCCCCGAACCATCATCTCAGATAATGCTAAAACCTTCCCAGGATTTAGGATCTTTGATTTTGCTCTCAAACAAGGTGTATGTTTGAAGACTTCCTCCAACTACTACCCGTCAAGTGATGGCTTGGCGGAATACACTAACAAGAATATGATCAGAATCATGAAAAGGACTATGGAATTCAATCAAAGGAAGGGGGACATAAAGGTGAGAAATGATCTTTGGGCTGATAGAATCACATCAAAAAGGGAAATTGGCAATTCTCCTTTCAAACTTGTATATGGTAGAGAAGTCAATATTCCCTTATCTCTTTAGTTGCCTTCATTAGAGTTGGCCCAATAATTAGAATTTGAGGGATAAGATCAAAGAGAAATCAGAATGTCCGAGTTGGTTTAACTTGAAGAATTAAGGTAAACCACCATGATCAGGTTAGAAAAGCATCATAGGTCAACCAATTAGTGGTTTGAGAAAAAATCTAAGCAATATGCTTTCAAGGAAGTTGATCTAGTCCTGAAATGGGATGCAGAAAGAGTTAAACCAGGGTAGCACTCCAAGTTTGATGAAATTTGGAGTGGGCATCATATCTACCTACAAATAGGCTAACTCTTTCGAGTTATCCAATATTGATGGATAAGCATTGTAAATACCAGTCAATGGGATTCATCTTAAACATTTCCATTAAGTCTGTATATTGCATATTGTAAATACTTATGTGTTTTGTGTTTTATTGTTGGAGGTTCCGTCCTTTTGTTGTGTGTTGATCACTAGTTGTGTTTATTTCCTTCAGCCTAATGGTGGTCATCTTTATTTGTAATAAGTTTATGTGTACCCTCTACACATTTCATTTGAAACAAATATGATCTTCCTTTTGTACATATTTTTTTGTAGCCCCTTGTAGCCATACACAATTCAAATTTCAAATTAAAAAGACATATGTGGATTCTCTTATTTATTCATGTTCTAAAAAAATAGTATAGAGATGGTAGATAGAGTTGGGTTGGAAGTGTACAATCATCCTAAAATCCTTATGCAATTAGATTGCGTGAAGAAAGGGGCAAAGATTAAGGTTTCCAAGAAATGTAGTGTCAAGTTTGGTATAAATGAACATTTCATTTGCAATGTTATAGTGGATGTAGTACATAAAGATGTTTGTGGCATAATCTTGGGAAAACCCTACATGTATGAGTGTGATGAAATCTTCATAGAGAGGGAAATATAAATGTGTCTTTGGCAAGTTTAACCCAAACTAACAAGTTGTTGAATGCTAGTGTGAAGGTGTATTTTCTAATTTTGAAAGATAGGGGAATAGATTGGTGTAGACCATCACTATGACATGTCTACTAATAAAGGGTAGATGTTACTACCTAGGTTTCTTCTATCTAGTGACAATCTTCATCCTTCTTTGAGGGAAATAAATTGTCCAAAAAGGAAGGAACAAATAAGGGAGCATTGGAATTCACAAAATGCATCAATAAGAGAGGGTAGAGGTGTGAGGAGAAAATTTACTCACTTAATCAATTCTTAAATATTTTATGGACTTAAAAGCTCATATTAGGTGGTATGATCCCAAAATTGGATCTCAAATGTAACCAATTAATGCAACTCGTATTTGTATAATAATTTCTTGTAAAAATACTTTAATTTTTTTAAGAAGGCTTGAATCCATATAGGGAGCGATATGGATCTCCTCCAATGAAGTTTGTCAATGTTTTTGGTGCCTAAAAGCAAATGATTTTTCCTTCATAATGAAAATTTTTGCTCTACATAGGGTGGATGTTTTCACAATTGTTGGTATATGCAAAGGTGGTTACATAACCACCCCAAATATTACTCAAACACCTATCTACATGAACCTAAAGTCTTGTTACATCTAAAAAAATATGCATGGAGAATAACAATTACAAATGTTTCGTCTCCCTCTTGCATCAATTAAGGGAATTGGTAGTTTTTGAAAGATAGTGAGCATGAGTATGGGTCTAAGAAGTGTCAAAATCATCCACAGTTTTTAGAGGAGTTGTGGATGGAATATTATCCATTATAATTATGTCAAAGGTCTTTTTTAGACTCAGTCACTTCCTAGCCAATAGTGATGCATATTCATGTTGAAGTGAATCAAAGGTCTATAAAGTGTCAAATGAGTTTTCATGTTCATGTAGAGAGAGAGAGAGAGAGAGAGAGAGAGAGAGAGAGAGAGAGAGAGAGAGTTGATGTCCTGTCCATAAAGGCTATGAATATGACCATATGTTATACAACTATGGATTGCATAGTTCTAGGGGAGTGATGTTGCCTCACCCGCTGGAGTATTTTCCCTACTTAGGTTTCTTTAGAGTAAATATTGTATTGATGTCTATTTGTAGTTCTTATTTCCTTGTGTTTTATGTGAGTTGCATATTCATTTCCATCACATTATATATATTTTTTATATACAAACTTGAGTATGTTCTTTATCACTACTTGAGTTGGAATGACAAATATATGTGTTAGTGAAACCTAGCACAAAATATCCACCTAGTTTACAGATCAACTGTTGTGGACCACATTGATGCTCTAATTGAAATATTCTAGGGAATGCATTGAATCTAGATCATTGAGTAAAGAGTACAAAATTTCTTGTATCAAAATATTTCCATATTGTTTTCTTATATATAACTCCAAAATAATTAATCTTTAAGAAAATAACCATCATCATACTCAGGGGCATCTGTATCAATGTGAAGAGATTCAACCACATTGAATCGAAGAGATTCAACCACCATTTCACTAGGAGGTCAAATAAATAACTCCTTAAGAGGAGGCATAAAAGAAGCAAGAGTGATTGTAATTGCATTAGTTGTCTTCCTACGAGAATGAGGTCACAAGGAAAGGGGTAAAATGAGCGATCATGGAATTAGGAAGGTCAATAGTTTTTATCTTAAGATTGATTTCATCAAGATCATCATCATTTGAATCAAGGAAGTTAGGTATTATATTCTCAATAAATATTGGGTGTCCACTATACCTGTAGACACCAAAATTGGGTCACACTCTCCTTGGTCGCCTCATCAAAATAAACACCTTAAACACATTTACCTAACCATGGCCCCCTTCACCCCACTCTAATATTAATTTAATTTAATTAATTCATTATCCTCATAATGTTTATTAATTTAATATCCTAATTGAGATAGTGCCCACATATCCACCTCATCTAGCCACCTCACCCTAAGACCTATTCTTAGTAAGTTGCCATAACTAACTAAGACCCTACCCAAAACCCTAAAAATCAAAGCCTATATTCCCTCTAACCACATTCCTGTCCGTTAGAAGGAAGCTTACATTCTATTATGTGGAGCAAAAACGGGTGAGATCCAAGAAAATCAAAAAGGATCTGCCCATTTTAGAAAACCTAGGAAATCCTGCCCTAATCGAAGCCGGTCACCCTAAACTGCCGCCAGTCAACCCGAAACCACTGTCAGTTACCATTTAACCCCCCAAAATAACCTTATTTCGGGGTTGGCACATTTCTGAGAGGAGAGAGACATCTTACTGAGAACAAGCGACAAAACCAAAGCTACATGCAAGCATAACCAACAATAGTCCATGCATCAGAGCATCCATAGCCAACACCAAAAGTAACTACAGATCCATTGTGCCTTCACGGGAACATCCAAGGAAGTGCCAACACCACACTGAGTTCCTTCCATTTGATCACCCACCGTTGCCAACCAGACATCAAGCTCATACAAACAATACGTTTTGTTAACCTACACTGGATCACTATCATTTGAGCAATCCTTTTACTTCTATTTGTTAGTTTCTGCTCCCATTCCCATTCCCCACCATGTTACCTCCATGCAAACTGATCACCCCCTTTACCCACACCCTTGAACTACCCATATCCAGATTCCAATCATTCCTGTGCATACCTGGGATCCACCCGAATCTGACCTTTGCTCTTTCATTTCCACCTAACCTCAGATCTATCACCTTGACAAGTTTTTATTGAGTTTCCTGTACCTCGACTATACCGATGCCGGTTACCCACAATTGTCGCCGGTTAACCTAAACCAACATCGGTCATACTAGACCAACGTCAATCTCTGTGTCTTTTACTAGAAACCAAGGACAGAGCTTCTAAACCTCTATCAAATACCCAAAACAACCCAGAACCTCACTCTGAACCGTACCAATATCCTGACCAAGACCTTGACCTTCAGATTCAGTCATAGCTTAACATGTTGTAAACGAATTTGCTTATTGTAGATGAATTATATACCTAAATCATTTTAACGACAATAGGATTTCCTTTATTGTTAGCATTAAGTTATTTTTAAACAGTGGATTGAGAGCCATCTAGGAAGTATCACACTTCCCAGAATCTAGCACATGCTACGCAGTCCACTGCATATATTTTTTAACTATTTTTTGGTGGTCTTGTTTTCTGTTTCAGGTAGTTCCTCCAAGAAAAAAGGAAGCTCTCACGATCAGCTATGGATCCATAAGTCATACGCGCGCAACAACCTTCAACCGGCATCTTAATAGGTATTCCTCCTAGCCCATTACCCTTATCTGTTTCGTCAACATTCGAAGAAATGCTCTAGAATCAAGTGAAACATTTTGGCACGCCCGGTGGCACCCATTCGGGGTTCTTTTGCATTCTTTCATTTTCTAGGTGAAAAGGTTGTATGTTTATTTCTTTTCTAAAAAGTTCTTACATTAAATTTTCTCCCCTTGGAATATTCTCTTCTTCTATTGTCTAAAAGCAATCGTATTTTGGTGCTTTAAAAAGAACACTTCTTCCCTTTCATTAGTATTGCATTAGTAAAAGAGCATCCCTTCTCCTCTTCATCTTTGTGTGTCATCGAATTCAACATTTCAATTTGGGTTTAAAACTCATTTCATTTCATTCTACTTCTGTGCATTAGCTCACATTAATTGAGGGCAACCTATACGCTGGAAGTCATGCCCAGCTGATGGTTGACAAATGAATCGTAGAAAAGAACTTCCTTTATTTCTCTCTTTGAGTCTTACCACAACATCACAAAAATCAAAATATATAAACATTCTTAAATAACATCTCACCCGGAAGAAGCTGTGGGTGATCACATGATCACGACAAAGTGGGCACCCTGCTGGTTATCTCTGTCCAGTACCCCATCAGAGGACGGCCCGCCCCCCGCCATAACATACCTGAAACCTATCCTTGTAGATCTCCTTCTTTGTAGGAGGCCATCCTTGCCAAAAAAAATTCTATTCTAAAGTTCATGAGTCAGTCCTTAAATAGCATAAGCTAAACAAACATAATAGAAAAAGCACTCCTCAGGATCATTTTTTTCTTAGTGTTTCTGCTTGGCTTGCGTTTTGAGGTGAGAGGTCACGTTCTTCATTTTTCTTATTTCCCCTTGCATGCTCCTCATCACAGTTGGTGTATTCCAGCTTCATCTAAGTGTTCCTGGACCATATTCTCATCATTCTCAAAATTTTGCATTTGATTCCACATTTAATTTTAAATCACAACCACATTTTCTTCATCTACTATTTCAATTTCACAGTGACTGGTGTCAGTCTAGCGACTGTCAGTCGGTTACCCTTTAACCATCATCAGTTTTACACAACTGACGTCGGTTCATTGTTCTTTTGGTGAACCTACCCAAAAGGACACCTACTTCACCTTCTTTGACTGTTCAGAGTCTCGGTCACTTCTTATCATATTCACTTGTCCTGAAAAAATTCCATCAGCATCTTATCATACTGGGCAAAGTATTGGCCTTTTTTTCTTGTTTTGACCATACTATCCACTTTCCACAGTGACCGGCCGCGGTTACCTGTGACCGGTGTCAGTTTACCCTAACCGACATCGGTTAGCCTGTGTCAATTTTCCAGCTAACATTTTAAACCCAAATTCACCCACCACCACCTATTTATCCTATCTCTGTTGTATTTCTGCATCATTTACAAAAAAGTAGTCCTGCCACATCAGTGCTTGTTCTACATGGTGTTGACCCGAAGCCAAGAAAAAACCCTCATATTCCACACTAGTCGTCAACCACTCCCACCTAGTCCTTCACCACCTTCTATTTTATCACCCCTGGATCCTACCCAACCTGTAGACACCAAATTTGTGTCTTACGACCCCCTGTGCCCCGTATCTCATTTCGCGACCTAACCTCATCACCTAAACCTTACACAATTATTTATTAATTACCTTATAATTAATAAATCCACATCTCCAAACCTGCCACCTCATTTTGCCACCTCATCATGACCTAGGCCTAATCCTAAACTAACCTAATTAAGACCTATAACTTGGTCTACATCCACACCCATGACTAATTACTCCTCACCCGCACCAAAATCAACCTAATAATGACTTGACCAAGCCCAAAACTAATTCCTCGAGAGAAAAGGAGGGAAAGTTGGCTATTTTACTAAAAATAGCCCACTTTGACTTAACCGATATCGGTTCCTACTCGACCGCCGTCGGTTACGTAACCGCCATCGGTTCCCTGTAAATGACCTCCCCCAACCAAAAACAAAGGATCTGGAAAAATTCATTGGGATCGGGGAGAAAAATTCATTAAAAAGATCAGGAATTCACTTGGCCGAGCAGAGACAAGTGAAGGAAAGAAAAGAGTTTGCAGAGAAGGACATCAAGCCCAAGAATACAACTGAGTAACCAGAGCCCGGTGACACTCATCCAAGCATTGGGAGAGAAGATATCTCATCTTTGATTGTCAGATCATCCTACCTGAGTCCTGCCTTCGTCATCACAGTCCTCAGGCCTGTATCTTCATCAGGAACTAGTAAGTAGTATCTTGTATGTTCTTTTAATAACATTTCTTGAACTTCTAAAGCACAACAATTATAAGTCTATTCCTAGATCTACTACCTGGTAACACACTACATCTAACTGTCATTCCTCTACCCGTACATTGTCCCAAGGAAAGCCCCCATACTCTCTGAGTCTTCTCCATCACCCCATTACCTATCCCCAATCATTTACCAGCCTTATAAACACCATAGACACCTTATAGCCAACCTTCACTAAAAGCCCCTAAACCACTACCCCCCACCGATATCGGTTATCAGCAACCGGTACCGGTGACAGTACATCGGTCACTGTGATTCAAAACCAAAACCAGCCTTTCCTCTATTGTTTTAACGAGGTAATTAAATTGTAATTTTGCAATAATTTGTGTTAATTCATATTAGCAGGGGAACTGACCACCTTCAAAAGGAAGTTTAATATTTCCTGGGCCCAAGGCAGTTCCCTCATTTATTGTCTAACTATAATCTGGTGGTCTTGCATTCTTATTCACAGGTAGTCCTTCCCAGACAAAAAGGAGTTCTTCGCAATCGATCTGATCTCTCTCTACGGTACGTGCACACCCTCCCAGCATTCAATAGGTATTCCTCCTAGCCCTAACCCTTATCTGTTTCTCAAGAGAATGAAAGGATAGAAGCAACTCTATTCCAAGAACGGAAACATTCTGTGTGAAACATTTTGGCACGCCCGGTGGGACCCATTTCGGGTTTCTTTCTTTCTTGCTTGCTTTCATATAGGGAGCATACTTGCTGTTTGTTTCTGCTAAATATTCACAAAATATTTTGTTATTTTGGTAAAAGAATTTGTCTTGCTTTCACATCTTTGCATTAGTGAAAGTCATCTCCTTTGCTTCATCGAATATCATTTTTGATTTGGGTTTAAAACACGTGCATCACATTCTTGCTTGCTGTTTTCAATTCTAGTGAACATAGATTAAGTAACAGGTCGTACACGTGGGGGTGATATCCATGGTATTGACAAGAAATTAATCTTACTTTCACTGCACAACACATACCAAATCACGTCATAATCAACACAACAGCTCAAACATCCCCCCTTTTTCCACGGTATTCCTCCACCCGATTGAGGTAACCTTATAAGCCAAAACAAACTTGACATTTCCCCTAAGTCTTTTGTTTAGGATTGACATCATCTTGCATCTAAGGCATAAGCCCACAATAATTAAAACTAATCCTAGGGTTAGTCTGTTAATTTGCTTGTGCATCTTGCTTGTTTTTAGTTCTGTTTCTCTGTCATACGCTGTTTCAGTGATCACTTCAGAACAATTTGGTAGGTATACTAAGCATTGTTAACCCCAAATCAACAGCTCCTTACAGCTTCTTACACCGGTCCTATTATACCGACATCGGTTAACTGACCGACGCCGGCTATAGTCTAACCGACATCGGTTATTAGACCGATATCGGTTACTGTCTTTCACAGTTCCCGACAAACCAACAGCCTACCAATTCCAACATTTTGTGGTTGTTTCTGTTCCTGATAGATAAAATCCCTACTGTGTACTCTTGTCCATGGTTGTTATCACTCAGAAACAAGCCACAACCATGGTTTCACATGCTTGTTCCATGCCTTTGCCTGAATCACCCCCTTCACATTCTATGGGGAATCCTACAGACACCAGTGAGGTTCCCAAAATCCCTGTAGGAGATAAGGAATTTGTGAAATTTTTGGATGCTAATCCTAGCACTGTACAGTACTATTTGTCTCATACCCCTGACCGTACACCCGACGGTCAGCTCCTTGTTGGTATGCCTATTAGTATAGCTGCTCATTTAGCTCCTTCTCCACCTAATAACTCCGCCTTACCTTCTTCATCCCTAGCCCCGTCTCCCAACTCAGTGGCTTCAGAGGTTCATACGGCACAGATTGGCTTTCCTTTGGTTAATTTGGGGCCCCACATATCATTACCACTGACTGCTCCTACCCCGTCTCTCTCGCAGACTGCCCCTTTCATAACTTGCTCTCTGCCACCTATCCACACGAGCTTTCCTTCTCAAGCTCCGCCCACCTTTTCATTTCCACACACTTATCCGGTGGCTTCAACACCTTATATAGGACATCCCTATTCGGCCACCTCAACATATTCATCCTCAATACCTTATCAACATTTAACCCCACCATTGTCTAGTGGAGGCCCTTGGCCCAATCCTCCACCTTTTACAACAACCGCACCATCATCTCATCCAACCACTGATTTCATCAAACAAATGATGGACAAGATGCAAAATCTGGAGGCTTCTGTTTCAGGAAGCCGTAGCACCCTGACATACGAGAAAGTTTGTTGGGAGCCTATTCATCCTTCTGTCCCCCTTCATTCATATCCTCCTCAATGGGAATTACCAAAATTCACTCATTTTAATAGTAAGGAGGATCCTCAACAACACTTGCGATCATTTAGACATGCCTGCTATCTGATTGCTCATGACGATGCCTTACTACTCCGCACCTTTCCCATGTCTTTATCAGGACCTACCTTGGAGTGGTACAGTGCTTTAACCCAGCACTCAATCTTCTCTTTTAACCAATTAGCCCAATCTTTCTTGGATCATTTCTCCATTAATATTGCTAAGAAAGTATCTATCACCGACCTCTATGCCGTCCGACAATTTGAAGACGAATCTATCGCAGATTTCATTGGACGATGGCGAGGCCTCATCAACCAACTTACTTATGCCTTGCCTCAGGCCAAACTCATCGAACTCTTTACGCGGGCCTGCGCTAAGCACATTTCTCCTACCCTCCAAATTCAAACTTTCTGCACCTTTGATGAGGCCTTTACTATGGCTCGAAAACTAGAAATTCGAGCCTTAGAGGAAGAGAAATTGCGGTTGCGCAACAAAAACCCTAATTTCCGAACCCAAGACTCCACCAACAAACCCAACACCACCAATTCTCATGCATCGACTGCTTCGAAATCAAAAGGAGCTGTACACGCGGTAATGGTCAAATCCCAAGCACCGTCTAGTACCCCGCCAAAAACCACCTATAAGTATAAAGCCGAGCCCATCAACTACACTCCCTTGGGAGAAACTTATGGTGTGATTTTGGAAAAATTGCTCAAAGCAGGAGCTATCACCTTGCCTCCTGTTAAACCTCACTCCGGGTTTGATTCCACCCGTGCAATACCTTCTTGGTACAAAGAAAATGACTTCTGTAACTTCCACCGCGTGAAGGGACACAGTCACGAAAACTGTAAGATGTTGAAAAATATAGTGCAGGAAATGGTTGATGCAGGGGATATAACCCTCGATAATCCTAATGCCCCCGCTAACCAAAATTTGAAAATCTTCAACAAACCATTCCCGAACCACTCATCTAACAGTAACATAAACCAAGATATCTTAGCCGAGGAGAGTGTCCATGAAATCCATGTGGTCTTCGACTCCCAACCAAAAGCTTCTATCGAGAAAATTCTGAATCAAGCCTCTTCACTAACGCAGGGACCCGAACCCCCTTCACCACCATCAAGACAAGATGAAATCCTTTCCATTCCTTTACCCATAAAGGAATTAACCACCCAGAATTCTCTTCCCACGAATGAGTCTTCTTACACCACATCCCTGCAAGATTGTGAGCGGATGTTATCTAGCTTATCTATTTCCCAAACATCTCCTTCTGTCACTCTTGCTATAAAAGAGGAAGGCTCGCCACTGTTTCTATCATCCTTAGAAGAGAAACCCCTCGAACCAACATCACCACATTCTTTAATCATGACGGATCCCCTCCAACATGCCCTTCTACCTATTAGTTCTTCATCACCTAAATCTTTTCAGCGACCGGTTGACCTCTTAACACCCATTGATACAGAGACTCATTTACCCCCTGTATCACACCCACAGTGGACCGGAATTACAACCCACCTCTCTTCCATACAAAATTTCCTATTCACACGTGAAGATTGTCATCCCTCAGAAGATAGATGAGTCCTATGGGAGCGTTTGAGTACACCATGCTCTACTCAGATGCAGATGACCGATCCAGACACCTCTACCATATACCCGCGGTGTTTACAAAAACTCAAAATGCCTATGTCCTCATCTTCACCCCCTTCATCTCTACCGAATACCTCATCCACCTCTATTAACCTAACCAAACCTTCCCCTATGCTTGGGACTCCACCAATACCCAGTTTAACACACCCACCTAAACGGTTAGATTTATCCAAAAATAAATCCGTCCATCCACCTAGGAGACAAATCCAATCTCCTCAAATCCAATCCCTGCCTCTGTCACAACTAAAACCCTCGCCATCACACTTACCTTCCATATTGGGACCTCACCCCTCCACCTTGCCTCAATACATCACACCTCCTGCGTTTTCTCTAAAATGACCTGCACCTTCTACACCCATACAGAGATCCTGTCCACCTATCAACCCTAAACAAACTCCATCATCAAAGGATTTGTTTTCCGTCACTCCTCTTTCTCCGTGGTTATTTCCTGCTACCACATCATCTGTGGCCTCATCATCTAATCAGCTAAACATAACTTCTGTGCTGAAGAAGCCACGTTTAGTTAAATCCAATTATCAAAACCCCTTGTCTAAACCACCACCCATACAAACCAACCATACCCAAACATTATCAAAACCCACCCAATCAATAGCCTCATCTTCCTCTGACTTTGACCCACTCAAAGGATCTTATGCCAAGATCCTTGATATGTTGGTGGAGAATGCGACCATTTCCCTACCCCCACTTAGACCCTATGATCCATCTAAACCTCGACCTATAGGTTATGATGAGTCTAAAATCTGTGCTTACCACCGCACACCAGGACATGATGTAGAGGGATGCAAAGCTTTGAAAGCCATACTTCGTCAGTCACCTCTCTCGGATAGAAAGGTTAAGAAAGACAACTTATGAAGGGAGAAACCTTTAGCTTCAATCTCCTCTCCTATACCACTTGTCCCCGCCTCACCAAGATCTATCATTATTACAACCCCACCTCTCGACGACCATGACTTATCCCTACCGTCTTCCTCCTCTCGTGTTCACGAGATCAACATGATTAGTGTTGCTACTCGAGGGCAGAAAAACAATGGGAAAGCTAAAGAAAGCATACCTGCGGCCTCTCTTTCGTCCACCATCCTAATCGCACCACCACCTAAAGTGGTTATTCATGGACCTGCCTACCCCGTCTCTGATGGAGTTTCCCACCGTACCATGATCAAACAGCTTCACCAATCACCTGTAAAAATGACACTGTATGATCTCATTCAAACCTCTGAATCTCATCGACAAGCTCTCATTGAGATCCTTCAAGGGATAGAGGTCCTACCTAACGAAACTTTTCCCATTGCCTCCATTTTAACACCCAATCACGTTGCTTCTCTCACCAAACAACCTACCTCCCCAACCACTTCTGTCCCTGTACAGCAAGCCGCTGCTGTCAGTTTCTCCGAAGATGAAATTGTTGACTTTGGGGCAGAAGATCCTGACCCTGCTCTTTTCATCTCAGCTTACGTCCGGGACATCTGAGTACGTCGTGTTATGATTGACGGGGGTGCTAGCCTAAACATCATCTCTTCCAAAGCCTTCCAACAAATGAATATCCCTTCTAGCTGCATGTGTGCCAACCCCACCATGTTGCGTTCATTCAATGATGCTATTACTTCCACCTTAGGCACCGTGATCCTTAATATTCATGTAGGGCCACGTACCTTACCCGAACTCTTCTATGTCCTTGAGGGAGAATTCCAATACAACATGTTGTTAGGCCGCCCTTGGATCTGGGCTATGGGATGCGTTCCCTCCACCTTACATAGATGCATAAAATTCGAGTATGAGGGGAAATCCTACACCGTAAAAGTTGATGCTCCCCCCTTCAAAACCTGCAATATGTTATATCGCCCTAATGATGTACTTGTACCAGTCAAGACACCCATTCATCCAACCCAACCATCTACTTCAATCACACCTCAACCATCCATCTCAACCACACCTACACCTTCAACCAATGAAACTGCCTCCGCCAATTCCACTTCCTTTCCCGCGGACAACATCCCAACCTCAGATCCCTTAGTTGATGTTTTTCAACACCTTACGCTGGGGGAGTATCACCTATATAATGTTAGCACTTTCCATACCCCACAGGAGTATGGACAGTTACATGCGCATCCTACCTATGAACGTCGTGTGGGGGAAGTAATCTCCTACGGACCACCTAATTGCCACACCAACCTAACGTATGGGGGTGTCGATACATCCTCTGTCACCCCTGAACCTCCCCTTGGTGTGGTTCCCTTCCAATCTGATTTTCAATATTTAACTAATCGTCGTTTCGCTCTCACCTTCCTGACGCACTGTGCTTGGAAGGGCTTCAGTTTCGGTCTTTATGAACAAGGCCGACATACGATCATTCCCATTACTACACGCAAACACAAAGATCGTCAGTGGTCTTGGATTCTCTAAACCACCTACACCTGAAAACACCGCATATTCGTTGTATCCAGGAAGACGATGAAGTCACCCCTTCTGAACCATCATCACCCATTTTTCCATCGTCACCCACAGAGTCGATAGACCCTGAATCTATTCCTCCTAACTTTTTTTTTTCATAAACGCTATCTTCTTGGGTCCTCTCACTTATCAACGCGATAATGAAGACCCATATTCTCTTCCCCTTCTGTATCCAGACATGATCGAAGAGGACTCACCTTCAATTAATGTTGTTGAGTGCCAGGATGATGACTCCATCCTCACTTACCTTGGTGCGGACGATTCTTATATTCAACGCGCCTTACCATCTGACACTCAAACCATGTTGAATGAGTCGACTATAGAAATCAACATCCACACCGAGGACGATCCTCACATTGTGAAGATCGGACAATCTCTTACCGCATCAGAACAAACTGCCTTCACTACCTTCCTCCGTGCCCGCAACCAAGCTTTCGCTTGGTCCTACGCAGACATGCCAGGAATTGATCCTGACATTGCTGTCCATAACATTACCCTAAAACCCGAGGCCAAACCAGTTAAACAGAAACTGAGAAAAATGCATCCACGCATTGCCCTCTTGGTCAAAGAAGAGCTTCAACGACTCCTTTCTATTTCCTTCATCTTACCTATTGACTATCCTCAATGGATCTCTAACATCGTACCTGTTACTAAAGCAACGGGGGGACTTCAGATATGTACGGATTTCTGGGACCTTAACCTCGCTTTCCCGAAGGATGACTTCCCCCTCCCAAGTATTGATCAACTAGTTGATCTCACTGCAGGCCATGAGATGCTTTCTCTCATGGATGGCTTCTCGGGATACAATCAAATTTTGGTAGCCCCGGCCGATCAACATAAAACTACCTTCATAACTCCTTGGGGAACATTCTGCTATCGTGTCATGCCGTTTGGCCTTAAGAATGCTGGTGCGACCTATCAGCAGGCTATGAATTACATTTTTCATGACATTATGCACACTATCCTTGAGGATTATGTCGATGATCTTCTTGGCAAATCTAAACATCGCAGTGAACATCTCGATGTTTTAACCATTATTTTTGATCACCTGTTACAATATTGTGTTCGTCTTCAACCAAAGAAATGTGTCTTTGGTGTCCTTTCAGGAAAAATCCTTGGTTTTATTGTCTCTTTGCGTGGCATCGAGGTCGATCCAGCTAAAGTCAAAGCTATCCTAGAGATGCCCCCACCTACTAACCTCAAACAATTACGTAGTTTGCAGGGTAAACTCCAATCTATCCGGCGTTTCATCTCGCAACTCTCGGATCGATGTCAACCTTTCCATCATCTCCTTAAAAAGGACATTGTCTTTCAATGGAGCGAAGAGTGCCACCAAGCCTTTGAAGCTCTTAAAGCCTATCTCTTGCAGCCACCAGTGCTTATCCCACCTCAGGACGATCGCCCTTTCTACCTTTACCTTTCCACCACCGACCATGCTGTAGGAGCCATGCTCACACATCGTGACTCCGAGCATCGAGAACAAGCCGTTTATTATATAAGTCGTACTCTGGTGGATTATGAGACTAGGTATACACATGTAGAAAAGTTGTGCCTAGCCCTATCATTCGTGGCCACCAAACTCCGACATTACCTCCTGAATCACAAAACTTTTGTCATCACCAACACGGACCCCATCCATTATATGTACGCCAAACCTCATCTAAACCAACGCATCGCCCGATGGCTTATGCTCCTTGCCGACCTCGACCTTGAATTTGTACACCAGAAATCAATCAAAGGACAAACTATCGCAGACCAACTCGCGGAAGCCCCTTTACCTGGGGAGCAATTTACCAATTTTAATTTCCCTGACGAACTCATTGCCACTCTTTCACTCAGTGAGGAGTCGTATCCAATGACCCTCTTCTTCGATGGATCCAAATGCCAGCGCGGCAGAGGGGCCGGCGTTGTTCTCATTCCTCTTGACGCTGAGCCCATGCCTCTTTCATTCCGGCTCGATTTCCCCTGCACTAATAATACAGTGGAATACGAGGCCCTTGTTTTGGGTCTCCAGGTTGCGTTACACTTAGGTGTCAAATCTATTAATATTTTCGGTGACTCTCAATTGGTAGTCAATCAAGTTATGGGCATCTACCAATGTAAAAATGAGGAACTTCAAAAGTACAAACATTATGTGAATTCACTTTTGACCTTATTTACTCATTATTCTATCCAAACCATTCCCCGCTCCACTAACAAATTTGTGGATACTATGGCTTGCTTAGCCTCGCAAATTCCTGCCTCACCAACTGACTCTGACATATTCGTCTTGGTCCAACAACTCTTTGCCCCATCTTACTCCGGCCCTGGATGTTTGTATGATAAATAATGTGTCTGCTAATTCGCAGGATACCTGGTATCACCAATTTTATGACTACCTTACAACCTCTATTCTCCCACCTGACCTTACTAGTAACGGAAAACATGCTTTTCTTAAAAGTGTTTCTCGTTATGTCATCATGGGGGGACTCCTCTATAAACGTGGCTTTGATGGCATCCTCCTTCGATGTCTGACCAGCGCAGAGGTCACCTATACCATCCAACAAGTCCATGACGGTATTTGTGGTGGACATTTTAGTGGCCTTGCCATGGCCAAATGGATCCTTCGCCTAGGCTATTATTGGCCTACTCTTAATAACGACTGCTACAAATATGTTAAGTGTTGTGTTATGTGTCAACAACATGCCAACCTTCAACATACTCCTAGCCATCCGCTACAGGTCGCACAAGATCTTTGGCCTTTCTCACAATGGGGTTTAGACCTTATTGGTGAAATTCACCCGCCCTCTTTGCAACGTCACCGTTGGATAATCACAGCAACCAAATATTACACTAAATGGGTGGAGGCCATTCCACTCATTTCAACCAAAAAATAAAAAAATCGTAGAATTCATTAACCATCACATTATCTGTCGTTTTGGTGTTCCTCATCACCTGATAACAGATAATGGAAAATCTTTCAAAAATAAGTTGTTACAAGACCTTTGTGACAACTTTGGTATCAAACTTAGCTTCTCATCACCTTACTATCCACAAGCAAATGGTCAAGCCGAATCTTCTAACAAAACCCTGACCAAAATTCTCATGAAAATTGTTAATGATTCTGGAACAAATTGGCCTAATCACATCCCATTTTCCCTTTGGGCTTATCGGACTAGCATTCGTACCTCCACTAATGCCACCCCTTTTTCTTTGGTATATGGTACCGAGGCTGTCTTGCCTCTCGAAGTACAAATACCCTCACTAAGAATATCTCTTCAGGATATTCTCACCAATGATGATTTCCACCAAGAGCGGTTAGCCCAATTGGAGCTTCTTGACGAGCGTCATCTTACAGCTCTTGACCACCTTCAAATCTATCAAAAGAACATCAAGCGTGCTTATGATAAGTGACTTCATGAGTGTACCTTTAAGGTTGGTGATCTTGTCCTCAAAGAGAATCAACATGTAACCAAACTAGAAAAAAGTCAAACGTGGAAAATTTGCTCCAAATTGGATTGGGCCTTACATTATCACTCACACTTATGGATCAGGCACTTATCGTTTAGCTTCGCTTAATGGTAAACTTGAGCCTGAACCCCTTAATGCCTTGCATCTCCGACCATTCTACTGTTGAATTTAGTGTTATATCACTTCTTATCTACCTTGCGCTCATCCCTTGAGCTCATTTACCACCTCATACACTTTGTTTCATGCATCTCAAAATCGAATCAAGCTCACATGGTTTGGTCATCACCTCCCCTTAAAGATACCTTCCCCTTTTTAGTCTAGTCCATGACTTAAAAGTATCAAAATAACACGTTCTCAATTATATGCTTATGGGATATTCTTGAGTCAAACTTCCTACAAAAGCTAGATGCTTCATGCCAAATGGACATCTAGACCTCTAAAGTTATACATAGACTACTCCCTCGAAGGATAGCTATGTGCAAAGCCACTTCTACTATTATGAATAGAATGCTCCCCCGAAGGACAGCTATACACAAAAACCACATCTGCTACTATAAATAGACTGCTCCCTTGAAGGATAGCTATACAAAGTCAGCCTTTATCAGAAGCTTCTCGCATTGATCAGCTTCGTGAAGAGCTCAAGAACAACAAAATGCATATCCCCTATGGACTTCCCGCATCGATTAGTCTATATCAAGAAAAGTAAAAAGTAGTATTCAATAGCACTTTTGAGTCATGGACTTGTCTATTTAGGTTTGGTTCTCTTTAGTCAGCATAATCACCTTATAACAAGTTCTCTGCACGCCCTAGCTCTACCAGCCACCTCACTTCACCATTTGTCAAAACAACAAAACTCAAGGGACGTGACGTATATCTGATATATTGTGATTATACAACTCTTTTCACCTATCGACTTCTCACCTATGCAAGGCACCTAGGGATTCAAGCTCATCCTACGTTAATAAGTGGTTTGTTTAGCTCTTCTCAACTACGGGACACTTTTGCCTCTTTTACTCGAATCTAGGATTGTGTGTTGACCTTAATCAGGACACGATTCCCTACTACTTGGGTAAGCTAACTTTCGTTTCACCTATACCTACACCAACATCGCCAGTCCCTTACCAACACCAACAACGTTACCCTACCAATATCAATATTTTTACCAACCAAAAAATTCCCTAACTACAGCCAAGTTTCCTAAATTCACCTCTCCCTGGTCCTAATGGAGAACTACATCGGTCTGAGGCCCCTCCTTGCTTTGTGCAATGGGATATGTAGGCAGCACTTGGGAGACATGGGGTCTCCCAAGGTTAGCTCGACCATCCCCTACCATAACCTATCATGTGTGGTCAATATAAATCTTTTTGTGTATTTCTATTTGCTCACATTCATCTTTATCATTTTTCAAAACAAAACATTCAAAACACAACCATTTTTATTATTATCATACCTATAATCAACATACATATTCAGTTTTATTTAGATGTTAAACACATACATCTTCTCTTTCATCGACGCACAGGTCGGCATCCTTATTTATTCTTATACCTCTATGAAATTAACTTAGACCCTTATGCCTCATCCTGAACCAGGTGATGATCGTGATCGTCGCCGCCACTCGCCTGGCCTCTCCATCCTTAAAGGTGCCATTGCTATTGGTTCCTCCCACTGATCTGCCAACCTCTCCTGTAATATATGAATATGCCCTCTCACGTGGCGGAATCTCACCACTAGTCTCTCCACTTGTGACTCTGCAACCACTAATAATCTCGTTGTCTCATTCACCCACGTTTGGAGCTGATGAACTAAACCCTGTAGAAAATCCCTCTCCACTGTAATCACAACTATGTCAGGATGATCGGCCCTCTCATGAGAGCCTCGCAGCTCTACTACCCACCATATTCTATAAGCCTCTGTCGCTCCTACATCCATTACCCTGCGATCGGCTGCTATCTCTTTTGGTCCTTCTGGAGGTGTCGGCCGGGGAGGTGAGAATGTTGCCTCAGCATCGATCCTCATGTATGGTCTATAAGCCATGGGTATATCCTGAACAAATCTAAATTGTCACCGCACGCGATCTAGAGGAATCCTCTCGTACTCACCTGGCCTGTGCCCCATGATCCACCTCAATCGCTCTACACCCCTCAACTCCTCAGCTATGTTCTCCGTCACCATATAGTTCCCGTAAGGCCTCCAACAAATATCCGCAATCGTCACCATTTCCCACACCTACCTATAATACTCGATGTCCTCTATCACGGCCTGAGATCTTGCCTCTTGTTCTGTCTGGACCCAATCGTCTGAATCCTAACCTCTGCACTCCTGTCTCTCCCGACTGGATGGGTCGGCCTATCGGTCGTACACAAACAATGTGCTCATAGGCCCAACAATGTAATAAGTATGAACAATCTAGTGTTGTCCTGTGATTTCACCTGCAGGCCCATAAACCCCTGTATAGCTCCGCCAGATATGCAGGTGCCCATGCAAAATTCACGCTCCTTTCTATCATTTCCCAAATAATACACATCAATGCTTTTGGAAATCTTCCCCCATCCACCCTCGGTAATGCATAATACCCCATCTCTATCATTAATACTACTGTTAACCTTGTTTCCTTAGGGTGTGCTACATACATTATACCATAAGTGAATGTCAAACCTCGCTGTGTCAAATCTCGTGCATCTGGACCAAATACTATTGTTATTGCTCCCCGCGCCGCACTCGGCCCTGCCTGATACACTGGTCTTCCTGTAATTGGGAGCCTCAAGATCCTAAACACATCTTCCAACATCACTGTCATCTCCCCTGTTGGCAGATAGAAGGTATTCTTTTCTGGATTCCATCTCTCAATCAACGCCTGCAACATAGCATGATTGCGTGTGATTCCTGAATAATAGCAGATTCCACTTAACCCCACACGGTTTATCAATGCCCATTCAGCTGGTGTTACATCCGATCGGATTCGTGACAACAAAGCTATCACACTATCATTCATCCTCAACCCTACCTCTACCTGCATACATCAAAATGACACACAACCATTCAATAAATCAAATCCCCAAGTGTTTTTTCTCACATTCTGGAAATTCCTACAGTAACCAGTATCGGTTATAGATAACCAATACCGGTTTACTAACCGATACCGGTTCTAACCGGTTTACCTAACCGATACCCGGTTATCTCTAATTACCGGTCACTGTCAATCCTATACAGCCTGCTTAAAACCACCACCTACGATAATTATTTGCTCGTTTACTCCTCTCTGTACCTACAAACATACACGAAACCCCTACTTACCTACCCCATCACACTCACCACATCCCAAACCCTTTCCTATCACCTTTTCTTTCTCATCTCTATCCACTTACCTTCTCTCATCCTATTCATAACACATGCAAGAATTAAAATACAACCAAACAGTTTACCTCTTGGGATGCAGCAGCTTGGGGTGGAACCTGTCTTCCCTCTCGTCTCTGCCTGCTGGATGCTTCTCCTCGTTCAGCCATGTTCACCACCCTCTTCAAATATAACTTGCCTTTCTGCCTTCTTAATCTCAGCCCACACTCACTTTACCTGTCTCTTTTCGCCTTATCACTCAATTCTTTCATGCTATTACCTGTATCAGTCGTCAAATAGCGTCGCATTCACGTATTTAAACTTGTTGCATGACTCTAGAAATAAGAACTTAAGTTGCCACCCCAATCTTTTCTATTTTTAGAAAAGTTCATTTTGGAATAACTAGTATCGATTACCTAAACTGATATCAGTCCTTGATGTACCGACATCGGTTAGATAACCGATATCGGTCACATGTGTCCTTTTGCTTAAACCTAGGCCTTTTCTTTATTTTTTGGCAAATTTTTGTGGCGCCCGCCTCTTTTTCCTGCATAAAAACACCATTATCAATATTTGTCATCAAAATCACATCAATATATCGTCACAATTTCATCAATATCATCTATCTACAATAAAACAACCATCAACAAATTACGTACGACATTTCAATATCTACATCAAACCCATCAGTGTATACACCATGTGGATCAAACTCATCATCTATATACATTAAATTTCAAAAACCATCAACAAAACACATAAAACATTTTTATACACCATGTGGATCAAATTCATCATCTATATATATATATATATAGATATATATATATATCCACGTTTAAAATATACAACTTGCCCTGCATGGGGGCCTCTGTGATCTCAAAATAATACAAAGCCAGCACGCAGGCCGCTATCACTGTAAAAAATCTCAACTCGGCTCGCAGGCCGGTCTCTCATGTCAAAAATATACTCGGCTCACAGGCCGGGTATCAACTATACAACCTGTACTCGGCTTGCAAGCCGGTATATACAACAAGAATGAATAAATGAATGAATATGTGGGCACGCAGGCCTCTATATACATAACCAGTTTGCAGACCGGTGTCTCTATCCAATATCCAAAAAAACCATCTCCGCTTTAGGGATGTCTTAGCTCTCCCCACCATCCTCAGCCCCTCTCCCTGCTGGTCCTTGTACTGGCTCCCTGCCTCCTCCCTGTCACCCGACCCACTAGCTATGGCTGCACCCCCCTGGGATCTCTGGCTCCAAGAGGTCTCAGCTCTGTGTGCCACATATGGCTGATAGTCAGCCCCGGTACCATCAAGGACATCCTGATAATACCAGGCCTCCACTCTCGCCTCCATATAGCGGGCCCGTGCCACCATGGCTGCTGGGGCTAGTCCCCCGACTCCTAATAGTAGTGGCCCTTGCCCTGCCAGTGCACCCTATGCCTATAGAGGTACCTGTACCTGTGCCTATGGCTGTGCTGGTACCTGTGGCTGTGCCGGTACCTATGGTGGTACCTATGCCTACACCTGTTCCTGGGCTAACTGCCCCTATAATACTCTGATCTGTTGCCTGTGTAGCAGCAAGCTGCGCCTGTAACAACTGCACCTGTCCCAAGAACCGGTCCCTCTCTTCTATAACAGCCACTAAATATGGCTGTGTCAGGTTGTGCTCTCCTACTACGCTACTCTCTCCCCTACCCACCATACCTAAAATGAACCTATGCAACCAGACGTCGTCCATTGTCTCGTCTTCCGGCCTCTTTACTACCCAATCAGGGTCCACAGGCTATGGTGTAGGTAGTGGGGCCTCTACATCATCCCTCCGGCACTAAGGGAAGGGAGGCGGCTCATCCTGTCATAGCCCCAACTATCGTCATACCCTCTCTAGGGGTATCCGCTCATGCTCTCTAGGCCTCCATCCTAGCTATCTAAAAAGTATATTGGATCCAGCACATTTGTGCTCGGGCTCCTCCTCGGGGCTGATGGCCTCTATAAGGCCTCCATACAATATCCAGTATGCAGTCAAGCCCTCTAGCATATGATGGTAGTATGCTACATCCCAGTCCTATAAGCACCGCTTGTGGCTGGCCCACGACCCCCAACCACCTCTGAAAGCCATACCTATATATAACCTATGGCCCTGGCTATTGGGGCAGCCCTACTGGTCATATACATATGATGTGCTCATATGCCCAGTAGTGCAATAAAAATGTGGAGCAAATCCCAAATCACCTCATCCGGTGATAACCCCCACAGCTCTCTGTATAGCTGCACTAGATATACTGGTGCCCAGGCATAGCACATATGCTCCTTCCACCATCTCATGCAACACACCCATCAAATCCCATGGGAAGCAGCCTTCCTCTGAGTTCTGGGAGGGCGAAGCATGTGATTCCTATCATCATCAACACGACAAGCCATGTCTCATGTCGGTGCGCATGCGATACATATCACCATAGGCAATACTCGCACGCCGTGATAATTCAATAATGCGGCTGCATCCCCAAATACCTGAAGGATACTATCCATAGCCATCTCCCACATCTACCTGGAATACTACCTCCCCTACGATTGGTAGTCTCAAGATGCGATATACATCCTCCAGGGTAATAGTCATCTCTCCGGTAGGGAGATGGAAAACATTGGTCGCCGGATCCCATCTCTCGATGAGGGGAAACCATAAGGCTGTGGTCCCTATCCACAGCCTTATACCGCTAGACTCCACCGAGTCCCACCTCGCGCATAATGGCCCAATGCACTGCAGACACATGTGGCCACATCCATCTCAATAGTGAGGGACATCCGATCCCACATCGTAAGTTGCTGACCTGCCTGCAAAAATAACCCACTTCATTAGACCTTACCGCCTTTACAAAAACAACTACCTTAACCCTCTATAACCCCTTTTTACCCACCCGACCAACACCCTAACTCTATAACACACATCTACACCCACCTATCTTACCCGTAAAACATCTACAATATCCCCTTTCCTTATCCACACCTACTCAACTCGTCACTCACCATCTAACTATACCCCTACCAATTCACCACCTCCTCATTCATACCCAACACCTAATCTATCTTAACTGAACCAACCACACAACCACCCCATTCCCCCCCCCACCAATCACCTTTCCTATCAACTCTACCCCCTCCCTCTTCACCCCCAAACAACAAAACAAACCAACAATACAAAAAACAAACCAAACTACAAACCAACAAACAAACAACAAACCAAAACAAACCAACCAACAAAACAACAAAGCAACTGAACACCAAAAAAAAAAACAAACAACACAAACAAGTGGTACCCGATGCCAGTCGACATATGACCGACATCGGTTTCCCAGCAGACGACCTATTCTGAATATTTTGGTGACCGATGCCAGTCACCTAGTGACCGACATCGGTCACTATCCATGGCCAAAGCCAAACCTGATGCGGCCCCCATCATAAACCCATTTATGCCTATTTCTACCCTTTTACCCACTGCTGAAAAAACCCTACAAACCTACCCACCCTACCGTTTTAGACCTAACTAACCCACCTACCCTCTTCATTTTTCAAATAACTTCAATTTATTAATTATTTTATTAAAATTAGAATTCCTACCCAAACCACACATCTAAGTTAAACTCATATAAATTCACAAAGGTAAGAGCTCAGAGTCTACCTGTATGACTACACGTCGTCGTGGTGGGATAGGTGGTGGTGGTCCAGCTGGTCCAACACCTCTTGCTCCTCCTGGCTATGCCATGGCTCTAAATCTCCTCAGTTGGGTTCTCCACCAATCAAATTCTCCCTGCTACTCGCTGGGGTCTACCAATCACTCACTTTTCCACTCAAATAATTCCACCTCAGCCGAAAAACTCAACAATATCACTAAAACACCTCAGACAACTAAATTTTGGTTTTCAAATTGACAATGTGACAATGACAGGCCGCATTTTTCTTTTTATAGGTTTTTGCCCTATAACCGATATCGGTTATATTGTGCCCTAAAATACCGATATCGGTCATCTGGCCGATACTGGTCATAGATAACCAATATCAGTTTAATCCCTATTTTTACCAAAAAAAATCTGCCCTTATTCACCAATCTCCCTTTTTTTTCCCCCCTTCACCTACCCCTGGCTTTGCTAAATAGCCTTCTTTTGACTTCATTGGCCCAATTCAAGGCCACAACCAACCAATCATTTGGCCTGACCCAAGGCCGCAACCAACCATTTGGCCTGACCCAAGGCCGCAACCAATCACTTCGGCCCAACCGAAGGCCGCAAACCAATCATTTGGCCTGACCCAAGGCCACAACCAACCACTTTGGCCCTACCCAAGGCCGCAAACCAACCATTTGGCCGAACCCAAGGCCGCAACCATCTAATCAGGCCTGACCCAAGGCTATAACCAACCAATCAGGCCCGACCCAAGGCTGTAACCAACTACTCCGGCCTGACCCAAGGCTGCAACCATCCATTTGGCCCGACCCAAGGCCACAACCAACCAATCAGGCCTGATCCAAGGCCATAACCAACCAATCAGGCCCGACCCATGGCCCTCACTAATAAATCGGCCTGACCCACGGCCGCACCAATTAAGTACCTCACCCAAACCGCCGCAAATTACAATTTTATCCACCCATCATGTAGCTTTTTTGTTCAATCGAGCTCACATGTTCATGTTTTAGCATGATTAGGGTACTTGACTTGATCAGCCGACCAACTTGGCCTAGACCGAGACCGTGACATTTATCTCAAACCAAACCAACCATTTAGTACCTGCCAAACATGCCTAAACATTCCTATACCTTACCCGTTATATCCCCTGGAGCTACTTCCTATGCCTTGGATACCAGGAATATATCACCCTTGTTTGGATAAACTATCAACCTTTGCCTATGAATTGCTTGTTATCTCTTCAAATCATGTACCCTGGTCGTACTACTACATTTCAATGTGCGTCTGCTGCCTTGAACTTACCCCACCATCTTACCATCATCTCAACACCATTGACCCTTTATCAACCCTATCCCTGATTTCACGTTACATCAATATGTGATAGATTTGAGGGGGATTACCTATACCTTTAACAGGAGTAACCACTCCTTATTATTGTTAGTGCATCTTTACAAGACAAGCTACATGACAACAAGGGGCTAATGTAGACACCAAATTTCTGTCTTATGACACCCTATGCTCCGCATCTCAGTTCACAACCTAGCCTCACCACCTAATACCTTACACAACTATTTATTAATTACCTTATAATTAATAAATCCACATCTCCAAACCTACCACCTCATTTTACCACCTCATCATGACCTATTCCTAACCCTAAACTAACCTAATAAAGACCTATAACTTGGTCTACATCCACACCCATGACTAATTACTCCTCACCCCGCACCAAAATCAACCTAATAATGACTTGACCAAGCCCACAACTAATTCCTTAGGAGAAAAGGAGGGAAAGTTGGCTATTTTACTAAAAGTAACCCACTTTGACTTAACCGACATCGGTTCCTACTCGACCGCCATCGGTTCACGTAACCGCCATCGGTTCCCTGTAAATGACCTCCCACCAGCCAAAAATAGAGGATCTAGAAAAATTCATTGGAAAATATCGGGAATTCACTTGGCCGAGTAGAGACAAGTGAAGGAAAGAAAAGATTTTGCAAAGAAGTACATCAAGCCCAAGACTACAACTGAGTAACCAGATCTTGATGACACTCATCCAAGCATTGGGGAGAGAAGATAGCTCATCTTTGATTGTCAGATCATCCTACCCTGAGTCTTACCTTCGTCATTACAGTCCTCAGGCCTGTATCTTCATCAGGAACTAGTAAGTAATATCTTGTATGTTCTTTTAATAAAAATTCTTGAACTTCTGAAGCACAGTAAGTATAATTCTATTCCTAGATCTACTACCCCGGTAACACACTACATCTAACTTGTCATTCCTCTACCCATAACATTGTCCCAAGGAAAGCCCCCATACTCTCTGAGTCTTCTCCATTACCCCATTACCTATCCCCAATCATTTACCAGCCTTATAAACACCATAGACACCTTATAGCCAACCTTCACTAAAAGCCCCTAAAAAACCACTGCCCCCACCAATAGCAGCTATCAGCAACGGGTACCTGGTGACAGTGACCGGCATCGGTCACTGTGACTCAAAACCAAAACCATCCTTTCCTCTATTTTTTTAACGAGATAATTAAATTTTAATTTTTCAATAATTTGTGTTAATTCATATTAGCAGGGGAACTGACCACCTTTAAAAGGAAGTTTAATATTTCCTGGGTCCAAGGAAGTTCCCTCATTTATTGTCTAACTATAATCTGGTGGTCTTACATTCTTATTCACAGGTAGTCCTTCCTAGACAAAAAGGAGTTCTTCACAATCGATCTGATCTCTCTCTACGGTACGCGGACACCATCCCAGCATTCAACAGGTATTCCTCCTAGCCCTAACCCTTATCTGTTTCTCAAGAGAATGAAAGGATAGAAGCAACTCTATTCCAAGAACGGAAACATTCTGTGCGAAACACAACCTATCACTATCACCACAAGGGACGAGGAGTTTGCACGACTCCTTGACCAGAACCCTCCTACCTTACAGTTCTATCTTTCCCACTTGTCCACTCAAGATTGCTCGGGTCAGTTGATATACGACATGCCCGTATCTATCCTCCCAACACTCGAACCTACTTCTACTCTAGCCTCTGATATCTTCGCACTACCCGTATCTACCTTGCCCCCAGTTGTTTCACAGCTAGGCCCTATACCTTCTATGATCGCCACGTCTGCCACATCTATTGCACCTGTTATATCTACTATAGCTTTGCCAACCACCCAGAACGTAATCTCATCAATGCCTATTGTCTCACATATACCTGTAGTTACACAACCACCCCTGGTGTCGGTGACCCCTACCCCTTTTCAAAACATTTTCCTTTCTATTGCACAGTCCTTAGCCCCCGTTGCTACTAGGGTCACCACGACCCTTCCACCTCCATATACGTACTATCAAAAGCCTCTCATTTCATCTATCATTCATTTTGGGTAGGTACCCCCTATTTCACTCCCTCCTCAATCCACCTATACAACATCACCATATATTGGAATATCACCTCCATCATATGTCCAACACCAGCCCTTATACACTACAGGAGGTACCCAACCATCACAACCTACCAACGACCTAATCAAGTTAATGATGGAAAAGATGCATACATCGGAGGCATCAGTTTTGGGCACACATAACTCTCTCACCTACGATGAGATTTATAATGAGCCCATCCACCCATCCATTCTTATTCGTCCATATCCCGTATATTGGGAAATGCCTAAATTTAACTGCTTCAACAACAAAGATGACCTGCAACAGCATTTGCGGTCTTTCAAACATGGGTGTTATCTTATTGCCTATGATGATGCTTTGCTCTTGAGGACCTTTCCCATGTCTTTGACCGGGCCTGCATTAGACTGGTATAGTGGGTCGCCTAGACATTCTATCTTCTCATTTAATCAGGTAGCCCAAGCCTTCTTGGATCACTTCTCCATTAGTGTTGTTAAAAAGGTTACCATGACTGACCTCTACTCTACGCGTCAATATGACGACGAATCTATCATATATTTTGTCACTCGTTGGCATAGCCTGATCAATCAACTCACATTCCAACTAATACAAACTGAACTCATAGAGCTCTTCATGCGGGCTTGTGCTAGACATATCTCGCCAAACGTGCAGGTGTAGACTTTCTAAACCTTCGGTGAGGCATTCACCAGGGCACGAAAGCTAGAGATTCGAGACATCGAAGAAAATAAAATTCAATTACGTAATAAAAACTTGACATTTAATTCAAATGATACCTCTTCTTCTTCGAAACCATAGAACAATTATTCAAAAACCAAGGGAACCACTAATGCAGTGGTACTCAAGGCCGGCCCAACTCATCCCTCTAATCAGGCTAATCCCTCATCTAATCTCTCATCCATCTAGACTTTTCAATTCAGACGAGAACAATGGAAATACACCCCAATTGGGGAGCCTTATTCTTCTATATTATAAAAGCTCATTAAAGTTGGGGCCATCACTCTTCCTCCCATAAAACCACACACTGGTTTTGATCCTTCTCACCCCACACCCGCGTGGTACAAAGAGCAATACTTCTATAACTATCATCGAGTAAAGGGTCATAGTGACGACAATTACATCAATTTCAAGAAAATTTTCCAAGAAATTCTCGAGAAAGGTGAGTTAACCTTGGATAATCCTAATGCGCCTACCAATCAAAACTGACACATCTTCAAGAAACCATATCCTAGTCATGCTCCTTCTTCTGATCAAACTGGAGAGACCTCAACTCATGATAGTCATACCCACGAGGGTCCATGCTATTTTTAGTGACACACCAGTTGCTTCCCAATTACCTTCATATTCCTTCCATAGAGAAAATCCTAGACTGAAATCCTCCACCTACACATGAACCCACTTCACCTATGCCTCCACCCACAGAGGAACACCTTTCATCTCCTCCCTCACCTATAAATGAGCCTCTTGTTAACATTGAGACCTCATTTCACCTTTGGCTTCTCCACCTAGAGATCCATCACCCACAATACCTCTCCGACCCATGAAAGATGCTTATTTATCTCCTCCACCTATCAAAGATCCATTAGAAATGTTTTTTCCCTCTAGGTGACCATTCTCCATCAGCTACCCAAGATCCTGTAGACTTACTCTCGGATCTCTTGCCCACAGAAGCTTGAGAGCTAGAAAATTCCCCATTTCTAAGACACATTTTATGGGAATCACACATTGGATCCTCATCAACCTCATCCACTGTAGTTCCATTCTCATGCTTAGCAAACCACTTGGATTATGTGGATTGAGCCTTACTTTAGGGGTGTCTTCTACTCCCTGTCTTAACACAAATGTAGATATCACTCGCTGATACCTCCACTATCTACCCAAAAATATTTCGGCCAACCTAATCAAACACAACCAAAACTATCACAAATTCCCCCACGATACCACTCATGGATCAACTCACACCCCTACCCATAACCCAACATGCAACTACATCCAAAACCACACCTACATCATCTTCCTTTCCTAAAACCTATTACTACCTTCGGGGTCATCCCAACGGCCAACCCTTATGCATCCACCCATCCAATTAGATTTAGCCACATCCTCCAAAACTAACACCAAACCTAATCCGTCCCCCAAACAGAAGAACCATTCCCCTAGATCTCATACCCCAACCTCGCCGATCAAACCTTCATCACCTTCACCCCTTCCATCTGTCTTAGGAAACTTTGTCCTTCTATCCTAGTTAAGAAACCTCCACCTGCCAGTAAACTAAAAACACAGCACCCCATTCCTCTATCACAAACCTCTAACATACCCAAGCGCCCGACATGACTTCCGTCCACACCATGTAACATTTTTACTACTCATACCTTCAATACCATCAATAACTTCTTCACTACCCATGACACTTAAGTCTCTTTCCCTCACACCTCCTGCATGGCCTGTGCCATCTACCTTCACAGCACCTTGGTTATCCCTGTGGGTGACTTACCCTCTTCCACCATCCACTTTTCCCTCTAGATATCGTGTGCTCATATCACCTTTATGCAAGAAGGTGCAACCTAAAGACAAAAATCTGCTACCCTCTAATAAAGGTAGTCAAACCAACCAAACTCTCTCTTTCCATTTCATCTACCATATCCCTATCAAAGCAAACATGACCAACACCAAAGACCACACCATCACCTAAAACCATAGCTCGACCCACTCCCCCTCTTGCAAAAAACCCTTCTTATACAATCGGCCCACACCTACACCCAAACCCACATTCACTTCCCATTGTGATCCACTGGCAGTATCCTATGCCAAAATTTTAACCAACCTCCTTGAAACTTCTGTCATCACATTACCACCCTCTTAGACCTTATGACCCTCTCAAAACCAAACCAAAGGTGTTTTATGAAACCAAAATTTACTCCTACTATTGTGTGACAGGACACGATGTAGAGAACTATAAGGCTTTGAAAACTGTTCTTATCCAGTTGTGTCTCTCCTGAAGAAAAAATTGACGATGATGATCTTCTCTACGAGGACCCCAATTTCACCAACACCAGTCTCCACAGTTCTTCCTCCATTACCTACTCAGTGACCCAAGACCTCCACCCCCACAACTCTTAAATCCACCCCCAAGATTTGAAATTAACATGGTTTGCATCAGAGAACTTACCAAAACCTCTATCCAAATGTCGGTGTGCCTAACTCATCTCATAAGGTTCCCTTCCCACCACTCGGTCTTTTTCCCTTCTTGTCACTATACCTTTCATGGCTCACCCTACTTCACCTACCTCTTTGCCCCAAATCAACTTGATCCACATTGCTACTTGTGCTCAATAGGAAAAATTCAAGGAAAAGGAAACCAACTCTACCAACCAACCCTATACCCAACATACCATCTGTACCCACACCTAAAGTCACTATCCGCGGCCCCACATATCCTATTTCTAATGGGGTTACACATCGTGCGATGCTCAAACAATTACACCAATCCCCCTCAAAATGTCCCTATATGACCTCACTCCAAACCTCAGAATCCCATCATCAATCTCTCATGGAGGTTCTTCAATATATTGAGGTCTTACCCAATGATCCTACATCTGTAGCCCCCATTATTACACCCCGTCATGTAGCCTCTCTCACCAAATTATCATTTTCTTCTACATCTTCACCTACTCATCAAGTATCCACACTCAGCTTCTCAGATGAAGAGATCACACCACACCAAACCGATGACCCAGATCCATCTCTTTTCATCTCTGTCCATATCGATAATATCTATGTATGACATGTTATGATCGATGGAGATGCTAGCATTAATATCATATCCTCTCATGCGATTCAACCAAATGCGGCATACCTGAAAATTGTATGCATAAACATCCCAATCATGTTGTGTTCATTCAATGACACTATCACTTCCACACTTGGCACCATCATGCTCCATGTCTGCGTGGGCCCCCGTATTGTTCCATAGTTATTTTTACATCTTCGATGGGGAATTCCAATGTAATATGTTGCTTGGTAGACCTTAGATTTGTGTTATGAGTTGCGTTCGTTCCACTTTGCATTGTTGTGTGAAGTTTGAGCATGAAGGACACACCTATACCATTATGGCTGACCCATCACCTTTTAAAACTTGTAACATGATTTAGCGACCCAATGATGTGCTTATACATATTAAAGCATATACCTGTATGACCACTACCTCTTCACCTATACCTCTAATCACTAATGCCACCGCTACCTCACCTGCACCTACATCCTCCATTCCCATCACTGCCACAACCTCCATAGCCAAACCGTCAACCTCCTAATCAGCTGAACTCCACCTCCGAGTCAACCATCTTAAACGTTGTCCATCCCAACTACCCACATATCGAACACCGATCCCTTAGAAGGCATTTTTTTAACGCCTCACTCTGAAGGAATATGGCCTATTATAGTATCAACACATTCCTTACTCCACAAGAGTATGGAAGTCTTCACCAACACCCTTGCTATGATCACCCACATAGGGGAGAACATCCTTTATGGTCCTCCCCTACCTTCGTACCGAATCTTACCTATGGGGGACTTGATACTGCCACTTATACACCTAAACCACCATCACAAACTTTCCCATTTTTCTACCAATCTCCAGTTACTCACCAATCACTGTTTCACCCACACCTTCCTGCACCGATGTGCATGGAAGGGTTTTGGTTTTGGATTTTATGAGTAAGGCCACCATACTGTTTATTCCATGTACTACCCATAAACATAATGACTATAGTGGTATCGGCTTTGTTGAACCACCTACCAAGAAGGCCCGCATTGAACTCATTAAGGACATCCACCCTACTCCACCTTCTTCACCCACTCCATCTTCTTCACCACCATCACCACCATCACCACCTTCACCGACGGAGTCGATGGATTCAGAATCCATTCTTCCTAAAAAAAAATTCATAAACACCATTTCCTTGGGGCCTCTGAATTATCAATGTGAGGGCGAGGCTCCCTCATCTCTGCTCTTCTTGTATCTTGAAATGATCGATGACGATACACATTTGATTAATGTCATTCAATGCCAAGATGATGAAACTATACTCACCTACCTTGGTGAAAAAGACTCATATATTCATCATTCGTTACCATTTGAGACACAAACCATGTTGAATGAATCGACTATCGAGATAAATATTCATACTCAGGATGACCCACACATTCTAAAGTTTAGACAATATTTAGATTTTTTTAAACAAGAATCCATCACTTCTTTTCTCAAAAACCATAACCACACTTTCGCTTGGTCTTACGCAGACATGCCCAATATTGACCCCACCATAGTGGTCCACAATATCGTAACCATTCCCGATGCTAAACCCATAAAACAAAAGTTGAGTAAAATGCACCCTCACATTGCGCTTCTGGTCAAATAAGAACTTCAAAACCTTCTTTCCATTTCCTTCATCTTACCCATCGATTATCCTCGGTCGATTTCTAACATTGTCCCTACCACTAAGGTGACAGGGGGACTCCGCATCTGCATAGATTTCCATGACCTCAACCTAGCTTGCCTGAAAGATGATTTTCCTCTACCCGGTATTGACCAACTGGTTGACCTTACCGCTGGTCATAAGATGCTATCACTTGTGGATGATTTCTCTGGTTATAACCAAATCTTGCTTGCTCCAGAGGATCAACACAAAACCACACTCATCACCCCTTGGGGGACCTTCTACTATCAAGTCATGCCTTTTGGCCTTAAAAATGCTGGTGCCACATACCAGCGGGCTATGACTTACATCTTCCAGGACATCATGCACCATATATTGGAAGATTATGTACACAATCTCCTGGCCAAATCTAAATGCCGCTCTGAGCACCTCATCATCCTAAAAAACCATTTTTGACTGCCTCATTAAGTATTGTGTTCACCTTCAGCCCAATAAGTGTGTCTTCACGGTTCTCTCAGGAAAGCTCCTAGGATTTATCATTTCCTTATGTGGTATAGAGGTTGATCCTGCTAAGGTTAAGCCCATTCTCAAAATGCCTCCACCCACTAATCTGCGGCAGCTCCATAGCCTACAAGGTAAGTTATAGTGTATTTGTCGTTTCATTTTACAACTTTTCGGATTGGTGTCAACCCTTTCATCTTATTCTCAAGAAGGATGTCTCCTTTAAACATGATGATGACTACCTTAAAGCTTTTGAAGCCTTAAAACAATACCTTCTCCAACCACCCATACTCATTCCACCTAAAAATTATCAATCCTTCTACCCATACATCTCTGCTACCAAACACTCCTTGGGGGCCATGATCGCTCATCGCGATGAACAACATAGGGAGCAGGTGGTATATTACATAAGCCGTACTCTTTTGGACTATAAAACCTGATACATCCATGCCGAAAAACTTTCATTAGCCTTAGTTTTCATTGCCACAAAACTCTGCCATTACCTACTCAACCACAAAACATATGTTGTGACCAACATCGACCCCTTATGCTTCATGTACACCAAACCTTACTGAAATCAATAAGCTACATGCTAGCTCATGCTTCTGGCCGACCTCGACCTCAAATTCACCCATCAAAAGTCCATCAAGGGCCAAGCTATCACCGACTAATTGGCCGATGCACCTATTTCTGGGGACTAACCCTCTAACTTTGACTTTCCAGGTGATTCAATTGCTACCCTTTCCCTGGACGAACCCACTTACCAAATGACACTCTTTTTCGATGGTTCCAAGTGTCAGCATGGAGGTGGGGCTGGTGTTATCCTCATTCCACTTGATGGTGAACCCATGCCTTAATCTTTAAAACTCAATTTTGATTGTAAAAACAATATTTCAGAATACGAAGAGCTTGTATTAGGTCTTCGAGCTACCTATGCCTTAGATATTTAGTCCATCAACATCTTTGGTGATTCTCAATTGGTCATAAACCAAGTCAATGGTATATACCAGTTTTGTAATGAGATAATTCAAAAGTATAAACATCATGTGGACATACTTTTGACCACCTTCGACTGTTATGCCCTTCAAACCGTCCCATGCTCAACCAACAAATTTGCATATACCATGGCCTACTTGGCTTCCCAGATACCTGCTTCACCCGTCGATTCTAAAATCTTTGTCACTGTATAAAGAATCTAATCACCTTCTTACTTACCTCACAAATGTTACTCTATCAGAATCTCTACTCCGGACTCGAGTGAAATTTGGTATAAAAAAATACTCAGACTATATTTCCCTCTCCGTCTTGCCTCTCTCGACCTTACTCATAATAGACAACGTGCCTTTCGTAAAAAGGTATCTCGCTACATCATCATGGGTGGCCTCCTCTATAAGTGCAACTTTGATGGTATTCTCTTACGGTGCCTTACAAGTTCTGAAATTCCTTATACCATTAAGGAAGTTAATGATGGCATATGTGGAGGTCACTTCAATGGCCTTGCTATTGCTAAGCATATTCTTTTCCTAGGCTCTTACTGGCCGACCCTTAACCATGATTGTTGTGACTATGTTAAGCGTTGTGTAAAATGCCAACAACATGCCAACCTTCATCATACACCCAGTCATGCCTTATAGGTCACCCATGACCTTTGGCCCTTCTCTCAATGGGGTTTGGATCTTGTTAGAGAGATAAATCCCCATTCTTCCCAGTGACATCAATGGATCATTACCACTACCAAATATTACACCAAATGGGTTGAAGCCATACCTCTCATCTCCATGAAATCTAAGAAAATATGTGAGTTCACCAATCATCACATTATCTGTCACTTTGGTGTTCCACATCTCCTCATCATTGATAACGGAAAACAATTCAAAAATAAAACCTTACAAAAACTTTGTGATGCCTTCAGTATTCAACTGAGTTTCTCGTCACCTTATTACCCACAAACCAATGGCCAAGCTGAATCCTCTAATAAAACCTAAAAACAAAATTCTCACGAAAGTGGTTAATGATATTGGGAAGGACTGGCATACGCACATTCCTTTCACCCTGTGGGCATACCCGCACTAGTATTTGCACTTCCACCGCTGCCACACCTTTTTCTCTGGTCTACGGTATAGAGGTTGTTTTACCTCTCAAAGTCCAGATTCCCTCACTTCACATTTCTCTCCATGACATGCTCAATGATGATGACTTTCACCAGGAACATTTAACATAACTTGAGTTATTAGATGAACGCCATCTTAATGCTATTGACCACCTTCGAAGTTTACCAAAAATGTATCAAACGTGCCTATGATAAACGTGTCCATGAACGAACCTTCCAATGTCGGTATCCTTTTCCTGAAAGAAAATAAAACATGTAACCAAAGCAAAAAAAAGTAAACGGGGAAAATTTGCTCCTAATTGGCTTTGACCATACATCGTGACTCATACTTATGGATCAGGTGCTTATTGTTTATCTTCACTCGATGGTAAACCCGAACCTGAGCCCCTTAATGCCTTGTATCTTTGACCATTCTACTATTTAATTTAAGTCCTACCTCACCTTCTGCCTCTTTTCATGGTCGTCCCTTGAGTGCTTTTCACTTCGCTCCTTTCACTATGCTGCCCCCAATGATTAAACAAGAATCATGTGTTTACCTGTCATTCTTTTATCTTCTCTTAAATATGTGTACCACAGCGCTGCACATGGCATGATTCTCATGGATACTTGTCATTTGCTTTCAAATGAGATCCCATGGTTGTTTCACCTTTCTTTCTGAACAAGAATCCAATTCTTCACCTTAGGCTTGTCCGTGACTTAAAAGCCCTCACATGGGATCCAACTGCTTGAGTCAAAATTCTAATAAAAAGATGACTCCCTCAAAAAGAACATCTTTCTCTCTACATCTCTGCTGTAAATAGACTACTCCCTCAAAGGAAAGCTATGTAAAGCTTGTAAAAAAAAAAAGAATCCAAAGCTTCTCGCATCGATCAGCTTCATGAAGACCTCAAGGAGTTAATTTCCTCCTCCACACATAGACTTCCCGCCTCGATCAATCTATCCCAAATACAAGTCTAACAGAAAAAAATTTCGTCATGGACTTGTTCATTGTGATCTTAGATCTCTTGCCAAAAGGTAGGCTACCAAATACCATATAAACTAACCACTTTTCACCCTCTCACCATTCACATTTTCATTCCCTACCACCTCAAGGGACCTACTGGAACCGTGACATTTGGTGGTCATGTGACTACTCTTCACCTTTAGAATAATCAATCATGTAATGTCTTCAGGGTCTTACATTCACTAGCCTATCTAAGGTATGATCCAACTATTACAATCCTTGCCAATCAGGTGGCTCTCTTGCCTCATCTTATGTTTTAACTTCTTCATTACATGATTGATCATCTCATATAGGACTAGCCCCTCGACACTTATCTCTGGGAAATTTTCCTCTTTCACCATAATCAACTTAATATAACCCATACCTATTTTCCCACAATTCAACCATGCCTAAACCAAAACCTAGACTCAATCATGCCTATAAACTACCAACTCATTCTCATACCTCCTTGCATTTTTCCCTAGTTTATGGGTGAACTGCATCGACCTAAGGTCACTTTTCACCAGGACTATGTAGGCAACACTCCGAAGGCATGGGGCCCTTGGAGGTTAGCTTGGCCACTCTTTACCCTAACCAAATCCCCTTTCTTTTTCCTAAAATCACATTATACCCTAGTTAGTTTCCTTTTTATATCAATAATTAGAAATTAAAATAAAACCAACAATAATTGCTTCACATCTTTACCATCCTCATTCATACATTCATTATGTCTACCTTTTCTTTACCATTATCATGCATGTTACTATCAACACATCTCAATACGAATTATATCATCGTTAATTACACAAATTAATGAATTACATACTCAACCCATTTCAACTCAACCATCTATAAATCAACCTAACTCCATCCATTGCCTATGACCTGAATTAACCATGCCTATGACCTAACTCCATCATGCCTATGACCTAACTCAACCATGCCTATGACCTAACTCCATCCATACCTATGACCTGACTCAACCCTACCTATGACCCAACTCCATCCATACCTCTGACCTGACTCAACCATGCCTATGACCTAACTCCACCATGCCTAACACACCTATCATGAATCCATCTATGAATAACACTCAAAATTCTATCAACACAGATACATCATCACTGAATCATCCATCTCATCATATAAATCTCTATATCCATACAATATACACTGATATCAAATAATATATAACAAATCTCTCAAAAATATCATATACAACCTCACCATCTTTGGCATGCAAGCTGGTATATGATCAAAAATATACAAAAACTCTCGTACACATCCTCACTCTCTTTAGCACATAGGGTGGTATATATCACAAATGAATAAATACATTGAAAAGGAGTGACATACATTAGGCATCATCCCGTCAGATATCCTCCATATCTGTCTCTCATGTCTCATCCTTAGCTCTTGCCTAGCGGCCTGATAACATCTCACCACCTCTCATGGGGCGTGGCTGGGTCCCTACTGGTACATCACATGGGGCTGGCCTATGTGAACTAGTGGCCTCACCTTGATCTTGTCTCAGGGCTTGATGGCCTCCTGTGCTCTCCATGTTGTGGGTACAGGATCGGGTCCTCTCACTCGAGGCTTGCTGTGCCCTGTATTCTCTGTAGGATAGAAAATATATCCCTACCACCATCAACTGATCCTTGTAATACATGGCCTCACCTAGGGCATCCTGCAACATAGATATGGGTATTATCTGTGGTGGCCCCATCAGCCTTTACCCCTGTGCTCATCCTATGGGACCTTGTCCTACCCCTGCCTATGAACTGGGACCCTATCCCAATGCATGTGGCAGCCCCATCTGCCTCTGACCCTATACCTGGGCCTATAGTGCCTTAATCTGTGCTTGTGCAGTGGCCAACTAGTCCTGCAAACCTGTAACCCATGCCTATAGAGAGGCCACCTTCTCATCATCTCCATCTCCATCTCCACCCTGGGCCATCTGGGCCTGTAGAGTGGCCACTTGTGTATGCAGCGTAGCCACGTCTACCTCTGAACCTGCCAACATCCCCTGTACCATCCCTAACTATGTAATCAGGGTCACCACCTACCCCTGTAGGGCATCTCTCTGCACCGTGATGGTATCTAACTTTGGTTGCCCTCGTCCTAGGAGGCACTGCTCATAAATGCACTGCCCACCACTACCTATACCTATTAGTCACCCCAACATCATCGATACACTGGTCTATAACCTGCTCCTCCTCCCCTGTAGGTACTGTCAGCTGTGGTAGTGGTAGTGGTCTCTCCACATCATCTCTCTGGTATTGTGGGAAGTGTGGGGGTATGTCATGTGGTAGCCCAAAATGTCATCTAACCCTATCTACTGGGATCATCTCGTGCTCCCCTACACGATGCCCCTCAATCCATCTAAGTATCTGCATTCCATCTAACTCATCGACCATCTATCTGTATGAGGAATAGCCCACATATGGTCTCTAAATAATGTCCATACTGGACAATCCCTCCAGTAACCGCCTGTAATAAGCTACATCATGTGTAACCCTGATTGCTCAACTCTCTCCCATAACTGGCACCCATCTCCTGTAGCCCACTCTAACAAACCTAGGCTCAAATGCATCCACTCGGGGCATACCAATCAGGCAAACACACACAATGTGCTTGTAGGCCCAACAGTGAAGAATAAATGTGCAACATAAACTAAACCTGCGGAGCCACCCATACACCCATAGCTCTCTATATAACTGCACTAGGAATGCTGGCACCCATGCAAAGCAGGTCATGTCCATCATCATATCATGTGACACCCCCATTAGTGATCATGGGAATCTCCCACCCTCTGCATCTGGCAGTGTAAAAATAACAAACTACCTCCATCAATAACACTACTAGCCTCGTCTCCTTTGGATGGGCTAGGTACATCTCTCCATAACTCAGGCTAGGGATGTGGAATGTCATCTCCTCTAGTCCCTCAGCAAATACCAGTTAGCATCAACTCCTCAGATGCCTCTAAGGAGACCAAATATACCTGTGTCCCCAATATAGGTAACCGCAGGATCCTGTACACGTCCTCCAGGGTGACTGTCATCTCCCCCGTCAGTAGGTGGAATGTGTTGGTCACCTGAATCCCATCTATCGATGAGAATGACCATTAAACTCGGCTTCCAGACTACATGTTGATAGCGTCAGACCCCAATCAGGCCCACATCTGTGACATGCCTCCACTCCTCGACTGTCGCTGCACCTTAAACTCTCAATAGCAGGGGTGGCACCCTATCTCTCATCCTCAACTGATCTCTCGCATGCATCCAATAAAACATCACATTAATTTCACCTTAATCATAACCACAATCCCACTCAACACCCCACCTTTATCTACCACCCTACCTCTCTTTCCCTAGACCTCCTTACCTTCGTATCACATCTTCTATCTACCCCCCAACCCTAATCCACTATCATTCACCCTTACCTATTTTTACCCCTTACCTATGTTATGCTTTTCCCCAAAACATCTCCTACTTCCCACTACTTATCTCACCCACCCAACTTAGGTCACTTTTGGTCTCTTTTCCCCCATACCCCCAACTGGTCCTGGTTACCCCCTAACCAACCCCCGGTCTCCCATAAACTGGCATCAGTCACCTGTTTCATGACCAATACCTATTCGGCACCACCAATGTCAGCTAACCCTCAACCAATGCCGGTCACTGTCGCCGCAAAAACTGTAACGTCTAAACCCCCCTTCTTCCTAAAAACTTCCTTTTTCTCCCTTTTACCCACCCAACCCTACCCAAATCCCCCCTCCACCCTTCCCCACCCCTCTCTCACCCAAACACCTCTCTCCTCATTCCTATTTAAATCGATTTGGCCTCCGAAAATTCAAAATTCATTCCCCCCCCCAAAAAAAAAAACTTTTTTTTACCCACCCAACCTCTAAGTCAATCTAACTCACAAAACAAAGAAATAGGATTGACTCTTACCTCATCACACTATTTCTACCATGGTGGCACATTGGGCCACTACACCAGTGGTCCACCTGACCCCTCTCCCGCCTCTGCCATCACCCAATCAGCTGTCTCACCTCCAACCAATCAAATCAATCAATCTGATCCCCTAGACCCCACCTATTCACTACCAATCACCCGCTACACCGCTCGCCAACTTATCTCTCCATTCCACATGGATGCTTTCCACCTTTTCTCTCTCTCACCTATCGTTTTCCCCAATTTAGTAAAAGAAAAATGATTTGAAAAACATGACAATTTTTCTTTTTTATAACCTACCTGACTTGACCAGTGATTGTTTTACCTTGACCAACATCAGTCCTATGCCCTAGCTTACCGTGTTCGATCCATCGGTTCATTCATTTAAATGGTCACCGGTTATCCTGCTTAGTCTTTTTCCTACCCCCTACCCCCACTTTTTGACCTGCATCCTTTTTACCTTACCCACACCTGACTTGGACACTTCACTTTACCCTCCTAACCTCATCCTTTACTACCTCACTTCATCCTCATTTGGGGACTCATTATTTTACCCATACCTCGACCCTACCTATGTCTGTGACCTAGTTACTTGGACCTGGAACATTGCTAGTGACCTGTGACCTCATGTGCTTGCTATACCTCGTGGCATTATTACCTGTGTTGATAGACATACCGACCTTACCTTGCCTCTTGCCATGACCATTTATCCTGACCCAACCCTTGGTGTACCGGAACATACCTAAATGTTCTTGCACCTGACCTATGTCATGTTTCCTGACCATATCCTATACCTTAGATACCAGAATCACCTCAACCTTGTTTGGATAAACCTATCAACCTTAGACAATGTAGAGTTTTCCTTCTCTTCAACCTGGTACCGTGCTGCAGTTTATACATGTGCGTGAGTTTGACTGTTACTACCTTTGACCCTGACCCATTACCTGGATTACCCAATTAGACCATTTCCCCTTTTTACCCCCGTTTCCCACCTTTCTCTTCATCACATTCAACTTTTATCAAACCACTCACCGATTCTGCCTTCTTGCCTCATTAGTTCCTAGTTTGAGGGGGATCACCTTCACCCACACATGGGGCAACCACATCTTATTTTTGTCAGTGTCGCTTACTAATACAAGCTACGCAACAAAAAGGGGAAAAATGTAGACACCAAAATTGGGTCACACTCCCCTTGGTCCCTCAACAAAATAACCAACTTGAACACACTCACCTAACCATGGCCCCTTTCACCCCACTCTAATATTAATTTAATTAAATTAATTCATGATCTCATAATATCTATTATTTAAAATATCCTAATTGGATAATGCCCACCATCCACCTCACCTATACACCTCATCTAGCCACCTCACCCTAAGACCTATTCTTAGTATGTTTCCATAACTAACTAAGACCTACCTAAACCCTAAAAATTAAAGCCTACATTCCCTATAACCACATTCCATCCTGTTAGAAAGGAAGCTTCCATTCTAATCCAAGAAAGAAAAATGAATGAGATCCAAGAAAATCAAGAGGATTTTCTCAGTTTAGTAAACCTAGGAAATCCTGCCCTAACTGACGCCGGTTACCCTAAACCACCGCCGGTCAACTCGGAATTGTTGTCGGTTACCATTTAATCCCCAAAACAACCTTATTTCTGGGTTGGCACATTTTTTGAGAGCAAGATACGAAACCAGAGCTACATGCAAGTGGAACCAGCATTCTTACATGCATCAGAGCATTTACTTCCAACACTAGAAGCAATCATAGAGCTACCTGCATTCACTGGAGCATCTGGGGAAGCACCATCACCACACCAAAGCTTCATCCATATGACCAACTGCCATTTCCAACTATACATCAAGCTCATACAACAGTAAGTGTTTTGTTAACCAACATTTTCCATTATCATTTTAGTAGACTCTTTTACTTATGTTATTAGTTTCTACTTGCATTCCCATTCACCCATCATTTTCCTTCATACGAACTTGATCAATATTTCATCCATACCATTAAACTACCCATACCTTATTGATAAATATCCCTGAGCACACCTAAGACCCACACGGACCTCGCCATTTCCCTTTCGATTTCCATTTAATCTCAGATCTGTCACCCCACCAAGTTTTTATTAAATTTCTTGTACCCCGACCATACTAACATCAGTTACCCACAACTATCACCGGTTAACCTAACCGACATCGGTCACACTAGACCGACGTCGGTCTTTTTGTTTTTACCCTCAGATCAAGAAAAAAGCTTAAAACCTCTACCAAATACCTATAACAACCTAGAACCAAACCCTGACCAGTTCCAATAATCTGACAAAGATTTTGACCTTCAAATTCAAGCATAGCTTATCCTATTGTGAATGAATTTGTTTATTGTAGTCGAATGTGATACCTAAATCATTTTAACTACAGTAGGATTTCCTTTATTGTTAACATTGAGTTGTTTTAAACAGTGGATTGACAACCGTCTAGGGAGTATCACACTTCCCGGATCTAGCATACGTTAGGTAGTCCACTGCATATACTGTTTAACTTTTATTTGGTGGTCTTGTTTTCTATTTTAGGTAGTTCCTCCTAGCCAAAAGGAAGCTCTCACGATCAACTGTGTATCAATAAGTCATACGCGTGCAACAACCTACAACCAACATTTTAACAAGTATTCCTACTATCCCTCTACCCTTATCTATTTTTTCGATATTCAAATAAACGCTCTAGAATGAGGTGAAAAACATATCTCACAATCTATGCACCCAATCTCCATAAATATTCACCAGTGCACTCCTAAAAGTTTTGTAAAATTGACTGTAAAAGAAAAACCATTGAAGTTTTGTATAATTTGTAGTAGCCAGAAGAAATTTGCAGCCCATATATTTTCCTTTTTAGATCTACATAATTTTGGTAGATACAATTCCTTGAAAACTAGACTAGAAGGTCCTGAGATAAAATCTAATATTTTGAGACTAGTTTCATTCCATTCCGACACCCAAAAAACCTCTTTCTAAAAAATAATAAGTTGTGACAGGTCCCCCATGTATAAATATAGTAGGTTTCTAAAACAATAAATTTTTAGTTTCCACAATACTCCCTGCAAGTAAAGCTAATCAAAAAGTGACTATTCTAAAAACTTACTAAAAATATCCATTTTAGATATGACCTGCTAAAAATAGAAACTCTTGTAAATGTAATCAATTCACTTGTATCAGTTCACATTCCACCTATCTCATTACTTTTTTCCATTGTGAAGGTCAAGTATTCAGGTGTGGAGCTAATCTCCACATTGATCACTGTATACCCCAATGCGAGGGATGGTGATATCACCCACATATACTTGGAAGACTTGAAATCTAAAATTTTGAACTAGCCACAGGGGGTAGTGGAGGAAAATATACTCTCAATAAAATTATTTAGGGTAGAAGGCCACTCGTTATCTATTTAGATCACTGAAATTGTCCTGGCGTGCACACACCATTATGATCCTAACACCATAACAATCATGACAGATGATGACTTGATCCTAGTTATCCTCCTACCAAAGGGCATTTCCCGATGCCTACAAATTACCACCAGTAGAAACATGGTCATCATAACCAAGGAATTTTCACCACATAAATGGAAAATACTTACTCATATTTGTAAGGTCTAGCACTCAATTCATGCCTCAAATAAAGAAAAAATCCCTCTTATATCTCGAAGAACCTATCACAAAATTAGTTTCACGAGGCCTATTCCGATGTCATTATCCTACTGAGAAGAGTAATAGGGGAAGAGATAATGAATGATTTCCAAGATTGGATGGCTTAGTTCATCCTTGTGGCCACAGAAGGAAACCAAATGGTGGACTGGGAGAAAATCGTCAGTAACAACATCCATCAGTAGTTGTTGTAGTTACCCTCTGTTGTCCAAAATAACTCCCGTAGTTATTTTTTGTAACTTACATCTTCATTCTAGCTCTGAAGTTTCTTGTTGTAGGTTACACACACTTTATTTCTCCTCTAAGCACAATTCCTTGGTTGGAATTCCTCGCACACTTATATACGCTCCTCCTTTTTGTTCCTTCCATCTTCCCTTCATTTTCTTCTTTGTTCCATTTTCCCCTCGCACCCACTCTCTACGCACACCTTCCTTCCAGTAGTTCATGTTCCCTGCGTGTTTGCCTTGGAATTATTTTCCCATATTTTGATCATTCCTTTGCACATTGTAGCCCCCTTTCCTTTCCTGTTGTTGTGTATCATTCGTTAGATGTTCATTCCCTGCTTGCATAATTGTCTCCTACTAGTATGTATCCATTTCTACCATGCGTGTTACTTTTACGTGCCCTTCCAATTATTTCCTTCATGATCCTACTTTTGTGTGCTCCTTCGTACCATCTTCTGCGTTATTGTTCCACATGACATATGTCAGACATTGAGTGAGCTACATGTAACCAATCAAAGAGTGCTAGTTGGGCGCCAAATCCCTGCAATGAACCACTACATGACACATGTCCAAAATGACAAAACAGGTGTACAGTTGGCAAACCTTCATCCATTCTACGCATGCCACATGTCATTACATGTGAAAGCATCTTGTAGACATCAAAACATCACAACTTATGCTACAGGGCTTGGATTAGGGTGCAATTTATCTTATTTGAAAGCAGCTAACATGGGCTACAATCTAGAACCTTCAAATTCAAATGTTGGCAGGGATGAGTAGGTGAGAATCAAGGAAACAATTTTTAGCCATTAATGCAAACTTAACCACCATATTTTATGTAGATCTTGTCTCCTTCTTCCACAAGCTACTTCAAACATGGGGAGGCATATTTTTCAACTTTGTAGGTGGATTTGTAGGTATTCAATGTTTTTTTTGGTGGTTAAGATTCAAAATTTGAGTTCCCTCCTCTCTCTCTCTCTCCGTCTTCCTCTCCTCTTCATCCTTCTATAAATGTAAGAGCATTGCTCATTGTAAAGGGTTGGAATTTTTCAGTTTGTATAGGCATCACCTTGTATTATGAGTTATAGAACTTCAAATCTAGTCTTTGCATGTGGATATTTGCCTCATACACCATTGTAACAGACTATGCATTCCTGGAAGTAATAAACACATTGTTTTGTGGCTATTTTCTACCTTAACATTTTTTTATTCTTCTTTCTTGTCTCTCCCTTACGTTGTGTGTTATTTGTGTTATCTCATGTCCTTTGCATCTCCTTTTCAAATTGTGTCCCATGGAAATGATTGTGCGGCTGTGTTCTAGTCTGTGCTATATATGTCTGGCCCTCCTCTATGTATTTTCCTTCATTTTCACTCAAAGTTGATCATGTTCATGCCCCTTATTTTTGGTGTTATCACCTTCTTTAGTTTTAGTTTTCCTTTTCGCATATCCTTATATCCCTGGTCCCTTGACACATTTATCTTAGGATTTCCATTTCAACATTAGGAGTAGTAGTAGCAGTAGAAATAGGTAAAGGAACTGACCTTCTCCAGAGGTCTGTCTCAAGTGTGCAAGGTCCCAAGACTTGGAGATAGTCCCATTGTTGTGTCAATGAATTAGTTTAACTTGATCTGAGATAGGTGCAAGTTTGAGATCCAATAGTTTCTGGTACGCCTGATGGGATAAAGCATTGAAAGATAAAATTTCATCAGTACTAAGTTCTGGTTTGTGACTTAGTAATTTCTAGCCTTTGGAGGCTTTTTTCAACACATTTGACGACTCCCAAAACTAAAATCTATTATTTCTAGCAATTCGCATGCCTTTCATGAGAAGAGTGTATACCATACAAAGCACATCAGCTAAAGAGTCTGTTGAATACCTCCAGCTATCTCTGAGAAGAATACATAGCAGAAATCCCATGCATGCATCTCCATCTCCAATGTGCTGAGCACTTTCCACGCCACCTCTCGGTAGACATCTTGTGAAAAATATCATGGTAGCTCCTCCACTACCTCCGAGGAAATTTTCCAACTTTACTGGTGAAATTCCTTTTGTTCTCAATGCAACATGATATCCTTTTTTCTCAATACAACATGATATGCTAACAAAGGCACTCAAAATTATTCCATACTTCACTGGTGAGAATCAATTCACCCCTGTTGAGTGCATCCAGGATGTATCCAACATATGCGATGTCTACTTAATCACACATGATGATGTATCAGTTAGGCTACTTGTGGCTTCACTCAAGGGAAAAGTGCTTTAGTGGTACAGAAGCCTAAGACATGCATCTATTTTGAGTTGGGATGAGCTTGGATTGGCTCTTTATAACTACTTTGAAGATAAGTAAGATCACCTGTCTTTGGTGGAGAAACTAACAACAACAAAAAGAGCACCTAATGAACAAATGAATGATTTTAATATCAGGTTTCAGAAGACTTGGGATAGAATCCCTCAAGTGGTAAGGCCTATAGCCCAACATGCTTTCCTATATTATGTAAGGACTTTGAATATTGATATCTCAGTCATGATTCAGTTTATGGGAGATAGAATCTTACATGTTACTTACAATATTACAATAAGGGCAGAAAATAGTCTCATCCAGGTGAGAAAGTTAGCTCCCAAGCCACCCGTGCCCTTATTCCTAGAAATGTCTCACACGTCCCAACCTTCTATTTCTCTTTTTCTTAAGCAGAGCATGCAACCCACTAAATCCACATCATATTCTCATGTGTAGCAAAAGAAAGATGAAGAAATGAAAGCCTTGATTAGAAACTTTTCCAATAAAGTTATGTCTTTAGAAAAGCACCAGGTGCAAGCCTTCAAAAATAGTTCTAATCAAGGGTATAAACAAAGCCACCAGCCCTTTAGAAATTAATATGCAAATTAGAGATATGGGAAAAAACAAAAAAATGATAAATGGCATACCAATGTGTACCTTCCATTGCAATTAATTTCTCTTGCGCAGCCTCTTCCAGTGCCCAACGCAAGCCAAAAACTTGTCCCAATATAGAATAATATGGCACAAGAGTCAAAATGGTGCTTTCATTCTAATATGCCTCATAGTTAGAATCAATGCACCAACACTGTGTGTGTGCAAGCTTACATGATTCAAACTACTTCCATCTGTGAACCTTCCACAAGCATAAGCGACCCTGAAATCAAGAAAAGCCAGAATTTCCTGAAGCTAACCTTATGTTCTTTTGCGTTGAAGAATTATGTGTAATTAATCAATATGTAGACAACACAAACATACCACATGTCCAGATTACTAATAACATAAGTTACAATAAAATAATGCTCGTCTATGGCGCATAACCATCAGCTCTTATCACACAGGTTGATCCTCAAAAGCATAAGGATACAACACATCAGCCCAAAAATCATGGCACGTAGGTTCCTACGCGTGAGGTTCAACACAACACTTCAACACAAGAAACACGTGCTCCTCCTTTGGTAGGTCAATTCTTTGCGCCAATTAAGGCACCTATCTTTGCACCTTAAAAATAAAAAAAATATGTTGATGTGCCCCAAATGCACAAGTCAATGGGCCTTCCATTCAATATTCTGTACTAGATGAAGAAGAAAAATATAAATTTTATAATGTGGGATTCCTTGGCCATCCCATCTCAACGTGACATGTTGTATGAAGCTCCGGTGCAAATTCCACATGTGGATCCTGTTATTCAAAAGTCTCATGTTGTCGTCAATATCTTTCAAGCAGAGGAGAAACAAGTAAGAAAATTTATCAAAACCCCACCCTTCTATATATCCTTGATCATAGGTAAACACCTTGTTCACAACTATATGATTGACTCAGGCGCTAGTACTTCTGTCATGCCTAAGAAAATTGTTGATGTCCTAGGTATTAATTATAGCCCTTTCTCCAAAGGAGTCTTGCAACTTGATGGCTCAGTTGTCACCAATTTGGGGTTCATCAAGGATCTTGAGTTAACCCTGCATGCATATCTAAGCCTCACCATAGCTCAATATGTGTCAATCATTAACCTACCACCCTTGTTTACCTTGTGCCTATCAAGATATTTTACTACTAAAGTAGGTGGTCACTTTTCTTCTAATTGGACTCATATGTTACTAAGAACAAGGTATGGTACCCTATTTACCATACAAGTTGAACCAATATTATCTTATCATGTTGAGTCATATGACCCATCCCCTCTCCAAGTTAATTACCTAATCTAAGAGGAACAAGTTTCATTTTCTAAAGAACAACCTATTCCCCCTCCTGTACCTGATTTATTGCTGGATGAGTGGGTGGAGAGGCATCAAAAATATGATACGTATGTTGAGGAACTTAAAGCCATTGAAACTAGGCTTGGTACTTATTACATCTTTGAAGAAGAAGTTGTACTTCCACGAGCACTCAAACCAAATGAAGAAAACTCTAGTATGTGGAAGTTGTACTTTGATGGATCCAAAAGTAGAAATGGCACAAACACAGGTGTCGTTCTCATTTCTCCCAAGGATGAGAAATTATTCTTCATGTACAAACTACAGTTTGCATGCTCCAACAACGTGGTAGAATATGAAGTGCTCGTGCATGGTCTTCTTATTGCTGAAAAGAAAAGGATCAAGGTGCTGCAAATCGTTGGAGATACTGAATTGATCATCTGCCAGGTCACAAAAAAGTGTGCGATGAAGAATAAGATCCTCATATATTATAAGCATAGAGTTTGGGACTTCCTTTAGGGATTTGATGCTTTGAACTTATAGGCAGTGCCAAGAAAAATGAACAAAGAAGCATATAAGATGGTCGTGCTTGGTTCACAGTTTTCTCCTGTGAAGGATTTTTCAAGAGAAACATGTAACACGTCAAAATGGTAATCACACCATCTATCCCAGAAAACAATACCAGCTGTCAAGTTTGTGACAGTGATGTACAAATCATCTAGTTCATTCAGAATGAAGCTAATTTCTCTTCAAACATGCAAGCCGACTTACATGACAACTATAGTGACCAAGTGATTTAGCTCAAGACAAAAAAGTTACCTAAAGGGTTGGTCACCTTAGAGAAAATGTTTAGCCTTGATGATGAGTTCAAGGGTGAATAAAATTGTGTGCGTGACGCAAGAATACTGCCCCCCAGTCACTATTACACGTGGAAAGAAATTTTTGTTGAGTAAATCTTGCACGCATGATGAAAAATGGACCTTCATTTCTCTGCGTCAAAAATACAGTGATATCTTCTCGTGGAAATATGAATATCTCAAAGGATTTGATCCAATTGTTGCTCAACACTCCATTGACCTTGATCCTAACATGAAGGTTTTCAGACAAAAGCAAAGGCCAGTCAATCTAAGGATACAGCCCCTCATGAGGAAATATTTTTCTAAACTCATGGAGGTGAAGATAATATTCCCCATCAAGTACTCTACTTGGATAGCAAATCTTGTTCTAGTGTGCTAGAAGAATGGTGAAATCAGACTCTGCATCAATTTTAGAGATCTGAATAAGGCATCCTTAAAGGATTATTATCATTTACCTTCTATGGAGAAGATTCTCTAGATTGTGGCTAAAACGCAAAGACTTTCCACATTGAATGGGTATTCTGGCTTCAATCAGATCATGTTCAAGGAAGAGGAACAATTCAAAATGGCATTTACAATCAAATGAGGGACATATGCAAATCAAAATATGCCCTTTGGTTTTTCAAATGCATGCACAACTTTGTAGCACTCCATGGACATTTCCTTCAAAGAATATATCAATGAGTTCATCCTAGTCTACTTGGATGACATAACTATCTTCTCAAAGCAGAGCACAGATTACATGGTGCACCTTTAGAAAGTTTTTGAGAGATGCAAAGAATTTGGGGTGTCTCTTAACCACAGGAAGTGTAATTTTTCTATGGCACAGGGAAATTTTTAGGCCATGTATTCTCCAAGTATGGTATTTCCATTGATCCTAAGTGTGTTTATTCCATCCCTGCTCTCTCATTTCTGGTACATAATAAGGCCTTGCATTCATTCCTAGGAAAAATTAATTTTTGTTAGGAGGTTTATTCCTAAATTTGCACAATTTGTAAGGCCCATCACCCTCATTCTCAAGAGGGACATGGTATTCAATTAGACACCAGAAGGAAAAGAGAGCTTCAATAAGATCAAGTAAGAAATTTCTTGCGTGCCAACACTAATCAATCTAGATTATTCCAAGGATTTAATTCTCTATGCTTATGGAGCTGGTGTGAGTGTTGTTGTTGTCTTGACACAAGAGAATGCACAAGGACTAGAGCAACCAATAGCTTTCTTCAGTCAAACACTGAAGGATAATGAATTGAAATACACTCATATGAAAAAACAAGTCTATGCCATCATGTGTGTACTTAATTTCAAAATTATGCTCGCCACAAATCATATCAAGGTGTTAGTTTCACAGTCATGAGTGAGATACCTCATCATGGGGGCAGAAATCAGTGAGAAGAGAGCAAGATGGGTGACCAAAATGATGGAGTATGATGTGACTATATAAGCCACAAAGTTGGTACGAGGTAGTGCACTCTGCAAACAACTTGTTGAGGACGTAAAAAATGAGCTCGAGACTTCATTGTTTCTGGATGAAGATCTCTCATACGCAAAGGATGAACAAAGTGTAGATCCTGACACATGTAACTAGATAGAAGTGATGGTAAAATTCATTTCTTTTGGTGCATACCCTCTTGTTTTGAATAAAGCAAAGAAGTGACATCTGAGGCTGAAATCTATTCCATATGCTTTGTTTGATGATGTTCTCTTCAAAAGAAATATTGATGACATGCTACTGAGGTGTATAGATGGTGTGCAAATTGGCCAAGTCTTAACAGAATTTCACGATGGGTTCTTTGGAGGACACTTCTCTTCCAAGGTGATAATAATGAAGATCATCAAGCCATGATACTTTTGAGCTACCTTGTTTGTAGACATGCCTAAGTGGGTCATGAAATGTTAAGAATGTGTTTTATTTGTAGGAAAGAAAAAAATTGGCAGTGTTTCCCCTTCAACCAATCTAATCAGATCAACCTTTTGCCTAATGGGGTCTTGACTTCATAGGCATGATCAATCCTCCTTCTAGTGCTAGGCACAAATGGGTTTTGATGGCTCTAGACTACTTCACCAGATGGACATAAGTTATCACACTAAAGCAGTCAATCGATTCAGTCATCCTTGAATTTCTCAAGGGCATTGTGATAAGGTTTTGCGTTCCTCAAACCATTATTTCAGATAATGCAAAAGCCTTCCTTAGTACTAATTTTTTTGATTGGGCTCTTAGTCTTAGTATCTATTTAAAGACCTCTTCCAACTACTAGCCTCAAGGAAATGGCTTAGAAGATTCAAAAAACAAGAACCTAATTAGAATTATGAAGCACGTAGTGAATATCAACGAAAATCAATGGCATATGAAGGTCTCACGCGTGCTCTAGGAAAACATAATTATAGTGAAGAAGGAAATAGGTTCCTTGACTTACAAATTGGTATATGGAAAGGAATTAAGACTTCCTTTATCTCTCAAGTTGCCTTCATTGGAGCTTTCCCAACAGCTAAAGTTTGAGGGAACAGATCAGAGAGAGATAAAAATGGAAGAGTTGGTTAAACTTTAAGAATTAAAGAACTCTTCCATAATCAACCTAGAACAACATCAATAATCAACAAAGAAGTGGTTTGATAGAAAGTCTAGGCCTCAAGCTTTCAAAGTTGGTGACTTAGTCTTAAAGTGGGATACTGATAGAGCCAAACCAAGGTATCATTCAAAGTTTTATGCACTTTGGAGTGGCCCATATATTATAATTTTGTGTAAGGAGGATAAATATCTTAACTTATCTCATCTTGATGGAGGCATGCTACCAATTCTAGTAAATGGGACTTATCTCAAACCCTTCCATTGATTCTTCTGCATCATTTTATATATTAGAATAGATTTAATTCCTCAAATTTCACTATGTGCACACTGTTTTGTTTATATATAGTTATTTCTTCTCGCATGTTCCTCATACACGCTCTTCTTTTGCTTCTAGATGTTAGTTATCTTCTAGCAATTTTCAACAGTTTTACAGGATTCATAACAAAGTTCAGAAGTGCTTCAAGTGACTTTAAGGGGCAGTTCTTTAAAGTTACAGATACGGATCAGAATTTCATGTTTCTAAGAAGACTCCATGCCCAATGAACGCTCTACGATACTGAACTCCTTCATCTAGTAGGTAGATGGCCCTGAAAGTTGTAAAAATGTTGTCCAAAATAACTCACCTAGTAGGATGACCTTTTGGTTCCCATCTAGAACCCTTCATATTCTTTTGTAGCAGTTTTTCATATTCTATTTGTGTAGTTGTAAAGTAGCTCATTTTCAATAAAGAGATAGATCTCCAGGCATACATATTTCTTATGGATTTTTCCAATTTGTATTCATAATAAAATAGGTTTTTTACAACTCTTTCATTGTAATTTTGATTGTTATAACACATTAAATTCCATCATAAGTGTGTTGTCCACTGTGTTGCACTTCAATCCAAATCAGTGCTTGAGTGATAATACCATCATGTTTTAACTATGCTGATAGTTGTTCCATGTTCATACGAGATGTGAAAATACAAAGAATAAAGGTTTGTCATTTCTTATCTCTCTAGGAATATACTCATGCAAGAATGTCACACATGCAACAAACATCAAAACATCTTTCAAATCTCTCAGTCTATATTCCTACATATATCGGTTAAGATTTTCCTCTTTTCAGGATTGCATCGTGCCAAAAATTGAGAACTACGAGGTTAACTGCATAGATGAATTCAAGGTTAGAAAATGGGATTACACATGGATGAAATAGACCAAATGAGAGACTTTAAGTTTGATTGGTTTGTGTATGAGATAAAATATGGTGAGTCAAACTTGTTTGATCCTAATTTCTGAGTGGTGCAATATTCCCCTTTTCCTCCCAGTCCATGGAACTTCAGGGAATCAGGGGATATCAAAGAGAGGACCATGGTAGTGATCCAAAGGTCAAAAGAAAGGTTCAAACAGAATAAATCTTCCTTCCTTAAGTTCAGTGGTCTTTTGTCTCTATGTAGGAAATTTGCTCACACTTCCTCCCTCAAGTCATCTGAGAAAGCCACAGGCTCTACTCATTTAGAGGAATCCTCCAAGAGGAGAATTGTGGATGTAGAGTGCATTGAAGCCGCTCCTCCTAGGAGGCTTCACAAGAGGGAAAATATCATTGAAAATACCATTAAACCTCTTGAGTTAGGTGATATTGATCTATCATAGTCTCTCATTCATCACCGACATCGAAGTGTGTCTTTCTGTGGCAGAGTCATATCATCATGAGCAAGTTATGATCCCTTATTGAGCACCTGAAAGTGCCCCTATAATTTATTTTTTGTCTACTTCAGATGAAACATTCCCATGGGTATAGGAGTTACTTGAAGTGAGTAACAAAGAGTGTAGCAAGCCGTAATACCTTATTTTGAGGCCATCTCAAAATTCACCAAAACTAAGCAAAGCAAGAAAGCATAAAAAAATTCCCATTTCTTCACCGATGCCTTTGGATCTCAGTATGTGGAAGTTGCATGAACAAAATTTGAAAAACCCGTGGGAGAAATGACTCAAGATGACTATGAGATAACTAGAGTTTATTTGAGACAAGTTGTGCACGAGGGGGATGTGCACCTCTTCTAAGAGTCTGCAACCCATTTTCTTTCTAGAAACAAAGAAAACAAATAAACTTTGAAGAAACTAGAGGAACTTGTGAGAACCCTCATTGCATATGTATAATCCTTCCTGGAACCTAATACAATACCACCACCTCTAGTAGAGGCCATATCTCCCATTAGTAGTTTTGATCCTCAAGTGATCAAGATAGCTTAAGGATACACCATGCAAGGGAGAGATAATGGAAAATGGGTGGAGAATATTTTGGAGAAGGAAAATATATTTCTACCCGAGGTTATCTCACTATTCAAATTTTCCCTTGTCACTCTTTCCAATGTAAAAATGACCATATAGGAGATTGAGAAAGAAAAGGCCTACTGGGATAGTATGTTCCCATTGGTGTCTGAGATGAGTTGTCTTGATTCTCACTCCTTAAAGATTAAAAATGTATTCACCTCTATCTCTAACAATTTATCTCTCATATGGTCTCACACAATGAATGCCAGATATGATATGATAAATAATGTTATCTCGGAAATTGATTCTCTGGGAGAGAATCCATTTGAGATCTTGGAAAGTATCAGTAACATTGTGCATAATCTAGGATCACCTCCGTTCAATGAACATCCTTAGCAAATCTCTTAAGTTTTTCCAAGATTTTTTCAAGAAATAAGTATGAGATCCATTCTCTTTTAATGAAGATACTTTGGAATCCCTTGTGGAAATTAGAGGCTCAATCTCTAATATTGTAAGAGATCATCAAGTCTAGTTCCACCACGGTAAGACCATTGGTAGTGTTCCTAAGACTTGGATCAGTTTTATGGGTTGTGTTTTCATTCCACATGCATAAAAGATGGCACTCACAACAAGTCCCTTTTAGTAAGGAAGTAAAGGGTGAGGAGCTCACTCTGGAAGCATTTCCTCAGAGTTCTATAGGAGTTGGATCTTCCTCATTAGAAACTTTTTTGTCTTCATATTGACCACTCTCTTCTTCCCTCTCTCTCTATGTTCTAATACCTCATTAGGAATGTAATTTTGATTTTTTCATCTTATTCACTTACTTACTGCAAGTAATAAGGTTACATTTCTTCTATCTCCTTGATCGTGTTTTTCAACTCTCTCTACTTTCTAACTTTGTAAGCATTATAATCTTGTATAGCCAAGAAGTAAATTTGAGTCTTTGTTTAATGAAATATAAGGTACCAATTTGGGACATGAAACAAATCAATGCAATCACGTTTAGGAAGTCCTTAAAATTTATCCTCAAAACTTTGCATTTTTTCAAGTGTTGATTAGAAATACATGGCCTTAATTGATGTTACCGTATTCATGGAATTTTAGGCATTGCTTACACTTTCATATTCAAAGAAAAATTGATTGAAGACATGTGGTTCTAATTGGTGCAAGTAATAACTTGTTAACGTGGTTAAAAAATTAGCTAAGTGTTGGAATAGCATATGAATTTTTCTAAGTTTTTCATGGCTTAAGATGATTGAAAGGGTTGTGGAGCATTAAGGAGGGTTACAGGACTTGAGTTGTGGTTACAAAAAGGTTGCATGAAGCTAATTTTGAATGTGAAGGGAATATCATAATAGCTCCAAACTAAATATCAATATTTCAATGGTATATGGACATACGTGATAGTATTGTACCACATATATGCACAATAATGCACACAAGAAATATTTATGTAGAAGTGAATAACTGCACACATGATCCAAAGAAAGTTTTGGGTGGTTAGAAGTTCCATATTTCTCCCTAAACCATTATAGTATGGAAGAGAACTCTGATAGATTTCCAATGCATATTGGAACGTGTGAATCAAAAACCATATGCTCCCAATATTGCTTGTTAAAGTTCATGGTCAAATTGGGTCAATAGGGAAAACACATGTCTGTAGTACCTTAACTCATGCACAAATTCTACTTGCATAATTCAGAGTTGATTGAGGAAAAAATGTGATCATGACCATTTTTGTTCTAACTCTTTGGTCTTTAACATCATGTAAAAAAATTAGTTTTCAACAGTGAGGTCCACTTTTGTTTCGGAAGGGAACCCTACAGGGAAAATTTTAAGGAACCCCCTTGAAAAAAATTATGTAAATCATGGTGAATATACCTGTAACCAGTGTCATGGTTTTGGTGAATATACCTGTAACCAGTTTCATGGGTTTGGTGAATATCCATGTAACCTGTTTCATTCTTTCGGTGAAAATTGTAAAAAATAATTTAAAATAGTTGGAAATTGAATGGCGAATATCCTGTAATTTGTTTGGAAAATACCCTTTATCGAATTTGACAGTAATGAGGGCCAAAAATTTTCATTTCTTTTACATGTCTTACATTTACGCTCAAATGCTTGGAATGTGTGACACTTGGCCACTTAGAGGAACAGGAAAATGACACGTGGTATCTTCTGATTGCTCACTGGACTCTGCCTTGCCTCATTGACACCGCGGACCTGAAACTTTATTGAATTGGTTCATTCCTCAGGCTTGGAGTCCGGGGAATGCCTTTGACTTGGGGAGGACCAAAATCCTACTGCGTGTCTTTCTGATGGGTAGGGAAGGATTGATAACTTTAATAATCAGGTAAAAATAATTTATATTTAATAATCAAGGATACGATGTTGGTTGCTATTTATTTTTTATATCTGGTGATGTAGCCTAGATTTTACCAGTAACACCCTAGATGCGGTGGCACATCACTCGTCCTAGATTAAGAGCTCACCCAAAGCACGCAAAGGTACCAGGTCCCTCTTTAGGGTTGTTGTTATAGGTTGTTAGCATGATGAAGACTTAGCACATGCAATTCCATTACTAACACATCAGTCTACAAAGCATACCAAATCTATATCTAAGGGAGAGTAGACTTTAAACAATAATCATAATGGAATCAAGTACATGCAATATCTAATTACACACAAGAGTACACTCAGATTCAGCCAATATCATCCATTATATTAACTAAGTATATGTAAGCTTCATTATAATAACATTAGTATGCATGTAACAGATTTAGCAACATAATCTCACTATATCTCTCTCTATATATTCATCATCATACATACATCTACTATGAATTTCACTACATATATATGGGTGGGTACTTTCCCTTCACCGCTTATCTAATCCCAAAATAGGTCACATGGTATTATTAGCCACGAGCCATTACAAAAATAGCCACACATACAAGTGTGATAACAATAGAATATTGGTAGTTAACTGACAATGATAAATCTATCTCCAACTTGTGTCCATGCAAATCACTTTGTATCTAATCCTCTAAAAATAGCCAATGCGTGGAGTGCACGTCTCTGCCTCGTTTGTGTGCTTTTCATGCCATCTTTAAAAATAGACCTTCATGAGCAAAAATGGCTAAGTCCCAAAAGTTGAACTTCTGCTCCATGCGCGTGTTCCCTCTATCCATTCACACCTTTGAATATGACCTATTTTCTCGTGTGGACTTCTTGTGTGTTTTCTGTCAAGTGCTCTCTGATCAACATTACCCCACCCTAATTGCATTGTCGCCTCAACAATGGTTATCTCCAAAAACTAATCAAAGAATATAAGAATAGAAAGAATTTGAATGAATGAAAGAATGTTCTTATCCCGCGGTTTCTTCTTCTGTATCATGACAAATTAATTCATGATATTTCTCCTTAATCTCGACCTCCAAGGTTTTCCACTCAACGAGTGCTTCCTCTGCTCTTTTTGGAATGTCCACAATAATAGACTCTAGTTCCTCCTTTGTAATTTCTCCTTTCTCATTCTACAAGACCAACACAATGTTGGACATTGCAGTCATCCTTTCCTCCAGCAAATCCATCTTCTACGTGATGAGTTTCCCAAGCTCTTCTAGCCAATTTTTGTGTGGCTCTTGGGTTGCTGCCAGAGCCTCGTGCTTCTATTTGACCAATGTTAATCTATTTGCGTAGCCTAATGTGTTGTGTTTCATTACTTCATAGACCTCATTACTCTCCTCCATGGTTTTTATGTTGATGAGCACCTTTGGAGCTGTACAAATGTTCAAGGCTTGGTCTGTCTTCTTTAGTACTTCCTGTAATGCTTGTAGAAATCCCTCATATGATGTAATCTTCTGCATCACTGTAGCCTTTTCTCACTCTACATCTTGTGTTGGATCCTTTGACACTGGCATGCGCAGAGGTTCATCTTCAAGCACTAGGTCCACCAATGTACCTACATAGTGTATTGCCAAAGGAAATGTCTTTGGTACCTTTGGCTCTAAGTGTGGCCTAGCTCTTATGACATTATCACCAATTTCCTCTGTGATGCTAATAAATACAAAGTTATTTTTCTATGCTAAGTCTCTTTCCTACATTAGGCATGCTATCTCCTTATCCTTAGTTTTTATTTCTTCCCTTAGTGCCCTAATTGTGGTAGCCTTTTCCATATTCTGCCTTGCCACCTCTATTGAGACTTTAACCAATGCATTGCTCACTTTTTCATTTGACATAACAATAGGATTTAATGTTATGTGTCTAGTTGAGGTGTCTTTTTCAACCTCCTCGACACGCATCACTTTTCACACACATCAAAATTTGGTTCATCCATGTGTGTGTGCATCGACCATGATAATTGCTTCCAGGGGTGCACTATTGCCATATCTTCATCCATTAATTCCCAGCCCTATAAGTCCTTTTGTGTCAATGTGCTCTGGAAATGGGCATAAATAATTTTACCTATGTCCTCAGCATAACCCATGGCTAGTGGAATGTGCTCTCCACTTTTTATTCTTGACCTAGGTTGCTTAGGAACCTGGGCCTCCAGATTTGGAACTTGTGTTCCCATGTCCTAAGCAGTCTCTGTAGCTGTCTCATCTATTCTCTTTTCTTCCCTCTCTTCTCCTTCCTTCATTTGTTCACCTTGTTGTCCTTCAATATTCTTAGGAGGTGTAGGATAATTAGGTGCAGTTTCCTCTTCCTCTTCCACTTACTCATTCAAGTTTAGTTTCCTCCTTCTTTTCGTGGTTGTCTCCTTTTATGGAGAGAGTCTGGGTGATCTACGCACTATTTGCAGAGTAGCACCTTGGGTCCTTATTCTCCTAAACACTCTCTTAAATTTGTGCTCTCCTTGGACTGCATCCAAGTCCTCTTCATCCCCCTCTTGTGGCTAAGGTGGTGTAGTTACACGCTCAACTTCATCCTTATTCGTAGCATGTCTTCTACATCTATGCTCCAAAACCCCACTATCTTCACACTCATCCTTTTCATCCTCCACTTCAATTGTCTCTGTGGGCTTAGGTGTTGGGATGTTCTCCATGGCATGCTTACCCTTCAGTGACCCTAGGAGCGTGAACTCATTCTCTACATACTTTTTTTTCTCTAACTTGGTCTTTAGTTGAAGGTATACCAGTGCTGCTCCAATATCTCCCATAGCCAAACTTACTGGTTTAATGCTCAATACATCTGAAATGAGCCTTTCAATATATGCACCCCATCTTGGATACACATATTTCTTTCTTAGCATGTGGTAGTCACGATCTACCTTATCTGCATTGAACGTTAGTCGTCACACATCTGAGAACATGTGTACTGACGCCTAGAAGTACCTTGCTGTGAAGGCATATGGTAACTTACACCAAGGGCTCCATGCTCCATCTATCATTGTAAATTGCGCTATGCAAAAGTGCTGGTATAAAATGAATTGAAATACCTTTCCAACCATCGAAGGAAAGTCCTTAGGGATGTGCCATTCTTCTTCAAATTCTGTGCAAATCCTATCGTACCATTTCTCAACCCTTTGCTTAACTAGTTTTGTCATGGATCCTTCATAGAGGTATTTTCTCAACCACTCCGTTGGTGACTTATGCTCCATGGGATACTTCCATATATTCTCTTTTGGTCCATCAAGTAATCCAATCTCCATGAACACGAGTGAAAACAAAACAGATCCAAAGCTGATCTTTCCTCTTGTGCACATTTCTTCAACAATAGTTTTTGCAATGTAGCTTGAACTATTGTAGACTACCCCTTTGGAAATTCTCTTCTCAACATGCAGCCACATGGTGTTCACTTGTGACCACCTTTCCCAGTCATTTAGTTTTGTCACAAGGTGTGCGGATACCTACATAATTGGATACTTCTTCAGTTTATCAATGTCCATGATGCACAGACCCTTTATGTACTCCATCTCCTTTCTGGTCTCCAAGATTGTGGCCTTATTTATTAAATCAATCTTCAAATCTTCTACTATGCCCTTCAATCCTAATACCATGGAGATTAAAGCGGTTGAAATTTTGGTCCTATAAAGTAGAAAAAATCTCCATGCACTCTGATCATAGCCACTAGTACAAGGTCTCATATTTCCTGAAGTAAAGGAGCTAATATAGCTAGTAAACTCCAATATTCTTCAAGATCTTCTCACCAGCATCATTGTACACCGACATGTCTTCCATCGTGCATTTATTCATCTTTGTGTTTAGTAAGGCATCAAGCTCCTTCTTATTATCTATGGTATGGTGGTTGTACTCACTCACCTTGCTTCTCCTTATGTGAGAATCCCAATCCTGGCCTACAATGACCCCTTATGGATATTGTATTTTAGAAAAATTACTTTCGGGAGCCATCTCCTCTTCTTCTACGACCACCTTATTCTTTCCCTTCACTCCTACTGCAACTACTTTCTTGGGTTCCATTTCTACCTTGCAATCCTTTGTAAATACTCACCTCTTGAATTCTGAAATGTGCAAATCAAACCCTAGCTTGATTCAACATGCCCTAGGTGAAATTACGTGCGCTCGCTCCTCTCTGCCACCTTACTTTGCTCAAACCCTTCACCACAGGGATGCAAGCTCTTTCTGCACACATATGCTCTTCGATCACAATTGGCTACACACCTTTCGCACCTCAATTCGATCTCTCGACTCTTTGCACTTAGCTCCTTTTCAAACAATCTTAATTTCAAGGGTAAAAATGAACTCACATCCCATCCTTATATAATTTTTCAAAATTTTGATGCATTTATTGCTCCTTCAGCTACCAAATATCCTCTCATTAATTGACCAATTCCATTCTTTCCATGTGGTACATCTTCGCACCCCAGTTATAACCTTCTAACATGCCCTCCTACCCTTTAGCCAGAAACTTATCTTCAGTGCACTTCCTTGTGCTCGAGTACCTCATCATGGCACCTTATTTTGGTTGTTGTTATGACCTTTTCTTACCTCATGTTATATTATCCCTTCATTCATCTCCATCTTTGGTCACTTTTTAGAGGTAATCTTTTGAATTGAAAGCACCTGTAGCAACTTATTCCTTTCACCTTTCAATTCCCAAAATCTTGTACGTGGATATCGACAACCACCCCACACTAAAATTATGTGTAGTTCTATGCGCATAAACATGCTTCACATAGTAATTAGCTTCATGCTCACAAGCACGCCTATCTAGACAAGAAAAATAAATAAATTGACAAAACGTAACAACAATGAAGGAAGCACATTAAGGAAATACAAAATTGAAAACCTAATCTAGATGGCAATACTACCTTATTACAAACACCAAGAAGACTTATTTATCGTAGGGCTTCAACCTACTCCCGTTAAAGTAATTGGGTAGCTGTGTTCCATCAAGTGCTTCTAACTGACAGGCACCTATTTCAAGGATGTAAGTGATATCATACACCCCCAACCAATCTACCTTAAGTTTTCCTAGATGGCGTAAGAACTTAGATTCATAAAGAAGTACTAGTTATCCAATCTCAAGCTTTTTATCCTTGATGTGCCTGTCATGCCATGCTTTCTGCTCGGCCTTTTCTTGCTTCTGACTCCATCATGCTATCGATTTTCACTCATCTAGCTTAATTATCTTTTCAATCCATTCTTCTCAATCTTTCTCATTAACTAGACCTCTAGCACGTACAATATGCAAAGAAGGTAACATAAATTCTATAGGAAGAACTGCTTTTGTACTAACACTAACTGAAATGGTGTGGCTTTTCTCAATCTCTTATACGTTGTCTGATATGCCCAAAGTACTGCAGATAATTTATCACCCCAATCCCTTTGTCTAACATCACATATTTTTTTTAATGTTTGGCTCAAAATTTTGTTGAAAGCCTCAATAGTTCCCATTTCCTAAGGATGATATGGTGTGTAATCATGAACTCATCCAATAATATTCTGATTGTCTCATTAAGAAAATGTGTGCCCCTTTCACTGGTCAAACTCAAACTACATCCATACCTTGTAATAATATTTTCCCATAGAAACTGGGCTGCTATAGCCGCTGTATAGTCCTTTGTAGGTGCTTCTTCTTCCCACCTCGTCAAATAGTCTATGAAAATAATGATGTAGTGTGATCCATCTCTATGCACAGCTAGTGAAATATGGACCCACAAAATCTATAGCCCATTTCTCAAATGGTCATGCGCTAGCAATAGGTCTCAGAGGCATTTCATCTTGTTGACTTGGTTTTCTAAGACGTTGAAAATGATCACATGCCTTACAAAATTCCTTACAATATTTATATAGGGTCTCCCACCATAATCATGTGAGTAGAATCTTACACACTATGGCATCACTGGCATATTGGCTACCTGTAATACCACCATGAGCTTCTTCCATAATATTCATGTGCTCATGTTCTAATACACAACGGTGTAATACCTCATATTGGCCCAATTTGTATAATTCATCACTGATTAACATATAAGGTGCGGAGCATATAGCAAGTTGTTTCTTCTCCAAGGATTTCATTCCTTCTGGTGCCATCCCTATTCATATAAAGAAAACAATGTCCTCTAGTTCTGATGGTGCATGTTATAACTTGTATAACTGTGCATCTCGCATCGTATCCTCAATTGCATGTGCTTCTTCTCTTGACTATATTCTTGATAGATGTTTTGGTCTAGAATTAATTTTTTCCTTGTTTTACTACAACTGTGAAATCAAATTCTTAAAATAAGAGAACCCATCGACATATGCGCCCTTGTAAAACATGTTTATTTACAGAATACTTCAATGCCATGTGATCCGTATAAAAGACAAATGGTGTAGCCAGTAGGTACTGGAGGAATTTATGCAGCACATAGATCATTGTCAAAGCTTCGCGCTCTATAGTTGTTTAATTTGGTTATGCAAGAGTCAACTTTCTGCTAGCAAAATAGATAGGATGATCTACAATACCTTCTCCAAGTTGATCCAACACCGTGCCAATGGCCCTGCCAGTTGCATCAACGTGTACCTGAAATGGTTTGTCCCATGAAGGAAAACACAGAATAGGCGTAGTAGTAAGTTTCTCCTTCAATATCTTGAATGTGTGCTATTACTATTCTCCCTAGTAGAATGTACCTTTCCCTTTCAGAATAAACTCTTTTAATGGTGCATAAAATTTGTCATATCCTTTGATAAACTTTCTGTACTATCTTGTATGACCCAAAAATCTGCACACCTCAATTTGATAGGTAGGATCCCTTAGGCGTATAATGACTGCAAACTTTGTTGGATGAACAAAAAAACCCTCCTTACAGATTATGTGTCCTAAAAGTATCCCAAATGGTGTAGTAAATATGCACTTCTTGATCTTCAAAGAGATACTCAATTGTCTACACATTTCAAACATTAAATGCAAATTGTCATAGTGATTCTTAACTAATCCATACACCGTCAAATCATCTAAATATACCTGTAAGAATTTGTGAATAAATTCATTAAATGCTTGGACAACTATGCACAAAAATACAACAGGCGCATTTTTCAGAACAAAAGGCATGACAGTTTAGGTGAAGTTACCCCATTTAGTAGTAAATGTAGTCTTTTCCTGATCCTCTTAGGAAATTCGAACATGATGATACCTAGAGAACCCATCTATAAATGAATAGATTTCACACCCTGCAACACCTTCTAGTATTTCCTCAGTGAATGGCATAGGAAATGGATCAGTTACACATGCAACATTCAACTCCCTTTAGTCCACACATATCCTAATCCATCCATCCTTCTTGATATTGATCACCATTGGACTAACCCATTCTGACTCATTAAGGGGCTTGATAATCCCATACTTTAACATGTTATCAATCTCTTCTTTGATATTTTCGAGCAAATTGGGGTTCATCATGTAGGGTCTTTGTCTCTTTCTTTCTGGGTACGCACCCCTCTTTAAACTTTATTTTCATCTCTCCTAATGATTCATGCACACATTTAAGTTCATGGTACCCCCCTAGGAAATAAGTCCTAGTAATCCTTTAGTAACTCTATGATTTTTTCCACTTCAAAGTTTGACCAATAGTCTCCAATTATGGCTTCCTTAGGCTCAATATTTGTTCCAATATTCACTCACTTTGTCTAGGTGCATGTGGTCTTATCCGCACTTTCCAATACCTCATGCCTCCCTGTTGAATGTTTTACATCCAAATTATCTACTTCTTTGTCATCCACTAAGTAGAACCATTTTTCCTTTCTCTTTCTCAAGGCAAGCGCATTGAAGTAATGTTGCATCAGCCTCTAGTTCTTCATCAAGATGTGATCTTGAGTCTTCTTTACCTAATAAATCCTAAAGGATTTCTTTAGCCTTGGCACTATCTCCCATAGTTAAGCACTTTATGACTTTCAATGCTTCTCCCACCAAAGGCTTTGTAGAGAAAAATTCAAACGTCTGGGTCATTCATGCAATTAAATTCTATCAATTTCCAGTTTCTGTATGGAGTTCTGCATACACATACCAAGCACGCACACAACCTTGTAAAGTGGAATAAAACTTGTGCACCCATAGTGAAGGTGGTAAAGCTTCCTGACCTTCTATCCAAAGTCTCACACTTGTGAACGTGGTGCTGAATAGGTTGGTAACTGTGATAAGTACTGATTTGAGTAGGTGCATTGCTCTTAAAGAACCTAGTAGTAAGAGCAATCCCAATTTCATTCCATCTGACAAGATTATCCATGTGGGTCACCCACTAGTGTGTTGCTCTCCCCCGTAGTGTATATGCTAGCATAGTTCTTCTTTCTAGTGGGTCTATCCACTATTCTTCCACGACACGCAAGAATACCATGGGATCCCCTTCTCATGTGTAACAAGGTGCCGATTTGTTTCCTATCCTCCTGACATAAGGCAATTTTTTGCTTCAAGGAAATATGCTCTTTACTTTGCACCCTACCAGCTCATAAGTGATGTGAGCTCAATTATCACAAGCAACACTTGTAGTATTATTAATAGACTGTGTATCCTCCCACTGAATTAGTCCTTTGGTTGGTTTAATCATCTTTGGGTCTCAGATTGTGCGTACATAAATCCTATTAAGATATTCTTAACTTAAGGGCTCTACATAGGGAACAAATTTTCCATATGTCAAAGGGATAATAACTCTTTCCTCTTTATTTTCAAAAGTGGTATAGCCCTTTTTGAACTGAAGATCAAAATTATTTGCATAGCACCAAGGATGCTCAAATATAGCTGGGAAGCTATCTGACTCTGTCAGCACTAAAACTTCAAAGTCTCCAGCGAACTTGGTTCCTTTTATGGTAATTGATGCATCCTTCAAAACTCTAATAGGAGTGGCCTTAGTCCGATAAGCCATGAATAATACATTAGAAGATGGCTGTAATGGGGGTCTTCCCATTTGTACCCATGCATCCAAGGTAAGAACATTGAATTCCGCACTTGTATCAATCAATATACTACTCAATAGCTACCCATCCACAACAACATTCATAGTGATTTCCTTATCATAATACAGGCTATGAGGTAGAAGATTTGCACGCAGGATATGTTGTGCCATCTCAGTACTTGCGTGCGGAGTGTTTCCTTTTAACCAAACTGATGTTTTCCCAACGCAGTATTTTACACACCTCCCTTAAGTCATCTATATCAGTTTGGACCATCTCTGATGCTTTATTTTTCTCCTTTAAGTACTGTATCTCACCCTGAAGATTCCTTATAACTTCCATGGTTTCCTGATAAACCTTCTTCTGATAGGCAGGATCTGGGTACCGTGCATGAAGAAATTTTTCTTTAGTGATGGTCGGTTTCTATTGCAATGTTTCCCTAGAGCATGCCGCCTCAACACAGGTCATGATCTTCACTTGTAATTCTTCGGAATCTACCTCCAACTTGGGCATCCATTGATTTTCCACAATGCGTTGTATCCTAACCATCCCTGTGCCTTTGTTTATTGTTTATGTTGCTTACTTAGATGCTCATATAAGTCTAGGTACTCCTCATAGCTATGGTTATTTCTGTAGAAAGAACATATAATATTCTGGGGGCATTCACACCTATAGTGATCAGAAGATCTACATGTATAACACATTCCACGAGGGAACTCACTTCTCCCACCACCATGACCTCGTCCTTCGAATCCACCGTGATATCCTTAACATCGTCCTTTGAATCCAATGTGATATCCTCGGCCTCTACCACGAACTCCTTCAAAACTCCCTTCATTCCTGTCATAGCGCAGCTTATTGTGACCACGATCTTAGTGCTCATTCTTGTTTTTAGAACTATCCATTACACTTTTCTGTCGTACCCCAATGTCTATAGCATCATGGATATGACCAATAAATCTACAATATTCAACATCATGGGTTGTGGACCAGAAAATTTTATAATAGCAGGATACGTTCTTCCTCATTATTCGTTGTAGTAAAGGACAATGGCTAACATCATGATTCAAATGACAGATCTCATAGTATAACAATAATGAATGTATGGACCTACGAGGACAACTATCCTTGGTGTGTCCCTCCACTTCACAATCTTTACACTGTAGTCATTTTTAATTCCATCACAAAAGGAAGGGACCCCATGCGCGCCGACCTATCACCCAGCGAAAGCTGAGTGCTCACCCGAGCCACGCGCGGGAACTGAGTCTCTCTTTTATGTGAGTTTAGTGGGAAACATCATCTATGATTAGTGTAAGAGTTTCCAGGAGAGAAGTTAAGACATACAAGAACCATAGGGCTCAGAATGGCCTCTAGATCCTTGCAGTCACTTTAGACCGAGTGCTTTAATAGAATCTAGAACATGTATTATGACAGAAAGAATTATACAAACATTCATACATAGCCATGAAAGGAAAGAAAAATCATAAGAGGAGAAATATACATTAAAACCATTGATATTCACGTATATATTATATCAGGTAACCTCATTACATTCATTGAACCATTACAGGGTGTCATAGGGAAGCAGACCGTAGTCATGCAATTCACTGGACTTATGTAACTAAGATACCAAAAGAAAATTTACAAATCCATGCCTAGTACATTCTCTCCTGAATCAATTATCCACTAACAGAGTCCTCACAACAATTTTGTAGAGCTTCGCCCATACTATATCTCAAACTCGCCATATCTTTTACTTCGTAGGCACTTGTATTTATCACTTTCCCTCCACTGCCAACTCACCCTCCAGCGCCCTTAGATCTGGTGCCAAGTGTTGAATGTGGTCCTTCATGCGAGCATGCTTCTCCATGCCTGAGCTTTCCACTTTATCTCATAAAGTGCTTCTAGAATATTTCATCCAAGGCATGCCCATATCGGGGATAACTTGTCGCCAGGCTGACACCTTATCCACATGCAACCGGTCATACTTTTCACGTGTTCTGCCCTAGGTGCTCAAATTGTGACTAAGTCCTTAAACCTTTCTCTTGTGTGCTTTTTCTCTTGCTCACCTTTCCATAACTTGGACCTTGCGTGCCTATGCGCCTTCATACTTGGCCAATATTCCAGGGGTCTAACATCACCCCGCACTACGCCTGTTCTCCATCCTCAGAAACACTTTACTCAACCAAGATGCATGTTGCTTTAGGGAACCAATGTATAATCTTACACTTTACAAAAGAATAAGGGAATGAAATAATTGGGGAAAGAATGAAGAATGGGGGGGGGAGAATTAATTCAACAAGCTAGGAAAATCCTTTCATAAGTCTACCTCTAGCTTATTCCACACTTCGACCTCACCCTGTGCCTTCTGATAGAGGTCACCCACCATGGTGCTCACTTTGTCAAAACTCAGGCCAATTCCCTATGTGCCCAAAGTTTCCACGATTTGTTCCATCTCTTTTCCCAAGTCTTCGAGCTTGTCCATCCTCCTAGTAATTTTAGGGTATAGTTCCTTTAGCCAGGCATTGATCGAACTTCTTAAGGCTTCAATTGCCTCTGATTTTCTCTCTACTCAGGCCAGAAATTTGTCCCTTTCTGCCCTGTTCCCCTTGTTCTTTTCTTGGAACTCTTTTAGCCCCGCTTCAAGTGTGGTGACCAAGGAGCTTGCCACCTTATTTCTATTTGCACATGTATCATACGCAACCTCTTCAGATTGGGTAGCGACCTTAACCTCTGCGAGCACTTGCCTATACTCAGAAATGAGCGTTACCACCTTTAATCTATCCTCCTCCTTCAAGCACATGGCCACTTCTTCTGTAGACTCCAGGGCCAAAGGTCATCTCTCCATAGTGAGGACACATGTTAGATCTTCTATACATTCTAGAAGGGACGAGTACTTCTGTGTGGGTGGCACTAAGTATGGGTGCTTTAAATGGATGATGCCCTTGATAGACTCCTTTTTCTTGTATACTTCTCGCACCTTTATCTTCTCTTCCTTTAACTCACACCTTAACTGTGCACTGATCAGATCTTCCTGCTTTAAGCTCTGGGTCTTCTTCGCCAGCTCCTCTTCCTTCTTCCCTAGTTTTTCCTCCAGGACTCTTATCCTATCATTGCGCGTGAAGAGTCTAGCCTCGGTCTTGACTGCGACCTTATTGAGTGCGTTGCAGACTTGCTCATCTGAGAGCTCCTGAGCATTCACTAAATGATTGGCCCCCTTAGATTCTGGCAATGTTATGAGCACTCCCTGATAGACTTTGAAGTCTGGCTCATCAATGTGGGACTCAAACACCCGAGAGAGAATCTTCTTTGTTTTGGGGTACGCGCCCTCCTTTTCAAAAGACCCCATGGCTAAAATCCTTTCAGTGGGTACAATGCTTTGGAATCACACACATAGCACCTTCTTCATGTCATCAATGTAGCCAATTACTTGCCTCTTCTCCATATCAAGAGTCCTCCTACCCGAGCGCATGCCTTTGGGGAAACTTACTATTAGAGCGGGACCTCCTCCCAAGCTGTCATGCTCTTTTTCAATATTCTTCTCCTTCCCTTCCTTCAACACTATGTCTACGTTGCGCTCTAAATCTTGGTCTACCAGGGCTTTGAGCATTTTCTTTGCTTCTCTTTCCACCACCTCAGTGATCTGCTCCTTCGTAAAACTTATTGCTCCTTACTTTTCCCCGGCAACCTCTTCATTCCTTTCCATGTCTCCAGTGTCTTCCTCATCCTGTGCACCCTTGCGCTGCACAAATACGAACTCCCGCTTCTCATCTCCACTCTCCTCTTATGATTCCTAGACACTGAAGACATGTGGCTTCTTTTTTTAGGCTCATCTTCATTTCTTTCATCTTCTTCATTCTCCTCCCCTCTTCCACCCATGTACTTCTCCATCCTGTCAGTCGCCTCTGAGTCATCTTCCTCATCTACTCTCTGCTTTTTCCTGAGAGGTGGCTCCTGAACAGGGGATTCGGCCTTATCTTCTCCCTCAAGAGACTCTTCCTTGGTGAGGGGTTTCCTAGGTGTCTCTACTTCTGGTGTCTTTTCCTTCACCGGGGACTTCTTTGTCCATAGGTAAGTGCTTGGCTTGGTACTTGTTGTTGGCATACTTAATGTCTGAGTAGTCTGCACACTTGGTGCTTCTTCTTCTCCTCTCCCTCTCTTATTTGGTGTGGGCTTCTTCCTACCCACGGGATCCTAAGGTATGAAGACATAATTCTCCAAATATACACCCTTCTCAAAATTTGGCCTTATACGAAGGTACACACGCACCGCGGATCCTCCAACAATGGGTAGTGTTATCAACCTTGTTATTTAGATCTCGTGCAACACATACCTCTCCATGTATGCGCACTTTCCGCCAAGGTAATTCAACTTATTTCTCATCTCCCTATGCTCCCAATCCAGACTACCTAGTTCCATCCTTAACTTCTTTGATTCCTTAAATCTGTTCACTCCCACTTGGAAGTATTAAGCAGTGAACGCAAAGGAAAGCTTGCACCAAGGGCTCCATGATTTGTCTATTAGCTTGAATCTACCCAGGCAGAAATGTTGATAAATAGAAAATTCAGCTTCCCCCTTAGTGGCTGCAAGGAGTTGTTCAAGGATTCTCCACTCTACCCCGAACACGTTCCTTAGGCGCGTATACCATTTCTCCAGCCGCACCTTGTGGGGTGTTGTCATTGTATTACAGGCATACTTCTCGAACCTCTTCGTGGGTGAAGGATCCTTGGCTGGGTACTCCCATACAAACTTGTCCAGTATGTTAGCCACTCTAATCTCTAAAAATACAATGGTGAGCAAGACGTTGCTGAAGAGGATTTTTTCACCTTCCTTCGCGCACTTACTGATTTCTTCTACGATGTGTGTGGATAAGTTGTATATGGTGCCTTCTACAATTTTATTGCATACATGTAACTAGGGTTTGTTGACCTAGGTCCACCTCTCCTGGCCATTCAGCTTAGTCACCAGATGCGTGGCCATTTTCATCATGGGGCCCTTGATGTCTGAAATGTCTTAATACCTCGACCCCTTCTTATAGGCGTATTCGGTGATGGTCTCCTGAATAGCCTCCTTTTCGCCTAGGTCATCTTCCAAGCTATCTCCCTCACATATGAGGCCTGTAAATTCTGAGATAAGCTGGGGAGTAATGCACATCTTGCACCCTACAAAGTGGAAGTAATCTTCGTGTACCCGCAACATTAACCATTGGTATAGGCACTCTATTTTTCCAAAATAGGGCAACTCATAGAGTTGCAACAACCATACCTTCTGTATTTTGACCTTAACGTCATCATTGTATATCGACAAGCCCTCTGGTGTTCATTTACTGGTGGGGCACACTAATTCCAATGCCATTTCCTTCTCTATCGTGTTTTTTCACTGATTACAATCACTTACAAGTACATTTCTCAGGTGGGATTCCCACTCCTTCCCCATCATCACCCCATCTGGGTATTGCATCTATGCATACCATTTTTCATTTATGTTTACGTTGGGTTCTACTTGTTTTACCTTGCCCTTTCCCTTTCCTTTCTTGCGTGCCATTGTCGAGGTCTTTTTATTACTTTTTTCTTCCAATTCTTCCAGCCTTCGATCTCAAATCCGTAATATAACTCTCTTGAGCCCATGCCCTAGTTTACTGAACCCTAACCGGGATCAAATTAACTCCACAAGATGACACCTCCTTATAACCCTTTTCACACCCATGTAACCCCTTCTTTCTTGTTTGCAAACTCAAATTTTCTGCTCACGCTTCGATCTCACAGGTATTTCTTTGTACGATAGAATTTGGAAACCCTAGTTTATAAAACTTGCTTCTTTCTCTATTTTGTAAAGTGAAAATGAAAGAGACTCAATCCTCTACTTATAGTTTTTATCTTTTTTAACAATAAATGCTACTTCACCTACCATTGTACTTTGTTCATTTAATGCAGTTTTTTCAAACAAATCCCATCTTCAGTACTTTCACTTACGCACCCAACCTTGCATGAAAAATCCTCCAACTTTCTAATGTGCAACCAATCTAACATGATAGGAGACTCTTGCACACGCATAACCCACACCGAATGCACTTCTTCTGTTCTGATTCTTGCTTTCTCCTACCTCATGTTGCTTAAATGCGATTTCTCCTTCTTAGTACATGGGATCTACAAGTAGCTTTACCCTGGCACCAACCATTCGTCTTCCATCTTTCTTCATATACCTCTTTCAACCGAGCCATTCAACAAGGCTTTTTAACACAACTTCCTTGGTACCTTAATCATGTGCTCCTTCACATTTCTCCACCCCAGACTTAAAACGATGCGTGGTCCTCTATACACTCACAAATTCTCAAAAATAGTAATAAGGTTACCAGCGCCCAAGGCGCAAAACAAAACAACAACGTGGAAGGGAAACACAAGAAATGGAAAGCATAAAGGAAACTTCTAAACTAACTAGAAAAACTACCTTATTTACAAACACCAAGAAGAATTATTTATAGTAGGGCTTCAGCCTACTCCCATTGAAGTGTCTAGGTAAATTTGTCCCATCCAGCACTTGTAATTGGCATGTGCCCAAATCAAGGATGTACGAGCTTGTGTAAGGACCCAACCAATGGAATTTCAACTTCCCATGATGGCACAAAAACTTAGAATCATATAGTAACAACATCTACCCAAGCTCAAACTTCTTCTAATGTGGACGATCATGCCAATGTTTGGACGAGTGACCGTCTCTCATTCCATTAACTCATCAATCCTTTCTTCCAATGCTTTTTCATTGTCTAATCCTCCTACGCGCGCTATTCGCAGAGAAGGTAACATTAATTCAACAGGTAAAATAGCTTCCGTGCCAAACATCAATTAAAATGGTGTGGCTTTGTTCATCCTTTTATATTGTCCTGTAAGCCCATAATACTGCTGATACTTTGTCATCCCAATCTTGTCTTCTGACATCACAAATTTTTGTTAAGGTATGACTCAATATCTTGTTGAATTCTTCCATGGTTCCATTTGCTTATGGGTGATAGGGTGTAGTCTTGTGATGAGCCACCATGAACTCTGATAATAATATCCTCACAATCTCATTCAAGAAATGTGCACCCCTATCATTGGTCAAACTCAACGGGAATCCATATCTTGTGATAATGTTCTCCCATAAGAACCTTACCACTGTTGCTATTGTGCAGTCTTTAGTTGGGGCTGCCTATGCCCACCTTGTGAGATAATCCATGCAAGTGATGACATAACGTGACCTAGTCCTATGTGCTACTAGTGTAATAGGTCCCAAAAAGTCTATCACCCACTTTTCAAAAGGATCCATGCTAGGAATAGGGTGCAAAGGCATTTCGTCTCTCCTTCCTGGTTCTCCAATGCACTGAAAATGGTCACACACTTTACAATAATCTCTACAAGGTATTCCACCAGAAACCTACCATTAATATCTTGTGTGTAGTGGCATCACCTGCATAATGCCCACCCGCACTTCCTCCGTGTTCTTCCTCCATGATGGCCAGGTGCTCATGCTCTAAGACACACCTGCGTAAAACTTCATCACGTCCCAACTTGTATAAGTCTCCACTGATTAACATGTAGGGCGCGACGTGTATGGCCAACTAATTCTTTTCCAATGTCTTCATTCCATTCCGGTGCCACACCTTCCTTTAAAAATATTGCAATCTCTTCCAAATCCGAGGGCATGCGCTGCAACCTAAACAGTTGCGTGTCTAGCATTGTTTCCTCAATACTCTGCGTGTCCTCCCCTGAATCAATTCTTGACAGATGATCAAGCCCACAGTTGCTTTTTCTAGGCTTTACTACAATGGTGAATTCAAACTCTTGAAACAAAAACACCCATCGACATATGTGTCCTTGTAGAACATGGCTTGTTCACTAAATACTTTAATGCCATGTGGTCAGTGTAAAACACAAAGGGTTTTGCTAGCAGATACTGTCTAAACTTGAAGAGCACATAGATAATTGACAATGCCTCATGCACTTGGTTGTGGTATAGTTTTTCTCTGCTGGTGTCAGCTTCCTGCTTGCAAAACACAGAGGATGATCAACAATCCCTTCACCTGGCTATGCAAGCACTGCTCCAATGGCAGTCCCTGAGGCATCTACATGGACATGGAAGGGCTTGTCCCAAGAGGGAAAACATAAAATAGGTGTGGTGATAATCCTATCTTTTAATGTATCAAATGCCCTCTGGTGTGCCTCTCCCAATGGAAGGCACTTTTATGTCTAAACAGCTCCTCTAAAGGTGCACGGCGATCTTGGCATATCCCTTAATGAATTTTCTGTAATAGCCCGTATGCCCAAGGAATCCATGCACTGCGCTCTGGCTAGTAGGCTCCCTTAACCCCACAATAACTACAACCTTAGCGGGATCTACTAGCAAGCCCTCCTTACATATGATATGTCCTAATAAATTCCCAAAGGGTGTAGCAAACACACATTTCTTAATGTTGAGGGATATCCTCAACTACCTACACCTCTCAAACATTAACCTCAAATTGTCACAATGGTCCTTAACCAGACCATATACTGTCCTAATCATCCAAATAGACCTGAAGAAACTTATGGATGAAGTCCTGGAATGCTTGCACCACTATGCGTGAAAAGATAGCTAGCGCATTCTTCAATCCAAAGGGCATGACCATATATGCAAAACTTCCCCACTCGGTGGTGAAAGTTGTCTTCTCTTGGTCCTCCTTTGCAATCTGGACTTGGTGGTACCCTGAAAATCCACCCGTAAAGGAATAGATCTCACGCCTAGTGACTCCTTCCAAAATTTCTTCAGTGAAGGGGGTCGGAAAGGGATCAATGACACAAACTACGTTCAATTCCCTATAATCCACACAAATCCTAATCCACCCATCCTTCTTGATGCTGATTACCATTAGGCTTACCCACTCTGATTCTTCTACTGCCTCAATGATCCCAGAAGCTATCATTTTTTCTATCTCCTCCTTGACCTTCACACACAAATTGGGATTCATCCGGATAGGGCCTTTTCCTAACTAGGTGCACACCATCCTTCAGTTTTATCTTCATCTCCCCCAAGGAATGGTGAATGCCTTTGAGCTCATGGTACCACGTGGGAATAAATCCTCAAATTCATGCAGCAGATCAATGATCTTAGATACTTCCCTCTCCATCCAGTAATCTCCAATAATAGCTTCCTTGGGTTCTTCTCCTGAACCGATGTTAACTTTCTTCATTTTTAAAGGCTCATGGTAGGCGTGCACATGAGTATCTACACTATCCACTACCTTGTGTGTCCCTACAGAATGGACTAACATCTAAGCTTTTCAATTCCTCTCCATCAATCACATATACCAACTTTCCCTTCTCCTTTTCCAAACACGCACGCGCTCAAGTTGTAACTCTTTTGTTTCCTCTACTTCTTCAAAGCGCTGCCTCCGATCTTGGTTCACCTAGTAGTTCCAACAGCCTATCTTCTGATCCTGAAACTATCCCCCATGGTAAGACACTTGATATCCTGTAAGGCCTTATCAACTGATGGTTTGGTACTCCGATACTCAAAGGTTTGAATAAGGTCATCTGTGAGCTCTTGCCAATTCCTTGTCTGGCGGCATGTCTCCGAATGAATGTACCATGCGTGTGTGCAACCCTGTAGTGTAGAATACAACTTGTGCACCCAGAGGGATGGTGGAAAAGCTTCCATGCCTTCTCTTTAGACCCGTTCACACTCCTAGATATGGAAAGAGGTGAGCTCCTTCCCATGGTAGTCTTTGATGATGGTGGGTACATTGCTCCTAGAAAATATGACAGAGAGAGAAATTCTTACCTCGCACCACTCCAAAAGGATCTCCTGATGTGTGGCCCACCACTGAGCTACTGTGCTGAGTAAGACATAACTTAACATCCCCCTCCATTCCTTTCCATCCTTCCACTGAGCTTCCACCTCTTGCAGAAAGATCTCAGGAAGGCTCCTCCTGAATACTTGGGTGAGTTATTTTCCTTCAAAGCACCTAACTGTGCGCGCTTTGTTACCTTGGTCACCGATCCTCTCATCTGCCATCCCATCAATTTGTAAGTTCCATGCACCCAATTGTCACATGATAATCTGGTGGTATCACTCATTGACTGAGCATCTTCAAACTGAATAACCCCGTTAGTAGGGTGTACCATCTTAGGGTCTCTGATTGACTGCACATAAATCCTCTCTAGAACTTCCTCCCCCAATGGTTCAATATAGGGTGTTGACTTCCCATCATCCAGGGGTATAATGACCTATTACTCCTTGTTCTCTTAAGCTGATGTACCCTTTGTTGAACCGAAGGTCCGCATTGTTCTTATAACACCAAGGGCACCCAAGTAGTGCTAGGAAATTGTCTGCCTTGGCAAGTGCCAAGACTTGAAAGTCCCTAGTAAACTTGACTCCATGGATAGTAATAACTGCATCCTTCAAGACACCAATGGGAATTTACCTTAGTCTTTTTTGCCATATACAACACATTCGAAGATGGTTGTAATTCAGGTCTTCCCATTTGATGCCATGCATCCAAAGTCAAAACATTAACCTCTGCGCCTATGTCAATGAGGATATTGCTGAGGAGCCATCCATCTATAACTACATTCAACGTAATCTCCTTGTCATAGTCAAGGCTATGAGGGGGAAGGTTTACGTGCAAGACCTGTCTCTCGCGCTCTTCTTCAGTGCTTGGTACCTTCTCTCTCAACCAGGATCCTAGCAAGGGAATGATATTCTCCTGCCTTAGCATTTTACACACCTCCTTGACCTCATCCAGGTCATCCTTTTGCACCTCGACTCTCCTTCCTTATTCCTCCCTCCTAGATTGCTCCTTTAGACACTAGATATCCCCTTGTAAGCTCTGAATAACATCCATGGTGTCTTGATATATCTCCTTTTGATGCGTGGGATTTGGATACTTTCCATAAATGATCTCCTCCCTTGAAACCAGGGTTTTCTGTCTTGGTACCTCTCTTGCTCATATGGCTTCTACCCTTGTTGTTACCAAGACAGGTTCCAAACCTGCATCCCATGTTACCAGAGGCATCCACTGTATGTCTGCCTTCTTGATGCTGACCATTGTAGTGCCCTTTTCCTTCCAGTGTTGTTGATTCATATGGTCAAATAATTCTGGGCAGTCCTCATACTTGTGCTTCTTCTCACACAATGAGCATAGCAACAGGTCCAGGCACTCATGTTTGTAATGTTCTGTAGATCCATAGTTTAAACATGTTCCACATGGGAACTCACTCCTTCCTCCTCCATGGTTACCTCGACCATGGAATCCTCCTTGAAAACCCCTTCCACATGCACCTCCATTTGCGTGCTCCTCATATCAGCGATCATCACCTTTAGAACCACTGGAAATGCTGGTTTGGCCCACCCCATGATCAATGGCCTCATGGATCTTATCAATGAGCCTACAGTTCTTAGTATAATGGGTTGTAGAGGTGCAAATTTTGTAATAACAAGATACATTCTTCCTGATTACGTGATACAACAAGGGACATCTACTTGCATTATGGTCCCCATGAATTTTTTTGCAATCTATTATCATAGCACGCACTGTCCTCCGGGGGAAATTATCCTTAATGTGCCCCTCTACTTCACAATCTGTGCACCACAAACCACTATGAGTCTCATGGGCTAAGTTCACAGATAATTTTTCCAACTACTTGGCCATAGCAGTAATCTGAGCCTCCAAGAATGGGCTAATGCTTGTATCAACACTACCAACAGCCTCAGCGCATAGGGTAGCCTCCAATGCCTCGCGTAGGTCTGTAAAAGTTTTATGAGATAAGGCCCTTTGAAAATGGGTGATCAACCCTCCAACAAACCACTGAGCATGCTGTGAAGGGTGAATATCATATGATAATTTAGACAAGAGTGTTTTAAAATGTGCATCATACTCCCACACACTCTCTGCCATTCCTTGTTGAATCTCCCTCAAAGCATTGATGCTCTTCTTCTCAAACTTAGGAATGTGGAACTCTACCAAGAATGCATTCTTTAAAGTAGTGTAGTCCACCACCATTTTATGAGGGTCATACTTCCTATACCAGCTATGTGCACGCCCTTGCAACATGGTTACAAACTAACTAGCCTTCCGTTTTGGGGTTGTTATACCCTTCGCGTGCTATAGCAGTTCACACTTGTGAACATGTTCCGTAACATCCTCAATGCCCCTGTAATCTAGAAAATGTAGAGACATTTCAAAGAATACCTGAGGTGGTGGCTGGGGTCCCTATCCTCCTGAGCCAGAGCCTTGGTTCCCTTTGGTGTTTCCTCTGCTGCCTGATCCACTAGGTCCACCGGGTCCTGTGCCTCCAGAGCCACTAGATCCACCAGAACCACTGGGTCCAATAGGGCCTATAGGATCTATGCCAAGTGCCTCCATGGTCCCACTAAACTATGTGTCGATGGTCTGTGATAGTGCCCCGCTACCACTACTGTGTCCCACGCCACTCCTTGATGTGATACCAAAAGCTTGTAAACTTGTTCCTTGTCCAAAGACTCCTCTGAATAATGGAATATGTGTAGCCATAAAAGAAGGAATTTAAAACTTTTATCTCCTAGGTGCACATCTATCTCTTCCACTGATATCAACTGGGTCAATAACACTTCTTCCTGGTTCAGGAAAACCAAGCACCAGGGCTCGGTCACTGGGTGGGTTCAGATATGCACCAACGACTCTCCTTTCTCCATGCAACAATCTCTCACTAGAAGCTGAAGGGGTCTCCCTTACGTACTTTGCCAAGATGGGGTAGCACAGACTTCTCAGGTTCCACGTCCTCCGTGTGAACCTCAACTCCTTCCCGCAACGTCTGTCTCCAAAGATCCATCACACTAGCAGCCTCACGTGTCATCTAGCAATCTCCCTTTCATGTGCTTCACTATACTTGAGCTGTCTCTCTTCCCTTTCCTTCTTTGTCATGATATCTGTAATCTTCCTCCACCCAAGCTCCCTTACCCAGCACTCAGAAAGGTTTATAGCCGGCCATTGGGAATGCCTCTAAACTCATGGTAACCATCAATATCTTCATAGCTAGAGGAATAACATGTAGAAACATTCCTCTAGGTTCTCGTAGAAATTCAAACTCAACAACCTCTGGAAAAGAATATGTAGAAATGGCATACTTCAGAGTGTAGCTAGCCAGTACTCCTCTCCACCAATGATCTACAACATGGGTCCACGTCAGATTTGCATCCTGCAGCCTTTGGTAGTCTTCTTTGGTCCACATATGCAATCCATAATGCCAACTTGATCTAGACACATAGGCTGAAAGCCATTCATATAGTTCTACTGGGAAGCAACAGAAGAAGGTCTCATAGATATCATGGTAGAGGTTCTCTTCTACCCATCTACGTGCATTAAACTCAGGTCCAGTGTTGAATCTCTGAGTGAATTCATCCTCCGTGCTCTTGAACCATGATTCAAAATTTTCCAATGTTAACCACTCTTTCATTACTCATTACACAGATCATGATGTATGTTATATCCCACTACAACTTTAAAAAGAGGTCCCAGTAATGGAACCAAGATGTAGTCATTTTTACTCCCATCAAAAAAGGAAGGAACCCCATGCGTGTCGGCCTATCACCCAACGAAAGCTGAGAGCTCACCCAAAGCACGCGTGGGTACCGAGTCTCTCTTTTATGTGAGTTTCATGGGAAACATCATCTATGATTAGTGTAAAATTTTCCAAGAGGGAAGTTAAGACATAAAAGAACCATAGGGCTCAGAATGGCCTCTAGATCCTTGCAGGCACTTCAGACTGAATGCTTTAACAGAACCCAAAACATGTATTATGGTAGAAATAAATATGCAAGCATTCATACTTAGCATAAAAGGAAAGAGAACTCATGAGAGAGAAATATGCATTAGAACTATTGATGTTCATGTATATATTATATCAGGTAACCTCTTTACATTCATTGAACCATTACAGAGTGTAACAGAGAAGCAGATTGCAGTCATGCATTTCACCAGACTTATGTAACTAAGCTACCAAAAGAAAATTTACAACTTCATGCCTAGTACATTCTCTCCTTGATGCAACTATCCACTAACAGAGTCCTCACAGTAATTATGCAGAGCTCCACCCATGCTATCTCTCAAACTCACACACTCTCTAACCACTATATAGCTTAAACTCGTATATCTTTTACTCCATAGACACTTGTATTTATCACTTTCCTACATTGCTCAACTCGCCCTCTAGCACCCTCAGATCTGGTGCCAAGTGTCAAATGTGGTCCTTCATGCGAGCATGCTTCTCCAGGCCTAAGCTTTCCACTTTATCTCATGATGTTCTTCTAGAAGATTTTATCCAAGGCATGCCTCTATCTGGGCTAACCTGTTGCCAGGATGACACCTTATCCACGTGCAACTAGTCATGCTTTTCATGTGTTCTATCCTGGGTGCTCAAATTGACTAAGTCTCGAACCTACTTTCATGTGGCATGCTTGCTATGTGCTTCTTTAAACCTTTGTCTTACGTGCTTTTTCCTTGCATGCCTTTCCATAACTGTGACCTTACACGCCTATGCGCCTTCATACTTGGCCAATATTCTAGGGGTCCAACATACACAAAATCCCTAATCATGTTTCATGGGATGAATTCGGTGACAATTTCTCTAATTTGTTTATCATAGCTATAATATGTGCCTCTAAGAATGGGTTAAAGCCAATGTCAATACTCCGAACTACCTCAACACATAGGGCTGCCTCTAATGCCTCACGCGGATCAGTATATGTCTTATGTGACAACACCCTTCTAAATGGTGTAATCAATCCTCCAAAAAACCATTGTGCATGTTGGCTTGCATGAATATCATAAGAAAGCTTAGACATAAGTGTTTTAAAATGAGCATCATACTCACGCACACTCTCAATAGTGCCTTGCTTGATATCTTTGAGCACGCTTATACTCTTCTGCTCAAATTTTGGAATATAGAACTCTTTCAAGAGCACATCCTTCAGTGCTACATAATCTACACAAGTCTGATCAGGGTCAAACTTTCTATAACAGCAATGGGCACGTCCCTATAATGTGGTAGCAAATTGGCTTGCCTTGTGCTCAGAAGCCGTGATCCCTTTTGTATCCCATAGTATTTCACACATATACACATGCTCGGTAGCATCTTCTATGCCCGTATACTCTGGAAGATGAATAAACATTCCATGTAAATATTATGGGGTTGGTGCGGACCTTGCCCTCCTGATCCAGAACCTCATGTGTTTCCCTTACCTCAAAAACCTCTAGATCCGCATGAACTAGAGCTACCTATGCCTCCTGATCCCAAACCTGTAGCTGGAATAGGTGTTATAGATGTACTCCCTTGTGTTCTGATAGTAGTAGTATACTAAACCCCTACGGTCTATGAAGTAATTCCACTTCTAGAGGTGAATCCAACATTCTATGTGCCCATGTTCTGTGCGGACGATGCACCTGAAAACACACCTCGAAATAAAAATGAAGTCGTCTGCCCTACCATTGACGTGCTTGCTTTCTTACTTCCCAAACTTGCTTGCTGATTACTTGTCATACTAGATACTAGAAAAATAAGTGCAATGGCTAGGTTATCAGGTTGGTTCAGATGCGCGCCCACAGCCCAGGTCATCTCTACTGGCACGCTTCCTTGTGAGGTCGAGGAGGGTTCCCTGTCACGATTTCATAGATGGGGGAGTTCTTGATGCTCTGGCTCCACATCTTCTATGTGAGCTCTAAATCCTTCACAAGCCATCTCTATCGTAAACTCCATCCACTCTGCAACATCACACTGCTTCTCTATCTCCTTCTTGCATGCCTCATTATACTTGATCCACCTTTCTTCTCTCTACCTTGTCACCGCTAAGTTCACCATCCTTCACCAATCCTATCCTGCCCCCGCGCGTGGTGGGGTTTAGTTATCCATCGATTTACTCTCCAAAGTCAAAGTTACCATTAAGATATTGATCGCTAGTGGAATGCCTTGTAGGTAAGTTCCTCTTGGATATCATAAAAATTGGAATTCAACTACCTCTGGACACGAATAAGTGGAAATTGAGTATTCCAAGATATAGTTGTTCAAGACACCACAGAACCACGTATCCACCACTTGAGTCTAAATCAGATCAACATCATAAAGGGTCTCAAATTCTTCCTACATTCAGACAACTATGTGATACCTCCAATTCAGCTTAGATGCATAGGCAATCAGCCACTCGTATAACTCTATTGGAAAGATAGTGAAAAATCTCTCATATAAACTATCATATAGATTTTGTTCCACCCACACGTGTGCATTAAAATCAGATCTAGTGTTGAACCTCCATGTAAATTCTTCTTCCACATCATGTATCCACTCCTCAACACTTCCTAGAGTTAACCAGTACGTCTTCATTATGAACCATCCTGAAAACAACCAAAAAATAGGTCCTGGCAATGGAACCAATGATGTACCCTAGATTTTACCAGTAACACCCTGGACGCACTGGCACATCACTCAGCCTAGACTGAGAGCTCACCCAAAGCACACAAAGGTATTAGGTCCCTCTTTTGGGTTGATGTTGTAGGTTATTAGCATGATGAAGACTTAGCACATGTAGTTCCATTACTAATACATAAGTCTACAAAGCATACCAAATCTATATCTAAGGGAGAGAAGACTTTAAGCAATAATCATGATGGAATCAAGTACATGCAATATCCAATTACACACAAGAATACACTCAGATTTAGCCAATATCCTCCATTATATTAAATAAGTATATGAAAGCTTCATTACAATAATAGTAGTATGCTCATGCGTAGCAGATTTAGCAGCATAATCTCACTATATATCTCTCTATATATTCATCATCATACATACATCTACTAAACAGTTCACTACATATATATATGGGTGGGGACTTTCCCTTCACCGCTTATCTAATCCCAAAATAGGTCGTATGCTATTATTAGCCATGCACCATTACAAAAATAGCCACACATGCAAGTGCGCTAACAATAGACTACTGGTAGTTAACTGACAGTGATAAATCTATCTGCATCCTATGTCCATGCAAAGCACTTTGTATCCGATCCTCCAAAAATAGCCAATGTGTGGCACGCACGTATCTACCTTGTTTGTGTGCTCTACACGTCATCTCTAAAAATAGACCTTCATGAGTGAAAATGGCTAAGTCCCGAAAGCTGAACTTCTGCTCCGCACACGTGTTCTCCCTATCCATCTACACCTTTGAATATGACCTGTTTTCCCGCGCGAACTTCTTGTGCGCTTTCTATCAAGTTTTCTTTGATCAACATCTAGTATGTGCAACAATAAGAATGTGTTTTTTAATAATAGACATGGGGTAAATGTAATGATGTGGAGAAGTAGTGCTCGCAACATATGAAACAAATTTCTACATTGGTATTTGTACATGTGTGTTGCGAGAAACATGATCAAGATTTTTAATTTTGAAACTTAATTTTAATCAAGTCCAAGAAGATGAATTTATTTAAAAGGAACACATTGGAAATTTGCAATCTCACAGGAAATAACATGTAGAAAAGGAAAATTTATCATGTCTTAGGCTCATGTCATTTAAATTTTGTGACTGATTATTTCTCTGTTGTTATTCCCATAGTTGATTATAGGTTCTTCTACTTTAAAAAAAGAAAATTCAATGATTACTCTTGCTTATAAGCTTTGGCAAAGACAAATAGAAAGCTCGATATATATTTACAAACATACATACATACATACATACATACGTGTGTGTGTGTGTGTGTGTGTGGATATATAGTAGAAGCCAAGTAGTTGTCTCAAATCAACCTAGGCTCAAAGGTGACACCACTATTATAACACATGCCAATTGTGTTTATATATTCATGTAGCAACCACGACGAAGACCCTTGGTTTAAATGAAAAAAAAGGATGAGGATATTTTCAAAAATCACCTTTTTGAAACACAAGAACTCTCCCACCATAGTGCAACTAAATAAAAATATATTTTTCCTCACAAAAAAACACTGGAAAAATGCTTGGGGCATCCTTGCAATTTCTTTCCTAGACCAAACATTGGATTTCCTCCTTCCAAACTCAAGCTCAAACACAATTATGTCCTTCTAATGATCCCTATCTACAATTGGTGCTGCAAGTAGTACCCTTTCTTTAGATACAACCAACCTTGGTCTATAGTGAGGGAAATGTTTTTTCCCATATCTTATAGGTAACAACACAAAATGCACAGTAGCACAATCTTGACTGTTATAAATCCTCACACTCAACATAGGCTCATATGACATTAAGAAGAAAATATTGTTGTTGAAGATAATAGGTCCATAGTAGAAACAATCTCTCAATCATTACATAATCCTCCAAGTCCCCATAGAAGAATCATAAATTTCTATAGTACCATTTCCTGCATTAACTTTGTATCTATTAGTGCTTGCTTGAACCACTTTATACCCCTTGTTGTCATCTATAACTAGAATTTCCTGAGTATAAATAGGAAAGTGCCATCCATTAAGTTGAGTTGATAGCATTTGAGGAAGCTTGAAGGAGGTTCCCAGCTTAAGTGGATTACATACCCTTGAAACATGACTATGACACAAAAAAATAAGAATATCCCTTGATGTGAATCTTCAAACCATACCCAATCAAAAAATGATAACCACGAAACGTTGAGAATTTTCCATGTTTTACTGTAAAAGTTGTATCTTAGCCAATTATGACCATGATCATGATTTACAAGTATCAATGGATGTTTGTTCCTTGTTTCAATGTAACACCTGAAGAATCTAGTGGAATTCTTGAGTGTTTTCCATTCCTTAGAAACTAGAGAGAACTTGCATATGGATTATAATGCAAGCCAGAGCAATACATTTTCCCAAACATCTTTAGGTAGTGAATGATCCCATAGAACATGATTCTCATGCTAGATTTGATATAAACTAAAATGAAGATTTTTTTTTGGTGTTTCAAGAAGGAGAAGATAAATCAATAGGCACAACATTGTAGTAATGCAAGAGTATCCACAAGAATAACTGTTGGCAAGGAAAAGTATATTTGTTGAAATATAAACATTGCACATATCATAACATAGGCATATCAAAAAATATATAAGACTATAACTATATTATAACATAAATATTACATATCATAATATATTTATCAGTTCTTGTACCACTTTCCTAATTGCATTGGTATCGATCTTCTCCACCAGATATTCGGCTAAGGTTAGTATCCCAACACATTCTTTATCAATGACAACTCTATTGGTGTCTGTAAATTCATTTCCAAGTTTTAAGCACTTCAAAAGCTCATTGCAGCTTTTCAAGGATGGAAGACACTATTTCAACATGACTGTCCATCTGAGGGATCACCATCGGGGATTGATTCAGACTGCCATCAATTTCCATATCCACATCATTTGTAGCAGTGTGTGGAGAGTCCATAAGTTTCAGGTCCAGGGATTCTGGATAAAGAATAGAGAGTTCCCATAATACTTCATAACGAATTGGTTACTCAAACAGGGAATCCAGTTGGAGCTTTGCAAGAGAAGTTACAAGAGAATGAAGCATTGAAATAGTGGTAGGAGATGGACTAGCTACACAATTAGGGGGGTGGAAGCACCATCAGAAGGAGAACTAGAAGTAGAGAGGGAAAAGGATTTACCAACAATAACCACATGTGAGTCAGTGTTAGAACTAGAAGAAACCTTGAAATATTCATGGCTTGATACTAGTTTGATGCGCTAATTTAGTCCCCCATGATTTTTCAAAACAAAGTAAGTGTCAGAAAATGACCATGGTACTTGAGATTTATAATTTTCGACCAAGTTCTTGGACTTTGGACAGATTGATTAATGTAATCCACCAAACTTAGGTATGTATTGATGGTTAATATTAAATGCAAATCGTGGGCCGTGGTGAAATTTTTTCCTTTAAACATTTTTTAGTGTCACTATTTCCCTTCACAATGCCTCTGCCTTTTCCAATGTCATATTTTATCATGATAGCCTCGGCCCTTGACCTATAATTTTAATTGAAATTAATTACCTAATTCATGTAAAGTATGCCACTAGAGATTTAATTGACACCAAAAATCACAGTTAAGAAAGGTCTTTTCAAATTTAATTCTTGGTCACGTTATATTTTCTAGCATGAATGTCGAGGAAACACATATATTTAATAAATATGGAAAAGACTTTTTTCATAACGTTAGTCTTCAAAGTGATGCATTTAAATTTTTAATAAGGATTTTAAAGATAATTTTTTAGTGACAATTATCCCATGACGTGAGGAAATGACGTTTGAAAATGTGATACAAATAGTTTCACTTTAGACGTCACATATTGTTCAACAATATAAGAATTGTAATATTTTAGAAATAGCCAACTAGAGGAAGGGCACATCCATTTTGTTATTTATATCTCAAAATGTTAGCTAGGCTTTATCAAAACAGGGAAATTGCCTTCAAAGATGGATTAAGGCCAATGACCAACAGGTAACTGCCAGGGCGCCAAATTTGAAGGGATCCCCATACTTTAATTTGACTGGCTAGGTTAAGCTTTACCCTTCGTAAATGAGATATTATAAAACACACTACCCTTGCAATAGACAAAAATGAAAATGTACATAAAATTATCAAATATAGAACATCTAAAAATAATTTTAAAAACACTATATTTCATCAGTAATGACATCAACAATTCTGAATTCTATTTAAAAACAACATTTTTGTTAGTTACTCCATTTCAAATAGTAAATAATATTAAGTCACATTTGATTTTATTCATATTCATTTTTTTTTAGAAAGACTTCCTTTTATCTATTCTTATCTATGGATATATGGTTTTGTATTTTGAAAATTGAACTTGTGATAGCTTTTTAATTTTTTGAAAACTTTAAATTAATTTAATAAAGAAAGAATCTAATTTAAGAAATCAATAATATATATATAGAATAATATATTATTATAATATAATATATAATATTATATTATATTATATATTATAAAATATTATATATATAATATAATATATTTACTATTGGAACCACCTTTATATTAAATTATAGACAAAATAATACAAATTGTTACATAGTAAGGGGGTGGCTGGCAGTGTTCACAGCCTCAAAAAAAGAATGAAAGTCACGTGGGAAGATAAAAGACAAGCCACGAGGGCAAACAAAAACAAGCCACAAAGGGCTACAAAAAATGGCCAACAGACGAAGAGAGAGCCCCAAAAACTACATCAAGAGAAAACAGATTAGGTACAAGTAGCCATGACACCTGAAGGAGGAGGTGGATCATCCCACAACAGAAGAAAGCCAAGGGATCACGATTCGTCTGAAGGTGGATTCAATAGCCAACCATCTTGTTCAGGCATCTATACACTGAACGAAACGCCACCGCCTTGCCACACAAACCATAATTCCCCACACGGGGGATGGTGAGCCACCAAACTGGGAAGCCCTACCAGGCAGAGAGCCCCAGTTAGAAGAGCTAGCCACCACCTTGCCACACACCGGTGGGCAATCCATCCAAGACAGATCCATCACCAACAAACCGCATGAAGGGTTTGACCATCTCAAATGATTTCTAGATGATTTTGACCACAAAGGTGCCACGTATTTTAACTGGAACTTTAGTAAGTAAAAAAATATGATAGATATGCCTTTATGAGCTCTGATGTTTTTCCAACTTTTTTTACCATATGGTGCTCCTGAAGAGATACAATGTCGTAAAAAACAACTTGTTAAGATTAGTTGCCCTTGAATAAATGAACAACCCACTTAGTGCATAGAGAGATACTCTTCCTGTAGACATCAACAACACCCATGCCACCCTGATCCCTAGGAAGAGTGCAAACCTCCCAGGAAACATGATGAAAACCACCCTACTTAGAGCTAGACCAAAGAAAATCCTGCAAGAGCTTAGCCAACTTTTCAAAGGAGGCACAAGACGGACACTAGTAAGTTGCATAATAAACCCAAGTGGTAGAAAGAATTTTATTATGAACTTGGAACTTCTCAGCCAAAGATAACAAATGAGGGATCCATTTCTGCACTTTTTACTCAACCCGATCAACCACAAATTGCCACAAGGTGGAAGACTCATTATTGAAGGAAAAAGTAATTTCCAAAAAGTGGAATCATTCTCCTCACTAAATCCAGTGCCACAGATAAGCCACACACCATTCGGGCAGAGGCCAGGAAATTTTCCGGAAACCCAATGATTTTACAAACTGAACTTTAGAGCTAGACGCTATACAGAATATATCTAAACAAGAAAACACCTCCTGCACATTTTTTTCTGATTGAGATAAAGTGAGAAAAGAGTCACTGGAAAATTGGCCATTGATGATTTGAGATTGATTATCAAGCAGATAAATGCCTCTTAATCTCCCTTGAGCAGCTCTGTTGGAAAGGAGGTAACCAAAAGCATCTGCTGCCAGGATAAAAAGAGCTGGAGCCAAATGGAAACCTTACCTTATCAATCAAAATAACCCAACGAAATAAGATTGGTGTCCATCAATGGTGAGATAATGTGAGACATCAACAAAGAGAGTGCTAACCACATTGAGGAATAAATCAAGTTAAGTTAAATTGCACGTGTTAAAACCACACATGAAGAGTTCAAGAAAAAACACTCAGGGTGGCGGTCATGGGACCGCTGCCCAAGCCTTGGAGGTGGTTTCAAAACCTTCGCCCAAGATGGGTGACAAACATAGAACCACCGCCCAAGCAGGGTGGCAGTTTCAACACTGAAGGTCAAAACATGCATACAATGAAGCGGGAAGCTAGAAGAAATCATGCAAAGGCTAAGTAAGGATGTCTAGGCTATAAATATGTACTGCAAATGAGTTTAGGAACTATAACACCTTCTAAAAGGATATGAATCATCATTGGGGACTTTTGTAACCATTTTCTAACAATGTAACACATGTAATTTTGGGTGTGTACATATTGCCCCCTTAGAGAAACGTCTTAGCCATGAAAAGACGTAAAATATAGAGTTCGAGTATGGAATTCCCAAAATGGGGAGTTAGAAGCTATACCTAACATGCCCGTGTGTCGAATTATCACCATCCAAACTCCACCTACCTACAAAATAAAATTAAAAAATTAGACTCAAGTGCAGATAGATGAAATATAAAAAAATAAACACTAAATTAAATGACAAGAAGACTTACCATTTGTGTGGGGATAAGAACTTACCTCTGCTAGTGCTCTAACCCTACAAACATATGCACTCAAAAAGAAGTTATAACAACACACACACACACACACACACACACACACACACACACACACACACACACACACACACACACATATACATATATATATCAAAACAAACTCATTTTCTTATTCATTTACGTGTATTGAGTTGGTGATTTTTGAGATTTGGGCCCACGGTGACCATTTCATTTGTGAGTATGGTTGAATTGGAGTGGATTTAGGAATGGTATTTACGTTAGGCTTGGCCCTTTGCTGTTTGAATGCTTTTGAGAAGAACTCCTAAGAAATTCGTAACTAGAGCGGTCATAAGGAGCCTCAAAGAGGTGGATAGGAAAAGTACCTTTATTTCTTAGTCTCCATTTAGTGAGGCATATATGATGTTTTGGTATTTCGTGCCCATTGCGAGAATTTTGACCGCACCTAGTGTGTGATGGCATTGTACAAAACTATGACACACCATGATATGTACATATATCTATTTTTGTCTCGGTTATTCCTTGCATAGAGTTTACTTCCATTTATGATTTGATTCATGTGTGTACTCTTAGATGTTTAGAATTTCTATTTTTATATGATTTTCAGAAGGTATACAGTGGATATGAATGTTAACAACATGATTTCTTGCTTTTTGTGTTTTGTAATGCTGATACATGATAATGCAAACACACTTTAATGTTGAACTTTAGTTTCTCTAAGTAATTTTTGATACATCATATTATTTTGGAAAGACGTGATGAAAGAGTGATATGATAAGTGAACAAACTTGCCCCACTCCTAACTCCTCACAATCGGTAAGATGTGAGGGCTCAACACCAAAAGCTAGAACGGGCATAATTTATAGAATTTTTTTGAATGGTAATGATGAGAGAAAGACAAGGATTTGGAAAAACCCAAATTGAGACCCCACAACCTCATTCTACTCAAGTTTTCCTCATAGTTTAAATTGTGAATTACTTTGCATTTTATCTAGAATTAGATCCATAGATGACCACTTGGTTGACAAAATCTGGTTTTGAGGATTTAAACTCTTTTGGAATTCTGGACATCTAACTCACTTTGTTATAATTTATGATTTCACAACATTTGAATAAATTGTTTCTAACTTTTAAATTGTGTTAAAGAGACCCCCTAAACCTTGCCCCATACTACCAGTAGGAAGTATGGGATCATCACCATGGACAAGACATAGGTGAGTAAGGGAATTTATCTCCTTTCCCAACCCTACATCACTAGTAGGAGATGTTGGCTCAACACCGAAGGTTGGTAAGGAAAAGAAATGTGTAAAATAATTTTTTTTTGAGGATGTGCATTTGAATTATTTATCTAGGAAAAATGTCTAAAATGTTCCTATTTCCAAAGAGATGTATATGGGATAGATGTGAAACCATGAAGCTTCTATAACATACCATAGGAAAAGACACCTAATCTAGAAGAAACTACAAATACAACCAAGTATGCAGGCCTTGGTATGGTTACTTTCAAAGCTTATCTTATCTTATTAGAACTGATGAAATGATTTGGAAACAATTGATGATACCATGAGGATTTGAAGAGATATGATTTGAATGTTTTGCCAATGTTTTCAAAATTTTTTAGGAATTGCTATAAGAATAATTACCTTGATCACAAATTTATGAAATGAACCGAAAAAATGAAAATACAATGCGAATGCAGTAATGTACATATGGAAATGTGGGTGAAACTACATGTCATGTTGGCTAAGGTGAAGAAATTTGACAAATATCGAATTCTTCACCCCTAAAAGTACACATGGGAGAACCATGATCCTCAAAAAAAAAAATTCCTAAAAAATGCCTACCATTCTAGGTTTAAAATTACAACCCTTGTTCTGAAGTGTATATGTCCAATCATTAAAATCATTTGTCTGAAAGAGGCATTTGTGCACCTCTTTGTCACATTCTTGAGACATGGTGTGTGGGGTGAGCATGACTATGTTTCTTGAGATTTTTTCCTATGTAGATCATTGTGTTTACTTGTGACCCTTGTTGAATGATGAGGCCTTGCCCCATGAATATGGAAAGCTTAGTTTCAGGTACAAATGGGTTGAAACCGAGGTTTAGAATAGAAACCCTCAAAGATGGTTTTGATGGGCATCATTTCAATCTCTAATTTTCCTTCTTCATTTGTTATTTCTATCATGTTTACACCTAGACCATAGTCATCAGAGGGAGGAGATGCTAAATCGAGAAGACTACCCATCCCCTATGGTTATAATAAGAGGAAGATCATATCGTCACTCTCTAAGAGTTTCATAATTTCTGTTGTTGTTTTAGTGGACACTGTTTTTACAAATATTGATTTACCCTTATCTGTTTTTTCCACCTCAAATGTTTTTGGGTCAATGACTTCAGCCATCGGCACACCTAGGGTAATCGGGACTAGATCTTTTTATAGAGGTGGTTTGTTCAATTGATTTGCAGGAATTTCATACTCCGTATGGAATAATTTATTCTTCTTAAGGTTTTCTAAGTGTGTATCGAAGGGTTTAAGATCCCCTTCAGTGATGAAGACCTTCACCAAATGGAGGAATCTAATCTCCTGGAATACGCTAGAAGGAATAGCCTTCATTCAATGAATCCATGGTTTCCCAAGGATCATGTTATAACTTGTTTCACTGTCGATGATGTAAAAATTCATTAAGATGGTTTTTGGACCTGGTGTGACTATAAGAATTATGGTTCCAATAGAGGTTGCTTTAAGACTGTCATAGCCCATAACATGTTTCTTGTAGAGGAAAAATTTGTCTCTCCTTATCCCAGCTTCTGCAAGAAAGAGAAGGGAACCACATTTACTGCAGCCCCATCATCAACCATGGCTCTCTTAATGAAATTGTTATAAACCCAGTCCTGTAAAAATAAGGTAAGATCACCTCTTCGGGAAATTTCAGCGTTAGATGACATCTTCTCTATATCGAAAAAAACCTAATACCCCTATCATTATGTCCTGGAGGATGTATGTCAAAGTCAATATGATTTATTTGAGCACTAGCAGGTAGCGTAACATGGATTAGATGGCCAAGATGTGGTGTATTGAGCAACAAAAAATGATGCGTAGGTGAATTCTTCAACAAATCTAGAAAAAAAAATGTGAGAAAAGGCCTTGTTTAAAGCCGATATTGAATCATAGGCTCCTACTAGTTTTTGAGATTGTAGGAATGTCATCCTGTGGGAAGGAAAGAGTAGGTAGGGGTTTTGAAATGTACTCTTTTGTTTGATTTGTTGCATTATTTTCTTGCTAGACCTCTAGCTCAACAAACCCCAGGATTTTTGTATCATCATTTAAACCAAGCATAGGAGCAACCCAAGAGTTTTTCAGAATTTGAGGCTTCATGGCCATTATTTCCTATTGCAATGCCTTTGTTTGAACCATTGGGATATATTTTACCATCTTTTGGGTGCATAGGGATAGGATTGCTAAAGATCTGAAATGGTGTGTTCTATGGGGATATTGGTCCCATGTAAGTGTTTTGAGTTGGCGCCATTTGGTTTTCCAAAAACATGTCAACAAATAGTTGTTTTTGATCCTCCAGCAAACATTGGAGAAATTTGTTACAATTGCAACATGTTCATGTGTCATGCCCTCGAACCCTATAGAAATTGTACACACCTAAAATTACATGTGCTACATTGTTGGAAAATGGTTACAAAGGCCCCCATTGATGATTCGTGTCCTTTCAAAAGGTGTTCAAGTTCCAAAACCCATTTGTAGTGTATATTTGTAGCCTTGACATCCTTACTTAAAATTTCCATGCATTTTCCCATCTCCCTACCTCTATCTATGCTTGTTTTGGCCTTTAGAGCCCTAGGACCGGTTCCACCCTGCCTAGGCGGCAGGTTTGTAAACCGTTGCTTAGGTAGAGCGGCAGTCCTGATCACTTTTTCTAGATTCTTCATGCATGTTTCAACATGCGACGATTCACTTAAGTTTTCTTTTAGAACACATTTGTGAGCCAAATTGGCTAAAAATAGCTCTTTTTTCTTGGTTCTCCTTGCTCCTTCTATTTTAAATAAGATTTAATTAGTTGGAACTGCCTCTTCTTGCCTTGTGCATGAAGTAACCTCCTAGCCTCCATTCCTATATATTCCATGCTTGTATTCAAGCAAAGGGGGGCCTGAGAATTTTTTGTATCTTGCATTGTATTGCTGCTACGATCTTGCTAGGAATTGCATAGCCAAGCTCTGATCTCTTGTGTTATCTCATCTTCTACCTGTATTGCATCCAGACTACCATCAAGCTGTCCATTGCTCAAGCGCCATCCTCCAACTACTGTTCTTTCATTCCCAATCTCTTAGGCTCATATGAACACTTAGAGAAAGAAAGGAACAAACTGAGGGGACATACTGTTACACAACTGGATTTACCTCTATTCTATGAATTCCATGTTGGATGTGTTGTTTGATTTCCTTCATTCCTATAATTTATCATTGTTATATCATATCAAATAGAGTAGAAATCAATTTCCTTTCATTTGCAAGTAATTAGTTAATTTCCAAGAGGGTTTGAATCTTTCATAGCAACTCCCAGTGACGGATCCTCTTCTTCCTATCCCTGTGGATCTAAAGGAGACAATATCTGTAGGAGGTTGTCTACACATCATAGATCATTTGGAAAAGTTTTTGTTTTAAGTTAGTTTAGTTTCAATACACTCAGCACAGGTGAATAACCACACTGGGTTATTTCACTTGTTTAGTTTTAGTGTAGAAATATTTTAATTATTTAGAATAGAAGCAAATTGTTGTTTGTGATTGTAATGTTTCAGTTTTGTGATTTGTTTAGATTAGTTTCCCTTTCAACAGTAGCATAGATTGTTAATTTCATCTTAGTTACATTTGGACACTTCAAACTATTTTAGTACTTAGATCCATGTTAGGTAAAAAAACCATAGGGAATTTATGCTACCCGTTCATAGCCTCTAAATCTACCCTTTGTCAACTCAGCTACCAAGAGATCACACTACCAGATCTTAGTCATTGATCCTCCTATAGTTATCCACACACATTCAAACATCGGTTGCTCTAGCATGACCTCGGGGGTCGAGTGCAGTTGAAGATCACGTGTTCATTTTCATCCGTAAAAATTAGTGAACCCGACGTGAAGGATTAATTCCTTCTTGTTTCCTTTCTTTCATTGCTATTACCTCATCTTTCCATTTCTTCCCCTATTTTGGTAGGTACTTTACACCTTTTAAAATATGTCTGGAAGAGATTTTGGTGGGCCATTTGGATCTGATAGATATTATACCAACGTGCAACCACAACAATCCCCATCTCTTTCAAGGTGGGGTGACAATTACACAAGCAATGTCCAAACCTCCCCTAGTTACACTTCAAACCCCATTAGCTATGTAAGGATGGAGGAGGTTGATCAACCATTAAACATTCAAAATACGATCAACCAAATGTAAACCATGTTGTTATCACAAATGGAACAGGTTCTTACCATAGGGTCTTGTCAAGACCTCACATTGCCATGCAATCAACAGAGGATGATCTATTTACACTAATAGCTAATCCTCTTCGTCAGATAGATGATTCTTTGGATAAAATGAAAGCTTCAGCCTTTGAGGTTTTGAATACCTATCCTAAGATTCTTACTTCTGAGGAAGACAAGAATTATAACATTGAACAATTCATGACAGGGTATCATGAGCCTGCTCAATCAAACCCTATGCCACAAGGCACCCCAACAAGGGACTCAATCCTCTCCCAATGATCTCATTTCTACTTTAGTGTGGAGGATTAGAGAACTAGAAAGTGACCAGACATCACAACCAACACATACAGTAGGGACATAACATGGGGTATCTAGTTGACAACAAAGGATACATCCCTTCCAATGAAAAACTAACGTAATATCCTATACAACAAGGTTATCAGGTTCAGTTCAAATCTAGGTGATATTCTCACAGGGTTAGACACACTAGGGATGGGTCCTCATCCTTCTCAAGCTTATCCTACACAAGGGCTTGCCGGAAGTGTGTTCTTGAATGCAACCACAACAGGCAATGCAATGTTCCCTGGTTTTACGCCTGCTAGTCCATATCCTGGAACTATCCCACCTTACATGCATATGTATTCAAAAACTCCCCAGATGGACCCATATACTATTCCTACTCCCTACATGCCATATCAAGGGACCCCATACGTTCCCGTCAATGTTTATAACACATCTTATCTAACTCCTCCTCCACCTCCTCATCAACGATCTTCGATGGTGGAATCTTACGGAATGGGTACGTACGCTGAGTACTTAAAGGATCCTCTTGACTTCACCATACATGGTGTCATGCTTTCGCACCCATTTTTGGATCTTCCAAAATTTAAGGGAGAAGAAGATCCGAATGCTCATATCAAGGCCTATGCTATTGATATCAGGGAGTTGCTTCCTTGGGATGTTGTAGTGGCTAAGATCTTTCCAAATACTCTTGAAGGAATCACATTGGATTGGTATTACCACATTCTAGAAGCTTCTATACATTCCTTTAAACAACTTGACATGAACAAGTTGTTGTGTACAGGTATTAGGGAGTTCCTGCATATTAGACTAGAGAAAAATGAATCTATCACCCATTTCATCCAGAGATGGCACCAAGTTATTTATTCCTCTGCAAGTGTGCCTAACATGGACTAGATGGAACTTTTTGATCTTTTCCTTCACTCGCTCAATCGAGAGACTAAGGAAGAGGTCCAAACGTTTCCTTTCCATAGTTATGAGGAAGTATTGGAAGGTGCGCTTTAGATTGAACAAGCCGCCATAGATAGTGGGCATAAAATCTATGGTCCCAATGGGAAATTGGTATCCCCAAATCAAAGTAATGAAAATTATCAAAAAAATGGTGCCAAAAACCAAGGGCCTAAGGGTGTGAATCGTAATCATGGTGCTATCACGAATGGTGCTACTAATCAAGCCAAGAACATTGGTTTTTCAAACAATGATAACAGTAACAATAACAACAACTCGGGCAATCAAAGAGGCCCTAACACTGTGTCTTTTGTTAATATGGTCGATGTAAATCTTCCACTATAAAAAAAAAATCAAACCCAAGGCCCAAACCATTATTAAAACTCTAGACAAGGGGCAATGAATCATGGTCATAAAAATCAATTTCAAAACTACAACCGAGGTTATAATCAACAATAACAAAACCCTTATCAAAGACCAAGAGATTATGAACCTAACCTATATTGTGGTTCCCATAAGGTTCGAGGTCATGATGATAGGAAATTCTGTGATTGCAAATTTTTTTGTAAAGACTTCCCAAAAATCAAAGACAACTCTTTATAGACATGTTCCTAGAAAATCCTGAAGCAAATTCACAATCTGACTATACAAGACCTTTAGCTCCTCAGAACGCTAATGTGAGCATATTTCAAGATCCACTCCCTGCACATCTTAAAAAATTTCAAGGTGAATTCACAAAACACAAACAAAGGCATTCCTATAGGAAAAAATGACCATGAAGCCTCAAATTTCAATAACTCTTGGGTCGCTCCTAACCTTGGTTCAAACGATAATACAAAAATCTTGGGATTAGTTGAGCTAGAGGTTGAACGTGAAATCAATGCAACAACTCGGATGAAGGAGTACGTTTCACAACCCCTACCCAATATTTCCTTCCCATAGAATGACATTCCTACAATTACAAAACCATTAGGAGCCTATGACTTAATATCATATTTGAACAAGACCTTTTCTCACATTTCATTTCTAGATTTGTTGAGGAATTCACCTGCGCATCATTTTACGTTTCTCAATGCACTAGGTCTTGATCATCTAATCCATGTTACTCCACCTCCTAGCACTCAAATAAACCATATTGACTTTGACATACATCCTCCATGATAGAACGATAGGGATACGGGGTTCATTTTCGATATAGACAAGATGCCATCTGATGCTGAAATTTCCCGAAGAGGTGATCCTACCTTGTTTTTACAAGTCTAGGTTTATAACAATTGCATTAAGGGAGCCATGATTGACAATGGGGCTTCTGTAAATGTGGTTCCCTTCTCTTTCTTTCAGAATTTGGGATATGGAGAGACAAATTACTCCTCTATAAGAAACACATTACACGGGTATGAAAACCTTAAAGTGACCTCGATTGGAACCATAGTTCTTCCAATCACACTTGGTCCAAAAACCATCTTGACGGAGTTTTACATTATCGACAGGAAATAAGTTATAACATGATCCTTGGGAGACCTTGGATTAATCAAATGAAGGCTATCCCCTCTACCCTATTCTAGGAGATTAGATTCCTCCATTTGGGGAAGATCTTCATCACTCAAGGGGATCCTAAGCCCTTAGATATACACTTATAAAACCTCAAGAAGAAGAAAGGAGTCCATATGAAGTATGAAATTCCTGCAAATCAATTAAACAAACCACCTCCAACAAAGAGTTAGTCTCGGTCACCCCGGATGTTCCAAAGGTTGAAGTCATTGACCCAAAAACATTTGAGGTGGCAAAAATAGATAAGGGTAAATCAATATCTATGGAAACAGTGTCCACTAAAACCATAGCGGGAATTATGAAACTCTTAGATAGTGACGATCTAATCTTCCTCCCGTTTGAACCACAGGGAATGGGTAGTCTTCTCGGTTTAGCATCTCTTCCCTTTGACGACCTAGGTCTAGGTGTAAATATGATAGAATTAACAAACGAAGAAGGGAAATTTGAGATTGAAATGATTCCCATCAAAACCATCTCTGAGGGTTTTTCTATTCTAAACCCTAGTTTCAACCCATGTGCATTTGAAACTAAGCTTTTCATATCCATGGGGCAAGGCCTCATCATTCAGCAAGAGTTACAAGTGAACACAACACTCTACATAGGAGACAAGGAAGAGCAACATAGTCATGCTCACCCACACACCATGTCTCAAAAATGTGACAAAGAGGTACACGAACAGCTCTTTCAAATGAATGGTTTTAATGATTTGACATATGCACTTTTAGGCAAAGGTTGTAAGTTTAAACCCAGAATGGGAGGCCCTTGTTAGGAGAATGAAAATTTTGAGAATAATGGTTCTCCCCTGTGTACTTTTAGGGGTGAAGAATTTGATATTCATCAAATTTCTTCACCTTAGGCATCATAGCATGTATTTTCACCTGAATTTTCATACTGCATCTACATTGCATTGTCATCTGCCAGTTCATTTTGTAAATTTGTGATCAAGGTACTTATTCCTATAGAAACTCCTAAAAACTTCTGAAAAACAATGGCAAAACATTAAAATCATATCTCTTCAAATTTTCATGGTATCATCAATTGTTTTCGAATCACTTCATCAGTTCAAATAGGATAAGACAAAGCTTTGAAAGTAGACATACCAAGGCTTCCATACTTAGCTATACTTATAATCTCTTTCTAGGTTAGGTGTCTTTGCCAATAGTCTGTTCTAGAAGCTTCATGGTGTCACATCTATCCCACAAAAATCTCTTTGGAAATAAGAACATTCTAAAAAAATTTCCCAAATAAGTAAGTCAAATGTAAATCCACATAAAAAATTATTTTACACATTTATTTTCCCTACCAACCTTCGGTGTTGAACTTACATCTCTTACTGGCGATGTAGGGTTGGGAAAGGAGAGAAGTGCCCTTACTCACCTATGCCTTGTCCATGGTGATGAGCCCATACTACCTACTGGTAGCATGGGGCAAGGTGTAGAGGGTATCTTTGATAGACTTGAAAGTTACAAATAATTCAAATGTTGTGAAATCATAAGTCAAAAACAAAGTGATTTAGATGTCAAAAATTCCAAAAGAGTCTAAAACCTCAAAATCAGATTTTTTCAACCAAGTAGCCATCTACGGATCTAAGTCTGGATAAACTGGAAAGCAATTCACATGTTAAAATATGAATAAAACTTGATTAGAGTGAGGTTGTAGTGTCTAAATTTGGTCTTGCTAAATCCTTGTATTTCTCTCATCATTCCCATTCAACAAATTTCATAACTTGTTCCCTTTCTGGCTCTTGGTGTTGAGCCCTCGCATCCTACTGGTTGCGTGGAGCTAGGAGTGGGGCAAGTTCATTCACTTATCATACCACTCTTTCAACACATTTTTCCAAAGCAATATGAAGTAACAAAATTTTCTTAGAGAAACTAAAGTTCAACATCACAATGTGATTGCATTATCATATATCAGCATTACAAAGCAAAAAATAAGAAATCATTCTATTAGCATTCATGTCCACTGCATGCATTTTGAAAAGCATAGAAAATTAGAAATTATAAAACATGCAAGAGTACACACGTGAAATCAAATCATAAATGTAAGCCAACTCTATGTAAGGAATAACTGAAACCAAAAAAGAGATATCTTTACATATCATGGTGTGTCATAGTTTTGTACAATTCCAGCGCACACTAGGTGTGGTCAAAATACTCATAATGAGCATGAAATACCAAAACATCACATATGCCTCACAAAATGGAGACTAAGAAATAAAGGCACTCTGCCTATCCGCCTCTTTGAGGCCCCTTATGACCACTCTAGTTATGATTTTCTTAGGTGTTCTTCTCAAAAGCATTCAAGAAACAAAGGGCCAAGCCTAACGCAACATACCATTCCCAAATCCATTCCAATTCAACCATGTTAAAAAATGAGAAATGGTCACTATGGGCCTAGAGCTCAAAAATTACCAAGTCGGTGTGCATAAATGAATTTCAAAGTGAGTTTATTTAGATATATATATATATATATATATATATATATATATATATATATATATATATATATATATATATATGTTTTTATAACTTCATTATGAGTACATGTGTTCACAGGGCTAGAGCGCTAGCATAGGTATATTCCTACATCCCTGCATAGATGGTAAGTCCTCTTGTAATTTTAATTTAGATTTTATTTTTTTAAATTTTATCCATCTGCACTTGAGTCTTCTTTTCCTCTTGTAGGTAGGTGGATTTTGGACGGCGATATTTTGATACATGAGCGTGTCAGGTATATCTTCTAACTCCCCATTTCGGGAATGCCATACTCGGACTCTACGTTTTACACCTCTTCATGGCTAAGATGCTTCTCCAAGGGGGAAATATATACACACCCAAAATTACATGTGCTACATTGTTGAAAAATGGTTACAAAGGCCCCCAATGACGATTCATGTCTTTTCAAAAGGTGTTCGAGTTCCAAAACCCATTTATAGTGTATATTTGTTGCCTACAAATCCTTAACATTTTCATGCATTTTTCCATCTCCCCACCTCTTTCTGTGCTTGTTTTGGACTTCAGTGCCAAGACAACCACCCTGCATAGGGCGGAGGTCATGACCGCTTTTTCCAGATTCTTCATGCGTGTTTCAACATGCGATGATTCACTTAAGTTTTCTTTTAGAACACATCTGTGAGCCAAATTGGCTAAAAATAACTTTGTTTTCTTGGTTCTCCTTACTCCTTCTATTTTAAATAAGATTTAATTAGTTGGAATTGCCTCTTCTTGCCTTGTGCATGAAGTAACCTCCTAGCCTCCATTCCTATATATTCCATGCTTGTATTCAAGAAAAGGGGGGGCCTGAGAATTTTGTGTATCTTGTATTGTATTGCTACTATAATCTTGCATTCCCAATCTCTTGGACTCACATGGACACTTGGAGAAAGAAAGGAACAAAATGAGGGGACATACTGCTACACAACTGGATTTACCTCTATTCTATGAATTCCAGATTGTATGTGTTGTTTGATTTCCTTCATTCATGTAATTTATCATTGTTATATCATATCAAATAGAATAGAGATCAATTTCCTTTCATTTTCAAGTAATTAGTTAATTTCCAAGAGGGTTTGAATATTTCATATCAATCCCTAGTGACAAATCCCCTTCTTCCTATCCATGTGGATATGAAGGAGAGAATATATGTAGGAGGTTGTCTACATATCGTAGATCATTTGGAAAAGTTCTTGTTTTAAGTTAGTTTAGTTTCAATACACTCAGTATAGGTGAATAACCACAACAGGTTATTTTGCTTGTTTAGTTTTAGTGTAGAAATATTTTAATTATTTAGAATAGAAGAAAATTGTTATTTGTGATCGTAATGTTTCAGTTTTATGATTTGTTTAGATTAGTTTCCCTTTTAGCAGTAGCATAGATTTTTAGTTTCATCTTAGTTAATTTGGACACTTCAAACTAGATCAATACTTAGATCCATGTTAGGAAAACAAACCATAGGGAATTTACGCTACCCATTCATAGCCTCTAAATCTCCCCTTTTTCAAAATTTCTACTAAGAGATCACACTACTAGATCTTAGTCACTAATCCTCCTATAGTTAGCTGCACACATTCAAACATCGGCTTCTCCGGCATGAGCTCGGGGGGTCGAGTGTGGTTGAGTATCACGTGTTCATTTTCATCCGTACATAAACCATAGTATAAATTGAGATCATAATATCGAGGCCTTTGGTTTGCACTTTGTTTTGGTCCAAAATTATGATTGTTGTTTGACTACCGATTATTATAGTTGAAGTTTGGGGTCCATTGACCTTGATTTTCAAATTGGTTCAAGTACCCACTTGGGTACTGACTAGGAGCTTGTGGATGTATTTGTTTAGTGGGTTTATGTGGTTGTTTTTGTTACTGTTGAGGATGATTATTAAAGTCCACTACGTTGAGTGAAGGAAAAAATTTATTATTTCTTTAGTTATTACCATTCATATTATTGTTATTGTTAGTAGCATTCGCATTGGGAGAGCTAACAACATTTGGATTCTTACCCTGATCGGTGACACCATCAGTTGTAACTCCAAGATTCTTGTTGAGGACCTTTTGTCTCTAATTATTGTTCATATGGATGGGGCAACTTGCATTACCTTGGTTAAGAGTGATCAATCTCTTGTTTATTCCATAGGTCTTGTGACCACTGTCTATATCCTCCTGATCAATTTGGAGAGCACCCTCCAATACTTTAACTCCTTAGCAGGAAATTTTGTACTTCTTCCTTTGTTTCCCTATTAAGGGAGTGAAGGAATATATCATAGAGCTCCGTCTGGTCCATGTTTGGGGCACTTACAGAGGAATAGAGGACCTTCCGCCATCTTTGGATGAAATGCGTAGCAAATTCATTGTGCTCTTGTTTGATATGAAGGAATTATCTTATTCATGTCCTTAGAAATTTGTTCATATCAAAAGCCTTGATAAAAATTGATACGAGTTGCTTGAAGGAATGTATTGAAGCCTTCGATATCCTGTAATACTAATAGAGAGCGATACCTTCTAAGGTCTTAGGGAAGATTTTTGTGACAATTGCATCCCATAGGAGCAGCTCTCGAATGGTAGTTGCATAGGCTTTAATGTGTTCATTAGGATCACCCTCCCCTTTGAAATTTGTAATATCTAGCAAGGGAATCGGGAGCATAATAGTCTATATGGAGAATTCGAGAGGATCCTTAAGGTATTTAGAGTAGGTCCCCATTGTGTATGTCTCAACCATTAAAGATCCTTGTTGGGGAGGTGGAGGTTACATTAGTTGTTGAAATGGTACAACGTATATATTCATTGGGGCATAAGGCATCCCTTGTGGCTGACCATATGGGCCTAGGTAAGTGTACATATCCCTCTGTGGTGACTTAGAATACATATGCATGTAAGGGGGTTGTTTACTTTTATATGGGTTTGAAGGCACAAAGTCAGAGAACTGTCATCACCAATCCAGCACTATGATAATTCTTCACCAGGAACTCCTCATGCCATGATTATTTACTAATGCACAACCTTTAGTTTGGTGGATGTAATCTGGAAACACAACAACAAACATAACACAAGAATACCATAGACTATAATAAGAAGGAATGATGATAAATCTAAAATATCAAAGTAAATTATAATATTAACATGAAATTGTTACAATCTCACCCATGAGGTACTTCAAGTGTTATTGACTTCACTTGCCTTTCACAAAGACTATGGGAGAACTTTACAATTACACCTCTTAATGGCTTCTTCAACACACCTTTAAACTGATGGCTTCCTTTACACACTTCCTACAATATTTCTCACTACTTCCTTCTATGCTAAATGAGGGGGGTGGCCTCTTTATTTATAGAACTTCCAAGCTTATCCATCTTATCTCTAAGATAGGATAAGAAATCCACTCTAAAGAATCATATTCCATACCTTAACTCTTATCTGTACATGTAAGCTTATCTTTTAAGATAAGATAAACCTTATCATTTCACATGGGTTCCACATTTTTAGACTTTTTACAAATAAAATACACAAAATATTTATGACCTCACTCCTTGTCCTTATTACCAATATAATATTTCTAATTCCTAATCATGTAGACCCTACTTCTCTACTTACCCAAACTTTGACATTTTAACATTACCCGACCACTTACGACAAATATTTACTTTTTACCACAACATTCCTATTGTACTTTTGACTATTACCATACTATACATTATTGGCGGGTGTCGTACTGGCAGCGTCGTTATCTTCTATCGGACGCTACTACTAATTATACTTAACAACATCCTATTCCTAATACATACATTAATGAAATAGAAATTACGGAGGAAAATTTTAGTGTCGACATCTTCCCCCTTCCTAGCTTCTACTCCGTCCTCGGAGTAGACTATTTTGGTGCTTGGAAAATATTCAACTTGTCGTGGTTGACCCATTTCGTAATGGGAGTGCCATATAATTCCTCCAGTCGGTATGTACCATTTTCATGCATAGCTACTATTTTGTAGGGCCCCATCCATTTTGGAAGAAATTTTCTCTGTCTTCTTTTTTTGTATCTGAAATCATATACTAGAACCAAGTCATTCACATGAAATGGAGACCACCGGATCTTTTGATCAAAGTATTCCTTCTGCTTCATTTTCTTCTTATATCTTGTATCCTTAGCTATTTCCATCATTTCCTCTAGAAAATGAAGATGTACCAACCTTTCTTTTACTGAATCACTTTCATCCATTCTTTCATTTTCCATTAATCTGACCGTGGTAATATCAAACTCAATAGGAAGAACTGGATCAATGCCATAAGCCAGCTGAAATGGGGAGTATCCTGTTGCTGACTTTTATGTTGCCCTATATGCCCACAATGTTGCATGAATCCTTTTATCACATTTATGTACCTACAAGGCTGCATCTTTTGCTAGAATTTGACACAACACAAAATTTGTTCGTTCCACCTGTCCATTTGTGCTTGGCTTGTATGTTGTTGCCTTCCTGTGCTTAATAGAAAACTTATTGACTAAGGCTTCTACCACCTCATTAATGAAGTGGCTTCCTTGATCTGTTACAATTTCTAATGGACAACCAAATCTGGTGACAATGCGTTCATATATGAACCTTGCCACTTCATCCATGGAAGTTGTTTTCAATGGCCTAGCTTCAACCCACTTGGTTAAATAATCTGTGGCAACTACAATATACTTATTTTGGCGTGAGGTAGTTGGAAGTGGACCTACAATGTCTATTCCCCAATTTTCAAAGGGACCAAGTGGAAGAATAGGGCATAATGGAGTTGATGAAGTCTTACGGTTACCATGTGTTTGACAAATATCACATGTCTTACAATAATTATAACAATCTTTAAAAAGAGTGGGCCAATGATAACCTGCATCCAAGATCCTTCTTGCTGTAAGTTGTCCAGAGAAGTGCCCTCCACATGTACCATTGTGGAATTCTTCTAGCAGTTCCTTCCCTTGATCACGTCCAACTGCCCTCTTGTACTGTCCATCAGGTCCTATTCGAAATAATACTCCATGCAGAATAGAATATGGACGACTGGCTTGAGTAATATTTCTCTTAGTCTTTGCATTGGCACCATCAGGAAACTTGAATTCATTCAGATAATTCCAAATATCTATGTATTCACTAGGGATTGTATCAAGGGATAACAATGCTGCATCGGGGAAATCATCATCATCACAAGATGATCCTAAACCATCATAGGCTTGAGAGAGTGCATCTGCATTGACATGCTTCTTTCCTGGCCTATCTATAATATCAAATTCAAATTCTTGTAGCAAAATTATCCATCTTGCTATCCTCCCTGATGGGTTAGGCTTATTTACAATATATTTTAGAGCCTGATGATCTGTTACAACTAGAAATTTTTGCCCTAGCAAGTAATTCCTAAACTTCTTTACAGCAAAAATGATAGCCAGAGCCTCTTTTTCAGTTACAGTATAATTTACCTCAGCACTTGTCATTTTTCTGCTCCCAAAGTAAATTGGATGTTCATTCCCATTTTCATCCTTTTGGCTCAAAGTACTTCCTAGTGCTGCATCTGAGGCATCAGTGTACACAATGAATGGCTTGCTCCAATCTAGATTCTTTAAGACAGGTGAAGACACCAGGGCTTCCTTTAGTTGTCCAAAAGCTTCATGCGCCTTATTTCCTGGTTCATAAGTAACATCATTCTTCAAGAACTGGGTTAGTGGCTGTGCAATCTTTGAGAAATTCTTAATGAACCTTCTATAGTACCCCACATGGCCTAAAAACGATCTCAACTTACTTCTATTCATAGGAAATGGTAACTCTTTGATTTTTGAAACTTTATCAGGATCAGTACCAATACCATCTATGGATACAACATGCCCTAACAAAACACCTTTAGAACATCCAAAGACACACTTTGTAGGGTTTAGTGAGGCTTGTGTTTCATCTAACCTTTGAAATGTTGTCTCCATTTGGTGCAGGTGGTCCAACTTGCTCCCATAGATGCAAAAATCATCCAGAAATACTCTGATGAAGGTCCCAATGTAGGGTTCGAACACCCTATTAATCAAACACTGGAATGTTGTCAGAGCATTACACAACCCAAAAGGCATAACTCTATAAGAAAATGTTCCCCAAGGAGTGGTGAACATGGTCTTCAGCTGATCTTTCTCTGCTATACGAACTTGGTTGTAGCCGCTATATCCATCAGCAAAACTATAACACTCTTAGCCAGCTACTTCGTCCAAGATCTGATTTGAAAATGGAAGAGGGTAATGATCCTTCTTTGTTGCCTTATTGAGCTTCCTGTAATCAACACAAATGCGTAGCTTCCCATTCTTTTTTATTGAGATCACAATGGGAGAAACCCATTCTGAATTATCCACAGCAAATATGAATCCTGCATCAAGAAACTTATCTATTTCTTCTTTTACAGTCTTGTAAAAATTAGGATTCATTCTATATGGCATTTGCTTTATGGGCTTAACACCATCTACCAGCTCAATAGAATGTTCTACCCAACTTACTTGACGGAGTTCCTTGTAATCAAAAGTGAATATGTGTATGTACCTTCGAAAGCGCTGGAGGTAGGATTCCTTCTCACTCTCCATCACAGCAACACCAATCTTTATTTGTTGGAGACGATCATCAACTTCTTCTTCAGATAATTTTATGGGGTCATGAGTTGGTGTGACTGGAAGGATATCCATGACTGAAACATCAACCTCACTTTCTTCATCTTCATTGTCCACTTCACTAGTACTAGAGTAATAAGAGGATGTCCAATCATCAGTTTCATCACTTGAATCCGCAGGTTCTGCCTTATGATGTCGAGGGATCACGTTTATCTTCACCCTCTCTCTACCACGTCCAAGTGTCATGAAACCTTCATTCTAGTAGTTTCTTGCATGAACTCTCCTTAGCCATGGTCTTCCCAGCAACATTGGGTAAGCAACAGTACCATTTTTCATCACCTGAAAGTCTACCACACATACAACACCCATAACAGATATTGCCACATTTGAAACTACACCTTCTGGTTTAGTTTTTCCCTTATTTAATGACCTTAACATAAGTGTTGAAGGGCGATCAATTTTTAAACCCAACATATTCATTACAGACTTGGTCATTACATTAACTGCAGCACCTCCATCAACTAAGACATCATGAATTGAAATACCATTACATAATACCTCAGCTTGTGGAGCATAGGGATCTTCCTCTGCCTCCAAAACAGGGACCTCAAACTCCTTCCTTCGTCGAGCATTGAGTCCACTTCACAGCTCCCGCCTCTTCTCAGAAGACATAGCCAAGAGTTGACCGTATGTAATATTTGTAGGCCTTTTGGATAGATCTTCCAAGATGGAGTATGGTCCTTGCCCCTGTGAAATCAGAAAATCCTGCACACCCAAATTTCTTCTCCTATGTTTCTTACTAGTTTCTCATTTCATCTTCTTAGGATCATTTCCATCTTGATTATCTTTTTCTTTCTTTCTTTTTGTTACAAACACATCTACTTCATTATTTATGCTCTTATCTACTACATCAACAGAATTCACAGGTGCTTTTCCTTTATCATTATCTCTTGTACCAGGTGTAGAAGCTCTATCTGGACAATTATACTTATAATGACCCTTTTTATAACAACCATAACAAAAAACTTCAGAAATATTTCTTTTTGGACCTCTATCTCCTCCCTGAGAACTAAATTCTTTTCCTTGAAGAAGATTAATAGTTAACTGACCCATCTTTTTGAGTAGATATTCATACTCAGTAGATGTACTAGGAGAAATATTTGTGCTCACCGGGAGTGGTTGTGGATTCTAGACCAAAAGTGCTGGTGTAGGCTCTACTTTAGCAATAATTTCTTTGGGCTCCTCTTCCATGCTTTCTTCTTGCCTTCTTGCAATCTCCTTTGCTTCTTCAATGATAGTTGGGCAATCATACTTCACTCGTTGTCTGATCTCTGGCTTCATCCCAAGAATGAAGTGCTTACATAGAAGATTATCCACGCCATTCATCAACCCATCCGCTAATCCTTCCTTCTGGATCTAGGCATCGAGCTTCCTCCTTAGCTCTAGAACACAAGCATGATAATCCCTTATCTTCTCCTTCTCTCCTTGGGATAACTTTGTGATCTTGATCATGAGATCTGCATATTTCTGTTGTTCACTAAATTCTTCAAGAAAACTTTTAGTTAATAAATACCATGAATTTTTCACATTATCACCTAGTGTTTCAAACCACCTAAGTGTTGAACCATCCAAAAAGGTAGGAAAAAATTTAGTCCATTGTTCCCTTCTTATGGGGCCATTACAAATACAAGATCGTTTAAACTCTTGAATGAAAGAGGAAGCATCTTCATTAGATTGGGCTGAAAAAACAGGAATCTTCCCCATTTTCAAAAGTAACCACCATAAAATACCAACCCACAAGTAAAATCAACAAGACTTATGTGCACAAATAATTGGAATCACTGTAATAGAAAGTGACTTTACACCTTACAGTAAAATAGAAATGACCACGGTAACTATGGTAAAACTTGACTTACTATGGTAAAAACTGACTTTATTGTGGTAAACGCTATTCACAGTAAAAAGTGAAGTTACTGTGGTAAATACTATTCACGATAAAAAGTGACTTTACTGTGATAAATACTATTCACAGCAAAAATGACTTTACCATGGTAACTACTATTCACGGAAAAAATGACTTTACCATGGTAACTACTATGCACAATAAAAATAAGGTTACCCTCCAATTGATTTTTGACTAAGTGGGAATATCTCTCCAAAAAATCCACCAACGAGGAATGGTCCCGGCAACGGAACCAAAATGTCATCACCAATCCGGCACTATGATAATTCTTCACCAGGAACTCCTCGTGCTATGATTATTTACTAATGCACAACCTTTATTTTGGTGGATGTAATCTGGAAACACAACAACAAACATAACACAAGAATACCATAGACTATGATAAGAAGGAATGATGATAAATCTGAAATATCAAAGTAAATTATAATATTAACATGAAATTGTTACAATCTCACCCATGAGGTACTTCAAGTGTTATTGACTTCACTTTCCTTTCACAAATACTATGGGAGAACTTTACAATTACACCTCTTAATGGCTTCTTCAACACACCTTTAAACTGATGGCTTCCTTTACACACTTCCTACAATATTTCTCACTACTTTCTTCTATGCTAAATGTGGGGGTGGCCTCTTTATTTATAGAACTTCCAAGCTTATCCATCTTATCTCTATGATAGGATAAGAAATCCACTCTGACGAATCATATCCATACCTTAACTCTTATCTGTACATGTAAGCTTATCTTTTAAGATAAGATAAACCTTATCATTTCACATGGGTTCCACATTTTTAGACTTTTTACAAATAAAATACATAAAATATTTATGACCTCAATCCTTGTCCTTATTACCAATATAATATTTATAATTCCTAATCATGTAGACCCTACTTCTCTACTTACCCAAACTTTGACATTTTAACATTACCCGACCACTTACGACAAATATTTACTTTTTACCACAACATTCCTATTGTACTTTTGACTATTACTGTACTATACATTATTGGGGGCGTTGTACTGGCATCACCGTTATCTTCTATCGGATGCTACTACTAATTATACTTAACAACATCCTATTCCTAATACATAAATTAATGATATAGAAATTACGGAGGAAAATTTTAGTGTCGACGGAACGTTGCATTTACAGATGGCATAACATTTGAGAATGCACTTCCAAATAGTGCTTGTTGTGAGTATCTGTATGTGGCGTGGGGGTCATACCCAAGGTTCCTATCCCAATTAGAAAATCCATGGGGCTTGGGGCACCCATGTAAATCATAGGAGTCTGCGCAGTAGGCGCTTGGGCATAGATTTGCTGATAAGGAGGAATATTTCCTCTCCCAATATATGATGTTTGAGTATTTTTGGCAATTTCAAATTCTCTGACTTTATCCACTAATGCTGAGATGAATTCACGCATTGATGGAGTTGTGTTTTACTTTGGCACATGTAGTTGAACCTTTGTAGGTTGCTGAGGAATGTGATATCCTACTATGAATTTCTCGTTGTTAAACCACCCCTCATTAGCAACATTTCTTGTTGGTGGTGGGGTAGTATTGTTATTATGAAGCAAGACATCATTATGCACTTATAGCCTATCTAAAGGTTAATTCATTATGTTTTGAAGGTGTTGCTCACTTCTAGCATAATGTGCCAAATATTCCTCATCCAAATGTGGGAGTTCATCAGACTGTCTGAACAAGACTCGAGGAGACAAGCCTGTTTCTCCAGTGAAAGTCATGTTGTTAGAACTTGAGTGTTCAGGAAGATGTCTCTATGTGATTTGTTCTGGCTCCTTAATCTATACATAGGAACCAAAATTGGTCCCTTGTGGAGAAGGAGTTTGAAGATGGGCACCTGAATAATTGTCTACCCATGTAGAAAGGGAGGGTGACTGTTGTTGTCTACCCATGTGATAGTTACATGCCTCAAGAACTAGAATGGGTTGATAGTATTCTTCATATCCCAACATATTCGAGGGGTTTAAGAATACCCATAAGATAATGGGAAAGAGGAAAATGGATGAAGGAAATGGATACGAAAAGAGACTAGCTCTTCACGTCAGGTTCACCAATTTATACGGATGAAAATTGACATGCAACCTTCAACCGCACTCAACCCCCTGAAGTCATGTCAGGGCAGATGATGTGGAAATATATGTGGCTAACTATAGGAGGATCAGTGACTAAGATCTGACAGTGTGATCTCCTCGTAGCTGAGTTGGAAAAGAGGGATTTAAAGGATATGAACGGGTAGCGTAAATTCCCTATGGTTTGTCTAACTGAATCTCAATGTTGAATTAGTTTGAAGTGTCCAAATTAACTAAGTTGAAACTAACAATTATTTTATTTCTGAAAATAAACTAACCTAAATAAAACAACAAAAATGAAACATCATAATTACAAACAACTTGTTTTTATTCTAAATAATAAAATCTACTTCTACAGTAAAACTAAACAAGAAAAATAACCCAATGTGGTTATTCACCTGTGCTGAGTGTATTGAAACTAAAATAACTTAAAAAATAACTTTACCAAATGATCTATGATATGTAGATCTCTCCTTCAGATCCATAGGGATGGGAAGAAGAGGATCCATCACCGGGATCGGCTATTAATGATTTAAACCCTCTTGGAAATTAACTAATTACTTGCAAATGAAAGGAAATTAATTTCTACTCTATTTGATATGATGCAACAATGATAAATTGTAGCAATGAAGGAAATCAAACAACAACTCCATCCTAGAATTCACAGAACAAAGGTAAATCCAGCTGTGTGATGAATTATCCCCTCAGTTTATCCTTTCTTTCTTTGTGTGTCCATATGAGTCTAAGGAATTGGGAATGCAAAGGCAACAACAGGAGAAGGTGCTTGAGCAATGGAAACTTGAAGGCAGTCTGGTTGTAATGTAAGTTGAAGACGGATAACACAAGTGAACAAAGCTTGGCTTTGCAATTTCTAGCAAGATTTTTTGCAACAATACTATGCAAGATACACAAAATTCTCAGGGAATTTTCTCAAGCATTAAATATATAGGAATTGGCTGGGATGTGCCTTTATGTACAAGGAAGACTTGGAGTGCTAAATCATTGGGTGAAGAGGTAGTTCAAACTAATTAAATATATTTTAAAAATAGAAGACAGAAGGAATACCATGCAATCAATATTATTTTTTACGTAATTTGGTTCACAAACGCACCTTAGAAGTCAAGTTAAGTGAAATCATGTGTGTTAAAACCACACATGAAGAGTTTTAGAAAATTTGCGCAGGACTGCCACCGAAGCCTAGGAGGTAGTTTCAAAACCACTGCCTAAGCCTAGGTGGTGGTTTTGACACTGAAGGTCAAAACATGCATACAACGAAGTGCGAAGCTAGAAGAAAGCATGCAAAGGCTAAGTAAGGATATCTAGGGCACAAATATGTACTATGAATGGGTTTAGGAACTTGAACACCTTCTGAAAGGACATGAATCATCATTTGGGACTTTTGTAACCTTTTTTAGACGATGTAGCACATGCAATTTTGGGTGCGTATAGAAAACAATCCAAACCTAGAGATTTTTCATCCGCAAGACAAAGAAGGGAATTATGAAGATCCTCTAGAGAAAGAGAAGCATCACAATTATTTTGATTGTGTGGGCTAAGATTATAGGGAACCACTTCAATACATTGACACAGAGCAATAGTGATTTAAACAAAAGGCTCTTGCGCTTAAAAGACAAGAGTATAATGATCAACAACGGTAGAAGAAATTTTTGGCAGGGGTCAGTGACATGAGCATGGGAAAACTGGACAACTTTGATTTGCTCCTTGACATTCTGTGCTATGAGAATTTTGAAGAACCCTTTTGAGGCCCTATCACTAGTCTTCAACCACTACAAGTGATCTAAGATCTGGGCTCCTTTGGCTCTATGTTGTTAAATAACCTTGAGTTGATGTCGAAGCTTAGCAGCTCAGAATTGAACAACAGTGTCAAACAGTTGGAGCTCGAGAAATTAAGTTGTGTGCTAGAACTCCTATTGGAGAGCCTCATTAGCATAATTACAGGACTTGTGCCACTTATTTTCCAAAGTGGTGAAGAAACTTAGCAGTGCATTGAATAATATCATTCCACCAGGAAATCTAGCTGGCAGCATAAGGAGGACGTTGGTGCCATATTCCAGTCTTTGGAAATGTATGCCAAAACCCCTAGATGATGTAACAAGGATACATTCATCTAAAATTGTGTGCTAGGAGTTGTAATAGAGGCCCCATCCCAAGTAAGCATGAAATATATTGTAATGTGATCTGATAGAAGAATATCATGACATGTGGTGATAGGAGATTGATTGTTGGATGCCAGCACAAAACCCAGGTGCTAAGAAAGCATGGCATGATCAATTTGTTTAAGCACACGCATCAAGCCTTCTCAAAAATTGGACCAAGTAAACCAATTTTGAGAAGTAAAGTCCCACCACCTTTTGAATATAGGGTCTTTAATGCCCCACCTACTTTTGAAATACAACCAAGCTTCACACTCACCAACACACCATCCCATCGGCAGAAGACCAAATTTTTCATCTGGATGTTCCACCATATTAAATTCACCGTAGAATAACCAATAAGAAAAATCTAGATTATCCCCTAACCATTGCCATAACGTCATTTTTCCAAACCATTATTAGAGGCATAAAGATTAACAAATACCAAAATAAAATCCATTATCATTAAAAAGCACCCAAACCACCCTGTTGCCAGGATCATACCCCATGGCAGAGATCATGGTAGAAAATCTAGGTGACACAGAAATAGAAACACCACCTTTGCCTTCCAAATGAGATGAATAAACATGTAGAAAATTCACAGCAATACACGATGAGGAAGCATGAAGCAAAAAATCAGTAATCTCAACTTCTTACAAACAAACAATATCAATATTACCAATAATGTGACAAGTGTGCTTCACAGAATATTTTCGAGAGGATTATGTGAGACCTCTAACATTTCAGGAGAGACCATTCATGAAAAGATAGACGTGGAATGGTCTTCCTCTTGTCCATCATGCAGCATATCCTCTGAATTTTAAAATACCAAAATTATTTAATAGAAAACTAGACTGGTTCGAAGCAAGTGGCTCCATCAGGTTAGGATGGCGCTTAGGCCCATTTGGTCCAATTTTCCCCATAGATTCCCGAGAGGGGCTCTGAGAGTGACATTGTGAATATGACAGAACAACAAACTTCCCAGCTATTTATTGAACTGGAGTGATTTGACTCTACGTGACAGGGGTATCTTGAACAGGCTTGGTGAGAACAAAAGCGGAAGGTTGAGGAGCCGAGGGCTATTTAGGGGGAGGCGGAGTCTGAGGCAGGCTTGCTTGCCACCTTCTTGTTAGCAACATGGATCCAACCTTTGGCTTTTTTACCTGCGAAATAGAAGAAGTATGCGCAGTGGAGGGCTTGGCACGTTGGGTCAGTGGAAAATCACGAATATGATGATCAAACACTTTACAATGAAATAAGGTGTTAGGAAGGTTGAAATCGACAATCTTCTATGAGATACACGTGAACCCAAATTGTATGTCAATATGGTCCTACAGATCAGATGCTAAATCAACCTCAACGTAAACTCGTTTATGTAGATGAGAATAAAAGAAATGGCCAGGCTCATGATAAATCACACAGCCAAGTGGGAGGACAATATCATTCAGAAATGGCCAAAGTTGTAATGGAAGACCTAAAAGTTCAACCCAGACCAGAACTCGAAGAGATACCTAGTTAGTTGGGTTAAAATCAAGGCTCCATCGTGATAAAAAAAGTAAAGTGTTTCCAAAGTACCAACAAGAGGAACACTCAAGAATCAAATGAACTTACGAAGGCTCACGAAAATTAAAAAAATAAAACCCCTTGGCGAGGTTTTGTACACTAGTAACCTGAATGTCAGCAGACTCCCAGTGGGATTTAATCCAGTTTTCTAGATAAGACTTAGACGGAATACGACCACAAAAATACGTAACTAAATAGTTGTTATGGTTAAACTTCACTACAGGATCAACAAAAGAACGCTCAATAGTAACATCCAGGGGGAATCAGAGACGTTACCTCATCGTACACTTTCCAGATCAATTTCTTCATGCGCTTGGGAGCCAACTTCGCCACCGTGTGCAATTGATGTTGCAATGGAACGGTTTGCGGCCATTTTAAAGGGTTTGCGCCACCCAAAATGGGTGGAATAAATGCCAAAAGAACTGTGAAAAAGGGTAATAATAACAGGAAAAATATTGAAAACCTTATATTATGCAAGAACTAATGTCGCATAATATATAAATATATTATATTATGCAACATTAGTTATCTTATAATATAATATATAATATATGATATAATATATGCATAATATATATATAATATTTATATAATAATATATATAGTGTATATAAATATGTAATATGTTGGGGTCCATCATATATTCCATGACCAACAATGAACAAATAAACCCAGACTCAAAATTTTAATTCATCCCAACTAAATCCAGGAGGTTCACATCCATGGGTGCAAGGCAAAAATAAATCCATAGAATTCTTCTGTGTGGCATGGAAAAAAGTGGGGTTGATAGCTTTTTAAATTATTGAAAAATTTAAATTAATTTAAGAAAGAAAGAACCTAATTTAAGAAATCAATAATGTTTCAACGACCCATAAAAATTTCAACGGCCAAGTCATTAAATACCCACACTTATCACCGCGGACCCGATAACTTTATGGAATTGGTTCATTCCGCGGGATTAGAGTCTGGGGAATGCCTTTTCCTTGAGGAGGCCCCATAATCCTACCACATGGCAATCTGATAAGGAGGCTAAATTTGGCGTCCATAAATTTCATTGAAAGACATAATCATTTATAGTGATGTGGACCGTGTGGTACTGGTAACTACTTGCAAGTTGCAAGGTGATATTAAACATCCACTGACATTGAATTTATGTTTTTGGAATACATACTAGCAACAGAAGGTAGAATAGATTCATAGAAGTTGGCGGACCATGTAAGACTCAAAATTTTCATATTTCTAAGTAAGTTTCATCCTACATTTGAATCTTGATTCTTTAAATATTATCTTTTTATAAGTAACAATGTATAAGCCTTCGCTTTGAAATATTTCAATATAAGGGTTCAAGGTTTCCAGAGGTAGAATTCAAACTTCCAAGCACGTCTACTTCCACAAGACCCCAAAGTAAAAGTAAAACCCAAATCCCATACGCCAAATTTCTTAAAACCCCTTGGTTTTACTGATGAATATCATGATACTTATAATCCTATAATTGGCACAAGAACTTCACATCTTAGATACTCGTTTGAGAATAAGGAAATTGAAAGTAAACGTTTGGACCCATCAGGTAAACTAAAACATAAAGGTTGGATAACATGGGGGTTTGGATTAGGATGCATGATGCTCCATGAGGTTTTACCCTGCCATGAATTTTTCATTCTATGTGCCCAGAATTACAATAGGACAAAAAAATCATTTGTTGCAAATGGCACCGGAGAAGAAATTTTGTCCATTACAGAGGTAAATCTTGGCCATGTGTTGGGGTTTAAATGAAAAGATTTAGGAACCATAAACATAAACCTAGAAAACATTTCTATCGATTATCATGCCACCACTCAAAATGTTAGAGATGATTTTTTGTGAAAATTAACAGTTGATGGAGCAGTACCAAAAAGGAAGCCTCCGCATGCAATTGATATGTTTAAATTGTGGGTCAAGGATACCATTTCTATGCTAGTATTTTTCCTTGGATGCGATAGTGATGAGAAAGTGGATGAAACCCTCTTGGAAATGGTCAACAATATCCATTTCATTTCTCCACCTTGTGTATATAGATTTGTTGGGCACATTGTAGAATATATGCATAAACAATTCTTAACCATCAAAAAAGGCTCTGAAACTAAGACATTTAGGTTCACTTCCTACTTTTGCTATTTAATTCTATCACGGGTTTGCTGAATGGTTTGGAAACAAGAAACTTGTAATTCAGCCCTATAATTTTGAGGCCCAACCAAAAAAGATTCATCCATTAACTGAGTGGACCCCCAAGATAAGGATGTTTGATAATAAAAGGGGACTACAATTAGTTTTTGGATTTATTTTGGGCGTCTCCAAAAGCTCTTCCAATGCTGGTGGTGTTTCTAGTTCTTCAATGATTGGAGGAGTCTCCACAATGTTTACATTTTTTCCTGGCTCACTTTTCTCTTCTTTTAATCCCAAATACTCAAATGCCCTCTTCTTGTGCTCAGGAATCCTAAGCAACTCAATAATTGGAACACTAACTTTGATTTGACTCAAAACTTAGGCAATGTGATATGGAACATTCTTTGGCAAGGCAACATTGGAAGGGAGATTAGAAAAACTCATCAGATGGCATGGGATTCTTGAAAGTTTGGGCATGAGAAGTATGAATCTTGTTTGGGACAGCAAGGCCTTTGGAAGGTGTATCTTTCTTAGGAGCCTCTTTAGGAATACTAGTAAGCAATGGAGTTTTAGGTTTGGCTTGAGGCTCTGCTCCTTTGACAACTCTACTCCTAGTATTATAATCCTTTTCTTGAGTTATAACAACAACATTCGTCAATAACTGCACTATATTCCTCCAAAGGGATTCCTCCATCATACTTCTTTATCATTAAAGCTCTTAAATACTCAAAGTCATTATTAGGTATTTCAAAAGCTTGCATTACATCTACTTCAAAGTATGAGAATGAGGAAGAAGTGGTACCCCGGTGAATGCAATCCCAAAAAGTTGTAGTAGTTTGAGCACTTATCACTTTGGTTGAAGTTGATCCTTGTTGTGAGCTTGAAGAGCAACCCATCATGCAAACATCATCATTAGTACCATCATCATTATCAGATTCTTCTTCTTGCTGATTTACTTCACATGGAGGGATGAGGCAAAAATCATTTGTCACACCAATCCATTTGATTTGTCTCTTCAACAATAGTAACTCTGGCACTTAGAGGATCAGACACTACTCTGTTTTCCCTAGCCTGGGGTTGTCTAGATCCCATGGATCCTTTACCTCTGTCATCAGATCTCTGATCATTTCCTAGATGATTTACAGATCTGTCTTATCCTTGTTGCTTATGCTAACACTGAGACCCTTGTCCAATTCCTTTCTCTGCCCTAGCCATCTTGTAAGAGATTTCTTTGACAGCCCCTGCCAAATTTTTAACAACCTCCTCAAGATCCACACCCTTACTTGCTTGAGGTTTTTTGGGTTTACCAGTTTAACACCCTCCCTCTTAGGAGGTTTTCTGATGGCCTTAATGTTGTTCAAGAGAATTTACATGGAATGAGCCATAGTAAAGGCGTGCCTCAAAGAGCCAGATTTTTTTATCCCTCAAATAGTATGTAACCTTCTTATCAAATGCATCAGCATACTTTATCAGACATGATTCATCACATGGCCTCAAATTAACAGGCAGTCTTCTCAATGTTTTGTTAAATCTAGTATTGAAATCATACATCGATTCATTAGGATTATTTTTTATAGTTTTAAACTTTGATAAAGAAACCTAGGGTCTATCTTATCACCATACTGCATTCTAAAAGCATTTTTCATCTCTGTCTAGGAGTCAATGGAATTATTTGGCAAATCTATTTATACCAGTCCCTTGTATCTTCTTCTAGAGTATGGATAAATAATTTAATGTATACATCCTCAAACTCTATTTCAAAATCATCCATCATATTGACAAAGAGTTTCAAGTGTTGATCACCAATGATTTCATTATTTCCTTAGAACTTTGGTGATGTATTTCTTACATCCTATGGTAAAACATTTGGGTAACCAACCATCCCTCTAAAATCTATAGGACCAAAGGTATTAACAACAAATGGAGGTCTGGGTCGAGGCTGAGCCATGTTGTTTTGTGGAGGCGATCTTGGAGGAGTTGCAGGATGATGAGGACTGAGGGGTCTGTTAGGAATAGGAATGTGATTTTCAAAATGAATATCCCCTAATGGATCTTTTTCACAGTAGAAACTACCAGATTTGGAAAGCATAGGGACAGAATGAGATTCAAACTTTTCAAATACAAATGAAGGACACTCTCTAGCTGGAGAATTTATATCTATAGAAATACTACTTGATTCAGAAGAATCTGAGGAAGAACTGAAAATTTCAATGACAAGCTGATCACTTTCAACAATGGAGATCCCTTTTCATGATTTCTGATCTCCAACCACTTTCCAAATTCTTCTTCCTTCAAAATTTGATTTCCCCAGCTCTAGAAACAACCTTCTAGCAGGGTCCTTAACAAATAAATCTCTCCTTCCTTCTATCTTTACAAATATTAGTAACAAATTGACATTGACAGAGGTCAAGACACTAGCATTTATCCAAAATAAATCAACATGGAGTCACCACCAAGGATATTCACCCTAGTTGTGCAAATGCACTAAAATAATCTATCAAATGTCTGATCAACACCAAAAATCATGCCAAAGATTTACAAATCAGACCTTCCTTCACCCAAATTTATCAATGGTGAGATGAACTTAGTACAATAACTGCTAGAAAATTGGAAAATACTGCACATAAAACTTATCCTTTGTTCAATCTTTACAGATCTGATTAAGTAAGAATAATGTTTACAAAATGTATTTGCACTTAGAACTGTAAGAAACATTACAAGGGTTTGGAAAACTTTAAAATCTTCAAATATTCCCCAAAAATAGTGCCACAAGTGTGTTGGTATCCAAATTTTTTCTCCCTTTCAATCTGAGCAACATCACAGATTGGGCACGAAGCTTAGAGACAAATAGATCATAGTGTGTCATTTTGTATCTGGGGATGGGATCTAACTGGCCCTTTGTTACTCAGATTTGTGGAGAGATGGATAACACCTTTAAGAGGATTTGATCTGTCCTCACTACTTTAGGGCATGCCTCTTCGACCAGGGTGAGAGGACCCTTAGTGTAACATCTGTTTGATGAAGGAGATGGAGATATCCTTCTTTTGCACAAATTCTATGAAGAGAACCTTGGGAAAATACAGTGAATAATCCATGATTTATTTCTTAAGAGTTGTCACTTCTAAACGATGGAGATACTTTCAACATAAGGCTAAGGTTACTGAAGACATTAAGAAATATTCATTGTTCTGCATATTTTTGCAAGTAGATTTTGTTCCTTTATCGATACACAGGGAAAACAAGGGTGGTTCAGGATGGATCAATGGTTTTTAAATTATTTTAGTGGGAGATGAAGTAGGATAAAGTTGATTATACAAGATCTTTGGAGGGACTTCACAACAATGAGAAACTTCAACAATAGAAATCTTCATAATAGTTAAGATGTTCATTCAACCAGAAGGTGTGCTTCAACGGAGGCCTGAATCAACACATTTTCACATAATATTTGAGACTCTAACATGAAGGCTCGAATTAAAAGACTCAATTAAACACAAAATTATCTAATCAATCACACCTAAGGTACACCTGAACACTTACAGACCATCTTTAGCAACAAATGACAGTGAATTGATTTTAAATTTGTTTATCTCATCCAAGATGAAGGCTCTTCTTGAAATGAAATTGTAAATGCCATTAAACTTTCATAGGGATGAGATCCTGTGTGATTTCACAAATATTTCACTGTAAGATTACAATAGGAATGAAAGAAACTATTTACAGATATTCTGAAACAAAGTAGACACAAATTGCTATAGATATGACACAAATTAATTTCAAAATTACTTGATTCATCAGTAGGGGAAAGCTTCCAGAGTAATCTCAGTGCTCGTCGATGGCTATACATCTGAAACCAACTTGACACGATAGAAAATCTAACACAGAAGAAAATAACAGGTTATCTCAGCTTGGTCTCTCAGGAAGACGACTTTCTCAAATTTTCTCTTAAGAATTCAAACTCTAACCATTTGCAAGAGTATTTGTTAGTGTGAAATCATAGCACTCCCAGATGATTTCTAAAGATATACTTTTCTAAGGCAGAATCATCTGGTGTGATGGTATAACATGGAACTTTTCCTAAGGTGTGGGACTTTTGGAATTGGAAAAGCTCTCCAGATTAAAGGTTGGTTCCTGATTCCTCTGTTTAGGTGCATACATGAGGATTTTCAGAGGATCTATATCTATACCTAGTCTAATACTTTCCAAGGAGATGGGGATAAAAGAGTACATAAATAAGAAATAACCAAAATACCAGGTGATGCACCAAAAGGAATGATGAACACTTAGTTTTCCTTCGACACAAACTGATAAAATGCATACCATAAACAAACACAAATAGCTAGATCTATAAAGAGAGATCAGATAGAAGAAAAAGAAACAAGAAGGATCTAGATCGATCAAAAACTTATTTTATTGCTCTAATAGATTGATATAGTTCATTACAGAATAGCCAAAAGGTAGAAACGTAATAAAATTTTAAAGGAAGGCCTAAACCCCATAAATCCTTTACTAGAAGGAGAAGGGAGCCTATAAAACTAAGAATATCCAACCCTTTACAATGAATCATGTCCCCGTATTTATAGAATCAATCTAAGAGAAGAAAAAGGGAGAGAGAAGTGGGAAAATGTTGGTCGAAGCTCAACCACCATTTTTAATGTTTTGTGCTGAAATCTACCCCTGAATCCATCTTTACTACATCGATCCTCGATTCAGCACCTTGAAGGAAGAGGACAACGACGGAAATAGATTGAATTCGATCTAGTTGTTGAGACTGATGATCCTGCATTGAAATGTTGAAGACATTTCTCCATTTTTCTTCCACCTACCCTTTCAAAAATTAAAGTTTCATACTCCCATGATGTTGACGAGGTCGAGATCTTTCCAGCAATATCATATTTGAAATCTCTCGAGCCCTGAGTCAAAAGATATGCCCTTTTGAAGTTTTACATCGATTCTGTACAAATAGGCAGGAAAACAACTTGCAAATGGGTCCCTCTTTTGATTGGGATACGTGGCAGCCATATTGGGATAAAAATTTAGGTCCATGGACCATTAATTTACCTTTTAGTCTTTTACGCAAAATGCAAAAACTCAAAAACCTCCGAAGGCCCAAAACTTCGTCTGGACGCGTGGCTCCTTTTGGTTGGCTAGGAAATGCATTTCCATTTTTACCTCTATGCCTTTTGGACAAACGGAAAATTTTCACTTTTCTCCCTGATGCCCCACCTTGGCTTTAACTCAGGTTTATATGTTGAATTTTTCCTTCTTGGGAAGAATCGCGGGTCTTTTTATAACTTTTACCCCTTTTGAGGAAAAGGTTGAAAAAATAACCTTTTCCTCGAATCCTCGCTTTCTCCTGGCACACACATCACCCTAGTGCTTTCTTGGGAACCTTCTCTCCTTTTGACCCTTTAATCAGCTCCATTGAGACACTTAACATCCTCTGTTGACCTGTTAATGTTTTGACTTTTCAACTAACTCTGTCCCCCTTTGTGGACATGTGGAGGCACTGTGCATGTTTGTAAATCCAACCCAAAGTTTGCCTTTGGAGGAGCGTTAGGTTGACACTTGTCTGCCTCCGCTACTTTGTGGACTGTTTAACGGTCCTTCTTACTTTTTAGAATTTGAGCTACATGGCAGCCTCACGCTCACTTGGGTTTCCACCTAGGGACTAACTCTTGGAAATGCACCAGGCTGACACGTGGCACTCTCCGCTTGCACTTCTATACTTAACCAATTTTGAAGCTTGCATTTTGACCCTGTTTGACCCTACTATTTTATAGTTCTTCCTGCTTGTAACTTGGAGGATGGATTTAAGATGTAGAAACGACCCGACATAGTCATTTTCTTTCTGGATAGGGTCCTTTGATCTTCCTTGGCCTCTGCCACTCTATTACTGAATCTTCTTGCAACCAATTTACAGGATCTAGATGAGTTTTCTTAGGTTCCCCAGCGGGGTCGTGATTCTATCCAATATTTTTCTCGAGGGAGAAATATGGATATCAATTTGGCAACTCACGGGGACATTTTCCTGCTAGATGAAGAGATCAGTTGCCTTATCATATTTGTTGGGCATGGAGTCGAGAATAACATTTTGATACTATTTCTTCCTCTAGTTCACGAGCTCAGCCGCTTGCATCCTCAGATTTTATAATAAAATCTTGAAACGAAGACTTCTAAGAGTTTAAAATTGTTTTAACTCTAGGGCTTCACCTATTTTTCTGAATGAACTGCATAAGAACAACAAAACAACACCAATACTATGTAAAAAATTGAAATCATACATGTTCTAAATGGAATATGTAGAGCATGCAAAAGAACTTAGGAGAAAAGCAATCTATGCTACAACAAGACAATGTGCAGAAGCACTTAGAGGAAAGAGAAACTAAACTAATATGTACAGAGTGGGACTTCCCTTTTAGTAGTAGTGCTTGAGATAGATCACGTTCACTGGGATTTGTAGCTCTTCACCCTCCAATGAGGACAACTAGAAAGCATTGCTACTTTTGCATCTTGTTATCATATAAGGACCACTCCAAATGGCATCAAACTTAGAATTTCTCCCTGGTTTTTCTCGATCTGCGTCCCACTTCAAAACCAGGTCTCCTTCCTGGAAAGTCCTTACTTTTGCTTTCTTGTCAAAGTGCTTCTTGATTGAAGTTTAACTTCTCTCCAATGCTTAGAGAGAACTCTCTCTAGCTTCTTATAATTCTATCAACTTTACGTACCTAACCTCCATTGGTGCAAACTCAGACATTTCTAGTTGCCTCACAAGCTCCAATGCTGGTAACTCAAGTGATATAGGAAACACTGCCTCTTTCCCATAGACAAGCTTAAATGGAGAGCTACATGTGGATATCTTTGGTGTTATTCTATCAGCCCATAAGGCCGCTTTGAGCTTTGTGTTCCATGTCCTTTGATTCTCATCTAGAGTTCTCTTGATGATCTTTAACAGATTCATGTTTGTAAACTCAGCCTAGCCATTACCCTGAGGGTAATAATTTGATGAGGTGCTCAAATAAGTCTCATTCTTGATAGCCCATCCTGTGATCTTAGAACCTATAAATGCTAATGCATTATCTTATATGATGGTGGATGGCACTCCAAATCTGGTCACTATTCCTTCATAGAAATCTAGGATACTAGACTCATTTACCTCCTTGAGTGCCACTGCCTCGGTCCATTTGGTAAAATAGTCTGTGGCTGTTAGGATCCATTTGTGACCCTGGCTTGAGTTTGGATTGATGACTTGAATGAATTCCAATCTACAGTGCATAAAATATTGGTCGACTGATATTGGGTGCAATGGAAGTTCTGCTAGCTTCTCCTTCCCTTTAAAGAAAGCACAATTCTTGCATCTTTTAATCCATGTATAACAGTAACTAAACACTCTGGGCCAATAATATCCTACTTTCATGATTTTTAGTGCTGTCACTCTTGGGGAAAAATGGCCTCCAGTTGTTTCAACATGACATTCTTGTAGCATTCTCTCCACTTGATCCATCCCAATGCATCTGAGCAAAATACCATTGATGTCTCTTTTAAACAAGACACCATCAATAAGAACATATGGAATGGCATGTACCCTGAAATGCCTTATTTTTTCTTTATTCATCCCATGAGGGTACAAGCCAGTTTGAAGGAAATGCACCATGTCTTGGGTCCAAAAAGGAGTAGGTACATCATTTCTTTCTTTTTCGTGAGCATCTTGTAGAATCAGAACAACCTCCTTCTCACTGTTTGTTTCATCTTGTAGACGCAGAGGCTAGCTGCTCACACAAGCCCCTCCCATGGACCAGCTTGGTGACCTTAATCTCAATGTCATATTCCATGACACGAGTAATCCACCCTGTATTTTTTTCATTCAGGTCATTGCTGAGGAGGAAATATTTGACTCCTAGATGGGAGACCAATAGTTGGATTTTGTTATTTGACACCAAATGCTTAAATTTCTTCAGTCATCTGATCACCACCAGGACTTGCTTCTCAATGAAGGAATACCTCACCTCATAGTTTTCTAGACTCTGACTAAAGAAAGTAATTGGTTGTTCTGAGTTTTCTTTGGTCTACTGAACCAAGATTGCAGAGATAGTGTCATTTCCACCAAAAGGAATACAATATGAAGTCCTTGGAAAATTATCGATTTACAAGAGTTGGGGCCTATGATATGGCCTCTTTGATAGCTTCGAATCTTGCCTTTACTTCAGCTATCTATCTGAATGCTAAGCTCTTCTTCAGTATCAATTTTATTGGCTTAACCAGAGTAGCAAAGTTTAGGACAAACATTCGAACAAAGTTTATCTTCCCCAAGAAGCTTTGAAGATCCTTCTTGTGACTGGGCGATGGTAGTGCTTTTATTGCTTCAACCCTTTCTAGATCAATTACCAGACCCCCCTTAGACATAATGTGGCCCAAAATCTTGCCCTCGTGGGCCAAGAATATGCATTTATTAGGGTTCAAAGACACCCCAAATATTATGCATCTTTGAAACACCTGCCTTCGATGGAAAATGTGGTCTATCGTGTTCTTAGAGAATATAGTGATATCATCCAGATATATCAACACTATCTAGTTGATTATCCCTTTGAATGCCATATCCATGGCTCTTTAGAAAGTAGCACCATCATTGGACAGTCCAAATGGCATTTTTTTGTATGCATAGGTGCCCCATTTGGTCGTGAAAGTAGTTTTGAATTGATCATCTTCTTTCACCATGATTTGATTTTATCCCGAATAGCCATCTAAGAGAGAAAATCTCTTTGACCCAGACACTACTTGCAAAATTTGTTCCATTGAAGGGAGTGGGTAGTGATCTTTGAGGGAGGCTCTCTTCAAATCCCTGAAGTCAACACACATCCTGATTTCCCCATTTTTCTTTCTGACTGGGACCATATTTGCAACCCAACTTGAATGCTTGATTGGGAATATGATACTTGCCTCTATTAGTTTTTTCATCTCCTTCTTCATCAGAGGCTCAGTATGTGGGTTGATTGGTCTCTACTTCTACCTGATAGGCTGAGCAACTGGGTCCAATTCAATTGTGTGGTGTGCTATTTTGGGATTAACACCCCTTAGGTCTTCATAACTCCAAGCAAACACATCAGGGAATCCTTGGCAAAGTTGTATGAATTCATACCTTTCCTTCTCGGTGGCCACCTTACCAATTTGAAGTGTTTTGTCTTCTCCAACTAGGATTGACTCTTAATCCTCTCCTTTGATCTGCATGTTTGCCTTTTCTTTTCTGAACTAATCATTAGGATTGAAAATGGATTCCATGGTTACTAAGCCTTTGGGAAGCTTGTTTGTATGCAACTGTATTATTTGGTTCCCATATTGCTGCTCTAGTTTATTTTGATTATGGGCCAAGAATTTAGCCTCTTCTTGAAAAAAATTGATGATCTGCTGATCATTCTCAAAAACCTGCCATCATGTATTATTAACTGGCACTTCCAGCATCACAACCACATGGATATGTGGCTTTTCTTTGTCTCTCTTGATGTTGTCCACCACATCAAGTGCTGCTCCAACTGCTACAAGTCTATCAGCAGCTTAATTCTCTTTTTTGGGTATGGACACAATTTTGAAATCCTTAAAATCTTCCATGAGATCCCAAACCCTACTCTTATAGTTCTTGAGCAGGTTATTTTTAACAGCATTTAGTCCTCTTACTTGATTAGTGACCAGCTCACTTTCACCAAATACTTGTAAGTTCTTGATTCCTAAATTCCTTGCCCACTGAAGACCTTGGACTAAAGACTCATATTTAGTAGTGTTATTTGAGCAAGCAAATTGAAATCTAAAGGCTAAATAATATTTCATACCTCTGGGGGACACAATCATAGCTCCTCCTCCAGCTCCTTGTCTACTCCTTAAGCCATTAAAGAATAATTTCCATACTTCATTGTCATCCTTGTACATTGGCTTGATTAGGTTAGGAAGAGGATGATTCTCTTCATGTAGATAGGAGAGACCCAGCTCATATTCTTCCATCTCCTTGTAGGGGTCAAAAGCATGTTTTTTATTGGCCCACTCATCTAGAGTCAAATCAGGGATACATCCCAACTTGGTATTTGCTTCATTAGTGTTTAGGAGGTCTTCTTGATCAAAGGATGGGTAGTTGGCATTGATTGGGCTAGGTACATAGGGTTCAATATGATAGTCAACTATAGGTTCATATCTGATTGTGGCATTTGCCCCATACCTTTTCCTAAAGAGCATGTGTGACCATTTAACAAATAGGTAGCCTCCAATCTTGGCAGTGAAGTCCCTAGACAAACACAAAGCAAAATTTGGTGGCAAATCTATGATGGACACGTTTGGCAATATAGTTACATTGGGGAAGGTGTGTAGAGTGAGGCTTAGGTCTTGGATGATTCCTACAGTGGTCACCGTTGTCCCATCTAATTGAACTACTCCTCTAGAGATGACTTCATATTTGAGACCCGACTGATCAGCTATTTGTTTGGGCATCACAGAACTACTAGCCCCATAGTAAATCATACAATTGTGCACTAATTTGTCTCCAATAATCAATGAGACATAGAATGGAGGATGTCTCATGTTTTTACCTTGTTGCTCTCTGTGGTTCCTCTCGGGTTGAACTGTATTGGCAAGCACTCTTTCTTATTGGTTAGGGGGGGTGATTTGAACTTGACTAATTCTACATGGTAGTCTACAATAGATCCTTCTACCCTAGAATGGCCAGTGACTCCTATAGTGAAATGTTCACACTTGTCCTTTTCATTTGCTCAATAATATTGAATGAGCCATCTTTTTGCTGCCCCTTCCCAGACACATTTCTTTTTTGCACATGTACTGTTACAACTAGTGCTTGACTAGGTTTGGGAGGTGGTCTAGATTGGTTCAGCATGTTGGTAGTTGTACTTGGAGCACCAGGACCTTATGGAGCTATGGAAGGTTAAGGGTCACCTGGGATCAGTGGTTTGCCCTCTCCAATATTTCTCCTTTTGGACCGTGTGTTGGAAGCCACACCTTGAGGAGGGGAATGATTCATCCCATAGAAGTCTTCAAACTACTAGTTGACAAACATAGTCTCATTTGGGGGGCCACCTTGTTGAGCTCCTTGTTTCTGATTTTCCTCCTAGCCAAGAAGGGTTCATTTTAAGAGACCTCTTAGAAATCAGAGGTGGAAAATACCTGGTGAATATCCTCGGAACTGCTTTCGTGGAAAGGTGAATTTTTGGGGGGTCTGATAGCAAAATTTTCACCTGATTTTTACGTGGTGTGACAGAAGATTACAAACACGTGACATGAGATTATCTATCTGCATCAAAGAGGTGGTTGACGCACGTCAACAAACCTCACTGATGTGTGTCAATAACCCTGTTGATGCACATCAATGAGGTTAGTTAACATGCGTTAACTAACCTCATCGATGCCCGTCAATAGGGTTGTTAATGCGTGTTAGTGAGGTTTGTTGATGCACGTCAACTGCCTCTTTGACGCACAACATATAATCTCTTGTCATGCGTCTGCAGCCTACGCCCTCTACTAGTGTGACAACAAAATCTCTATGTTGTGCATCAACAAAGTATCTGTCACGTGTCTACATCCTCCACACTCTTGTCACGCATCAACAAACTCTCCATGTCGTACATCAACAATCTCTCCATGTCGTACATCAACAATCTCTCCCTGTCGTGGGTCAACAAACTCTCTATCATACATTTGTAGCCTCTGCCCTCCTGTCATGTCTTTGTAGCCTATACCCTCCTTTTGCACATTTACTGTACTTGATAATACATATACCCCAGGTGGTATGAGTGATCTAGTAGTGTTATACCTAGAAAATAATCTAGGATTATATAGGTGATAGTTTAAATGGGTAGGCAAAGCCGACCCCTAAAAAAATCAAACTGTACTTTTTAGGCGAACAAGTCATTGACCCGCGCTAGAAAATTCACCTTTTCCAATTTTTCAAAAATGGAATATTCACCACTAAAATTATCCCTGTGGCCAGGTTCTTGTGGCACCATACTGGTCTGATTTAGAGTACCATTAAAGTATGTTGCTTGGTTATGTGGTTGTTCACATGGAAAACACCAATCATATTCATGTGCCATATTATTTTGTGTAGGAACCAATGCCCTTGATGTTGAAGCTGTGTTAGGATCATGCATCCTGAAAGGCCTAGCAGCTTGGGTTTGTCCTTGGTTATGGCTCTAATTCACAATCTGAGGTGGTGGCCTATTCTATTGATACTGGGGTCTAGCTTGATATTGAACCTGGGGCTGTAATGGCCTGAAACTCTGAGCTTGTTGTCTTTTGATGGTCACTAGCTCATTCCCAAAGTTCTAAAATTGCTTCATTACCACTTCCTGAAACTCTTTATCGGTATTAGATGATGAAGTGGAAGCTTCAGCTGAGCTTTGACTCCTAGGGGTGGGTATAGGAGCTAATGTAGGTACTCGGCTGGTATATGGGCTTCCTAACTCAAGGTACAGAGGCATGGATGGCCTGGGAGTGATTTTTTTAGCTTGAATCAAATGGTTCTTAGCCCCTATGGAGAGGATATAGGCTGCAGGTAATGTAGTGTCTCCTATTGACTGAATCATCAAATAAATATCAGAATTTAAAGCCCTAAGAAAGTATAAGAAGTCAGCTTCATCAGTGGGATTTACTGCTGTTGGAATCCTGTCTCAGGTCCACTAGAATCTGATCTTGAAGTCTGTCAGCTGCTTGTTTAGGGCTCTCTTGATTGTTGTTAGTTGTTCCAATAAAGACAAGTTATCACCTTTCTCTCCAAACTGATTGTGAAGATATGTGCATAGATGATTCCAATTCTGGATAGAGCCTACCGGGAGACTCTTGAACCATTTCAAAGATTTCCCTTTGAATGAAGAGGTGAGTAACTTGACTACAATGTCCATCTCATGGATTGTCTAGACATTTGTAATATCTTGGACATGGTCACCAGGAGAAGTTTGATTTTCCCCAATGAAATGTGGGATGCTCTTTAATGCTGCAATTAGAACTAGGTTTTATGCAATCAAGGTGAGTGGACTACTGCTAGTGAAGTTAACATAAGGGTTTGGTTGAGCCATTCTAAATGGTCTGTTGGGAGGAGGTGTTGATAAATTCCTGATAGTTTTCTCCCACTGGGCGTGCCAAAACTGTTAGTGTGAAATCACAGCACCCCCAGATGATTTCTAAAGATCTACTTTTCTAAGGCAGAATCATCTGGTGTGATTACATAACATGGAACATTTCCTAAGGTGTGGGACCTTTGGAATTAGAAAATATCTCCAGATTAAAGGTTGGTTCCTTATTCCTTTGTTTAGGTGCATACATGAGGATTTACAGAGGATCTATATCTATACCTAGTCTAAGACTTGCCAACGAGACATGGATAAAATAGTACAAAAATAAGAAATAACCAAACTACCAGGGGATGCACCAAACGGAATGATAAACATTTAGCTTGCCTTCAACACAAACCAATAAAATACATACAATAAACAAACACAAATAGCCAGATCTGTAACAAGAGATCAAATAGAAGAAAAAGAAACAAGAAGGATCTAAGATCGATCACAAACGTATTTTATTTCTCTAATAGATTGATACAGTTTATTACAAAATAGCTGAAAGGTAGAAACGTAATACAATTTTAAAGGAAGGCCTGAACCCCAAAAATCCTTTACTATAAGGAGAAGGGAGCCTACAAAACTAATAATATCCAACCCTTTATAATGAATCTTGTCTTTGTATTTATAGAATCAATCTGAGAGAAGAAAAAGGGAGAGAGAAGTGGGAAAATGCGGGTCAAAGCTCAACCACCACTATAAATGTTTTGTGTTGAAATCTACCCCCAAATCCATCTTTACTGCATTGATCCTCGATTTGGTGCCTTGAAGGAAGAGGAAATGGTGGAAATAGATTGAATTTGATCTAGTTATTGAGACTAATGATCCTGCATTGAAAGCTCGAAGACATTTCTCCATTTTTCTTCCACTTACCCTCTCAAAAATTAAAGTTTCAGACTCCCATAATGTAGATGAGGTCAAGATATTTCCAGTGATATCAGATTCACAATCTCTTGAGCCGTGAGTCGAAATATATGCCCTTTTGAAGTTTTGCATCGATTCTGTACAAATAGGCGGGAAAACAACTTGAAAATGGGTCCCTCTTTTGATTGGGATACATGGCAGCTAGATTGGGATAAAAATTTGGATCCACAGGCCCGCAATTTACCTTTTATTCTTTTGTGTAAAAACGTAAAAACTCAAAAACCTTCGAAGGCCTGAAACTCCGTCTAGACGCGTGACTCCTTTTGGTTGGCTGGGAAATGCATTTCCATTTTTACCTCTATGCCTTTTGGACAAATGGAAAATTTTCACTTTTCTCCCTGACACCTCGCCTTAGCTTTGACTTGGGTTTATATGTTGACGTTTTCATTCTTGGGTGGAGTCGCAGGTATTTTTATAACTTTTACCCCTTTTAAGGCAAAGGGCAAAAAACTAACCTTTTCCCCGACTCCCCGCTTTCCCCTGGGACATGCATCACCCTGGTGCTTTCTTGGGAACCTTCTCTCCTTTTGACCCTTGAGTCAGCTCCATTGAGACCCTTGGCAGCCTCCACTGACCTGTTAATGTTTTGACTTTTCAACTAACTCTATCCCCCTTTGAAAACATGTAGAGGAACTGCGCATGTTTGTAAATTCAACCCAAAGTTTGTCTCTTAGGGAGCATCAGGTTGACACTTGTCTGCCTCAGCTACTTTGTGGACTGTTCAACGGTCCTTACTTTTTAGACTTTAAACTACATGGTGGCCTTGTGCTCACTTGGGTTTCCACCCAGGGACTAACCTGGAAATGCACCAGGCTGACACGCGGCACTCTTCACTTGCACTTTTATACTTAAACAATTTCGAAGACCGCCTTTTGACCCTATTTGACCCTGCTATTTTATAGTTATGCCTACCTGTAACTTGGAGCATGGATTTAAGATGTAGAAATGACCTGACAGAGTCGTTTTCTTTCTGTACAAGGTCCTTTGATCTTCCTTGGCCTCTACCACTCCATTACTAAATCTTCTTGTAACCAATTTGTAGAATCTAGACGAGTTTTCTTGCATTCCCCAGCAGGGTCGTGGTTCAATCCAATATTTCTCCCAAGGGAAAAATATGGATAACAGTATTCTCATTGCATTTATACATTTCATTCATCCCAAATTTTCCCCCCTAAAAGAAGAATATTTGAGGGACCTTTGCTTGCTAACAATTTGCTTCAGAAAGCGACGTTTAACAAATTCAGATCTGATATATGCCAGGTGGACCAATTTTGAACTGATCACATTTCTTAGGCCCTCGACTAATGACTAAGATGCCATGCCACAAATTTTTGGCAATCCTTCTAATCATTCTGATTCTGTCATGCAAGAAATCCCCTTTTTAATCATTTTCTAGAGACTCTGCACAGATGGATATGACAGGTAATATTTTTCACTTTCGAGGCAACATCTTTTTCATCTTTTTTTCCTGCACTTTCATCATTTCATCCCTTTTCCCTCTCTTTCCTCTGCAATTCTACCCTGCATCCATTTCCTTTGGTAATTCCCATCTTTGCGAGTGCCTGAGCAATTCCCACTTCAAAATATCAACCTTAATAATTCTTAGACTAGCAATTTAAGTTTCAAATCCATTCAATGGCACCTCACAGACAAAGAAGACAAGGAATTTCAACAAATAATGATGAAAAATAGTGCGTATTCACAACTCCAGGAGTCTTGGAGCAAGAATGGCAGAAAAATAGGTGAAATTCACAGCAACCATTGATTCTGCCCCTTTTCCACTTTATATCATAGTTTTCCACGTGTTTCCTTGGCCCAACTGCAAAGGAGAAGCACAGAGACAAGTCCCAAATAAGTGTGAGCCTTCCATGTACCTTGGGCCCAAAAAAATTCCTTTTGGCCTTTTAAAATTCTCGATGTAAAAAGGAGGTAGCGGAAGCCTCCACGTGTCTTAACAACACATTTTGAGATGGTCCCCAAAAGTAGAGACTCTAAAAAAGTGCGGGCTCAACACGTGTCTCAGTCTAGCAGAGTCTATTTGAGAAGTTAAAGGATCAACAGAAGGCGCCAAGTTTCCAGGGTCCGCGATAGTTTTCCTTAGCCGTTGAAAAGTCCAAGCAAAGGGCAGAGTGAGTGGAAGGCTCCAAGTGTCCTCCTAACACTTCTTCCAAATAAATCTTAGGGGTCAGTCCCCAAACAGGCATAGTCTCTCCACATGTCCCAGACCTTTATAAAGTTTCTTGAAAATTCAAAGTGTCTATGGTTTGCCAAAACTGTACTGGCCGCATAAAAAAAAATTCTAAGTCTGGTCAAAGCCGTAGAAACATCCACGTGTCTCCCCAGCACAATTTCAAGGCCAAACAAAAAGGTGAATTTTCAAACAAGCGTCGTTCCTCCGCATGGACAATTTTTGGGTTAAATCAAGCCTTAGAGTTTTTAGAGTGCCCCGTCGAACCACACCCAACCAAAAAGGGCCACATTTTTACTGATTCTGAGATGTGAATTTGACTAGGAAAATACACCCGTCAGACCGTAAAATGCAGGAAAATCACCATTTGAGCCCGAAAATGAATCTTTCTTCAAGGACAAATAATTTGGAAATGTTATAAGGCTCAAATATGATCCTCTGAGCTACATCCAATCACATTTCCATAGGTATTTGGACAAAAAGGATAGGGACACAAAACATGACTATGGAAAATGGAAGGAAAGGAACAACTTGAGTTTTACGCCCAAGTTACAGGATTTTTCAGATGAACAGAGGAACAAAAAAAAATTTGGACCTTTAAGTGATCTTTTACCAAGGAAGAGACTAATTATGGAAAACAAATGGAGGGCAGAGTCTTCAAGCATCAATACGGGGAGATAGAAAACATGACAGGTCCTGCCAACTACAGAATTTCAATGACAAAGGGGCGAGACTAATTTGAGCACCAACAGAATATATACGACAAATGGAAAGCACCTATAAACTCTATTTTTTTACTCAGCAAAAGAGGAGTATGGTTCCTTCCTTACCATTTTCATAGGGAGGGTTCACATTTGAAATAATAACATTAATGTGGCACATGAAATATTAGAGATTTTTAAGTTTTATGTCAACTGTCACTGGGTGTATGACCCATGTGAGGTGATTAAAGCAAGGGTAGTAGCAAACAAGAACTCTGCTACTAAAATTCAACATGAAATCAAGCCCTTGCTAGAAAAATTGAAAAATAAGAACTCTTGGGATGAAGTAAAAATAACAATGGATGAAATTGTTGTTTAGAAATGAATTAGTTTTCAAGAGTTGTCAACACAAATTTTTGGATTGCCTCAGCCTCTAGAAAAATAGGCAAAGGATTTTCAATCTGCCAATTTTTTATGCAAAATCTGATAAAAAGTCCTCTAAAAGCATGCCAAAGGCATTACAACATGAATTGGGAGAAAAAAATTGGACAAGGTCAAAAATTACTGCCTTTTAGTCTATGAAGCAAGACCTAGGCCATCCAGAATTTGTTTCAGAGTATGATTCTATTCCAAAAGATGAAGCGTTCAAAAAATTATGGAATGATGTGCATCTTGGTGAGGCAAGTAGTGATGATGGCACTGAATCTGAGGAATTACACACTCCCCATGGGGCTAGAACATATAAACCAAGTCTCGATGAAGGATTGAAACAAATATATTCTATAAGAGAATTTAATGTTGAAAAGATGGGTTTTAGTGGTGGTGGTTTGGGTTCAACAAAACAAGGCATTTGGATTCCACCAAAGGCACAACCTAGAAGAATTTCTGATAGGTCAGGCCTTGGAAATTCTCCTACGGAGAAAGGAAAATTTCATACTAAAACATCTACAAGTGGTAATCCAATGCAATTTACTTCAAAGTCAAATCCTTAGCAAACAGTTCAGCCACACGTTGAAAATCCTAGAGGAGAAGTTGGCCACGAATTTGTTAGTATTGTTAATATTGTTGGTTCTAATAATGATGGTAGTAGTCAATAGAGTATTGTAATATTAAAGAGGCCAATACAAACAGTTGAATTTCCTATGGCTATTTTCCAAAAAGGAACTGAGAAGAGGCAAAATACAAAGGTAGACACATATACAGTTACTCTTGCCCCAAGGAAATTAATTATAGAAGGTGGTGCCACTGCCACCCCTCAAGAATTTTCCATTCCACAGGGAAGTTCTCCCCAAAATTCAATTACTCCTTCTTCATTTAAGGTGAAACCATTCATTCCTACAAACAGCTTAGGTTTTGATTATAGAGCCAAGTTTTCCAATAAATCAGAAAGAGATAAAAAACAAGAAGCAAATTCTACATGTTACTGTAAGTTGAGATCCTGCCACAATGAGGGTATTGCTAACATATAACCTAGTCACATATACAATGGAATAAATGTATGTTGTGCCCAAAGTTATAAAACCAGAGAATGAAATGATTTCCAGTGACTACAAGGTGACCTCCCTTCAAATGGATTTTAAGGTAATGAAACCTTTTAACAAAATTAATGTATTGAAAAGGAACAATGATGTGGTTTACACAGCATTACTAAAGACATAGAGGGAGGAAAATAAGTTGAATAATAAGATTCAAAATTTAGACGAAGACTTGGCAAATGAGAAAGCAAAATGAAAAGTGGCACTTAATAAGACATGTGAGTTGGAGAGGAAGATAAAATCATCTGCCTCTATGATTGCAGTTATTACGAATGAACATGCACATGTAGAACTATAAGAAGCCAAGAAAAATTTACAGGAAACAATGAGTAAGAATAAGAGATTAGAACAAACATTGGGAGAATTGAAAGAGGTTATGAAGGAAGAGAAAGAAAATGCCAAAAAATGGGAACATAGCCTAGATGAAGAGAGAAAACTCAGTGGCAGAATGCAGAAGGAAGAGAAAAAAATGAAATATTGCAACAGTAGTTGGCGATAGTGAAAATGATATACAGTCTTCCAACATCAAATTATCTAAATTTTATAAAAATGCATTGATTAATATGACGGATAATGTTTGGGGGGGAATAAACCAAAAAATTGATGACTTGATTAGATTGTTTGAATTCATGGCTGATCTACAGAGAATCTATTATAAGCTCTGGAAATACATAACTGGTAGCAAAAAAGTGATGGATTTAAGAGAGGATACAACAAGGAAAATTTTGGAACCTATCTACAAATTCAGTGACATAGAATTGGCATCCAAAGGAATTCAGAACCAGTTTGAGGCCTCAGTAAAGGTATTATTTATCATTTAGAAATGTGTGATGCTAGATGAAGCACATGAATTATTGAATAAGTCTCAAATAATGTTATAGGATCTGCATGGAAAGGTACAGGAGTTCACAAATCTTGGTTTTCTAATGCCTTTTGACAAAACACTCCAATTCATTAAGAAGGATGCATTCTAAAATAATATGAAAGAAAAATGATGCAAGAGAAGAACCAAATTCCTAAGAAGCTAGATGAGACACTTTTTTGGCTTTGTTAAACCATTGATAACCTTGTCACTAAGTTTGCATACAATACTAAAGGAAAGCTCACTCTCAATTATGAATTGCTAAAAAAGCTACATGTCAGTCACTCTGATTTACAAAAAATTGTAATTCCAACAAATGAAGAGTGGAGCATGTTAAAGAAGATGATATAATTAAGAGTAATTTGATTTTTAAAATTGTTCCATTTGTTTCAATCTTCAATTTTTTCATACAAGGCATGTGTCAAGCAACTTGAATGAGGAATAGTGTTATTTTTAAATTCAACTTTCACCATTTTTGTTTCATGTTTTTTTTTACTTGTGCACCATGGCTCTTTACATTCTAGTTCGAGATTCATAAGGAGAAAACAAGTTCATGTAACTATCTGAGATTCTTGGGCTTCTTTTTGGACTAGAGCAAAGAGAAAACTTAATTATTATTTCATCACTATTTCACTTGTAGGATTTCATCACACTACTTTGCAACCTTGGACTTTCTCCATTAGCTCCCAGCAATCATGTAAGTAGGTACAGTGATGAACATACACAACAAAATCCTAGGTTTTGAGATAATTACAAACTTGAAGATCTTGAATAGTCATTTCAATTGATATGAAGGTTAACCATGACTACAACTCCATAGAAAATAGTACTAAAGAGGTTTCTATAGGTCAAGGATCAAGGAGAGAAAAATGACTTCATGAAACCTGAGAAAGACATTGAACAACATTTTGCTAAAGAAATTCAAGATTACAACACTATTACTAACCTGTAGACAAACTTAAACCAGCAATCCAACCCATATGAGAGAAAAATAACTTCATGAAACCTGAAAAAGACATTGAATTTTTTTTTTTCTAAATAAATTTAAGTTTGCAACACTATTACTGACCTGTAGACCATGTGAAACTAGCAATCCAACTTGTACTTCACCTTTCGAGACCAACCACCTACCAATTTGAGCTTGTAGCACCTTGAAACCAACCTATATGCACAACCAATCAACCTTCATGCCTCCTACAGAGCCTCACTTCACCACTCACTTCTTTGCCATCAATGTCACTTGGCATCAATGACAACACCAATGACTCAGGGTTCAACATTTGGAGTTTCTTTTCAACAAATATTTCATAAACTCATGTAGGTTTGTTTATTATTTTCCTTGTTGATTTACCTTTAGGCACATGTAAGTTTGGGGTGAATTTTAATCCTTATTTGAGGAATGTTAATATTTTTTGAATAAGTTGGAGAATAAATTTGGATGGATGCATGCTCATTTCAGTACATAATACTACAAATCAATGCAATGTATTTTAACTTTCATTCCAAAGACTACAAATCGATACAGTGTTTTAAAAAAAATACAAATAAGGAAAAATATATTATTAGAACAATGTAATGAATATTTGAATATATTAATTATTATATGAACATCTATATCATGGGATATCCACAAATGGAAGCTTCCAATTTGATGACCTAGATCATATCTATCATTTGATTCCCCATATCTTTGAGACCGACTCTCTCTTTATTGATAGTTAGTTGCTACAATAGGGTCATCTGTTGTATTTTTTCCATTCTTTTCAGCCCCTCTCCTTTCATTAATTTACTTCCATACTGCCAGATCCCTGTCAAAGGGAAAGTTATCCACTTCATACCATGATGTATAAATTCTCAAACAATTTTCCAAATTTTTGTCAAGCTTGTTTCACAATTTTGACTTTATAAAGGCCAAGGCACTAAAAATTCTCTCATCTTCAACTGAACCCAAAATCATTGTTTGACATAGATCAGCCAATGAGAAAAACTTGGACATGGTTTGCTATAAAATAGTACTCACCCCATTTTTTTTCTATAGCTGGGTTATTGCTCCACACACTAAGGGATTATCCAAATCTTTGAATGGATGAATAATTGTAGTTTTGAATTCATGAGATTTAGAAATCAAACTTTCCTTGCTTAAAATACCTAGAATATTCATTCCATTAATATCAATAGGCTTACAAAAATGTTGAATTAATGTAGTCAACCTCTTGAAGTAGTCTTCCTGCATATGTCTTTCATTTTGGACATGATTTCAAAAGGTGGGATTTATTATAGCCATTGCTTCAAGTAAAACATCCCTTCTAAATAGTTCCCTTAAATATTCTAGTAGGGACACTGCAATTTCTCTTAACCTCTTCCTCGTTGATGATACAATTTTATCCTTGTGACTTCTACCTCCTCAACCTTATCAACTACTACTTTAAACATGTACATCGATATCTCATATCCACGTACAATAACACATACTTCCCCAAAAAAATTGAGCTTCAGAAAGCTACTTGCATTTCCAATCTTTATCAAATCAATCCAACCATCAAACTTTGGACCTATAAAATCAATTTCATTGAGAAATAAATATTCTATTGTCATACAAACTTGTTTCCTCAAACTAGAAAAATCAACAATATAGATAGTTCTTTCTTGTGCTTGTTTAATTAAACGATGCATTTATTCCAACATGGGAAGGAGACTACACAACATCAGGAATGACTCTATATCATTCAAATGATTTATCAAATCCTAGGCCTTGTCCACTTCAATGTGCTTATGCCACATCACTCCTAACAAGGATTGATACTCTTCGTACACCCTACGAACCGGTTGGTACAATGAGATCCACATGGTGTCGACATATTTTAATAGATTAAACCCATTTGTTAGTCCTTCTACAAGTATTTGGAATTCCATTAACCTTTTAGGACTAGGACATAAATAAGCATGCACCTCTCGAACAAGGTCTTCAAATTTTGCTACAGGTTTAAATTTTCCAACTATTTTGTAAGCTAGGTTCATTATATGAGCCATAAAATGAATGAAAATCATAAAAGGGAAATGAGAGGTTTGGAGTCTTACACACAGGCCATTATGATGACCTTTCATTAGAGATGCCCCATCTGCCGTGACACATACCATCTTTGATGCAATTGAAACATCATCCATGTCACTGATCTCCTTCAAACTTTTTATCACCAACTCACAAAGGTTTTCAGCATTGGATTTCTCTCTCATCTTGTGAATGGAAAGTAGGTGAGGTTGTCACACATAATTCTCAATAGTATACACATGCATATATACCTAAGTAATATTATCTACCATTGTAACCTCATTAATAGACAAAGATATGTATCATGCAGACTTCACTTTCTCTTTCAAGTCTTCTTTCTCAACCATAGATAGGCATTTTTCCCAATCCCAACAACTAAATTCTGACTAGTGAGAATGACGAAAGTGTGGGACACCAAGAAAATATAACATCTTCTTTTGTTCAGGAAAATTTGTTATAGGATGACCTCTTTTCAAAATGTGAAAATAGTAGCTAGCTGAACTATTCTACCCAAAAGACTGTTTTGAATGATCTTGTTGAATTGAGAGGTAATTATCCCTCCATTCCCTGCAACTATTCTTTCATTTTTCTTGTTCTCTTCAAATTATATTTCATACCTGATATGCAAATAATCATCCGCAATTTTCCATCTGGAAACATTCTTCTCAACGCCATCTACAATTATCTTTTCATATATCTTTCCTATGTGTTTCTCAATAGTATCTAACTTAAGTTGTATTGTCTTGTCCCTACCCAATTTACAGATACAAATTATACATTTTCATTCTTTGGGAGGTTCAACTTTATTCTCATTTTCAACAGGTTCAATAAATGGAAACCTATAAACCCACTCTAACCTGAAACTCCTTCCCAAGTCCCATTTTCTTTCCTTTCTCTTTCTTCCAGAAATAAGTGTCCACTGAGTATTTTCCTTGGTGGAATTTAAATTTCGTTAACTGCCACTGCCAGAAGTTTCATCTCCAATATTCACTTGGGTAGTGGTAGGTGATGCGATGTCATCTTCATTCAATTGGATAGGTGGTACAGTGTCAAAATCGACATCATTTAATAGAATGTCTTCAAGGGGAGGTATTTCATTGTTGTTTTCATTAACAACATCAGATAAATAAAAATTGAACATATTCTCATTCTAAGTTTCATTTTGAATGTAATCATTATCCTTGATTATGATGGTCCTGCTGGAGAAGGATGGGTTTCCTTGGATGGTTTCTCAAAAAAAGATGATATTTTTCAAATGCCAATACCACTACCAGGAAGGGTTGGAATAACATTTTTCCTGAGGTTGAGCTTGCCTTTTTAGGTGTCATTTTCCTGAATCAGTGAATCCTGTAGAATTAAAAGAAAAAAAGATACAACATGTTAGATTAAATGATATTGATATGTGCACAGACATATCAACATGAGAAATATCTATAAAGAAAAATATTACGCATGTAAATGCATACAGATGAATTGATTTATTTAGAAAGAAAACAAAGAGAATAAATTCATCGTGAAGCATCTCAAAGGCATTCTAATTGACTAATTGTTAATGTTAACATTGATTATAAAGAAGTGATTTCAATATCCATATATCATGTTCTCAAAACACTAGATAGTGCATATCAAGATGTATCATGTAATGGATGTCAATTGGCAAAAAATGCACAAAATAATGACATATGAGAGGAGGTAACAATCAACATTTCATTTACAAGAAATATAAAAATATGAAATAATAATTTAAAAGAATAGTCATCACGGAAACCTAGAAGAATTTTAGATGTAAAAATAAGAAATTTAAGGAGAAAAAAATGTAACTAATCCCAATGGAATTCTTCAAAGATATTTGAATGCTTTTCAAGTAATTTTTGACATGGGATATATAATATTTTCAAGTAATTTTTGACATGGGATATATAATATTGTGTCACTTAACATTTACTACTTTTTGCAAGAGTGTTACATTAGTATAAGAAGAAATTACAAAAAAAAATCCACAAATTTTCATGGTTTCTTGATTGACATGTTACACCAAATTAGATAAGGATTGCCTACCATTTATTCAGTTTCAATGCACTTGATCTGTATTGGTCTGATCTACATTTTTTAGTACAAAAATCACAAGGTTTGAATCTTTTGAAAGAAAAAATTGATATAGAACAAAATGAAAGGATGAGGTGATATTTTTAGCTATCTCTCATATAACTTAGTTGGAAGGAACAAGAATATTACTACAGTCATAATTAGAGCATACATCAAGAAAATTGAAGATGTATCGGAGGTTTGAGAATAAAACAAACAACTTAAATGATTTGTTGAGCAGCCAAAGACACTCTAATGAGAAGAAATTCTCATGATAAGAAGTATTTGTTATGGCTAATCAAACATGAAAAAGGTGATCTCAAGGTTTGTGCTCAGTTTGAAATCAAAGTATATTATGTATCTACTCATGAAGGACTCTGAGTTCATTGATTCATGCAAGGTATGATCTATCTTTAGTTGATTAATGAAGGATTCTTGATGACCGAGCTCTGTCATAATGTATAGAGGTTTTTCCTGTTGTATAAAGGGTCTAAATGTTGTCATCAAGCCAAATAAGGTGTGCATCCGCTCATGAAGATATTATTGGTTCATCAGAGGTATGAGGTATATCATAAGAAGATCTAATTACCAAGAATGTTCATCATTTCAAAGGATCTGAGACAGAATAATGGTCTTCCATATATGACTCATTGTGGTATGAGACTGTGAATTTGAGGTTGAGAATGTATGTAGGGTTCTTTGGCTTGACAATGAAATGTCAATGTGTTAAAGCTAGCTAAAGTATCATTATTATTTAGAGAAGCTTGAATGATTTGATATGATGTTTCATATATGATACAATCATGATAAGGGTATTCTCTGTATACTATTGTGTTCCTACTTGGAGAATGTGTTGAAGAAACTTGAAGGATGCAGGAATTAAAAATATCCTCAGATCTTGATGTTTTTAATATCTAACTTCGTGTTATTTATATCTAGTCTCACATTACATCATGTTTTTGCTTTATATTAAATATTATAGACATGTTGTCTGGACTACAACAAGGATAGTAAAATATGTCGAAGAGTGATCCCACTTCTACAATCTTCATGGAGGAAGAAGAGTTGGTGTAAACCCCTACATTCTTTTTTGGAAAATTCTTACTATGGAGAGATAGATTCCAACTTTTACTCAACATTAATAAAATTGAATTAGTATTACTATATAGGTTCTGATGGATTTATAACACAATTATTTTCACAAGCAGTGCCAGAAGTGAATGTGAAGATAAAGAAAGCATTTTGTCCTCCTTAGATTGTTTAAGGAAATGCATGCTTAGAGAACATTCAATACATTATGTTTCCATTATTTAAAATTTTTGAAGTACATCACAATGAGGAAAATGGTGGTAATAAGGACAAGAAAAGATGTCGAAGAGTGATCCCACTTCTACAATCTTCATGGAGGAAGAATAGGTGGTGTAAACCGCTACATTCTTTTTTGGAAAATTCTTGTTGTGGAGAGATAGATCCCAAATTTTCCTCAACATTAATAAAAGTGAATTAGTATTACTATACAATTTATAATGGATTTATAACACAATTATTTTCACAAGCAGTGCCATAAGTGAATGTGAAGATAAAGAAATCATTTTATCCTCCTCAGATTGTTGAAGGAAATCCATGCTTGGAGAACATTCAATACATTATGTTTCCATGGTTTAAAAAGTTTGAAGCACATCAAAGTGAGGAAAATGGTGGTAACAAGTAAGCATGCTACAAAAAGGACAAGAAACGATGTCGAAGAGTGATCTCACTTCTGCAATCTTCATGGAGGAAGAAGAGGTGTTGTAAACCCCTACATTATTTTTTGGAAAATTATTGTTGTGGAGAGATAGATTCCAATTTTTCCTCAACATTAATAAAAGTGAATTAGTATTACTATACAGTTTCTAATGGATTTATAACACAATTATTTTCATGGGTAGTGCTAGAAGTGAATGTGAAGATAAATAAAGCATTTTTTCATCATCAGATTGTTGAAGGAAATACACACTTGGAGTACATTCAATACATTATGTTTCCATGGTTTAAATTTTTTTAAGTACTTCACAGTGAGAAAAATGGTGGTAAAAAGTAAGCATGCTACAACAAGGACAAGAAAATACGTCGAGGAGTGATCCCACTTTTGTAAGCTTCATGGAGCAAGAAGAGGTGGTGTAAACCCCTACATTCATTTTTAGAAAATTCTTTATGTGGAGAGATAGATTCCAACTTTTCCTCAACATTAATAAAAGTGAATTAGTATTACTATACAGTTTCTGATGGATTTATAACTCAATTATTTTCATAGGTAGTGTCAGAAGTGAATGTGATTAAAAGAAAGCATGTTGTCCTCATATTGTTAAAGGAAATGCATGCTTAGAGTACATTCAATACATTATGTTTCTATGATTTAAAAATTTTAAAGTGCATCATAGTGAGGAAAATGGTTGTAACAAGTAAGCGTGTTTGTGACAAGATGTTTGTGCTTTTCCCACAGCTGTTATTTTATGTATCTTGTTTGTCCAAATGCTAATTATCTGGTTTTTAGTTCATTGTTGTAAATTTTTTCCCTTTTGCATTTCTTGAATTTTTCATTTTTGACATCTCTGTATGGTATTTATTTCATACATTATTGTTTTTTATCATTTCATTAACCTCCCATTCCCAACTAAATCCTCCCAACAGATGTGAACACCGCAGAATGAGCCGCAGTTGATAAGTTTTTGGGTCCAGAGTGGGTCCCAGCTCCCAGGAGGTCTATACCACACATTGCCATTCCGTCAGTGTCCCAAGGAAATTCCCCTGGAAAATGTGAAACATGCAGAATGTAACACATTTTATATATCCTTCGGATCCATTGTGGGACGAGGCAGTGTCAACAGACAATGATAAACAGTCATGGTATTGGTCATTAACAAAAATATTCGAAGAAGATACACTAATAAAGCAAGGAATATACAGAGCATCAGCTCGTGGAGATGTATGAAGCGATTTTAAATATTATATATATATATATATATATATATATATTACGTAGATGTTTCTAAGATAGGAAAACTAGTTATGATTCTCTTTAAGCAGAGGACTATTCTAGATGACATAAAAAATCATATTAGTTATGAGGATGAGGATGTTTAGGATTTGTAATAACTTACAAAGGTATAATTGTAGATGAAGTAATGTGACATGAAAGAAAATAGGTCTCAAATAGATTGAGGACTCACCTGTAGTAAGTGTTTCTAGAATGTAAACTGTAACACAATAGCCAGGCCCTGGAAAGACCTAGATTTACTTTAAATTTTGTAAGAAAATTGCAATATGCCAATTTTCTAAATCCCTTTCTACTACTTCACAAATTCAAAATTTGGAAAATTACAAGAAAACATCACCTCTGTGTATATATCGGGAAAATTTCAGGAATGTTTTGTTAGGAAAATAAGATTCCATAGATTTCTTGGTGAAACATTAATGTTTTCAAATCCCAACACATTGATTCTTGGAGAAACATTAATGTTTTCAAATCTCAGCATGTTGATTTCTTAGCGAAACATTAATGTTTTCAAATCTCGATGTGACGATTTAATATAAAAATATATATTGGGATTGGAAATTCCTTGGTAATTCAGATGGGACAGATTATTGTTTATGGAATTTTTAGGTGAAACCTAGGTACTACCGTTGCTGTAAAATTCACCAAAATCAAATTCCCAAAATTCTACTATTCACCAAACTACGAATATTCGCCGCCAAAATTTTCCTTGGAACTTGAACACCGTGGAATATTAGTGTAATTTTAATTTTCCTAATTACACCATAGTGTTATGTCATATTATGTGATGTAATATGGTGATGACACATGACAAGATAAGAACATGGGTGATTTGGTAGATTTGGAGCATTTCCACATAATATCCATGTTCATGTCTAAGATCATTTGATACTTGCCACATACCAACAACTAAACCATATGACATACACAAACATGCCACGTCGCACAAAATATAGCCTTAACAATATCCAATCAACCCCATGTGCATTTTAATTAACAACAAAAACGGCCTAGTGGCCAATGTTAATATGCCACAACATTGCTTTTAAACAACCTTGTTTACCCTGCCATAAACCATGTGAGATAAAGGTGATTACTTTAGTAGCCAAAGTGCATATGGAGGGATGAGGGCACCCAAGGTGGGATTCAAAGCACCCACCTCATGTAAAATAATAATGTTCCCAGCAAACCCACCATACCTATGTAAACACTATAAAAGGCGCATTATAGTATTTGAAGGCTATTGGGTTCGAGACTATGTAAAGTCCCATAAGGGACAATTTTTTACATTTTTTCATTTTTTAGCCACTTATAGGAAATTTCTCAAGTTTTTTGTATAATTGGAGAAATATGTATAATTCCTAGATGATCATACTAAGCCTATAATTTTCTCGAATGGTGTCCGTTTGATGTTGTTTCAAAGAATTTTCCACCGCTTTTGACGTAGAACACAAGGAAATTGATTTTACAAATGCTACAAGAAGGTGGAGAGAATTTTTAATCGAGTTAGAAGTCCTTTGAAAGTATGATAAACATATTTTTACAGGGTTTAAATCCATTATTCTTTGTAATTTTTAATCATTGTACTTGTAAATTGATTTTCAATAGATCAGATGACATTCTAAGCTATCCCAGAGAGGTAACCCGATCAGTAGGTGAACTTTGTTATCAATTTTCATGTCAGGAGTTCATCATGCATCTATTATTCTAGTATTTGCATATTTAAATAAGAAATTAATTAATTAGATGTGATTATAAAATTTTCACAACATTTTCAAAAAATCGTATTTTGATCTTTTTTATCGTGTAAACTAGAAATGAATATTGAGTTTCAAGATCAAATTTTCAATTCACTTTTTGAATACATTATAAAACAATGTTTTGGATCTTATTTTTATCAATTCCTATTTCATAATTTGGGAAAATGATTGAGTTTTGAAGTATCTATTTTCAATAAATTATTTAAACATGGTTACAATGTTAGTTTACGAATCATATTTTGGTATCAGAGCTAGTTAAAATGTTGGATTGGATCTGATTGCATTTGTTGTATTAGTTTTTCATCTTGGTTTTATTCAGTTTATGTAGACATTTGGGCTTGTTAATCTTCCATTTTTAATGTGCAATTGTTGGAAGTAAAAGTTGTTTGTATAAAATAGGAAACCACGTGACAATAGGGACGAATGGATCTCTCTTGATTTTTCTTATAGGGTGATTAAGGTGTGGAATGAAATACACTCAGTTAGCACTGCTCACAATTTTTAGTGAGTGAAAACCATATTGTGAAGCTTCCTTTATAGTATAATTTGTATCTATTTTTATGCCTATGTCCTTTGATTAAGAGAAAGTGAAAAGACCATTCCATTTTGAGATATGGAGAAAACATTTGGACATTGTTTTTTCACTCACTTACATTTGGGTACTAATTAGTTATCAATTGATTTTATATTCACAGATTTTTCGTAAGTATTGCAGAATGTAATCTTTAAGTTGTTTAGAATTAAGTGATTTGTTAACCTTTTCTCAACAGGGTGCATAGTTCACAATTTTAAAGGAAGGTAAAATTATTCCAACATTTTTTTCCTATGAAAAAATGGCTATTTTATACAGTTTTTGGTTTTGATATCCATATTTGGATAACCTTTTTGTGGCCTGTTAGAAAGGAATATGCCTTGTTTTGAAACTATTCAAAACTATTTGAAAACATGGGGTTTCTTCACTACCTCATTAGACAAGAGGTTTGATATGGTGTAGCCTTATATTCAAGTTGTTGAACCAAGAAGAGGGATCAACCCTTGATTTGTTAAAACTAATTTCTTGGATAATTTCTATTTGCATGGCTAATAGTATTGATTAGTTTGCATTTTTTAATGTATACTTTTGCGGGATTCCTGTTGTATGTAGAAAGGAAATTTTTCCATATGATTTTGAATTTGAATTTGGTTAATGGTGTTACCTATATAGAAGAGCTAAGTGATAGGTTTAACATACTCATATTTATCTTCTCACTTCTATGGTTGACAGATTCCATTGACATTTAGACAATAATTTATAAAGAATTAGTGGGCATGTTTAGAACGTCTAATTTTGGATTTGCATTTGTTATCGTTTTTACTGTGCAAAATATGAATGCTTATAAGACCCATTTGGGAACCATTTGTAATTGTAATTAATTCAAAAACTTGTTGTCTCCACACGTGGTATTTGCACATGTTTTAAGTTCTTTATTTTCAGGCATTTATTTGTAACTGTCACATGTGGTTAAAATTAGGGTGTACGTTTATGACACTAACAAATTGGTTGGAAGTTGCACCTGGTGATCTTTTTCAGTGACTGGTAGTTTCACTGAATTAAAATGTGGCATTTGTGTAAGTAGTTTGGTTTTATCCTCAATTTTAAATTAGATAGAAATTTTGATCTTCACTGATAGCTTCAGGGATTCAGTTGAATCTCACCTCTTTATAAACATTGTGTAATTTAATTTTTGAATCATTTCCATGATATTTTGCAGCGATTTTCTAATATCACAAGGTCAGTTGGACACTTGTTGAGAAAGTGTTTTGTTGTCTATTTCATACTGATATACATTGGGTGATATTTTACAATGATATTTTATCATAATTGACAATTTCATAGGGTCAGTGGACACCACCTATTGTTGGAATTTGGTGGTATGTTTCATATTGATCATTTAAAATACTTTACATGTTCACAGGATCAATGGAAACTCACCTATGTTTGAAATCTAGTCGTCTATTTCATATTGATCTATTTCAGTGATATTTTGTAGAGTTAATAGTTTTTGTAGTTTTATGGGATCAATGGAAACTCACTTATGTTTGGCATTTAGTGGTTTATTTCATATTGATGGATTTTAGTGGTATTTTTCAGAATTGACAGTTGGACACGTGAATATTATTTTCATTTGGTTGTCTAGTTCACACTGATCTAATTTTTGCATTTGTGGTATTGGTAGAATCATAGGGATTCAGTTGGACACTTGCTGAGAAATCGTTTAGTTGTCATTTCATACTAATCCATTTATGTCATAAGTATTTCAATATTTACAATCTTAAACCACTATTTTATATTTTGGTTTCTGTATATTGGTGTGATGTAGAGAGTCTTTTAGTAGATTCAATGGGTGACTAGACTCTTGGAGACCAAAAGCTTTTTGTTTGGGAGGTGTGATCTCGAGGAAATTATGGGTGGTCATAAGTTCCTTATTTCTCCCTAAACCATTATAGTATGGAAGATAACTATGATATCTTTCCAATGCCTATTGGAATGTGTGAATTAGGTAAAGTATGTTCCTAGTATCACTGGGTGACGTTCATGGTCAAACTGGGTCAGTGAGGAAAAAACATATTTGCATTACCCTGACTCGTGCACAGAGTCTATTTACATACTTTGGAGTTGATCGAGTAAAAAATGTGATCATAAACATTATTGGTCTAACCCTCTGGTCTTCGAAAATGTGCAAAAAAGTTGTTTTTCAACAGTGAGGTCCACTCATGCTTCGGAAGGGGACCCGATTGTCATGGTATATTATTGTAATTTTAATTTTCACAATTACACTATTTTTTTTTATGTAAAAATTATGTCGTTTATTCTGGTGTCACCACGTGGCAGGATAGGAGAATGAGTGACTTGGTGGATTTGGAGGATTGCCACATAATATCCATGTTCCAGCCTAATCGCATTTAATACTTGTCACATACCAACACATTAAACCACATTGCATCCACAAACATGCCATAGTGCACCAAATATAGCCTCAACACTATCCAATCAACCCCATGTGCATTTCAATTGCCAACAAAAGTAGCCTAGTGTCCAATGTTAAGATGCCACAACATTTCTTTTAAACAACCTTATTTACCCTCTTGTAGACCATTTGGGATAAAGGTGATTAATTTGGTGGCCAAAGTGCGTATGAAGGGATGAGGGTGCCCAAGGTACGATTCGAATCACCCACCCTCATGTAAAAAGATAAGGTTCTCAACCAACCCACCATACATGTGTAAACATTTTAAAAGACACATTATAACATTTGAAGGCTATTGGGTCCAGGACTATGTAAAGTCCCATAAGCGACAATTTTTACATTTGTTCATTTTTGAGCCACTTATAGGGATTTTCAGGATTTTTGTATAACTGGAGAAATGTGTAGAATTCCCAGATGATTTTCTTGAACCTTGAATTTTCCTAATTGGTGTTCATTAGATGTCGATTCAAATCTTTTTCTGCCACTTTTTACATGGAACATGGGGAAATTGATTTTGTAAATGCTACAAGAAGGTGGAGAACATTTCCAATTGAATTTAAATTTATTTGAAAGTTTGATAATAAAATTTTTGCAGGGTTCAAATGCATTTATTCTTTGTATTTTTTAATTGTTGTACTTGTAAATTGGATTTTAATGGATTGGATAGTGTTCTAAGCTATCCCGGAGATGTAGCTTGATCAACAAGTGAAATCCATTAACAAATTTCATGTCGTGTGTTTAGTATGCATCTATTTATTGTGATATTTGAAGATTTAAATCAAAAATTAATTAATTAGATGCAATTATAACATTTTCACAACATTTTCAAAAATCATACTTTGATCCTTTTGATTGTGTAAACTGGAAATGAATAATGAATTTTAAGATCATATTTTCGATTCACTTTTTGGACACATTATAAAATAGTGTTTTGGATCATATTTTAATTAATTCCTACTTGATAATTAAGGAAAATGATTAAGTTTTTAAGTATCCATTTTCAATAAACTATTTAACCATGGTTGCAATGTTAGTTTATAGATCAGTGCAAGGATTACGTGACAACGTGATAAGTATAATAAAAACTAGACACATTTGTAAAGGGTGTGAGAGAATATAGTAATAACAGACCTTATGCAAAATTAACTAAGGCACATAATGCTTGCAAAAGGGAATTTGTGCACAAGATATGACAAAACAAAGGCGTATAATTTTGGACTACCTTGTGAGGAGAAAGAGCTTCCATAACTTCACTTGTGAAATTAGGAGTGTGTTATGGATAGAAAAAAAATCCCTTTAACATCCGTTGAGTTTAGTTTATTTGTTAAAATTTGGCTTTCCTTTTGTTGCATCCTGACCTAGACAATCATTGTAAGATACATGTCTAGATGATGCAGGTTGTCCTAAGTAGATGTTGTAGGCTAACCTTCATAGATGTTGCATACTAATACACTCCTTATTGCATCATAATATTACCATATGTTATATTAAAATAAATAATATGAAATAAGATATGACATCTTGTAATAGTAAACAACTACATAAATTTACACATTGTTTTAGCATACAAAATATAAGATTTTTAGTGTGCATATTGAAAAATTCAGGAAATAATAACATTGGGTGGATGAGTCAAATTTGAAGATATAAATCATTAAAAAAATTAAAACTCATCACCCTCCCTGAAGGGGAAGTGAGCTACTAATGTTTCTTATCCAAACTAACATATTCTTGACTTATGGGATAATGAATGGAGTGAAAAAGGGTGTAACTACGCAAGGTAAATTGTTTGTGGAATGAGATTGCCTCGAGATAGATTTACCTTTTTTGGTTTCACTTCTTATGGGTTGGAAGGCTTATGAAATCAAAGCCCCCTTCAAATGAATTTGATCTAGTGATGAGTATCCTTGTTTCTAAGGTAATTGTTTATGATTAGGTGGCCCTCCTTCTAGCGCTTAAAATGTTGATCTCCACAAGTTTCACACCTTGATTCCCTCAAGGGTGTCAAGAAATGTTGTAGTCAAAAGGAAGTTGGGGCATGAAAAATCACAAGAAACCTACATAAAGTCTCATGCAAATGACTGAGGTTCCACCTCTCTTGAAAATAAGTGTGCATATGGGAAGGTGCAATATGCAGTTCAATGTGGGCGCATGAGTTCTGATCTGTAAACCTCTAGCTTTGGAAATTTACAAGACCCAAACAATTATTGTTCTACTTCCAATTCTTTGAAAATGAAAATTCTTAATGTTATTGAATAAAAACTGAAACTTAGAACTATTTTGCAGTAATGGAAAGATAACAATTCAACTCACAATAGAATATTTATCCTAGAAACCCCCAAAATGAGGGAAAACTAGAAAGGAAGGGAAATTTCTCTTTTTTCCCAATATTATATTGTCCAATTTAAATAGAAATACATATTACAATAAGATAAATGAAGATAAAAAATTTCTACACCTCCCTTCTATACTTGCTTGCTCTGTTTTCACACCTTGTTTCTACAAAATAATTCTAGTAACAATGGTTTTTTGCTCAATTTTCTTCATACCAAATTCGATGCTCAATTCCACTTGTTGTATTTCTTAACTAGCTTTTTCCCCATGTCCTTCCGTGCACTAGAGAATGGGAAGATACATCCAAGGAAGAGACACTACCATTTCATTTGAAATCAATGACCGCTCATGACTTATTTATTTTCCATTCATAAGTGATAGGGCAATCAGGTATCTGTAGACTGGAGGTTACGCAACCATCATTCTGTGCAGAGTGGTGGTTACACAACTTCTAGGGTTGTTACACAACCACTACTCTACATAGAGTGATGGTTCAGTAACTTAATAGTCTTGTCCTCTTTCTATCTAATTTTTCTTTTGTTTCTGGTTGTTTTGATGAAGTGGTGTTCTTATAGATCCCTATGGATGACACCGCCCCTGCTCAGGAGGATTTTGGTCCCACAAAATCTTAGTCGGGGAGTAAATGAGGAAAAAATTCCTTCACTTTCTCCTTAGAGTACCACCGAGCCTTCCTTGGTGTCTTCCCCTTGAGTCCAACCTGCGAAAGACTCCTATGGAGTTCTCTTTGTCTCTCTGATCTTGTGTTGCAGCATTACGTTCTCCTCCAATTCACCTCATGAATCCAAGACGTAGTACTCTATGGAAGATAGTAACTAACATTATTCGTCTTCATCAAGCATGGATGGCTCATATAAGTGCAAGTTTTAACAATTTACTACTGAGTACATCTGCATGAAATGTGGCAATTCAAGCCTAAATGCATTTTCTCCAACTTCACTTTAGTATAGTGAAGGGTCCATACCGTAGTGGCTTGAGTTTCCTTTCTTGGCCTTGTAATATCTCCTTGCTCAAGTAAAGATAAAATTTGCCTCCAACATGAATTTTATGCTCTCTACGATACTGATTGTGTCTAGCTTTATACTTGGCTTGAGATTTCTCCAATTGTTCTTTCACCTTGAGATGGATTTCTTGGATCCTCTCAATGAACTTTGGTTCTCTAGTCACCTTTGAATCATGTATCTCCCCTTCTTCCTACTACCCAACTACCATGTCCAATCTATTAGTAGGTAGATATCCTAAGCATGCTTTAAACGGTGATGAATGGTGGATGTATGTACCGTCTTAGTTGTAGGAATGTTGAATGTAGGCTAAGGAATCATCCCAAGTCCATGGATATTTTCTATTATATCCTCTAATCAGATGTACCAAATTCATGTTCACCACCTCCATTTGTCTCATCTGCTATATGGATGGAAGGTTGTGCTCCTTTGTAACCTAGTGTCCATATTGTCCCACAAAGTAGTCCAAAACTTACCCAAGAACCTGGAATCTTTGTCAGAAATAATAGACTTTCGGTAAACCAAAATGCACCCATACATTATCAAAGAAAATTTTAGCTACCTCATATGATTTTATTGTCTTTTTACATCCATAAGAACACACATCTTACTGAATCTATCTACAACAACATATAGATAATCATGGCCATGTTTAGACATAGGTAGTCTTCCTACAAAATCCATAGAAATATCTTCCCAAGGATGAGTAGGGACGGGTAAAGGCATATACAAACTTCTTCCTAATTTTAGGCTTTCATGTACAAAAACATTTACATCCTCTTATGAATTTAGATACTTCTTCTTGTATATTGGGCCAATACGCGTACCTTTTCAAGTGGTTCATGGTCTTTCTAACACCAAAATTTCCCACTACTTTTGAGGTATGTGCTTCCCTCATCAATAGAAATCCTTTCTTATTTTGGCACACAAAGCTTCCCCCATTGGTAGAGTAGCCCATATTTGAGATAACAATCTTGAATACCCTAGTCTTTTCAGCCCCTTGGGACTGTAACTACTGATATGTCACCCCAAAATCTTTGTCTTGAGCATATGCCTCTCCGTATAAGCTTCCTTCGTTAAGGGCTCAATCTAAGAGATAGTGGCCAAACTAGAGATATTATCCTATGTGGGTGGCCTACACAACATGTCTACCACAAAATTTATGCTACCTTTCTTATACTTGATCACCAAATGGAACTGCTAAAGGAATCCCATCCACTTATAGTGCCTTTTCTTGCTACAATTTAGAATGTGCTTACAAATACTGGAGAGGTTTGTGGTCAGTGTGCACAATAGTTTCTTTTCCCAACAATAATGTTTCCATTTCTTTATTTCTTGAACTAGTGCATACATTTCCTTATCATATATTAAATATCCCTTAACTGCTGAAGTGAAAGTTTTAGAATGATAGCATACTAGCTTACATCCTTTGTAGTAACACTGCTCCCATAGCATAATCACCGACATTTGTCTCTACATGAAAGGGTTGCAAAAAATTAGGAAGAGAAAGTACTGAAGCATGACTAATTTTGTACTTTAATAATTCAAAATCCAGATCTTGTTCCTTACCCCAGTCAAAACACCTTACTATTTGTGACCAGTGTGTGTAGAGGTGTTGCAATAGCGGAGAAGCTCATAATGAACTTCCTCATGTACTATACTGCTCCCAAAAAACTTCTAGTCTTTATGGATCTCATTTGTGTTTTTCAGTATGTGATGGCTTCCACCTTCTTCGGATCCACTCATAACTCTCCTTCTCTAACCACGTGCCCAAGATAGACAAGTGACTGTTTGGAAAATTCACAATTCTTCATGTTGCATAACATTTGTTTCTCTCTTAAGAACTTGCAAGAGTTACTGCAAATGTATTAGGTATTCCTCCCATGTGGCTCTAAAAATCATAATATCATCTAGATATAAAATAACACATGAATCTTTGAGTTCTTGTAATACATCATTCATCAATCTCATAAATGTAGCGAGTGCATTACATAAACCAAATGGAATTTACTAACCACTCATACAAATCTTGTTTTGTTTTGAAGGTAGTATTCCATATATCCTCCTCCTCCATCTTGACCTGGTTTATAACCCGACTTGAGATCTAACTTCATGAAGAAATTTACATGCTGAAGCTGGTAAGAGGTCATCTATGCGTGGGATTAGATATCTTTTCTTTATGGTAATCTTGTTTAAAGCACAATAGTCGATGCAAATCCTCCAAGAACCATCCTTCTTTGGTACCATCACAATAGGTGAACTACATGGCGAGGTGTTTGGGCGTATTACCCCTTAGTCTAATAGCTCCTGGATTTGTTTCTTTACATATGTACTCTCCAACAAGGATTGCCTATACAACCCAATTATTTGGTAGAGGGGACTCTAACAACAACTAAATCTCATGCGTTACCTCTCATTTTGGTGGTAACCCATTGGGAGTCTGGTATACTTCATTAAAATAATGAATGATACTATCCAAATCTTTCATCCCCTTGTTAGAAATATCTAAAATTTATACCCCATATTTCTTATCTTTTAATAAAAGTAAACAAAACTGATTATGAATTTTTTGAATTAGTATCTTTGCTTGGTAAGAACTTACCATAGAAATTGTTTTCTTACACTAGTGTTCCTGAATGTTGTAAATGATTCAATCCTTGACCCATTTGTATTAGTTCTCCCATCTTGTGAATATATCATCCTCGATATATAAGTAAGGACTATCTAAAACAACATCAAATTAATCAATTGGAATAACATCAACTTCCAATACATCTATATACTGAGAATTTATCCCAAACTTGAACTTACATCTCCTTTTTACCTAAATTTCTACACCCTTCTTCACCCATCCCAAAGGATAAGGATGTTGATGGTCATAAGTTTTAAGACCAAGTTTCTTTACAGCCACATCAGAAATCAAATTATATTGAGAACCAATATCACCCAAAGAATTTACCTTAGTTCTCTTGATTTGGATTGTGATATGAAATAGCTCACTCATCTCTTCCTCTTATTCTTGGTTGTTTATGTTTGTGGTTGTGCATCCAATCCTCTTGACTACATAAGAATCATCCTTTATTTATACCTCCCCATATGTCTTTACAGTTGTCATGGATTTATTTGAATCCTTGGTTCAATTCTTTAGATGCAATTCTGGATGTAAATTCCAACAAGTAGTGTCACTATGACCATTGATATCACAATTCTTACAAAAATTCTTAGGATCTTTTACAATTATTTAAAGTAATGGTGGTCTATTTACCTTTCCCTTTTCATTTACCTTTGTTAGTTGTTTCTCCCTTCTCTTTCTTTGGCTGATTTTTTTATTGTTTTTCCCTTGACTATATTTCTCCTTTCTTATTTTCATCATCAATATAATAGGCTTTCACACATGCTTCATTTATATCCTTACCTTCATGGAGATAACCTTCCTTCAAAGGTGAGTGTGAATTATTCCCAAATACTTGGTCAAAATATCCTCATCCTCCAAGTCTATATTAAGCAACATGGCTTCTCCCCAAAAATTCATAGTATAATCCTACACACTTTGACCACTTCCTTGCCTAAAATACTACCACTTAATCATTTGGTCAGTCTTATGGCCAATAGGATAAAAATTAGCTCTAAGAAATTCTTTAAACTCCTCCCAATATTTTACAATAGGAAGTTTCTTCTTTTCACAAATGGCTAGATGAGTTTCCCACCAAACTAGAGCATGTCCTTCCATTTTGAGATGTGTAAAGGTGATCCTTTATGCCTTAGTAACATCATGAACACTAAAGTAAACCTCCAATTGTTTTAACCATTTATCAAGAAATTTTGCATCTACTTTTGCTTCAAAGCTTTTTATCTTAACCTTAGTTTCAAATTTAAAAGGAGCATGATCAAGATTTTACCCTCTCTTTTAACAACTAGAGTTTCTTCTTCACGCTCTTCCACACTCTTCCTCATCGTGGCCCTTTCCTATGTTAAAATTTTTGGCCAAATCTCAAAAAATTGAGTCCATGGAATATTGCTTAACTGAATCCATCTTTTTTAGATCTGAAAGTTCTTGTTGGTGTCTATACAACCTATCCATCATGGTTTCCAACATCTCAATTCTATGGACCAAGTTATCTTCCTTAATTTGATCTCAGAATATTTTTTACACTTCTTCATAGAAATGTCTGGATCGCAAGGTAAAACTTATTCTCCTTTATACCTTGTCACTGTCATACAAATCACAAGACCGAATACCACAATCTTGGATGATAATCAACTCTAATAGCAAAATGATCTGTAAACCTCTCGCTTTATAAATTTATGAGACCGAAAAAATTTAGTGTTCTACTTTCAAATTTGAATATGAAAGTATTTAATTATTAGTGAAGAAAAAGTGAAACTTATAACTACTTATAGCAAAGGAAAGATGAACAATCAATTTAAACACAATATTTATCATGGAAACCCCCAAGTTAAGGGAAAACTATCCAGGAAGGTGAAATTACTATCTTTCTTTCCAATTTATATTAGCCAATTATAAGAGACTTATAGATTACAACAAGAGGAAATAAGGTAAAAAATGTAAAACTTCCCTTCTACACTTGCTTTCGGTCTCTCACACCTTACTTCTACGAATCACTTCTAGCTCCAATGGTTCCTTTCTCACTTCTCTTCCATGGAACTTTGATAATCCCATTATTACCCATGATATTCCTTAAATAACATGATCCCTATGTTCTCACATGCATTGGAGAATGAGAAATGTCCTCCATATGGAAGAGACATAGTCAGGACACTTAAAATCCACGATCATTCGTGGTCATTCAATTTTTTTTCTATCCATTAAGTGACAAGACTTCCCGTGTATGAAGACCAAAGGTTACGCAACTACTGGGGGGTTAAGTAACCTCTTCTATGTTCAGAGGGAGGTTATGAAACTTTTGGGGTGGTTACATAACTTCTACTTTACACAGAGTTGACGTGTTGTAACTTTACAATATGTTCTTCATTCTACTTAATTTTTCTTCTGGTTCTGGTTGTTATGATGAAGTGGTGTTCTTATAGCTTCGTATGGATGAAAGGAACTCCTATCTCCATCTGGTCATCCCTAACCCTATTCTACCTTATTCAGGTCTTTTTAGGCCTATTTTGTCTTTTGGGCATCATTTTCACTTTTTCTTGTTAATTTTGACAAATCATGAGTTCATGATAATGATTGCATTTACCACAAATATGTCTTGTTCTTGTTCCTTTGTTATAATCTAATGCCCAAAGATTATTAATGCCTTGAGGTATATGGAGCTCACTTAATCATAAGTCGGTTTGAAGGATTTCTACAAGTTGCATAAAGTTGTCATCGTAACATTCATTCATATGGGTTAATGGGTATTGAAAAGGCCCAGGAAGAGAATTATGTAGGTTTTCTTCCTATTGGGTTATCTAAAACCCTATAACTATGTTTTGAATTCATGATCCACATATCTCCTTTAATAAACACTTTCTAGAGCTAAAATTAGGAAAAGATATGAGGAGGATTTGATCTTTAACATTAATAGACTTGATTTCAAAGTGTATAAATTTTTTCAATTGGAATATTTTAGTAAGATAATCCTCCTAAGTAGAAGATATATGCAACCCAAAAGACTCTGATTTTCTTATTCTCATATGTCGAAGATAGGCTGAAAACGGTAGGGAGGTTGTTTAAAAAATTATAGCATTTCATCAAGAAATTGGAAAAGAGTCTCTAGAAACATAGACATAATTTTGTAGTCACAATGAATTTTAATGGAATTTAGGACCTAAATTTACTCTTTTTTCATACCTACTTGAGTGTTGTAGGAAAAAATTATAATAATGTGAAGAAAAATATTTTGTGAAGAGATGAAATTGATTATCCTACTTCAAAGCTTCATTGGCCATCTTGTTAGACAATCTTTTTTGATTTCGTCATTACCACTTACATTTTTATATACATGCCCAGTACTATTTCAGTACTTTCCCATCATTTTAGCCTAAACCAGGGCACCCCACCCTATATTGGGGCACCCTAGTCCCACCTGGGGCACCCCGATCCTATGTTTTTATCTTTCCCGCCTCTTTTTGGGCTCTTTCTAGTAGTTTTTCATCCTTATCTTTTTCTTAGTCGTACCATGTCAGGGATTGATTATGAAATTAAAGCAAGAGAACCCTATAAATATAAAGTTATGAGACCATAATGAGGGTCCTAGTCTTGTCACTTACTACTATCACTCCATCTAGTTCCATATCATTGCATTACTTGCATCCACATACTTCCATGCATTCAAGGCTAGGAGATTTGCATCACACACACTTCATAGAGGGGAGGGAATTCTAGTCATTATTCCATGCACACATACTATTACATTTTCTACACTTAGTTATTGCTCACTACTTCACAAAGTGTGACTAGCACAAGAGCACCTAGGGCATGACACACACACACACACCAGAACTACATCTGGGTTCTGAAATGTAGTGCAACATGCTTAGTTTAGTAAGCCACGTTGTTGTGGCAGCTGAGGTCAGTCCGACCCATTCATTTTCATTTTTAATATTTTTTAGGGTTTTTGATCTTCTCTTGTCATCTTGCAAGTCTTGAACTTCATCTTGCTATATTCGGCACATTTGGCGTATTCAACGAATCCATTACGACACTGACCAAACAAAGGTTATAGAGAATCTTTTTGACCTAGAAAGAACCAGGTTCCGAGCTTTTACAAAGGACCAAGGCACCTATTCTGCCATACCAAGGTGCACCCAGGGTGCTCCCCAGTACCCTCCTGGGTGCTCCAGACAGTGCTCAAATCTTCCCTATCCACTCTTTTCAAGACCTCTATGTAGCCATTCTAGATTTTGTATTTTCCTGTCAGATCTGTGACATCCTGCAACAGTCATCCATTAATCAGTTGAGTTCATTCCTTACCTTCCTCTTGCATATTAGGGTTTTATTTCTACTAGTTCAATATTTTATCATTGTATTCACTTCATATTAATTTAGTGCATTTATTTATATAGTGTTTATGTCCTCCTAAATTAGATTAACTATTATTACTATTTCCCCCATTTTAGTTAGTTCAATTTTGGTGAACCCGACTTGACCTACACACTCTTCCAATTCTCATTCTCCTTAGGCTTCCTTCCTCATGGCTATCTCCATTCATGACTTTCTACTTCTTCACCCCGAATTACGAGCTAAAATTATTACTCTTTTTACTCACTACTCGATATTCCTGACAACACTCATCGTAGACATAGTCTGATAACACTTTTGTGAGATGCATTCTCTCAGCATATTACTTTCTCATCTACTCCTTATAATGATTGTGTTACTTTTGAACAATGATCTGCCTTTGCATATTATCTCTCACATTCATAATGTCTGTTATTAAGCACACTCTAATTGACAATGGATTTGAGCTTAATTTATGTCCCATGTCATTTCTCAAAGTTTTAGGTCTTACTGCTCATGACATTAATCCCTCTAGTATTTCACTGTGTGTTTATGATGGTTCCACTCATCCATGTTTTGGTCACGTCACACTACCCATCACTGTTGGTCCTAAGACTCTCCACACGGTCTTTTTCATTGTTGATTTCCCAGTTGCTTATAATTGTCTACTTGGTAGACAATGGCTTCATGTCATGCGAGTTGTCTCATCTACTGTCCATAATTATGTTAAGTTATTACATGAGGGCATGTTGAGTATACCATTTTTCATGACTATGATCCATTTTAGTATTGTGACCGCGCTCTAAACACTAGTCTCCCTATTCCATCACATATTAATACTACAATGACCCTCAACCTATGGATGAACCACCACATTTACCACCACTTGATGGTATTATTTGTGTGATAGATGTTGTTTCTTCTATGCCACCTACTACCACTACTGCTATGATTCCTTATCATGGCATGTCCAGTCTATGGACGTTGATCTATCACATCCCCCTCCACATACATTTCTTACTTTACCATGCCCACCCTTCCCTTGCACACTTTTCATTCATAACTCATATTGGGAACATATTCCATTCGATCCTGACATGTGATGTCACTACATGTTCCCATGATTGTCTAGCTCATCTTGGTTTCACTTTTGAGGACCTCCAGCCTTCTACTCATGCTCCTCATCTATATTATGGTTTTGTCAATATCACTGCCACTTATGGTTTGCATGTTTTTCATCTTCTAGTCTATTTATCATGTACCCCTTGTTCTTATCCACTCACATTAGGGGAATCTTGGCTTACTTATATTAGAGGCACGTTAGATCCTAGTCATACTGACATTTCATTTCCTATGCCTTTCGATCACATTTTCATTTGCAATAGTTCCTTTCTTGGCTACTCACATAATTTCACTCAATGGTATGCACACAGTTTCTCACATCCTCCATTCACTGATGAGGAATATGACTATGGGCATGTATCATTTACATCTCAATGGCTCATTACATGATCAACCTAATACTATAGCCTACCAAGTTACTAATGCATATCCATTTGACTTTGATCCAAAGGATGATGAATCTCCTTGATGATTTACATAGTCCTTTCTACATCACTATGCTCGGGGGGCATAGCACATTACATACATCCTCCCTATTGTTTTAGCTTACTCACATAGTATCACATCACACCTTTCATACTTATTATTTATCTTCCTTTCCTATAGGCATATCATATCATGTGTCATAGCACCATCATTACCCGATGATGCACTCTTGTGCTTTGGTTCACACTTGACTATTGAGGGATTACCATTACACTGAACCCCACACACCACACTTTAGGCATTACACATTTACATTTCATCATACATCACTTGTGTCATACACCATTCATTCATACATGCACTTATTCTATTATTAGAGTCTAGTTCTCATCTATTTTCATCCATACATTCTATACCTATGCTAGGTAACATTATCCATGGGTATCTACTACACTTAGTCACATCATACACTGCACATTTCTACACATATATTCTACATCTTACACTAGGTTACATTATATATGAGTCTAGCTTTCCACAGTTATCATTACATATTACATTTCTATCTACACACATTTTACATTGCATAGATATACATGCTTACATATGGGTCTAGTTTTACATAAGTACATATTGCATTCTACACATCTTAGCATTTACACAATCTTACTCATAACATGGTACATCCTATTCTCACCACCACCTACACTACATTTTTTTCTATGCATTGCACTCACCACCCTATGACGCACTTTAGTTCCTTGGCATCCATACTTGACTGTTGAGGGTTTACCAATCAAATAGACATTACACTCATCATCACCATTCCTAGGCATGACATACACTCTAGGCTAAATCATCCTAAGATCCAGTCACTCTAATAGTGACATACACTTTAGGCTAAATTGTCACTCCACTCTTTGAGGATTTACTGTAATGGTATACGTACTTACACTAACATCACCACCTTCATCATTGCATCTTATAGTGGCATACACCTTAGGTTAAATCACCACTCTATTACCTTTCATCATGTAGAGGTATATGCCTTAGGGCTAAATCATCACTCTATCCTTTCATCTTATAGTGATATACGCTTAGGGCTAAATCATCACTCATTCTATTCATTTTATAGTGATATACACTTAGGATAAATCATCACTCACCTAATTCATTCAAGTATAGTGATATACGCTTAGTGCTAAATATCACTCACTCATTTCACAAATCACATATACGCTTTACTAAATTCATGCATCTCATACATGTCACACTACACTCCCTACATACACATTCATTGCACATCATTAGACACAACAAACATTACTCGATCATTTCTTGATGATGCACTCTTATTTACGGTTCATTCTGGACTGCTGAGGGGGGAAAAAAAATGAACCTCATTGCATACAATTCCATACACTCGGGGGCACATGCAGCTCCTATCATTCCATCTTGCATTCCATTCCATTCATCCACAACATACCTACATTGTCTTGGGGACATTTACTCTTGCTTTCTAGTTATTTTACATGATCACTTTACTACACATGTTAGATTGATTTCTTCTATGTCATTATCTATATCATACACACATGTGTGTTCATTCCTTTGTTTAGTGTGATCATAGATACAAGAATCATATATGTGACATGGATGCTCGCCTTCTACCCTTCCTATACTAGTCGTTGGGGGCATCCACATTCGTCTCATCTAGGTGATATTGTTTCATTTTATACTTAGCATCTTACATTACTTGATCATACACAGCTTTGACATATTGGTTATTTCTCTAACATGCTAGCTGGAGTGTTCCATGTGCCACACTTGTTTTGCAGGATTATATGTCTCCATTACTCCTTGTTTGTTTATTTCTACTTGTCTTCTATTAATTTGCACTATTGTATGTGGGACTTTTCCTATGTTTGTGTGCACACTTGTTTGTCGATTTATGGCCATGATGGCCTTGTGTGTCTTGACATCATGAGTGATGTCCCATGTTTACAACCCACTTTGTATGTGATTGCTTGTTTTCTTGTGTGTTTACACTACTGTGCTTAGTAGTTTTACATTGTTATGCATATTTTACACTATGTCTTATTACATGCATGTGTTTTCAAAATAACACTTATTTTGGCTAGCCATCCTTGTTTGTGCATGTGCCTTGGTTTCTACAAGAGCATCCCCTTTCCCCTTATAGGGTAACAGTTACATAGTTCAGAATGTGGTAGGTCCTCTTTTGGGGCCACATTCTCCTATCAGCGACATCACATGTGCCCTTAAAGAGGGGGGCATCATTTGATGGTTTACATACTAACACATCATATTTACATCGGTTTAGTACAGTACAATTTCCTATCCTTAGTTATGGGTTTACATACAACGAGTGGGTTCAGATCAGTCTTCGAACCCCATATAGATAAGTTTTTATAGGGACATGGTGTCCTTAGCATTTATGGGAAGTCAGTTACAAGCTTGGAGGTTACAGTGGGTGTGCCTCTCTACACTACTTCAGCCAGTGGCATCAGATCACCCAAAAAACATGAACGTATAAAGATCTCTTACACACATTCAGGGAATTAGTTAAAGCTTGGAGGACACAGAGCATTTCCTCCCTACACTTCTTCATCAAGGTGGCATGAGACCACCCCAAAAAATCATAGTACAGGATATCCTTCTACATCCCTTCTCTCTCGACATGGATCAGGTGCACATGTTCCATTTACACTTTACATTTTCCATTTACATTTGTATATTTTACATTTTATACACATGTTTATTTTACATAGCATTTTTACACTTACATACATACATATTTGACTACTTGATCATTTTCTCCTTGTAGGTCTGTCCATATGAGAAATAAGCAATCAAATTGGGGGCAAAAACAAGCAACAAGTGACCACAACAACATCAACAACAACATTCCATGATAACACACATTCTTTACTAACCATGTAGGTACACTACACATTGCAACAGCTACACAAACGTGCATTCCACCCTCAGGTTCACTCTCATCACTTTTTATTTATGCATTTTTCATCTTATAGTTTCCACACTCCTCCATATTTTTATCATTCCACACTTTGTCTAGTCATTCGACACACCTTCTTCATCATCTACATTGGCATCAGGTACGCATCTCTATCTACTTTATGTTTGCGAGCCTTCCGCTCACCAACATAAACTGGGGGGGAAAATGTAGGTAACGGAATCATGGACTTTATAACATTTATTTATCCTGATATCATACTACTATTTAGAAGGTTCTTGAGGTAAAAAAGTATTAATAAACCTGTAATGCTCAGTTGAACAACCCACTTGCGAACCATGAACCACCTAGGTTTAGTTAGAAAATTATGGAATAATTTTTTTTAAGGGGGCTAGGACGCTGACAACCAAAGTCTTAAAGACAATTAAATTCAACTGATAACCTTTCCCATTATAATCATTACTGATTTCACATTATAGAGCAACAAGTGCAATAAGTCCACACCTAGCTCAAATCTCTCTAGGGATTACTTTCTTTACTGATCACATTGACATTTAGCTAAATATTCCTTGATTAAAAAAATTAGGGTTAAGGGACCCAAAACAATTAAATAACCTAGGTATTTAATTCCAAAAGTTCAAGACTAGAGCAGGGTTTAATTGCAGTGAGAAAGGAATACATTCTTAAAATCAATAAAGTAAGGTTTCACTTACCCATTCCTAGAACTTGATTTAGAGTGTCTACCACCACAAGTTACAAAGCAACACTTGCCATTGATAGGTTCCGGAGCAATTCAATTTCACTGGGACAAACATCTCCCTTAAAAACAACTCTCATAGGTCACAAGGTCCAGAACTTAGGGCTATAAGTTTCAATTAGGTTCAGGAAGCAATTTTACTCCCATACCCACTCTCTAACAGGCTTAGAGTTTCAACTTGATTTTTCTCATAACTAACACTTCCAAAATTTCACTAAACCATTTCCAATGGATAGGAAATTTTCTCACCTTTCTGGTGATATAAAGAAGTCCTCCTAACTCCTTCGAGAAATCAAGATATGGTCCGACGGAGTTTTGGGATCAAATTTTCCCCAAGGGGACATGTGTCAAGAGAGAGGGGAAATCTCCTTTGGCAGGTTGGCGGGTCACGGTGCGTTTTTTGAAATTTTTCCCCATGTAGCGCAAAATAAAAATTTCTCTCGAACCTATGCCGCCACCCCCCCAAGGTGTCGCGTGGCACCCTCTGATTGGCTGCTGGCCGACAGGGAGAAATGGAAATTTTTTCCAAAATTTTCAAAAAAATCAAAGGGAAAATAGTTACCACGCCTCCGCCGCTGCCCCGTGAGGACACGTGGCATCCTCTAATTGGCTGTGGGCCAGCGGAGAAAAATATGAAAATTTTCCCAAGCCAAAAATTTCAAAATTTTCCTAAGGGCAATTTTGACGGGAAATTTTTGGGTTTGCGGGCCCGCCAGGGAAAAGATTCCCAATATTTCCAACCAAGGCACAAAAACTTCAAAGTTCCATAACTTGAGCTAGAAAGCTTAGTTTTTGGGCAAATGAGGACTTTTCGAAAATCTCTCAATGCCCTCTTTGCATAGGAAATACAAATTTTACTTTTTGATGAACTTTAAGGGGTCAATTTTGCAAAAAGGATTTATAGGATTTTAATTAGCCAACTGGCAAGTTTCCAACTTTCAATTTTGAATAAATTATATCTCCTCCTTCACTCAACATGTCAAACAGACATGGAGGATTGGTCTAGGGATATTTTAGAGTGTTTTCGGAAAGTCAATTTTGTATAATTGATTCTAATTTGGGATTTTGTCCAACAAATGATAGAAAATGGTTGAGAAGGAGATTAAGCTCGAATTTGCAATGGTTTCAAGTTATTCTCTTAAATCTTCTTATCGATTTGAGTTCATTACTAGTATATCATGTTGGATTTTAAGGTTTCTAGGTAGATTGTTAAGTGTTCGTTCAAACTATGCATTTTATTCAGAATTACCAGTTTTTAAAAGTCACCATGCCAATGATCAAATTTTTAAAAGATCTATTTGTCAATTTTTATCATTTAAATGTGGCATATAGTTTTATAAATTAATCCAATGCATATAGTTGTTTCTAAAAAAATCCTTTCTAAGTTAAATTACAAGTTCTGATTCCAAATTTAATGTAATTCCAAGGATGCAAAAACAATATACTTCCTTCCTTCGCATTCTTCTTTCCAACAGAGATTTTAATTCACCAAAGCCATTCAAATCCAATATCCAGTAAAATTTTGAGAAAAGAATGCAATCCTTTATTGTTTTCCAATAAATCTTTACAACTTTCTCTTTTACATTTGATTTCTAAAATACAATATATAATACATATAACAATTCTTCACATTCCTTTTCAAAACAAAGAATGGAATATAACTCCTTACATTTCACATTTCCATTTCAATCTTTCTTCATCAATACAAGTATTTTCTTATTGCAATTAATTATACAATTCATCCACATCAAAGTGGGAAGGATACAATAAACTTGCTCACAAGAAGGGACTGTCAAACTGTATTTTCCTCTTGCTCAAAACAGCAACATGCTCCATTTCTTTTTTTTTCTCCAAATTTATCACAACAAAGAGGGGGAAAGGCAATGCTCGCCACCCAACCAAGACATCCAATGAAAGGAGAAGCCTTCCTTCATCATTGGCCCCCTGAGCCCCAACCAAGATGAAATAAAAGGTGCAATTCAACCATGGCAATAACTAGCTTCCACACACAACATTATTTCACATACACATTTTCCTATTTAAAACACAAAGCAACACCAAAAGCAAACAACAGCTCACAACTGCATATAAAAATCATTCAATGACAACTTAGGCTTGATCATGCAAGCCAAAGGAGCAAGGACTATGGGGGAAGCTACTTATGCCTCCCAATTGGGAATTGGGCATCCACCAAAAAATCATACCGCCAATATAACATATCATAACCCCTAAACCTTATATCTCCCAACCCCTCCTTGTGCCCCCCCACAAACTTTCCCTTATGCCCCCCCATAAGTAAGAAAATGCAAGCTATTTCTTTTCCATGGTGAATCCCAAACCCAAAACTCCCTCCACCAAATTTTGATGCCCATGGCATTTCCCTTAATGCCCCCCCACAAGAATTCCCCATAGCCTTCTCCTTCACCATTCCTGAGGCAGTCTACCCAACCAGCCAACAAATAAAAAAATGCATGCACCATACACTCAACACAATAAGAAAATAGCAGCAATAAGGAAGAAATAAACTCCTACCTCTCCATGGAAGGATTTGCTCCACACAGCAAGATTTGAATGTCAAAAACACAGTCCCAAAACAGCAGTGCCAAAGTATCAAATGCTCTCCAATTTCCTCCAAATCAACAAGAGCTCTAATCACAGAAAAATGTGCCCAAGGATGCATGCAAAACACAGTAAAAAATAGAAAGCTCCCAAGCATGCAAAGCTATCTTCAAAACTTCCTTCAAAAATCAGAGCTCCCACTAGAAAATGTGCCCCAAGGAAGAATGCAAAAAGGTTTAACAACCCAAAACAAGAAGAGAGTTTGAATTAAATAGAAGAGGGAGAGAAGAGGATGATGTGGATCCATGTAGGATGCCACATCACACATCCTCCAATTCAAAAACAAAATAAAAATTTCATTCTCCCAAGCACAATAAATGAAATGACAAATTAACTTACACACTCCAAAAGAGCCCACACCACAAGGGATAGTTATTTAAAAAAATGTAAGAGAGTGTAATCCAAAACAAGCAACATGATGAATAAAATGCATTTAAAAGTCACAAAATCACATCTCTATCCATAAGTATGGTTGGTATAATAAATTTAGAGGCATGGGACAAGTTTTACTTGTCCCACAAGTCTCCAAAAATAGCCCCAAGGTCAAATTCAAATTTCCTTGGAGGTAGAGTATTTCATACTCCAAATCTGACTTACACAAGCTCTTACAAAATTAAATACATTTAATACAAGAGCCATCAACTCTTATAATTACTTCCCATATCCCAATTTTATTTATTTAAAGTTTAACCATATGATTACCCACATTAATCCATCACAATTTTAATTAATTTTTAAGGAAAGGTAAACACATTACTTAATAAAATACATACAACAATAATAAAAGGAAATACATTAATAAAATACACAAACCCACCTTGGTCACATGTAAAGGTAATCCCCCCATGGGAATCCATAACAAAATACAACACACACACAAAACAAGTTACCATGGGGACTGTGTTGAATTCACCCAGAATTCCATTTTGGTTGGTCTCTGATCCCCCGATGTTTTGTTGTGATATTTTTAAAACCTGCAAAACACAAATACCTCCTTCGGCCTCATGGCCATCTCAGAATGTCCAAAATGAATATATAATATAATCATGACAATCATCTATACATATTAATCACAACAGTCATCAAGGCAATCAATGAAATCATTTACAATTTATATCGACAACTATGTCATCATCAAATAATTTTTTTCTTTTCTAGGTTTATTCATAAATCTCCAAAATCACACGTCAGAAAAACTTCCATTAAACATCCATGCCAATAGTATAATCATCCACACATGAGTGTCTCTAATAATCACCATGCATTATAGATAATCAGATTCAACAATAATCCAGGATCTGACATCTAACACCATACTAAATCAAACTATTAAAATATTTGTCATAGTCTACAGTATCATGATCAGTAATAAAAGGTGCCAAAGGAAAGTGGGCACTACACAACCCTCTTCCTTTGGCCACTTTATTTTATTTTATTTTTTCATTATGAACCTCTTGAACCCTTATGCCCAGTTACATTACGTCATCCCACATTATTTTAGCCTCGATTGGGGCACCTCTAGAGTACTGGGGCACCCTAGTCCCACCAGAGGCACCCCAATCCTTCTAGAGTTTTCTTGCCACTCTTTGGGCTCTTTCTAGTTGTTTTACATCTTTATCTTTCTTATGGTCAACCTTTTTGGGGTTAGTTACAAAATTAGACCGAGATAACCCTATAAATATAAATTTATGAGACCATATTGAAGGACCTAGCGTCACTTACTACTATCACTCCATCTAGATTTACATCCATCTATTGCATTGGAGATCACTTGCATCCACATAGCTCCATCATCAAGGCACAATGTTGAAAGAGTACAAGTAAATTTTCAAATAGTAAACAAGCAGATTTTCAAATAATGAGCACTATAAACTTCTTCTGTGTTAATCAATTATGTTGTCTCAATTGATTAACATAATACACAGGTATTACAATTATATAGGGAGATGATTCCCTATAAAATAAAAAACTGATTTTCCCACAAACCAATACTACATGAGTTGTTAAAACTCATTCACATGTATTTGTTATAAGTTGTTTTATATAACAACTATACAACAAAATACTAACATATTTACAAACACAATATGATAATAATTACTAATGTAATTATTATTTACCAATGGAGAACTAATAAATCAATTTCCTAATATTCCCCCTTAGTGAGAACATGGGAAAACCTGCTTTGTCACTGCAATGTGCCGCTACATAGCCTGTTTTATGATCTAGAAGGTTTTAAGGACAATACCAACAACCTCTTGGATGGTTTTCCAAGTGGTTAACCAACAACCACACAATAGATGGTTTTTTAGGACAGTACCAACAACCTCTGAGATAGTTTTTCTAGTGGATAACTAATAACTACAATATCATGATGTTGCAGTAGTATCATCGGCTCTCATCACTATCTCACATGCAAGAAATAACATAGGAAAATCTGTAGAATATTGTTGCTCATACACACAAGATGAAAACTAGAAATGGGAACATTGGATCATGTTCCCCCCTCAGATGTGAAATTTCCACTTATTGAAAATAGGAACACTGAAATATAATCACACTGCAAACAACTGAAAGTAAACTCACACCACAAAATTCCATCATTAGCTTCGTAAACGGCCTCGTCTTTTGTGACTTACGATAGATCATTTATAGAATTAGGGAACCTCTAGCCATGTCAATTACATCCTCAAGTGAAAGACTATTTTACATAGTTAAAAAAATATATGGATTCCTGAGAGTCTAATTATGTACTTCATCGCATAAGTCAGGCACCGACGCTGGTTTTGTGGTTAACCGTCATCAGATTCCTACTTTCAGCATCAAGATTCCAATGAATCGTGTCTTCCTAGTACTGCATATGTTGGTTTGCCCTTAACCGATATCTAGTGTTATTGTGTCCTTCTAGCAAGTTCCAATTTTGGCATGTTAAAATGAAGTAATTATAGCTCCACAACACAACAAGGATCTGCCCTCTTGGAGTTTATTACTACACCATACCTATACAGCGTCATTCTTGGATCCTTCATTAGCTATTGCTTCTTCAAAATTCTAACTAAGTGCAACAGGAACTCAAATACCAATAGAAGTGGAGTGTAGCAAAAAACTTATCGCTTTGCTAATGTCTTGAGTTACCATGCAATAGTCCATGGAGGGTATAATTGCTCATATGAATATTTTCTAGATTCAACTAAAATCCATCCTCCGATTAATTTTTTTTTGTATCAAAGTGGATACCTCAATTGAATCATGTGACCATTCGTTCGAATTGGGAGGAACACTAAGGTTCTTTGCTAAATGAATTAATACTTTGGAGAACTGTCACCTAAACATTTTACATTTCGAAAAAAATCATTAATTGCCGTCAAAATGCAATTATTCCATAAAACCTACTAGGATCCATTAATCATTTCAAAACTTGCTAGCCTCTGTAGCTGCAACATACTCTAAAATAATTGTAGTAGATCAAAGTTCACTAACCTTCAGTAATGACTCACGTGAATCTGGGAGAGCACTGATCTGTTCCACCTAACTGTGAGAACCATATATCTAGTAGTACTCCTCCTACGAATCGTTTAATGTCTCAGAGTCATTATCTAAATCAACATAGCAATGGTAATGAATTTTGTATCTGAACCTCCATTAGCATAATGGCATGCTATATTTCCTTTTCAAATACTTGAGTATCCATTACTCACTGCTTTCAATCATGCTTACTTTACCTAGATTAGCCATAAGAATCTACTCACAACTCCCCAATTGCCTGTGTAATTTCTGGAGATCTGGTACAAGACTTCAATAGCGTCACATGATCACTATCGAATTTGCAGGAAGACATATGGCACTCGTGTGAATGTATTTGCACAGGCTCAAAATACTCATGTGATGGAAGGACACTGGATCTTTCCCCTGACATTTGAAGTGTTCACAAAGCCATAGGTGTGCTACACATGTTTTGCATCCCTGCATGTTGAACCTGCTCTAACACCAGATGAAAGAGTACAAGTAAATTTTCAGATAATAAACAAGCAAATTTTCAGATAATAAGCAATATACAACTTCTTCTGTGTTAATAAAAATTTTCCTGTCTCTATGTGATTAGCATAATAAACGGGTATTACAATTATATAGGCAGCTCCTAAATCCTTCATAGAAAATAGTGTGAGCTAGCTTTCTCTTACAGATCACCAATGTCCTACATACTAGATCCTGTTAATAACTCATAACATCCACATATTAGTAACAAAATAATATAGCTCCCATTTATATAAGCTTCTTGAAATAAACAACAATGGTCAGATTCACATCTGCAAGTAACACATGCTCATGCATAATAACTATCAAACCTCATGTACCATTTACCAATAGAGTACTAATAAATTGATTTCCTAACATAGGCTAGGTTATTTTTCATCACACTGCACAGGGGGATAGTTTCTATTCTATTCCTTGAACACATTCATACCCACAGTATTTGATGCACTAGTTAATGTTCACTTCATCACAAAGTGTCACTCGGCATGAGAGCAACCTAGGACAGTCTTCACATCACACTTGCTCATAGAATGTACAACGGGTCTTGTGCAACTAAACTGCAATACAGTCACTGAATAGAAGTCCATCATTGTAGTAGCAACAGGTTAGTCCGAATATTTCACCAAAGCCAATACCTTATTTTTTAGGGTCTAAATCCCTTTACTACAATCCTTGGGGACCTGTAGGGTCTTTTCTATCCACCCTCTTGATTCCTTAATGACTATCGGGCCCATTTGTTCAACGTAATGTCCTCTTACCTGCAAGAAAACATTATACCAAATACCTTTCAAGTCTTGTTCTATTCCAAGGATTAAGATCTCCTCATCCATGAACATGCTTGCACTGAACGTGCAGACCTTAGCACTTGCAAGTACTTCTTCTAGAGCTCCTTCAAGTGGTTCACTCCAGCTAGATCCTCTAGCTCCATCCTTTTTGGCAAAATAGCAGAATCATTCCTACTTCTGATTTCTGGAAGTTTACATCTACGACTTTGTCCCGCCACCTTCTCGACAGGAGTTTGGGGTTCTTTCCTCTTTCTCCTTACACATTAGGGTTTATATTTTCATTAGTTTTATTACTTATCTCATTGACATGTTTTCTTAGTACATTTATTTATTGCATTTATATGTCCTCCTAGATTATATTAACTATCTTTTACTACTTTTAGTTATTCAATTTTAGTTAATCAGTTCCTATTAAAATAACAGTACTTAATTTCATCTTATTGATAATAATAATATGTCATCAATAAATAATAATGATGATGCTTATATTAGTACGATATAGAAAATTATCTCAATATGCCTATATTATTACGATATAGGTCACATAATAACCATCGTGTCCATACTGATATAATAGAGGCCTTCTTCTCCCTCATATGCCTATATTAATACAATATAGGTCGTATTTTAATCATCGTGCCCATACTAATACAATATAGGCCATCATGCTTCTACTAATATGAAATAATCATTTTTATCTCTCCATGATGCCTATAATATAGGACTTACAATATTTTAACTCCATAATATCACCACAAACATGCCTTCAAACTTCGCCTTTCGTTCTTCTCAGCTCGGGCTTGGAGAATTGCTTCTTGGATGGAGAGAGCTCGGAGCTTCATTATCACCTATATTAATCATATAGGCCTCTATATATTTTTTCTCCAATAAATATGGCCTTCATATTTTTCTAAGGCCTCTTGATATCGTCCTGGGTCAAAGCATACAAGTGTGTCCCACTTTTTGGCCATAAATATTTTAAAATCTGACTAGTAAATAAATAATTAAAAAATACTATAAAATTTTAAAAAATCAGGTAAATTCTAAATGCCCTGCACCTTGGTATTTATAGCCTCTTAAAAATGCATGTTTGGTCATTTTATATGTGTTTGGTCATGTTTTGGTTGTCAGACATAGTTTGCTGAAAGTACAAAAACTACAAAAAAGTGGGGAGAGAGGGAGGCTTTTATTATCCTCTTTCCCCCTCGAGCTTCCTTAAATGGAGAGAGGGAGGCTTGTCTTCTTTGCCTTGACCTTTGCCTTTGAGTGAGGTTTGTTTTTTCTAATGAGGAATGGGGAGAGGATTTTATAGCCTTTGCAGGCCACACATAGTGGATATTATCCACATCGCCCAACTCATTACCAACCCACCAAGCTAGGCAAGTTAGTTGGGCTTCACGAGTATGGGGGGAAGGTTCCGGGATCAACTCCCCTACCTCCACTTGGGCTTTGTTTTACCGGCCTCCGTGATCAACCTGAGCACTTTGAATTATGTGGCAGTTACCTCCAACCACCATGTCCCCTTTGTGATTGTTACGTACCCTCCACGTAGTCTATGATCCATTAGATATCCACCGACTCCAAACCATTGCGTTCGTGGCTTCCACCATACCTGAGTCTACCTCCACGTGGGTTTTTCAGTGGTTAGGGGTCACATTTTTGGGGGGTTAATCACACCAATTGTACAGACACATATTCAGATCTAAGCATACAAGTAATAAATATGGAAATAAATCAAAAGAAATAATACACAATATATAATGTGGTTCACCTAGTGTGGGTTATGTCCACCAAAAAACAACCAATATATTATTCAAATCTTTAACAGAGGATATATAATGAAGATCTGTAATCTTCCACACCTCCTAGATGTACAGTACTTTCTTCCTCACAAGCTTCTCTTTTCTCTCTTAATGAATTCTCTCTTTCCAATTCTCAATTCTTAATAAGTTCATCTCCTTCTAACCCTAGCTTTCTAGCTTATATAGTCATATACAAACTTAGGGCACTTTAGCTATGCAATTACAACCATTAGATCAACTTTTATATCAAAGGTTAGATCTAATTCCCATGAGTTAAATAAAACAATCATCCATAGAAAACCAATGCCAGTTACCCTAACAAATGTTGGTTCCTCCTTGTTTTGACCGATACCTATCCCATGGTGACTGACGTTGGTTACTGTGTATTCCAGTAAGTTAATAAATCATGCTAATGTGAAGCAATTAAGCTCCACAACTCAACAATCTCCCACTTGGAGATAAATTATTGCATTGTACTATACAACTCCATTCTTGGATCCTTTCCTTGGTCTGTTTCTCCCTCATCAAGTCTCAAACTTGAAGACCAACAGAAGTGGAGTGTAGCTCCTGACTTCTCCTTGTTCCAATGGCTTCGTTAGCATATTCGCAGGGTTCTCCTTTATATGAATTTTCTCCAGTTTCAGCTGCACATGCTCCAACACCTACCCTATGAAGTGATATATCAACTTAATATGTTTCATGCTTGAATGAAAGTTTTGATTTATTTTCCATATGAATCAAACTTTGACTATCACTGTACAATCTACAATCCTCTTGCTCCTTTCCCAACTCTTTCATGAACTTGCTCATTCATATCATCTCTTTGCTAGCCTTTGTAGCTGCAACATACTCAACCTCTGTAGTAGATAGGACCATTACCTTCTGCAATCTTGAAATCTAGCTAATTGTCATCCCACCTACTGTGAATATATATCCAGTGATGCTTCTCCTACCATCGTAAATCTCTAGCCATATCTGAATCAACATAGCCACATAAATAAATATCCAACCCTCCATATCATAACTGCATGTTGGATGTCCCTCTCAAATACCTGAGAATCCATTGCACGATTTTCCAATGCTCTTTACCTAGAATAGCCATAAATCTGCTCATAACCCCCACTACATGTGCAATGTCTGGTCTAGTACAAACCATAGTATACAGAAGAATTCCAACTATTGAAGCACATGGAACTCAGTCCATGTACTCAACCTCCTCATGTGACATAGGAAACTGATTTTTACTCAATTTGAAGTGTATCAGCCATAGGTGAACTTACATGATTTGAATTATGCATATTAAACCTTTCCAAAACCTTATTGATATAATGTTAACTCAGACAAATACAACTTTGTAATGTTCTTCCTGTTTCTGTGAATTTGCAGTTGCCAAGGATTTTCTCTTAAGCTCGCCAATGTCCTACATACTAGATCCTGATAATAATCATATCATCCACATACAGTAACAAAATAATATAACTTCCATTTTCAAGTTTATTGAAATAAACACAATGGTATTAGATTCACATCTCATATAACCATGCTCATGCATGAAACTATCAAACCTCATATGGGTCACTATCTTAGGGATTTCTTGAGCCCATACAAGTATATTTTTCAACCTACACACAAGTTTTTCCTTACCCTTGACTTCATACCCAAGCGGCTTATTACATATAAATCTCTTCCTCCAAATCACCATGAAGGAAATCCATCTTGACATCAAGTTGTTCTAAATGCAAATCTTCTACTGCAACTAAACTCAATACAGTACGAATAGAAGTCACTTTTACTACAGGAGAAAATATCTCACCAAAATCAACACCTAATTTTTGTGTAAATCCTTTTACCACAAGCCTTGCCTTGTATCTTTTCTATCCACCATTTTCTTCCTTGATCCTATAAACCAATTTTTTCTACCATGTTCTCTTAGATCTGATGGCAACTTAACCAAATCCCATGTTTAATTTTATTCCAAGGAGTCTGTCATCTCCTGGCATCCATGTCATGCTCCCACTTCATGTGGATATCTTGTTGCATTGCTTCATCAAAACTCTTTGGTTCACCACTATCAGTCAATAATAAATAAAATAAGGAAGGTGAAAATATTTCTAGAGGTCTACTTACCCTTTATGACCTTCTCACTGAGATTTCAGGTGCCGTAAGCTCAATCTGTTCATTCTACAAATTTGTATCAATCTCAGATAGTGACCAACACCGGTCACCTATAGTTGACGTTAGTTTGGCTAATCTGATGTCCATTCTAGCTCCTCTGTAACCGACGCCAGTTTGGGCAGCCGATGTCAATCTGGTGTTAACCAACACCGGTTATTGTGTAAACCTATAGGTGTCACTTTTAAATCGGAGAATGCATTTTCATCCGCAAACTTTCTAACCATTTCATCTTTGAGTACCAAAACTTGAACCCTGTATATTCTCTTTTCATTCCATTCAATGTCACGACTCCTAACAATCTTAGAACCCTTCTAAATCCCAAAAATAGAATCTGAACTCACCAGAGCCATAACCAATTAAAGTACATCTCTTGGATTTAGCATCCATCCTTCTTTCTATTTTCTTTATCAACATGCACAAAATCTTCTAAACCAAATACTCTAAGAAAAGAAAGATCTACCATTCTTTTCCAGTCCAAGCTTCTTCTCTTATTCCACCATCCAGTGCACTTTAAGGCCCATGTTGGTTAATTGGTAATAAACCATCATGTGTACTACTTCTGCCCAAAAATACAAGGGCAATCCATCATGTATCCTCATGCTTCTAACACGTTCCATGATTGTCCTCATTCATTCTTTCTGCAACACCATTCACATGTGGTGTTCTAAGAACCATTATTTCTCTGTGTATTCCATTCACTAAACAATAATCATTAAAATCCTTATTGGAGTACTCACTACCATTGTTAGATTTAAATTATTTTAAATTTGAATTTGATTCATTTTCCATCTAAGGGTTTCCATCTTTTGAAAGTCTCAAAAACATTAATCTACATTTAATATAATAAACCCATACCTTTCTTGTGGCATCATCAATGAAAGTCACATAATATTGGGATCTTCCATGATAAGCTACTTGGACTCGTCCCCACACATTTGAGTGCACAAGCTCCAATTTCCACTCCTTCTTTGTTGCCCCAACTTTGAGAAATATCACCCTCTTTTTCTTTCCAAATATACAATGCTCACAGAAATCAAGATCTACATATTTCAAATTTGATAACTTACCCTTAGCCTTTAAGATTTGCATTCTATTTTTACTCATATGGCCTAGCCATTTATGCCACATACTTGCATTTGAATATGAATTAGATAGTACAGAAATTGAATCAGTAATATAGGTAGAAAAATATAATATTCCTACCTTTTTTCCTCTTGCTACAACAAGATATCCCTTGGTAACCTTCTAAGATTCATTTGTGAATGTAACCATGCAACCATATTCACCTAGTTGTCATGCAAAAATTAGATTTCTCTTGAGGCTTAGGACATGCCTCACATCTTTCAATATTCATGTGTTTCAATTCTGTAATTTTAGATGAACTTTTCCTTTACCAATAATATTGCATGGTTCATCATCTCCTAAAAAACATGCCCAAAATTACCCTGGACATAATTTCTAAAATAACCCTTTTTAGGGGCAGTATGAAAAGAGGCTCCTAAATATAAAACCCGTGATTCAATTTTACTATCCAAGGAAAGAATAGGGGATACTTGCATTACCTCATATATAACAACGTTTTCCTCTTTACCTTTCTCTGGTACATTCTCTTTTTTTCCTTGAACCAATAATCCTTCTTTTCATGTCCTTTCTTTCCAAAATTCCAGTAGGTTATTCCTTCACCTCTGGTTTTAGATTTTCCATTCTTAGACTTTGATTTACCTTTATTCTTGCTCTTGGATCTCTCCTTCTACCTACCTCTAGTTTCTACATTTAAAGACTTTCTAGATGATAATTCTCTTGTACTTTTCCTGCATATTTCTTCATTCAAGATTATACTAATCATGTCATCAAAATTTAAAATATTAGTAGTAGATGTTGTATTACTAACAAAAATTACCAAATTATCCCAACTATCTGGAAAAGAGCATAAGAATAAAATTTCTTTCACTTCATCATCAAATGGAATATTCACTAATTTTAATTGATTTACAATAGATCAGAAATCATTCAAATGACTTGATGCAAATTCACCTTCTTGCATATTTGAATTAAATAATTTCTTCATCAAATAAAATTTATTTGAAGCACTAGGTTTTTCATATAAATTAGCTAAAGATTTCATCAACTCTACCGTGGTTGCTACTTTGGTAATATTCAAAGCCACAGATGTTGTCAAAGGGTCAATCTTATAGATCCCAGATTCTTTTTGTCAAGAATTTTTCATTCTTCATCAGTCATATTTTTAGGTCTTTCCTTCTCATCTAACGGTAAGTATAGATCTTTCTAATACAAATAATCTTCCACCTGCATCTTCCATAATTGATAATTACGGTCGTCAAATTTCTCAACTCTATATTTTCCACTTTCTGCCATTGTTGTAGCTCCAACTCAATCAGAAATCCCTTTGTGATTAAATCTGTCAACAAAACAAAACCCTCAAAGAAAAATGCTCTGATACCAATTGTTAGGGTTAATAACACCAGTTGTACAAACACATATTCAGATCTAATCATACAAGCAATAAATATGGAAATAAACTAGAATAAATAATACACAAGATGTTGGGGTTAGCACACCAGTTGTACAGACAATATATCAGATCTAATCATACATGTAAATAAAAGTGGATATTCTACCAGAAGAAATGTACAAAACAAGAGACATAAATCAACACCAGATTTAACGTGGTTCACCCAGTATGGGCTACGTCCACCAAGAAACAAGCTAATCTATTATCCAAATCTTTGACAAGATATACAATGAATATTTACAATCTTCCACACCTCTCAGATGTACAGTACTTTCTTTACTCAAATTTTTTCTTCATCACTAAGAATTCTCTCTCTCACTAGCTTGCATGCAAGTTTTTTCTAATTCTTGTTAATCTCTTACTTCTTACTTCTAAACCCTATATTTTATTCTTATATAGTCGTTTATAGACTTAGGGCACTTAGCCATGCAATTACAATCAATAGAAATACTTTAATGTTAAAAATAGATCTAATTCTCAAGAGTTAATTAAAACATCCTCGCACAGGTAATCGATGTCAGTTATCCCTAACCGTTTTCAGTTCCTCCCTTTCCTAACCGATGTCGGTCCTTCCTGACCGATGCCAGTTCCCCTTTGATTGATGACGGTTACTGTATTTTCCAGAAAGTTTCCATTGCATGCTAAACTGAATTAATTGAGCTCCAAAACTCAACAATCTCCCACTTGGAGATTAATTATTGTACCATACCTATACAAAATCATTCTTGGATCCTTAACTCTTTTTCTTCCTCTTCAAGTCTCAAACTTGAAGACCAATAGAAGTGGAGTGTAGCTCGAACTTCTCCTTTTCTAATGGCTTCGTTAGCATATCTGCAGGATTCATGCTCGTATGAATCTTTTCTAGATTCAATTGTCCATCCTCCAATACCTGTCATATGAAGTGATACCTCAACTGAATGTGTTTCATTCTCGAATGAAATGTTGAGTTCTTTGCCAAATGAATTTCACTCTGACTGTCACTAAACAATTTACAATCACCTTACTTCTTTCCCAACTCTTCCATGAACCTACTCATCCATATCATCTCTTTGCTAGCCTCTGTAGCTACAACATACTCTACCTCTGTAGTAGACAAATCCACAACCTTCTGCAATCTTGAAATCCAACTAACTGTCGTCCCACGTACTGTGAAAAATATCTAGTAGTGCTCCTTCTACCATCGAGATCTCCAGTCATATCCAAATCAACATAGCCGCATAATGAAATAGTTGAACCTCTATAGCATAACTACATGCTAGATGTCCCTTTCAAATGCCTGAGTATCCATTGGACTACTTTCTAATGCTCTTTACCTGGATTAGCCATATATCTACTCACAACTCCCACTTCCTGTGTAATTTTTGGTCTAGAACAAACCATAACATACATGAGACTCCCAAATGTTGAAGTATATGGTACTCGTTTCATGTATTTGACCTCCTCATGTGATGAAGGACATTGATATTTGCTCAATTTGAAGTGTCTAACCATAGGTATACTAACAGGTTTAGCATTCTACATATTGAACCTTTCTAACACCTTGTAGATATAATCCTCCTAAGACAAATACAATTTCTTATTTTTCATGTCTCTGTGTATTTACATGCCAAGGATTCTTTTTTCAGCTCCTAAATCCTTCACAGCAAATGTGTGAGCTAGCTTTCCCTTAAGCTCACCAATGTCCTGCATACTAGATCATGTAATAAGCATATCATCTACATACAATAAAAAAATAATATATCTCCCATTTTCAAGCTTCTTGAAATAAACACAATGGTCAGATTCACATCTCAAGTAACCATGATCATGCATAAAACTATCAAACCTCATGTATCATTGCCTCGGAGCTTGCTTGAGCCCATATAGGCTCTTTTTCAACCTGCACACTAATTTTTCCTTACCCTTGACTTCATACCCAAGCGGGTGCTACATATAAATCTCTTCATCCAAATCACCATGAAGGAAAGTCATCTTCACATCTAGTTTCTCTAAATGTAAATATTCTACTGCAACTAAACTCAATACAGTACGAATAGAAATCATCTTAACAACAGGGAAAATATTTCACCAAAGTCAATACCTGCTTTCTGTGTAAATCCCTTTACTACAAGCCTTGTCTTATATCTTTTATGTCTTCCCTCTTCTTCTTTGATCCTGTAAACCCACTTGTTCTGCAATGTTCTCTTACCTACTGGCAACTTAACCAAATCCCATGTTTAGTTCTATTCCAAGGAGTCCATCTCCTCATCTATGCCATGCTCCCACTGGACGTGAGTCTTATCCTACATTACTTCTTCAAAGCTCTCTGTTTCACCATTATCAATCAATAATAAATAAAATAGAGAAGGTGTAAATCTTTCTGGAAGTTTACTTACCCTTTGTGACCTTCTCATAGGATTTTGGGGTACCAGAGGCTCAATCTGGACCTCCTAGAAATTTCTATCCAAATCTAACAGTGATCGACGTCGGTCACCTCTAACCAACCCCGGTTCTACTAACCAATGATGGTTTGGATCTTCTGTAACTAATACTGGTTCGTCTGACTAGTGTCAGTCAAGGGTCAACTGACACCGGTTACTGTGTAACCCTGTCGGTAATTCTTTTGAATCCGAGAGTTCATTTTCATTCACAAACTTCTCAACCGGTTCATCCTTGGGTACCAAAATTTGATCCATGTACATTCTCTTTTCATTCCATTCAACATCGACGACTCCTAATAATTTTAGAATTCTCTAAATCCCAAAAACAGAAACTGAAATCACCAGATCCATAACCAATGAAAGTGCATCTCTTGGATTTTGCATCCAACTTTTTTCTATTTTCCTTATCAACATGCACAAAAGCTTCTAAACCAAAAACTTTAAGAAAAGAAATATCTACCTCTTTTCCATTCCAAGCTTCCTATGGTATTCCTCCATCTAGTGAACTTGAAGGCCCACGGTTAATCAAATAAACCGATATATCAATTGTTTCCACCCAAAACTACAATGGCAATCCATAATGTATCCTCATACTTCTAGCATGTTCCATGATTTTCATGTTCATTCTTTCTACATCACCATTCTCCTGTGGTGTTCTTGGAACCATTATTTCTCTATGTATCCCATTCACTGAACAATAATCATTGAAATCCTTGCTACAGTATTCACCACCATTGTCATATCTAAGGCACTTTAACTTAGAATTTGATTCATTCTCAACAAGGTATTTCCATCTTTTAAAAGTCTCAAAAACATCATATTTACGTTTAATACAATAAACACATACCTTTCTTGTAACATCATCAATGAAAGTAACATAATACTGAGGATCCTCCATGAGAAGCTACCTGAGTGGGTCCCCACACATCTGAGTGTACAAGCTCCAATTTTCTATTCCTTCTTAGTTGCCCCAACTTTGAGAAATCTCACTCTCTTTTGCTTTCCAAAGATACAATGCTCACAGAAATCAAGATCTAAATCTTTCAAATCTGATAACTTACCCTTAGCCTTTAAGATCTGCATTCCGTTTTGACTCATATGACCCAACCGATTATGCCACATGCATGCATCTGAATCTGAAGTAAATAATGTAGAAAAGGAATCAGTAATACAGGTAGATAAATATAATGTTCCTACCTTCTTACCTCTTTCCACAACAAAAACACCCTTGGTAACTTTCCAAGAGTCTCCTGTAAAAGTAACCATGCAACCAGATTCACATAGTTGCCCTACAGAAATAAGATTCCTCCTGAGGGTTGGCACATGCCTCACATCTTTCAATACCCATTTATTTCCATTCTACAATTTTAGATGAACTTCCCCTTTACCAGTAATACTGCAAGGTTCATCATCACCCAAATAAACATGTACAAAATTTCCCTGGACATAATTTCTGAAATAACCCTTATTAGGGGTTGCATGGAAAGAAGCTCCTGAATCTAAAAACCCATGATTCAATTCTACTATCTAAAGAAAGAATAAGAGCATCTTGCATTACCTCTGACAAGATTTATTTTTTTACCTTTATCAATCTTTATCATTTGACCAACAATCTTTCTTTGCATGTCCTTTCTTTCCACATTTCCAACAAGTAATTCCCTTACTTCTGGATTTAGATCTGCTATCCCTTGACTTTGATTTCCCATTACTCTTACTCTTGAATCTCTCCTGCTGCCTGCCCCTGCTTTCTACATTCAAAGCATTTACAGATGATGATTCCTCTGTACTCTTCCTGTGAATTTCTTCATTCAAGATTATACTAACCACATCATCAAACTTCAAAACATTATTAGCAGAGTATTACTAACCCATTACCAAGTTATCCCAACGCAAAGAACATAAGAATAAAAGTGCTTTTACTTCATCATAAAATGGTATTGCAACCGATTTTAACTGATTTACAATATATCAGAAATCATTCAAATGACTAGATGCAGATCCATTTTCATGCATCTTAGAACTAAATAGTTTCTTCATCAAATAAACTTTATTTGAAGCACTAGGTTTTTCATATAAATTAGCAAGATATTTCATTAACTCTATCATAGAAGCCGCTTCTGTAATATTAGAAGCCACAGATGTTGTTAGGCTCAATCTTATAGATCCCAAAGCCTTTCTGTCAAGAATCTTCCATTCTTCATCAATCATCTTCGTAGGTCTAGAATTTTCATCCAACGGTAAATACAAATCTCTTTGATACAAATAATCCTCAATCTGCATCTTCCATAATTGATAATTTCAGCCGTCAAATTTCTCTACCTTGTATTTGTTTTCTTCTGCCATTGTTGTAGCTCCCACTCAATTATAAAACCCTTTGTGAGTAAATCTGTCAACACAAAAAACCCTTAAACAAAGCTCTGATACCAATTGTTGGGGTTAGCACACTAATTTTACAGACAATATATTAGATCTAAGCATACATGCAAATAAAAGTAAATATTCTATTAAAAGAAATATACAAAACAAGAGACATAAATCAACACCAGATTTAACGTGGTTCACCCAGTGTGGGCTACGTCCACCAAGAAACAAGCCAATCTATTATCCAAAGCTTTGACAAGATATATAATGAAGATTTACAATCTTCCACACCTCTCAGATGTACAATACTTTCTTTTACTCAAGTTTTTTTTCTTCATCGCCAAGAATTCTCTCTCTCACAACTATTTTCATGTGAATTTTTTCTAATTCTTGTTAATCTCTTACTTCTTACTTCTAAACCCTATATTTTATGCTTATATAGTCATTTATAGAATTAGGGCACTTAGCCATGTAATTACAATCAATAGAAATACTTTAATGCTAAAAATAGATCTAATTCTCGAGAGTTAATTAAAACATCCTCGCACAGGTAACCGATGTCGGTTATCCCTAGCCGTTGTCATGGTTCCTCCCTTTCCTAACTGATGTCGGTCCTTCCTAACTGATGTCAGTCCTAGGTGACCAATGTCGGTCCCCCTTTGATTGATGATGGTTACTGTATTTTCCAGCAAGTTTCCATTCAACAACATGTTAAACTGAAGTAATTGAGCTCCATAACTCAACACAAGATATAATGTGGTTCACCTAGTGTGGGCTACGGCCACCAAGAAACAACCAATATATTATTCAAATATTTAATAAAGGATATATAATGAAGATTTGTAATCTTCCACACCTCCTGGATGTACAATACTTTCTTCCTCACAAGCTTCTCTTTTCTCTCGACAATAATTCTCTCTTTCCAATTCTCAATTCCTAATGAGTCCTCTCCTTCTAACCCTAGCTTTCTAGCTTATATATTCATATAAAAACTTATGTAACTTTATTTATGCAATTAAAACCAATAGATCAAATTTATATCAAACGTTAGATCTAATTCCCATGAGTTAAATAAAACAATCATGCATATGCAACCAATGATGGTTACCCTAACCAATGTTGATTTCTCCTTGTTTTGACTGATACCGGTCCCCAGGTGACCGACGTCAGTCTGTCGATCGACAACCGGTTATTGTGTATTCTAGCAAGTTAATAAAGCATGCTAATATGAAGCAATTAAGCTCCACAACTCAACAGTTTTTATCATCAGCCTTATCCAATCCAATGTGGATTATCGACCTTATCCAATCTAATTTGGATTATCCCACATTCATGGGGACAAAGGTTAAAATATCCTTTTTAAGGATTATCACCATGTTATCAATTCATGGCTTAGACCATATAGGCCCTTTTACCGTTGGAACATATAAGACCATCTTTCCCTAATGGCTCACTAAGATGGGTGCACAACTCACCCTGCCTAAACTCGTTATTGTCTTGGTCTCAACCAATGTTAGCTCACCGAGTTCGTTAATGGGTCAATGTGGTGGTAGGCCAAGTGGTGGTTGTACGTACCCAAAATTGTATGTGTTGCATTGTCAGAAACTGGCTACAAAAATGTCCCCAATGATGATTCATGTCTTATCCAAAGGTGTTTGAGCTCAACCTCTTTACATCTTATATTTATAGCCTAGTTTATCTTACTTAACCATTTCATTCTTTTCCTTGGCTTCCTACATCATTTTCCCACTATTTTGGCCTTTAGTTACAGAACCTCCACCCTACGTAGGTGGAGGTCCTGTAACCGCCACCCATGTAAGGAGGTGGTTTTGTAACTACCACCCTAGGTAGGGCGGTGATTCTGTACCCGCCACCCTGCGCATGGTGGCAGTCCTATAACTGCCACCCTGCGTAGAGCGGTGATCATGTGCACTTTTCCAAAATTCTTTACCTGAGATTTGGTGCATGATTGTTTCACTTAAGTCCACTTTTAGAGAACATTTCTCAATTGTTTAGCTAATTTTGGGATTGAGTGACTTGTGGCAATCTCCTCTTCCATTTGTAATCTATAATTGACTGTTCAAAACTACCCCTTCATGTAATGATGTCACACCTCATGACTGCCAAGTGTGATAGTGCACTGCCCAGCCAACCTTTTATAAAACCATCGCTTGTTCTCAAGCAAATGGTCCAAGGTAATTTTGTGTATTCTTATTTTATTGAGTTGCCACATTCTTGCTTAGATATTATATAACCAAGATTTTTTTCACTTATGTTATATCTCTTCCACCTACATTGCTACCAGACTACCATCAAGATTACATTGCTCCAGCACTTTCTCCTTGTTGTTTCTATTGCATTCCCAATGTCCTGGACTAACGTGAACACAAGAGATTGAAAATAAAAACTGAGGGGACACAAAATCACACCATAACTAGATTACCACAGTACTGCATATACTAGGTTAGAGTTGTAATTCAGTTCTTTAATTCTTTGTTTGAGAATCTTATTCATTTTATTCATTATAGTCGAAATGGCATTTCATTTTCATTGTTACAATCATTGAGTAGTTACAGTAGATCACTTCTTTCAAAAAAATCTTTCTTAGGATAGATAGATTTTCCTGCCTATCTTTTTAGATTTTCAAAGAGGTGATTCTGGAAGAAAGCTTCTCTGATTAATTTATAAATCAATCGAAATATCATTGAATTTAGAGGATCTTCCATAAAAAAAATTCTTTACTTTTTCCGGGAAATTTGCAGGAGAAGAAAAGCTTATCTGAGAAGCTCTGATTTCTTCTTGTGCCTCTAAAGCAAAGCAAAGGATTTAATTAGTGAGGATTTAATTAATTAGTATAGATTTAATTACACCATTGCATAGGTAAATAATTACATCCAGTTATTTACCTGTATAGGATTTATTTGTTAGATTAGAATCTTTTCATTTCTTCATTTTCTTCTAAATTCCATAAAAACACAAAAGGATTTTCTTTTGTTAGATTAGTTGTTTTTTATTATTTTATTTCCATTACATTCCAAAAATATAAAAACATTAGTTTAAATTAGGTTATAATAGTTAGTTTACTTTTATTTGTTTATTTCCGTTATTTAGTTAATGTCCTTTCAAGTAGATAAAATCAAGTAATCAAACAATAGGGAATTTACGCTACCTGCACATAGCCTCTAAGTCTCCTTTGGCCAATTCAACTACTAGGAATTCACACTACCCGATCTTAGTCCTGGATTCTCCTATAATTTCTCATCAACACCCTAACAACATTCCACATCAGCTATCTCAACACAACCTCGAAAGGTCGAGTGCAGTTGAAGGCCGCGTGTCGATTTTCATCTGTACAAATTGGTGAACCCAACATGAAGGACTAGTTCCTTCTTTTTTTCATTTCTTTCATTGTTACTACCCCACCTTGTCATTTTCTTCCCCTTTTTTTGGTAGGTATTTTTATACTTCCTAAACTATGTCTAGTAGAGAGTTTGGTGGGCCATTTGGCTATGATAGATATTACACCAACATTCAACCACAATAATCCCCTTCCCTTTCTAGATGGGCTAATAATTACACAAATAACATGCAAGCCACCCCTATTTACATTTCAAATCATGTTAGTAGTGTGAGGATAGAGGAGGTTGATCAACCATTAAACATGCAATATGGTGAACCCAATGCAAACCACGTTGTTATCACGAGTAGAACAAATCATTACCCTAGGATCTTGTCGAGACCTCACATTGTCATGCAGTCTTTGGAAGATGACATATTTGCACGAATTGTTAATCGTCTTCTCCAAATAGATGAGCCCTTGGATAGGATGAAGATTCATGCTTTTTAAATGTCTAACAATAATACATTGACTACCTACCCTGAGATTCCTATTTTCAAGGAAGATAATAACAACAACACCAAACAATTCATAAGAGGATATCATGTCCCCTCTCGGCTAAACCCTACACAGTAGGCACCCAAAAAAGAAACTCAATCCTTACCCCATGATGTTATTTCTAATTTATTAGGGAGGATAAGAGAATTAGAGAGTTCCCAAACTTCACAACTGACTTATATAGTAGGGCAGAACATGGGGCATCCCATTAAAAATAAATGGGACATCCCTCTCAACACATAACTAATGCAACATCATGTGTAACAAGGTTATCTAGTATAATCAAATCTGGGTGATATTCTCACAGGAGCCGACACCTTGGGAATGGGTCCTTACCCTTCTCATGCTTATGTTATGCAACGGTTGGTCAGAGGTGTGTTCTTAAATGCCACTCCATTAGGCAATGCGATGTTCCCTGGTTTCACACCCACTAGCCCATTTCCTAGTGTTGTTCCACCTTACCTACATATGTACTCAAAGTCCCCCCAGATGGATGCGTACACTTTCCCTACTCCTTATACACCATATTAAGGAGCTCCATAAATTCTATATAATTCCTACAATACGACTTATCTAACACCTCCTCCTCCACCTCCTCATCAAGGAGCTTCAATGGTGGAATCTTACGCAGTGGGTACTTATGCTGACTATCTGAAAGAACCCCTTGATTTTACAATACGGGGTGTCATACTTCCATGCCCATTGCCTGATCTTCCTAGGTTTAAGGGAAAAGGAGATCTAAACACTCACATCAAGGCCTACACTACTCCTATTAGGGAATTACTTCCATGGGACGTTGTAGTAGCTATAACCTTTCCAAAAACCCTTGAAGGAAATTCCCTAGGCTAGTATTATTGGATTCCTAAGGCTTTTATACATTCCTTTAAACAACTTGTATTAGAATTCATTAGATATTTTGACATGAACAAGTTACTTCAAATGGGAATAAGGGAGTTTCTACATATTAGGCAGGAGAAAAATAAATCTGCCACTCATTTCATCCAAAGGCGAAATCAAGTTATTTACTCCTATACAAGTGCACCCAACATAGATCAAATGGAAATTTGTGAACTTTTCTTTCACTTGATCAAACGAGAGACCAAGAAATAAGTACAGAAGTTTCCTTTCTATAGTTATGAGGAAGTGTTAGAAGGTTCACTTCGAATTGACCAAGCCGCTATCGACAGTGGGCGTAAGATTTATGGTCCCAATGGGAAATTGGTGTCCCCCAATCAAAACAATATAAACCATCAAAATAATGGATCCAACAATCAAGGACCTAAGGATTTGAATCGTCATTATGGTTCTACCACAAATGGTGTTACTGATCAAACAAAGAACACTAGTTTTACGAAAAAACACTAACACTAACAACAACAACACGGGAAATCAAAGAGGCCCTAACATTGTTTCCTTGGTCAACACAATTTATGTAAACCTTCCCCCTCCTTGAAAAAATCAAACACAAGGCCTGAACCAGTACTAAAAATCCAACCAAGGGGAAACAAATCATGATTATAACAATCAATTTCAAAACTACAATCGAGGTTATAATCAACAACAACAAGACACTTATTAAAGACCAAGAAACAATGATCCTAATATTTATTGTGGTTTTCATCGTGTTGTTGGTCATGATGATAGGTCTTGTTGGGAATACAGCAAGTTCATTCAAATACTCCCTAAAAATCAAAGACAACTCTTTGTGGACATGTTCCTAGTAAATCCTGAAACAACCCCACAGCCTGGTCATACGGGACCTGTCGCACCTCAGAATGCAAACCTTAGCATCTTTCAGGGTCCATTCCCTAAACATCCTAAGGATGTTAAGGATGATCCTCAAAATATAAACAAGGGTATTTCTGTAGGGAATAATAGCCATGAGGCCTAAATTTCTGATAAGTCTCAAGTTTCTCCCAACCTTGTCTTAAACAACAATACAAAGATTTTGGGATTAGTTGAGCTAGAGGTTAAACTAGAAATTAATGCAATAACTCAGACAAGGGAATACATTTCACAACCCCTCTCCATTCATTATTTCTCACAGCATGACATTCCTACAATCTCAAAACCAATAGGGGCCTATGATATGATATCATGGATTTGATCAAGACCTTTTCTCACATCTCATTCCTAGATTTATTGAAGAATTCCCCTGTGCATCATTCTGCATTGCTCGATGCATTGGGTCTTGGTCATCTAATCAATGTTATGCCTCCTCCTAGAGCTCAAATAAATCATACTGACTTTAATATGCATCCTCTAGGAAAAATTCATAGGGATACTAGATTTGTTTTCGATAAAAACAAGATTTCATATGATGTTGAAATTCCTGAAGAGGCAATCCTAACTTATATCTGCATGTCTGGGTTTATAAAAATAACATTAAGAGAGCCATGATCAATGATGGGGTTGTTGTGACTATAGTTCCCTTCTCTTTCTTGTAGAAGTTAGGATATGGAGAGAATAATTTCTCCTCTACAAGAAATATGTTACAAGGGTACAAAAATTTGAAGGTAACTTCAATTGGAACTATCATTCTTCCTATCACCCTCAGGCCAAAAATGATCTTAATGGAGTTCTACATCATGGATTCACCAGATGAAGGTCGTTCCTTAGAATCTTCTCAGGAAGTTAAATTCCTCCACTTGGGGAAGGCCTTTGTTGCCCAAGGGGATCCTAAACCTTTCGATGTTCACTTGGAAAATCTTAAGAAGAAACCAAGGGTTCATTTAGAGTATGATCTTCCCACGAACTAGTTAAAAAAACCACAACCATCAAACAAGTCAGTCACGACCACCAGGATTACTCCAAAATTTGAGGTCGATGACTCAAAAATGTTTGAGGTGGAAAAAGAAGATAAGAGTAAATCAATATCTATAGAAATGGTATCCACTAAAACCACATCGGAGATCATGAAACTCATAGAGAGTGATGAGCTGATCTATCTCTCATTTGAACTGCAAGGAATTAGTAGCCTTATTGGTATGGCCTCTCTTCCCACCAATGGTCTTCACCTATGTATAAACATGATAGAATTAACAAAGGAAGGAGAGAGTGATGAAATCAACATGGTGCCCATTAAATCCATCCCTAGGGTTTGTTATATTCTGAACCTTGGTTTAAATATGAATGTGTTAGAAATCACGTATGTCATCTCCATGGGATGTTATCTCATAACACAACAAAGGTCATGTGAAATTGCTATGCTTCACACAAAATACAAATTTGAACAGCACAATCATGCTCACCTAAGTATGATATGTCAAGAATGCGACAAATAGGTTCTTGAAATACCTCCTTCCAACCAGAAAATTGGATAAATATACATACACAATCATGGGTAGGGGTTATAATTTTAAGCCCTAGATAACAAGTCCTTATCAAGAGAATGGAAATTTCAAAGATTGTGTTTCTTCATTGTGTACTCTTGGGGGTGAGGAGTTTGAAATCCTTCAACTCTCTTCACCTTAGACATTTCAGCATGTAGTCATCTACATTTCCACTTGTACATTATTGCATCCACAATGCATTTCATCTGTCACTTCATATTGTAAAATTGTAATCAAGAAAACTTATTTTTCAAACAACTTTCAAACTTCTAAATATTGGAAAAACTTTTAAATAAAATTTCTTCAAATATCCGTAATATTATCATCAATATTTTGATCATTTTATTAGTTCAACAAGTTAAGACAAAATTTTGACACTAATCCTACCAAGGGTTGCATACTTGGCTCTACTCGTAGTTTCTTCTAGCTTAGGTGTGTTGAGTGGACAAGAGTATGATATGAAGGAGAGGGCACGCAAAAGATTCATGGACATGAGTAAAGCACAATCAAAGGCATGGAAGGACAGGTAAGGACGCACGCGCAAAATACAAGGGCAGATTTGGGACTTAGTTGTTTTCACTTGTACAAGAATTTTTTGAAGATGGCATACAGAGCACACAAACCAGATAAAGACTTGCATGACACGCATTGGCTATTATTAGAAGAGAAATTACTAAGTGCTTTACATGGGTTTGGGATAATAATAGAATTGTTATTGTTAGTTAACCATAAGAGATCTATTATTAACACACTTGCATGTGTGGCTATTATTGTAAAGGCGCATGGCTATTTTCAGCATGCGACCTATTTTGGAATTATGCAAGCGGTGAAGGGCAAGTCCCCACCCTTATAAATATGTAGTGATCTGCATAGAATAAGAGGACTATAGGACAACTAGATATGAGTTATTATGAGGTTATGTTTCCATATCTGATGTGCGCATGAAATTATAGTACTACTTATTATAAGGATCTTCTAGGTATTTATTGTGTTTAATATAATGGAGTGTATTGGACTGATTCAAGGTGATAAATCATGATTATAACTAGATCTTGCATGGTTGAATTCATTATGGATATTGTTTGAATCCATTAATCTTTAGATTTAGATCTGGAATATGCTCTGTAGAATGTTATACCAATTGTGGATATGAATGCATTAACTCTTCATCTTGATAATATCAAGTACAAGACAACCCTAAATAGGTGACCTGGTACCTTTGCACATGCTTTAGGTGAGTGCACTCAGTCTGGGTTGAGTGATGTGCCACCGTGCACCTGGGTTATTTTTTGGTAAATTTTCAGTTTGCATCATTGGTTCCATTGTCAAGACCTCTTTTTAAGTTTTTTTTAGAATGGTTCGCGATGAAGACATACCGGTTGACCCTAGAAACTGTTGAGGAGTGGATACAAGATCTACGAAGAAGAATACGCATAAAGTTTTAACATTGGATATGATTTTAATGCACGTGCATATGGGTGGAACAAAATTTGTATGACATTTTGTATGAGAGCTTCTTCACTATTTTTCTAATAGAATTGTACGAGTTGGCTGGCTTCTTATGCATCTAAAATGGATTGTATGTATCACGCTACTTGTCCTAGACGACAGGAATAATTTCAAGCCCTTTATGATGTTGATCTAATTTGGACACGTGCACTGTGGATAATTGGTTTCATGGTGTTCTGAATAGTTATATTCCGGAGTACTCAATTTTCAACTTATTCTTGCCCAGAGGTAGAAGAAATTCCATTTTTTATAATATCCACAGGGGAACTTACTTGCAAGGAATTCCAATAGAGCAATCAAAATCTTGATGGTGACCCTGAACTTGGAAAGCAAATCGATGGCTAACTAAACCCCACCATGTACTGGGGGTAGGGGATCAGGTTTGGTGAAATATGGTAGAGCTAGTGGCAAAAAGGTAGAGAGAAGAAAGGTGGCTTAAGTATAATGAGGTGCACGCAAGAGGGAGATAGAGAAGAAATGCAGGACATTGCAGAGTCAATGGCATTGAGGAGAGAGATGGCTCACGAAGGATTTAGAGCTCACACAGATGGCATGGAGCCAGAGCATCAGGAACTTCCCCATTTAGGAAATCATGACAGGGAACCCTCCTTAGCCTCACATGGAAGTGTGCACAGCTAGAAGATACAACCTGGGCCATGGGTGCGCATATCTGAATATACCTAGGAAACCTAGCCCTTATGACTTGGTTTTCCAGTATTTAGTATGACACAGTAGTCAGCAAGCTAATGTAGATAGTGGGAGAGTAGGAGTAAGTCACATAGAAATTACATCGATGAAAGGGTAAACATGTCTTTGTTGTTGTTTGGAGGAACCTTTTCTAAGTGCATCATCTACACAAAATTTGAGCACGCATAATTTTAGACTCAATTATAGGAGTGGTAACACTTCACAGAATGTAGGGGTGTAGTTTAGTACTAATGTTGGGACATAGAGGAAGTACATCTTCTTTTCCACTATATGGCTATAGGTGGAGGATCAGGAGGTATAGGTGGTTCTAGTTCCAGTGGATCTAGTGGTTCTGGAGGCATAGGAAACACAAGAGTTTCTGGAATCAGGTGGGAAAGGTCTTTACCAACCCCGGAATATTTACATGGATATGTCTCTTCATCTTCTATAATATAGGGGCATCAGGAGATGCTGCAGAACATGTGCACATGTATCGAAATATTATGGCGTGTAAAAGGAATTACAGCTTCTGAGCACAGGGAAATTCAAATTTACCACTACGTTACAAGGGTGCACACACGCAGCTGGTATATAAATTTTGACCCTAATAATACCTATGCATAGACTATGCACTGATTTAAAAGATGCTTTCCTTAAAGAGTTTCACATCCCTGAGTTCGAGTAGAAGAGTATAAGCGCACTCAAGAATATTAAGCAAGGAACTACAAAGAGTGTTGGGGAGTATGATGTCCTATTTCAAAACATGCTTTTATCTAAGCTTTCTTATGATATTCACGTAAGCTAGCATGCACAATGGTTCGTTGGAGGTCTGATTACACCTTTTATAAGGGATGATGTCACATAATACATACACTAATCTGTGCACGAATCACTTGAAGCAGATTTACACACCGAGGTATTCAAAAGTATAGATACTAGGGTTAGTCCATTCTTGGAAGCAAAAATCAAATCTATGGTGAAATTAGTTGGAAAAAATATCGGAATGAACTCAACACACAAGATGCACTCATGGGGATGTGGTGTATAGATTATGAATTGGAAAGTAACACCAAGGATAGTTTGTCCCTACAGATCGGTACATTCATTGTTGCTAGACTAGTGAGATATGTCATTTAAACCATGATGCTAGCCACTACTGATTATTGCAATGCATGATAAGGAAGAACGTATCTTGCTATTGTAAAAATTTGTAGGTCCATGACTCACAATACTGAGAAGATTGCCAGATTGATTGGTAAGATCCATGATTTTATAGATATTCGTATGTAGATAGACAGGAGTATCAGATAACTCTAAAGGCAAGAATGAGCATCTAGGATTAAGATCACAATCAAGCGTGCTATGATTCGAAACAATGGCATGTTATGAAGGAGGATCGTGGACAGAGGTTGAGGATACTAGTGGTGGATTCAGAGGCTGAGGCCATGGTGGCGGATGAGGTGAGTTTCCTCATGGAACATGTTATACATGCAGATCTCTTGACCACTACAGGTGTGAATGTCCTCTAGAATATTACATTTTCTTTTTTTGGAAAGAATCAAAGCTATGAGGAATTCCCATAACTTATATGAGCATCTTAGTAAGTAGTATAAACAAGAAAAAAAAGGTGCATAGGGATGGTTAGGATACAACACACTGTGTAAAATCAGTGAATGCCCAAGTTGAAATCAAAATATGAGGTATTTCATATAAACATCACTACCCACACAGAAGCGATGCGTACCAGATAAAGCATTATAGCATAATCCTACCATCACTAAGGAGGAGGTTCTACATGCACAGTACCCATATCCTATCCATCAGAAGGAGGTTTACTCAGGAAAAAATGGAGGTACTCAGAAATCTTCAGGGTGAAATACAATGTTTAAATTATCAATCACATAAGATGGATCAAAAGAAAGCAGACAGAGATGGTCCAATCTGATATTGATGACTTGAAGGAGGAGTGTAAAATGTTACGTCAGGAGAATATCATTCCATTGTTAGGGAATTGGATAAAGGGAAACACTCAATGCGCAAGTATTGATACTGGACAGAAGATCCTAGCATGAAAATCTTCCCCCTCATATCTTTAGACCATGACAAGGAAATCACTCTAAATGTTGTTGTGGATGGATGGATTTTGAGTAATATATTGATTGACACATGTGTGGAAGTAAATGTGCTTACTTTAGATGCATGGGTACAGATGGGGAGACCCCCATTACAGCCATTTTTACATGTCCTTTTTCATAAATATGTAGAAGTAGATCCAATCCCATTCCACTTTCTACAATAACTTGCAGTCCTACTTGAGTTACATAGGGAGCCAAGTTCATTTAGTGTAGAAACTCGTGAAATTTAAATAGTGCATACATTGACCATGTTTATTCAGGACTCATCTTCAAATTTCACTTGAGAAGCCCTAAGAAACTATGATTACACTTATTGTTCTCATCAAGTTTAGGTTACAACAATGGGTTCTCTCACCCTGGTTAAAGGCTAGGACCTAAAGCAACAGAGGAAGGTCATCCCCTTTTTACAAATGGTCACTCTAGTGCCCTCTATTGACCCGTCTTAAGTGAGGATTATCTTTTTCAGGATTTATCTATTCGTCATCTACAAAACGACAGAGGTACTTGAGCCATACTTAAAGAAGGCATCCCACTTCAAGTGTTGATAGTTTCCTAGTCTATTACGGGATACTGTAAGTATTGCTGGTGCCATACATTGGGCTTCATCAGTACCTTTTCCAAGTTGACTATTTCGCGAAGTAAAGTGAAAGATTATGTGTTGATCATCTGTTAACGTCGTTGTATCAGAGTGATTAGAGTAACAACTCGATACCATGTTACACTAGACTTAGGATATCCTATTATCATTTCTTCGTGCTAAAAATGGAGCTTATAGTTGAATTCATTTACTCAATATTTTTGCAGCATGAGAAAATTTTCCATTAGCATTTGACTTGGGTACGGGGTAAATACTAATAAAGGACTGGTTGATATTTTCACAAGATTTGATAATCTTGTATTGTGAAATGATAATTTAGCATTGCTCATTTCTAATTAGTTTACACATCTAAGGTGCAATGCACCTTAGTGGCAACTTCGTCTTTCTCAGAGAGATCAGTAAATACCAGTGCACAACATTTCCATCATTGGCGATCCATCATCCAGCATTTTCAGAGACTTTGGACAGGGAGGTAGGTATTTCTTTACCACCTTCAGATCCTACTAGCACAGATTCTATTCTAGAGTTAGGAAAGACAAATCGCAATGATTGGTAAGAAGATCTGGAACTCCATTAAGTGATACTAGAAATTGGTAGGAAGTGATCACAGTAATGATCCAGACATCCTGACTATTTGTCTACTGAACCTTTGGTATATGAGGCATCCAAGGTTACCTAAATGACTTAATTTTGGATCAAGATAGTGCCAAGTACGGAATTTGCATACTCCCATCCGTGGGAGTATTTCTGATCACAAGTAGATCAAGGTAGTACTTTAATTCCTTCCTTTATTGATTATAAATAGAGCATAGTATTTTGCTGAAATTGAGTCATTAAAGGATCAATACTTTAAATACCTCAGCACTCCATTTCCTCAAATACCTCCAAGATCAAGGAGGGAAATTTTAGAGTACTTTTATTTCGTACAGTCATCCAGTTAATGAACATGGACTCAACCTCCTCCTAGACCTCCTGTTTGCACGTGATTTCATAATATAGTGGGCCTATAAGAACTTCCATGGACTGGTGAGTTGATTGATCCTAGCATGACATTCCCACATGAATTCAGGAAATAGATTGTCTAATTTATAGGGAAATGCAATGCTCATTAGTGGAGACCAACATCTCAAGATTTTTCATAATACTATGTAAGAGTCTTGTAAGTATCAAGGCGAATGAGCAAGGTACCATAGAACAGAAATATATTTATACATACTCTAGAAGTTAGGATGTCAGGTATTGGTACAAATCATTTCCTAGTGAAGGTGTCTGCATTGAGGTGGCTTGCGTCAGAAATGAAGAATACAGTTCAAATCACAATATGGTGATAAGAACTCCCAGAAGTTATTAAATCACTGAATTTGAGAATAGACAAGAACAACCCTAATGATCTTATCCAGAGATTTTAACATCTGAAATTTAATAAGGACCTTAGACCATACTACCTGTAAACTTGAGGCCGAGTGATGACTCCTTGGCTAATGGTAGAGGATATTCAGGGATGATGTCTTGACAAGCAAGATAAAAATATGGAGTTTTAGGGACCTAAAAAATATAGAACTATGAGGTCGATATGGTATCTATGAGCATGTACCAAATTGCATGCCAATAATATTAATGACAATGAGCAGGAAACCTCCAAAGAGGGCAAAGGCTGTTAAGTTAATAAATCCTAAGAAGCCTCAGGAAATTAACAGAGTCATATCTGGAGGCAGGTTGCTTTAAGACTCTTAGAAGGAGGCAGCTAAAGAAAATATCATACAAGATTTCCAGGGCACGAGAATAGTTTAGCTTTGCAATTCCCAAGCTCAGCAAGAACCCCAGTGAACAAGAAAATATTTGGGAGTCATCCCAGAAGTGAGGTTCTGACAGAGCATATCATAGAAGGAAAGAGACTTATGGGGTTAGGCAAAAAACAAAAAACCATTAGTCAGAACAACAAGCGTTAGTCCCTTATTCATTGGCTGTATAGAGTGTCACTATTATAAGAGGATCACATCAGTTGAATGAGATGTGAAAATAAATTTCTACTGTATCGCCCCATATGGACCTTAGTGTAGAAGAATAAGAAGGTCTGATGATGTCTGATACCTGTTCGTGATGTATGTATCAAAATGAGATGTGATGAAATTTCCCACCACATGAGTTGGAGTCTAATTCCACTAGAGTTTCTAAGTGCCAATACTAGGATTATTTTTGGGACTATGTAAAGTACAGGTATCTTCTTTCCCCTCTACTAGTTGTGTTGATATAGATATGAATATCGAAGCAATTGAATTACCTAACTAGGACGTTGAATTATTTACAGGATATTTAATAATAAAAAATTATGATGGTGGTGTACCCTCTGCAAGAGTTCTAGTCAACTTCTAATGAATGCATTAGTATCATAAGAAAAGGAATACAATTTATGAAATAAAGATGCAGTCATGGGACCAGGGCCACAATGCTAGTTAAAAGACACCTATTTTTGAGAAGACAAGAGTGTGAAACTTAGCAGAGGGTGCACACAAAAGATTTATGCACAAAAGTAAAGCATAGTCAAAGGCATGAAAGGATAGAGAAGGACACACTCACAAAAGACAAGGGTAGATTCGAAACTTAGCCGTTTTCACATGTACATTATTTTTTTTAGAGATAGCATGCAAAGCACACAAACCAGATAAAGACTTGCGTGACATGCATCAACTATTATTGGAAAAGTGGCTACTAAGCTCTTTGCATGGGTTCAGGCTAATAATAGAATTTTTACTGCTAGTTAACTAGAAGAGATCTATTCTTAGCACACTTGCATGTGTGGCTATTATTGTAAAGGTGCATGGATTTTTTCAGCATGTGAACTATTTTGGGAATTATGCAAGCAATGAAGGGAAACTCCCTACCCTTATAAATATGTAGTGATCTGCGTAGAATAGGAGGACTATGTGAGAACTGGATATAAATTACTGTGAGGTTATGCTGCTAGATCTGATGCGCACATGAGCTTATGATATTACTTATTGTAAGAAGATTATGTGTATTTACTGTGTTTAATATAATGGAGTGTATTGGAAGAATCAAGGTGTTAATCATAAGTATAACTAGTTCTTGCATGGTTGAATTCATTATGGTTATTATTTAAAGCCATCATCCTTAGATTTAGAAGTGGAATATGCTCTGTAGAATGTTATACTAGTTATGGATCTAAATGCATTAAGTCTTCAACATGCTAACATCCTACACAAGTAACCCTAAAGAGGGGCCTGGTACTTTTACGCACTTCGTGTGGGCGCTCAGTCTAGGCTGAGTGATGTGCCAGTGTGCCTAGGTTATTACTGGTAAATTCTAGGTTGCATCAAGGTGTCTTTTCCCATAGTCTGTTCTAGAAGCTTTTTGGTGTCACATCTCTCCCAGAAAAACCTCTTTAGTAGCAAAAGCATTCTAAACATTTTTACCTAGATTGTTTGTTCACCTATCTTAGCCTTCGGTGTTGAGCCCTTGCATCTTACTGGTTGCATGGGGTTGAGGCTAGGGGCAAGTTCTCCCTCCCAAAAGCACAACTCAAAGTTAAAAATATGAAAAATTATATATTTTAAGTCAAAATCAATACAAAATGTTCATTTACACACTTCCTTACCCCACCAACCTTTGGCAATGAGCCCACGCCTCTTACTAGTAGTGTGAGGTTGGGAAAGGAGGCAACTTCCCTTACTCACCTATGCCTTGTCCTTGGTGACGAGCCCACACTTCCTACTGGTAGTATGGGGCATGGTGTAGGTTGTCTCTGTAAATAAATTAGTAATTTAAAAGCAATTCATTCAATAAAAAGTGATTTGAAATCATAAATCCCAAAAAAAGTGAGTTAGATGTGTATGTTCCACAAGAGTTAAACCTTAAAACTATATTTTGTCAATTGGGAGGCCATCTATAGATCTAAGTCTAGATAAACTTGTAAGCAAATCACATTCTAAATTGTGTAGTAAACTATGTGTAGAGTTAATTTGTAGGTTTCTAATTGGATTTTTGTCAAAATCTTGTCTTTCTTTCACCATTTCCATCTATCAAAATCATGCAACTCATGTCCCTTCTAAATCTTGGTGATGAGCCCTCACATCTTACTAGTTATGTGGGATTAGAAGTGGAGTGACTTCATTTTATTATCAAATCATTGATCACATGTTTCCAACTTAACAAGAAGTACTAAATATTGTTTGAAAACCAAAGTTTCAGAATACATTATGTTTGCATTAGCATCATATAAAACAAAACAACAAAAATAAATCATTCTATTAGCATATCATCGTCAATAGCATGCATGCAAAGAGCATATGAAAAAATAGGAAATTCTGAGAATCTAAGAGTACACAAGTGAAATAAACCATCAATGAGTCAACTCTTACACAGGAATGCCAAACCAAAAATAATGTTGTGTGTGTGTGTGTGTGTGTGTGTGTGTGTGTGTGTGTGTGTGTGTGTGTGTGTGTGTGTGTGTGTGTGTGTGTGTGTATTGTGTGTGTGTGAATAATTGAGTTTATATGCAATGCCATTTCACTCTAGGTGTGGTCAAAACGCTTGCAATGAGAACAAAATCCCAAAAAAAATGACATATGCAATAAAAAATATGAGACTAAGCAATAAATATATTCTACCTATCCACCTCTTTGAGGCCCCTTTTCAACCGCTTCAGTTATAAATTTCCCATAAGTTCTAAGTACACTCAAAAGTCAAAAGCCAAAGCTTAACACAAAAAGAACAAAATCTCTTGCATCCAAATTATTCATGAGCCCCTTCCAGTTTCGTTGGGAGAAACACTATCATTTCCAAATCCCTTCCAATTAAAAATGCTCACGAATGAAACATTCACCTAATTATTGTTTTGGGGGTTCTGAATTCAACAAACTTACAACACAAATGATTTCCAAAATAGTAAAAAGGTAATATATATAGTGTGAGTTTTTATTTTATAATATTGCTTCGAGTGGGTGTATGCAAGGGTGGAGAGCTGACATAGGTATGTTCATATCCCCGCACAAATGGTAAGTCCTCATGTCATTTTGTTTTAGTGTTTATTTTTTGATATCATATCTATCTGCACTTGAGTCTCATTTGCATTTTACAGGTAACGGGAGCTTGGACGAAAACATTTCGACACATGGGTGTGTCAAGTATAGCTTTTAACTCCCCATTTTGGGAATGTCATACTCAAACTCTACGTTTTACAACTCTTCATGGATAAAACACTTCTCCGAGGGGCAAATATGTACGTACGCTATTACATTGTCAAAAAATGGTTACAAAATGTCCACAATGATGATTCATGTTTTTTCCAAAGGTGTTTGAGCTCCTTAACCTCTTTACAGCTTATATTTGTAGCCTAGTTTAACTTACTTAGCCATTTCATTCTTTTCCTTGGCTTCCTACATCATTTTCCCACTATTTTGGCCTTTAGTTACAGAACCGCTGCCCTGCCTGGGCGGCGATCTTGTAACCGCCACCCATGTAGGGAGGCGGTTTTGTAACTACCACCCTATGTAGGGCGGAGGTCCCGTAACCACTGCCTTGTGTAGGTCGGTGGTCCTATAACTACCACTCTACGTAGGGCAGTGATCATGTGCACTTTTTCCAAAATTCTTTACCTGAGATTTGGCACATGATATCTTCATTTAAGTCCACTTTTAGAGCACATTTCTCAATTGTTTTAGCTGATTTTGGGCTTGAGTGACTTGTGGCAATTTCCTCTTCCACTTGTAATATGTAATTGACTTTTCAAATTGCTTCTTCATGTAATGATGTGGCACCCCATGACTACCAAGTGTGATAGTGCACTGCCTAGCAAAACTTTTATAAAACCATCACTTATTCTCAAGCAAATGGTCAGAGATAATTTTGTGTATTCTTGTATTATTGAGCTACCACATTCTTGCTAGAAATTATATAACCAAGCTTTTTTCACTTATGTTATCTCTCTTCCACCTACATTGCTACCATACTGCCATCAAGATGCCATTGCTCCAGTGCTTTCTCCTTATTGTTTCTACTACATTCCCAACGTCCTGGACTCACGTGAAAACAAGAGATTGAAAATAAAAACTGAGGGGACACAAAAGCACACCATAACTAGATTTCCATAGTACTAAAAATACCAGGTTAGGGTTGTAATTGGGTTTTTAAATTCTCTGTTTGAGAATCTTATTCATATTATTCATTACAATATGTTGTCACCGTAAAATTCCCCTCTTGTGAAAGATGAATTTATAGGTCCCAAGTGTTGGTACTCGGTTTTTAATCCAACCAGTTCCATTTAAAATCCCTCAGTCTATGCATTTTAGAACATTTTTTATCTCCTTTCATGGATGCATGGAATTTATCAATATTTTTCTATGGCTATGGACTCACAGTCAACCCCAAAAACTAAGTTCAAAAGTGAGTAGAGCTCAACATGAGAAAAATGGAGAAAGGTAGTGTTCAATCGAGGCCCAAATCGGCTAAGTATAGAAGGACCGTGGAAGGTGCCACCTATCTCTTTGGCACACTTTTTGTATGGTGCACAAACGTGGAGACCCCAAATGTGCACAAGCCCTCCATGTGTCCTAGGTCTGAAAAGGGGACACTGGTTGTTAAAAATTCCAAGCTCGGGACAGGCCAAAGGAATATTCCACACGTCAGCTCGACCCATTTTTAAGGTTAAAATTTGGAAGCCATCCCAAAATGAGTGTCATCTCGCCACATGTCCTCGGTCTGAAAAGGAGACACTGGCCATTGAAAAGTCTAAGCTCGGGATAGGCTGAAGGAAGATTCCACACGTCAATTCAACACATCTTCAAGGTTAAAATTTGGAGGCAGTCCCCAAACGATCGCTAACTCACCACGTAGTCAGAATCAAGAGGGTACAGAGTCGGCCATTGAAAATACCAGAGTCTGCAGAAGACTCCAGGTGTCCAATCAGCACTCTTTCAAAAGAAAAGTTCGGGGGGACGTTCCAAACGTGCACCATCCCTCCACGTGTCTCAGGTCAGGCAGAACATCTCCAACAATGGGAGGGACTTAGGCAGAATACAAAGGAAATGGAGCAAGCCCGTGGATGATGCCACATGTCAATTCGGAAAAAGTTCAAGATTAAAAAGAGGGGGGGAAATCTTAAGATGCGTGAGGTCACCACATGGGCCCTGTATGGATAGACCCTTTCGCATATTGTGAGGCCATGTTAAATGCCTAATCCCACACCTTCAAACAGCCATGTATTTCAACCAGGAGCTTGAAATTGAGTGGGAAAAGACATTTCGGAGAGCTCCCAGCACCTGCTACACACCCGCCACTATCAATGATCCAATCTGCCATTTTCAAGGTTGTCAAGTCTCTCACCTACTGCCATGGAAACATAAAATATTATTTTTAGTAGGATTTGATGGCTAGGAATTTGGAAAATGTATTTCACACCATTAATACATGATCTGATTACTTCAACCAGATCAGATTTGATTTGATCTTCCATCCTTCCTCCTCTAACACACCAAATAGACATGCATAACCAGACTTAATAGATTGTAGGTGGATTTGCAAGGGCATTGATGGTTGGTGGGTGAGATTCCAAATCATATTTCTTTCCTTCTCTTCTTATCCTCTCTTTGCTTCACCTATAAATGTAAGATCTTGGATCATTACAATGGTTTGACTCTTATACTTTTGAAGTGTAAATAGAATCAAAAGTAATCAATACAGAGGAATTTCCCCTTTCTCTCTATCTTATCTATTGTCTCTTCTTGCTTGCCTAAAATTTGTGGATAATTTATCTTCTATAATAAGAAACTTTGTGTTCTTATTGATATGATTTCTAGAACTTTGTGCCTATCGAATGATATCTTATGTTATGAATGAGAATGATTATGTTATGTATCACCTTTTCTCAGTACATATAAGGTTATACTCTGCTATATATATTTCCTAAAAGTACAATTATATTCTTCTCTTTCCTTTCTTTAGTTCTTCCATTCATTTATATTGATAAGCTATTTTGGTAAAAAAGCATTTCAAGATGTCAGAAGTCCAGCCTTAAGATGAAAGTTGTACATTTGTATATAAGCTTTGTTGCTTGCTTTCAATAAGGGAACCTCTCCCATAAAGAGGAGGGACTTGTTGTCCCATGACTGTGGTTTTGTTAAAGTACCATTTTAAAACCCAACAGTTTTTGGTGACTCTGCTGGGGATTTTGTTTCAACGTATCCCTTTCTAAAACAACTTTGAGATCTTTTTTCAGTTTGGTGACTCTACGATATACACGTAGAAAGAAAGCTCTTGGGGTTGAAGATTCTCATTTTCAGCTTCTGGAGCAACAAAACTTCTCTCTTCTTCTAGCAAGAAGGAATAGAGCAACTCGTTCTACAAGCACACCTCCTATTAAAGAAAGAAATTCCAAGAATAACATTCCTCCAGAACAACTCATCCCTGATCTTCTTTTTTTGATACTTGTTGGTGTTTCAATTCCCCTTCAAACAATCTTCCCATAGATGGCAGCACCTCTGCCTTGGGGACAATGGATTAGGCCTCTTGCTCTTCCTCAACCATTGCATGAGTTACTAAGGAGTAGTAGGAAAGGTTTTCCTAAATTTCAAGGTGATGGGAAGGTACACCCAAATGAACACATTACAGCCTTCAACGTTGCATGTGGGATTCTTAGGATTGACCATGAAGACGTTTCTATAAATCTCTTTATAGAAACATTACAGGATGATGTTGTTGATTGATTCTATCATCTTCCTGTTGGGTCAATTATTGATTGGACCACCTTGACAACTCCTTTTGAGCAACATTTCAAACTTGTTGAAGATGTGCATGCTCTCTTGGCTCAAATTTCTCATATCAAGAAGGAACCACATGAGCCCATGAGAGAATTTGTGGCCAAATTCAACAATCTTATTCATAAAATTCCACTTAACACTCGTCCTATAGATCAAATCCAAAAATGCTTCTTCCTCAATGCTCAGTTACCTAAAGTAAGCTATGCACTAAGGAGAGCTAACCTTGCAAATATAGATGTTGATCAGCATTTGGCTATCAATGTTGAGGTTGATTTAATCATGTTTGGTAAATTGAAAAGAGAACCCTCAAAGTCTAAAGTATCCTCATCTTCTGCTCCTAGAGCTAATTCAGATCAGTTAGTGCAGAAGTTGGAAAATGATCTCATTTCCATCAAAAAGCAATAAGCTCAACATACTCCTTATCAAGATATTCCAAGAAGGAATTTTCAGCCTAGGAACCAGGTACCTCCTCAGAATAAATTGGCTATTGAAGGCCCACTTATAAAGGTTCCAGTCAATGCAGCTTGTGAAGTTCAAGAACCTGATGATGAGGAGTTTAATAAACTCTATGAAGAACCAGAAGAAGAGGTTGATGAAGAATTGGAAGAGTTTGGTGGATCTCAAGTCCATTTCCTTACCACTGAAGGTATGGATGATAAAGATAAATATGATGAAAGAGTGGCAGAGATGAATAGTGAGTCATATGTTTTTATGAATTAGGAGAAAACGAACAGAAAATAAAAAGTGATGTAGCCTGCTAAGAAATCCAAGGAGTTTCCTATAACTATTCCAGTGGTTGCAAGAAGAGGAGATCCTATTCCCATTGCCTCCACGCAAAAGGTGAGTAATGTTTATCCTCCTCCTTCTACCTCTGTTTCCAAAACTTCTTTTCCTTCAATTCCTAAAGTTGATAAATCAAAATTTTCTTCTATTCCTATTAGTGATACCCCATCCACCTCCAGGTCTTTTGATATCATTGATCACCTCAAAAATACCAAAATCCAAATTTCAGAGGTAGAGTTTTACCAAACCCATCCAAAAGCCTTTGCTAAAATGGTAAACATTGTCAATTCCAAATCCAAAGCCTCATCTAATACTTCTAAAATTATTTTTCCCACTCCCTCTTCCTCACCTCAACCAAGCCTTGTGGCTGCAATTACTTCCCCTAATGAGAAAATTGAACCATTCTATGTGACTCTCCTCGTAACTGGCCATAAACTCACTATTTGTGTTATAGACTCAGGAGCATCAAACAATGCAATGCCTAAAAAATTAGCTCATGATTTGGGCCTGACTCTAACACATACCTTTGGTTCCTACTATTCCATGGAGAGTAGAGAAGTGTCTTTGGTTGGAAGGATTAAAGATGCACAAGTATCCTTCGCTTCTTTCCCAGAGAAAAGGGTTACAATCATTATTTTGGTTTCTGATATTCCTCCCTCATATGGTATGTTGCTGAGTAGGAATTTCTGTAAAGAGGTAGGAGTTGAAATTCAAATGGACTGGTCACATGATTTGATCCTGGTTAGTGGAAAAATAAGGAAGTTGTTACCAGAAAATAAAACTGAGTATATTGTCCAAAAGACTAATGATCCAAAAGCACAAATATTCTATGAAGATATAGGGCATGACAACTGTATGATCATGTCAAAGGATGAGGCAAGTCTTCCTAAGGGAGTGATTCATGATCCCAATGGCATTTGGACTTTGGAGTTTGATGGAAGTTTCTCTTCAGCTGGTTCTAGAACTAGTGTGGTGTTAATCTCTCCAGATGGGAAGATTCATTCATTTTCTTTCAAGCTTCATTTTGAAAATACAAATAATATAGTTGAGTATGAGGCTCTCATCCTTGGGTTGATCATGGCAAAAGAAATAGGAGTAAAGAATCTCCGTGCTCATGGTGATGCAGAGTTGATTGTGAAATAGGTAAGGGATCTTTACCAAGTCAAGAATAGGAGATTGAAACATTATAGAAATCTTGTTTGGGATTCCATTGAATTCCTTGATGCTTTCTTAATTGAAGTTTTGCTAAGAGAAAATAATACTATAGTTGATTCTCTAGCTTCCTCAGGATCTTTGTTGATTTCTCATCCAGATTTCTCTCAAGAGAAATCTACCATTGAAATGATTCATAGGCCTAGTGTGCTAGATAATGCAAGAAACTGGTAGGTTTTTAATGATGAAAAACACTTGCTCTCTTTCTTAGAGCTTAAAGATAACTTCAATCAGTTATATTTTGAAGGAAGTGAAACTCTACCTAGAGAATATGTGCCCTCTAATGAGGAAGATATCAAGGAAGAGATGGATCATCATGGTTGTATTAAGTTGAAGGGTAACAAGATTCCCAAAGGATTTGTGAGTCTAGAAGATTTTTTTGAAAAACATGATAGGTTCATCAAATCTGAAGCTTCTCAAGGAACTTGGCAATCTGTTGAGTATGAGAAGGTCAATATTAGAAGCAATGATGAATCCAGGGTGGTGAATATTGGAAAATGCTACACTCAAGAAGAGAAAAAGAAAGTAGTAAACCTATTAAAAAAGTATACCAATGTTCTTGCCTATTCATATGAAGATCTTAAGGATTTTCAACAAAAGGAGATGCATCACTATATCCATCTGAAACCTGGGATCAAAAATTTCAAGCAGAATCAAAGGCAACAAAATCCTAAGGTTGTTGATACTATTTTTCAAGAGATCCATAAGTTACTAGAAGCCAAGATTATTTTCCTTGTACATCATTCAACATGGATTGCCAACATTATGCCTGTCAGAAAGAAGAATGGTGAGATTCACATATGTGTAGGTTTCAGGAGTTTGAATCAGTCCTCTCTAAAAGAAAACTATCCACTCCCCATGATGGATCAATTTCTACAAGTTGTCTCAGGCTCTGAGATGTTATCTATGTTAGATGGATTCTCTAGATACAATCAAGTGGAATTCAGTACCCCAAATCAACACAAGACTACTTTTACTACCCCTTGGGGTACCTTCACCTACAAGAGAATGCCATTTGTTCTTATCAATGTTGGTGCCACTTTCCAAAGTGCAATGGATTTAGCTTTTGGTGGTCTAAAGGGAAAGTGTATTGTTGTGTACCTTGATGATTTGATTGTTTTTCCAAAACAAGGGCAAATCATCTTCACCATCTGGAAATAGTTCTTCAAAAATGTAGAGAATATGGAGTTTCCCTTAATCCTAAGAATTTTATATTTTGTGTTACTGAAGGAAAGTTTTTGGGGCATATTGTTTCCAAAGAAGGGATCAAGATAGATCCAGAAAAATTTCAAGCAATCCAGTAGATTCCTCTTCCCATAATCAATAAGGGTGTTCACTCTTTCTTTGGAAAGATAAATTTCTTGAGGAGATTCATTCCAGATTTTTTAGAACTAATTATGATTGTTGAACACATGATGAAAGGAAAGAAAAACTTTGGTTGTAATTCCGAAGGTGAAGAAGCATTTGAAGGTATCAAGAAAGCCATTACTAGAACCCCCATCTTAGCATGTCCTGATTTCAACAAAGATTTTATTATCTATTGCTATGCTACAGAGAGTACCTTGGTTGCTATGCTAACTCAAAAAAATTCTGAGGTTCATGAACTTCCAATTACCTTCATGAGTTATGTTCTGAAATATCATGAATTGAAATATACTATGATGGAGAAACATGCTTTTGCAGTGGTCAAAGATGTCAAGCAGTTTCATTTTATATTCTTAATTCTCACTCTTATTGTCCTTGTACCTGATACAACCATCAAGTTTATTCTTACATAATAGGAGTTTGGAACTAAGAGAGGCAATTGGGTAACAAAATTCCAAGAATATGACCTTGATATCAAGCCAACTAAGCTATTTCGGGTTAAAGGCTTATGTGAGCTTATTGTTTAAGGAGTTGATGCAGAATTGTCCAAAGAAGCAGTTGACGTTCCTGTTGTCCTCTTCCTCAGTTCAACAAATGAATGGTATGTTGGTATTACACATTTTCTTACTTATTGAGAGTGTCCATCCCACTTGAGTGCCAAGGAAAAGAAATCTATTAAGCTAAGGTTTGCACAATGTGTATTATTGGAAAATGCTTTATTCAAGTGAGGCATAGATGGAAGATTCCTTAAATGTGTGGACAAAGAGAAACAGAAGAAGTTGTTTTCAGATTTTCATGATCAAGCTTGTGGAGAGCATTTATCTTCTGCTGTCACTTCCCATAAGATTCTTCATGCAGGGTACTATTGGACTACATTTTTCAAAGATGCATCAAAATGGGTAGGTAAGTGTGAAGCCTATCAGACTTTTGTTGGGAGACCTAAATTGGTTGCTTTACCACTTAAACCAATAGTGATTGATGAACCTTTTCAACAGTGGGGATGGATTTCAGTGGAACTCTTAACCCACCTTCCAGTGTTGGACATACTCACGTGCTAACTGCTACAAATTACTTCACAAAGTGGGTAGAGGTTGTTCCAGTCAAAAGCAGTACTTCTGAGGTGGTGTGTAATTTCATCAGAGAGAACATCTTGATAAGGTTTGGGGTACCAAACAAGATTGTGAATGATAATGCTTCCAAATTTTCTTCTTCTAAGATGATGGATTTCTTCTATGGCTATGGAATTTCCCTTTCTCATTCTTTAGATTATTATCCTTAAGGGAATGGACAAGTAGAATCAACAAATAAGAATCTGGTAACCATCGTTCGGAAGCTTGTCAATAACTCTCAAAGGAATTGGCACAAGAAGCTCTATGATGCTCTCTGGGCAAATAGAATTACACCCAAAAGAGCAATTAGGATTTCTCCATTCCAGGTGGTGTATGGTTTTGAAGCTCAGCTACCAGTAATAGTGGAATTTCCAACCTTGCACTTAATGAAGGCTATTGAAGATACAAGCTTCACTAGTTCATTGGACAAGAGGATCATGTATCTCTAGAAGTTGGATGAAGACAGGTTGCAAGTTTTTGATAGAATCTCAGCTCATCAAAAACTTGGTAAGTTTGATTCTCTTTGGCTTGGTCCTTTCAAAATAAGGCACTTTGCTAGAGAAAACTCTTTCTATTTGGATTATATGGATGGATCTCCTCTCCCACTTCCTTATAGTGAGTAGTATTTGAAGTTGTTCAAGTCCTAGGTGACTAGGTAGTCCTTCTATATATTATGTACAGTGTTTTGTTTTTGGCTCTTTTTGTTTTGGTTTGTTTCCCTTCTGGGTGTGTTGTCTTCTATTTTGTGTTGCCTTCAACTCTATTTTCCCAATGGATAAGGCACTGGTGTACCTTCCAAGATTTTTTCTTGGATTCTTGTATTGCCTCGTTGATTTTTCCAAGTCAAGTAATCCCCAGAAAGAGCCACTTTTTGTTGCCCTAAAATTCCCCTCTTGTGAAAGAAGAATTTACTGGTCCCAAGTGTTGGTACTCGGTTTTTAATCCCACCAGTTCCATTTAAAATTCCTCAGACTCTACATTTTGGAACATTTTTTTATCTCCTTTCATGGATGTGTGGAATTTATCAATCTTTTTCTATGGTTGTGGACTCACAATCAACCCCAACAACTAATTCTGGAAGCGAGTAAAGCTCAGTAGGAGAAAAATGGAGAAAGGAAATGTTCAATCGAGGCCTGAATCATCTAATTATAGAAGGACCGCGGAAGGTGACATGTGTCTCTTCGGTGCACTTTTGGTATGGTTCACAAATGCGGAGACCCCAAATGTGCACAATCCCTCCATGTGCTCTAGGTTTGAAAAGGGGACACTGGCCATTGAAAATTCCAAGCTCAGGACAAGCCGAAGGAAGCTTCCACACGTTAGCTCGGCACATCTTCAAGGTTAAAATCCGGAGGCGGTCTCCAAATGATCGTCAGCTCACCACGTGTCCTAGGTCTGAAAAGGGGACACTGACCATTGAAAATTCCAAGCTCAGGACAAGCCGAAGGAAGCTTCCACACATTATCTCGGCACATCTTCAAGGTTAAAATCTAGAAGCAGGTCCCCAAATGAGTGTCAAATTGCCACGTGGTCAGAATCAAGAGGGGATAGAGCTGGCCATTGAAAAGTCTAGAGTCTATGGAAGCCTCCATGTCTCCAATCGGTGCTCTTTAAAAATTAAAGTTCGGGGGGGTAGTTCCAAATGTGCGTCAGCCCTCCATGTGTCTCAGATCAGGCAGAACATCTCCGCTAACATGAGGAACTTAGGCAGAATAAAAAGGAAACAGGGTGGGCCCACAGACGACGCCATGTGTCAATTCGATGCAACTTCAGGAGTAAAAAGAGGGGGAAAAATCTTAAGATGTGTGAGGTCACCACATGGCCCCTGTATGGATAGACCCTTTCACATATTGTGAGCTCGTGTTAAACACCTGACCCCACACCTTCAGACAGCCATGTCTTTCAACCAAGAGCTCAGAATTAGGACTTTTCAGAGAGCTCCCAGCACCTGGTACTCACCCACCACCATTAATGATCTGATCCACCATTTTTTAGGCTGTCACGTCTCTCACCTACCACCATGGAAACATAAAATATTATTTTTAGTAGAATTTGATGGGTAGGAATCTGGAAAACATCTTTCATGCCATTAATAGATGATCTAATTGCTTCAACCAGATCAGATTTGATCCTATCTTCCATCCTTCCCTCTTTGAAACACCAAACATACATGCAAAACTAGACTTGATAGATTGTAGGTAGATTTGCAGGGGCATTGATGGTTGGTGGTTGAGCTTCCAAATCATATTTCTTTCCTTCTCTTCTTCTCCTCTCTTCACTTCACCTATGAATGTAAGAGCTTGGCTCATTGCAGTGGTTGGACTTTGAGACTTTTGAAGTGTAAATAGAATTGAAAGCAATCAATACAGAAGAATTTCCCCTTTCTCTCTATCTTATATATTGTCTCTTCTTGCTTTCCTGAAATCTATAGATCATTTATCTTCTGTAATAAGAAACTTTGTGTTCTTATTGATATGATTTCTAGAACTTTGTGCCTATGGAATGATATCTTATGTTGTGAATAAGAATGCTTTTGTTTTGTATCACCTTTTCTCAGTATGTATAAGGTTATACTCTGCTATCTATATTTCTTGAAAGTACTGTTATATTCTGCTCTTTCCTTTCTTCATTTCTTCCATGCATTTTTATTGATAAGCTATTTTGGTAAAAAAGTATTTCAAGATGTTAGAAGTCCAACCTTAAGATGAAAGTTGTACATTTGTATATAAGCTTTGTTGCTGGATTTCAATAATGGAACCTCTCCCATAAAGAGGAAGGACTTGTTTTCCCCTAAATCTGGTTTTGTTAAAGTGCCATTTTAAAACCCAACACAGTAGAAATGGCATTTCATTTCATTGTTACAATCATTGAGTAGTTACAATAGATCACTTCTTTCAAAAAAAATTCTTAGGATAGATAGCCTTTCTTGCTTATTTTTTTAGATTTGTAAAGAGGTGATTCTAGAAGAAAGCTTCTCTGATTAATTTAGAAATCAATCGAAATATCATTGAATTTAGAGGATCTTCCATAAAATCTTTCTTTACTTTTGTCGGGGAAGTTGTAGGGGAAGAAAATCTTATCTAAGAAGCTTTAAGCTTTGATTTCTTCTCGTGCCTCTAAAGCAAAGCAAAGGATTTAATTAGGGAGGCTTTAATTAATTAGTATAGATTTAATTACACCATTGCACAGGTAAATAATTACATCCAACTATTTACTTGTATAGGATTTATTTGTTAGATTAGAAGCTTTTCATTTCGTTGTTTCTTCTAAATTCCATAAAAACACAAAAGAATTTTCTTTTGTTAGATTAATTGTTTTTTATTATTTTATTTCCATTACATTCCAAAAATACAAAAACATTAGTTTAAATTAGGTTAGAATAGTTAGTTTACTTTTATTTGTTTATTTCCGTTATTTAATTAATGTCCTTTCAAGTAGATAAAATGAATTAATCAAACAATAGGGAGTTTACGCTACCTACACATAGCCTTTAAGTCCCCTTTGGCCAATTCAACTACTAAGAATTCACACTACCCGATCCTAGTCCCTGATTCTCCTATAATTTCCCATTAGCACCCCAACAACATTCCGTATCGGTTGCCTCGGCACGAACTTCAGAGGTCGAGTGCGGTTAAAGGTCACGTGTCGATTTGCATCCATACAGTGGCTTAAGGACCCACCACATGGCAATATTTTTTTTAATCACTAACGAAGATGATGATATTGAGTGTCGAAAATCAGAGGTCCACCCAAAATTTTCACCTACGCCCAATTCGAATTTTTTCCACTTGTTGTGTTGTGACTTGCCAATTGACCCTATCTCATCCAGGATTTGACCCAATTTTGACCAACCATAACTTTCACTTACAGGCTTCGTTTCCCACATTCTTGTAGTCGTTAGAAAGCTCACAGAGTTGAATTCCACACGCTCATGATTTCGGGTGGTTTAGGGAAATTTTTGTCCTCCGAAATATCCTCTAGATCCTTAAGAAGGAGAGAAATGCCCCAAACATGAGATTTATTCCCATGACTTGAAAAAATTATGGAAACCATTGATCTGTTTTCGTGAGGAGTCTTGATCACTGTAAAACTAATATGACATTGTTTTACCTGTTTGGTTCTTGAGATTAATTATCTCCATAGATTCTCCCAAAACTACCTTGGTTACATCATGGCTCTCCTACATAACTTCCAGATGGTTAAAAAATTCCCTGTCAACTTTCAAAGGGTATGCATATGTTGTGAAATGGCCAAAAATGACCCTTTTAAGGCCTCTAGAGGTAATCATTGCTCCATGAATCTCAGTGACTTTGAAAATCACCTCAAGAAAACATACCTACACATGAGATGCACTTGAAAATATTTTTATGATGTTCCTCTAAGCCGTAATAAGGATGAAACACTAGACAATCTAGTTATAGGAAAGGTTTATAATGACTGGGAAAAGGTTTTCAAAGGGTGGGCTTAATTGTCATGTTTGAAATTTTTTATTTTAAATGATATAAATTTTACATGACAACATAAACATTTTGTGAAATAATTCAAGTAAATGGATAAATACTTGCTAGATGCGCATTGTTGTCACTTACCTTAAAAATGTGCAAATTTTCAAAATCTTTGAAATTTTTGGTGAAGTGACCCCTCTGCCCAATTTGTTTTGCTTTGTGAAGTCTTGAAGAGTGGAAAATTTCATAGCAGTTAGTAAATTTTGAGGTTCTAATGTCTAAATGTGTGTGTTGTGGAGATTATGGGTTTTGAAGGAATAAAAGGAACATGTTCCTCTGGGCCTTCAGTTCTCTGCATCTCTACTTTTCCCACATTTCGTTAATTCATAGTGTATTGTGGATCTTCATATTCCCTGTGGAACTATTCCATCCAAGTCCATGTTCCCCGTGCCCGCTCATTCTCCACATAGAACTTAAACCCGCAAGCCTTTGTTTTGTAGTTATGAGAAAACCTTGAGTTGGGTGGAACTATTCCATACTGCTCTTTATTCCCTGCAACCTCATATCATTTGCATTTCATTAAAACCCTTCACATTGCAGACATTACAGGAATTCATGGTACTCATGACCCTTGTACATTATGGGCGTTTGTTCTCTGTCGCTCCTTTTTCCCCGCACTTTCCTTCCATTCGAAATCCTTGCCTTCTTTTCATGTGAATATATTTTTTAGTGTGGGTATTGCGGATGTTTTCGGTACTCCTAACCCTATTCCTCCCAAACCTTCATTCCCCACAGGTTCCTTCCTTCGGAAACCTTTTGAGTATCCTTTGTATTGTGGTATTTTCAGACATTTGCAAAACCAAGGTAATTGTTCCCTCAAGCCTCCAATTCCTTAAAAACCTGACATATCCGCAACTTTGAGGAAAATTGATTTTAATGAGTTCCAGGACATTGCCCACCACCTGCATTGCATTAGTTTTCTTAGATAAACTATTTCCTTGGGATTTTTTGTTATAAAAAGGATAGTATAATTAGTTTTTACCATTCCAAATCATGAATTCTGACCGTGCATTGTTTTTTTACTCTCGCACCCTAACTAACGTATATGATCATACCTTGCCCATTTCTCATTATTTTCAAAAATTCAAAGTGCATTGGAGTTGTGGAAAATTCATTGTTATTCCCACGGTATAGGTGAGTCATTTCATAATTCCCTGATCCTATTTGATAAAAAAAATTAATTTTCCTGTCATCCTCTTCAGTATTTCCTAAAACCATTGTGAAATCCTCATTTTTCTGAGTTTCTCTCCTCATCTCACTGCCATGAAATTCCAATACGGGGTACAAACACATATCTTCCTTGGAGACTTATGTTCCTAACATTAGAGATAGTGATATTAGACACATTAACCTAGAGGATTTTTGGGCTCATATCTCTGAAGCTACCCCTACTCCCATAGCCCAATGTATTAAGGACAATGGATCTTTTTATGCTGCTAGCTTCCCTATATTTGTTCAATGCACAGACATTGTATTAGCTTGTGCCTCTTGTTTTGATCTTGTGTCCAAAGAAATTAGAGATCCTCAAGGCTAGGTTATTTCCAAAATTGATGTCAATTACATAAACACAACCCTAAGAAACCCTGTCATTGAAGACTCCAACACTCTGACTAAATCCTAGGCTCAAAACCTTTTTAAGCAAGATAAAGATAGATAGAAGGAAATGATAGATAAATCATGGCTTAAGTCCCAAAATAGAGGAGCTTCCAAACTACCAAAATTCATGTATAGGTTAGACTTCAAGGAAGAGTTATCTGACATGATCACCTCATTGGCTAGATTAATGGGCCTACCTTCCACCAACGAGTTCCAATTCTAGATGTGTGTCTACATCAACATCATTTGTGAAGGAAAACAGAACCTGAATTGGGGAGAAATAATTTGTGAAAATATCAGTGAGAAATTGGTTAATGTGCAAATAAGTAAGACATTCTAAATAACTTCCTATCTCATGTACATAATTGCAGCTTACAGAGTATGGGTAGGACTGTCTTCTGAGGAGGATAAGAAAAATGGACCAGTCTATGAGTATTACCCACAACTATCTTTGAAAATGACAAACACCACTTCAGAAGGATGAATGATGTTTTTACTATGTAGATAGTAAGGCTACTAGAAGGAAATACAACTAAGAGAGTGTTTGTTGAAGTAAAACAATTGATTTCAACATATGATAGACTATTTATTCGATTCAGAATATTTTCTGACATCAAATTAGTTGGGTTTGAGGGTTTAACCAATAAGCTACCTATGTACTGTAATGAAAAATTGGTTTTAGTGAAGTCTGCAGACAATTGGACATGTTACATGGAACATGTAGAGATAAGAGAATTATTGGCATCCAATTTCTTATCTCCCTGGGAAATTATACTTGCAAAACTACCTTAGATGTGTAAAATGTTGAAAGAACAATTGTTGAATTCAAATTCCACTCATATCACAAAAGATAATATTTTGATATAAAAGGTTTCATCTCTAATCATTTGAGAATGTCTTATTGTGATGTGTTTGATCTTAAGGATTATTGGGAAGGTTACTCAGATGAATATGAGGCAAGAAGAAGGTATTTTGGCAAACTCTCTTTACAATAGGTGAGGTATTTCAAGGTGTATAAAGTCCTAGAATATTTACAGGATGATAGTGAGGATTTGTACTCTATTGAATATATCAAAACTATCTAGCACATTCCCCTTCTTACCATTGATTGGTCTCAAAAGGAGATGGATGATCTCTAAGAAATAATCAATCCAATTTTTGTGAAAACAAAAGTTTGGTTCAATAAGAAGATAATGGAATACAATCTAAATGTGACACAATCCTCCTACTAAGAGGATTTTTCATCAGATAAAGGATTTTTCATTCCACCTCCAGAGGTACAAGCTCAATCACTCCTTCTTCCTCACTTTTGAACTCTACAACCAAGGTTTATACAAATTAATACAAGGTTAAAGAGACAGAGAACATTGAAGAAAATCCTAGGGAAAAAGCAAAAGAGGAAAGAATTCAGAATTTAATAGAAGAAGTTGCCTTTACTTCTGAACAAGTGTCACAGCCGTTGGAAGAAGAACTGAAAACTACTAAGGAGGAAAAATATGATCCAGAAAAGGCCAACACGGAGCAACAAAATAATGACCAAGATAAAAGTGTTGATGAAGAAAAAATTGGAGAGGGTGAAGAAGAAGAAGATGGTGTGAAGATCATAGAGCATAACACTAGGAAAGTAAGTATCTCAAGGCCCAAATCACCAATCAAAGAAATATCTTCCTCTGCTATTGAGGTACTTACTATAGAAAATCTATCTATTCAGTCTCTTGGTCCTCCTAGTGTTTTGGCATTGACACAACCTCCTCCTCCATATTCAAGTGACTATTTCATATGGGTTTAACCCATGATTTATAGTAAGAAAATAAAGTTTACTCCCAAGAAAATTTGTCCTGGTTTTGATGTTGTAGCTTATTTCCTTGCAACAACCCCAACTCTTCCACCAAAAAGAGCCAAGACAAACCTCAAGTTTGGTTTCTAATTCAAAGGGACAATAATTTTTGGAGGATTGCAAAACCAAGGGGAGAAAAATATGAAAAGGATATCACTTTTGCAGACCTGGAATTGACTAGAATTCCACTTGGTGAATCTACTCCTAAAAGAGAGGTTTCAAATTTGAAGGATAATGTTTCTAGGGTGATTGAGAGATTTGAGGACAAACAAACACGTGAGCAACTGGAATAATAGGTCCAAGTTCTCTCTAACTTCATTAATTCTTTTCTCTCAAGTGATAAATTTTTTGATCCAACTCGTCTCTCCTCAATGCCTCCTCCCACTATTTTGTCTGAAGAAGATGTCAAGGCCATCAAGGAAATTCATAGACATGCTTCATATGGTAGAGTTGTTGAAGCATTGGTGGAAGGAATGTTGATTGTTGGTTTGAACTTCATTGATGCAGCTTACAAAGTATATGATAACATTTTTGTGGCTCAGAATCAATTCAATATAGTTATCATAGGATCGGAGAAAGAACTCAAGCTATGGTTGAATGCATTCAAGAATTGAGGATCATGAGCACCACTGATGAGAAAATCCTTTTTTCTCATAAAATATTTGATGAATCTAAGATTAATCTTTCTAGGAAGTGGGTGTTCAGTGTTGAATGGAAAATCAAAGTGCTTGAAGAAGCAGTCACAAATATCAAAAGCATGGTACAAAAAGGAGAGGCCTTCAAATCTAAGATATTGGTTGATTTGCAAGCTCTTAGATGTCAATTCTACAAGGAAAATTCTATGGAAAGGTACTCAGTAGACGAAGGCAAGGAAAAATTCAGTGCACTTTTCAAGGAAAATTTGTTTAAGGTTGAATCTATCAATAAGAAGAAGATGGAAGAAATCACAGAGTTGCACAACATTGTTGTAGAGGCTACCAAAGGCCTGTTGTAGAATGTAGGAATTACTAAAGAAATAAAATATTCTCTTGGCAGATGGTTGAATACCACAACAAACACGACTATTCCAAAGGTCAAGGAGATTGCTAGTGCTTTGGAAAAATTTAGGTTGCACATGCTTAAATTCAAGATCTATGTCGTACCACTTACCAATGCCCCTTCTTATAGTTCTTAGTCATTTCTCTCTAATTGTTATATATTGAAGTTAGCTTTATCACATTGAAAATATAAAATTGTAAGTAAAGCTAACTATGTAATTGACTAATTAAGTGTTAGTACTTGATTAAATGACAATTAGTTAGAAAGTCAGATGGAACTGCCCCTCAGCCTATATAAGGTTTTTTTTTTCACTGTAAAGGGGTTGGATTTTGGTGATTTTTAAATGTAATGATACAAAGCATTTGAAATCAATACAAAAGAATAAGTTCTCGCCCTCTTGTTTGTGTTCTTTCTATTTCTTTTCTTTGCAATTGTGAATGTGAATATAGTATATTTGAATATAGAAACTATGTGTTCAATCCATTTGCTATAATGTGGAGAACTTTGTGTATGTTACATCTATATTTAGTGGATTTTTTGATATACTAATTCATGTGTTCTTGAAGTTCCCATGCATGCATAAGTAATATGTTACTTTGCATTCTCTATATGTGAACATGTTGCCTTCTTCACTCCTATTCTTACAATAATGAGTAATCTTTCCATAACTAAGGAGAACACTTGTATTCTCGACTGGCGGATTAGATTGAACTTTTTGTCCCTAGTTCACTCCTCTTACTCATACAAGCTATTGTTTCCTCCTCTGAAGCCTTCTCCCTTTTTCATCTTTTGTATTGAGGTTATAATAATATGAAGACATTATTTACACACAAATACTCATTTAACGATTATTAGTTTGTATATTTAAAATAAGTAGATTTCCATATTTTTGGTGAATAAGGGAACCTCCCATAAAGAGGAGGGATTGTTGTCCAATGAACTGTTGCTCGTGACCAAAGACAAAATTTCCAACCAACGTATATAAAGGGCACAAAAAAATTTCTCAAGTTTGACGCATAATGTTTTAATTGTTCACGTGGCAAGGATCAGTTTCACCAAGAACATGAAGTATTTTATATTTTTTTATCTTGAGCCATATGTTTTATAAGGTGTCTATTTGGGACACATGGCAAAAATCAAAGCAGTCATGTTTGGGATGTTAGGAAATGAAGGGATAAACAATAACTCAAATTTGTATATCCACCATATTAGTAAGTAAAATATTATATTTTATGAATGAACAATAAGTTATATCAATTTAGATCGCATAATGAATTAGATATTAGGTTATATGCATAAACATGAATGTAAATTGAACCATAACACAACACAAGACACAATATTTATGTGGGAAAACCATAAGGTTACACTGAAAAATAACTTATCTTTTAATAATAATATACATTTCACCCAGTACTCTTACTATTTCCTGAATCCAGTACAGTTACACCTTTAAGGAGGAATTATAAACTATCATATACATTCGCTCATGGATAGAGATGAATCCTCACACCATTCACACATGTATTTTTTGTCTGCTCACATATACAACTTGCATCTATATGTCACTCTCTATTTTTCATAGTAACCAATCTCTAATGAGACCACCTTGATCTATATCAAGACAGATGGCCCTATTTTGGGTCACTCTTATATTTCAAGTTTAAACATTTTCATAGTGGATTCCACCACCTTATTTCTTAAACATAAGTTATAATCCATGATCGTTTAGTCTATGTTGGGTTTGTATTAATTTAGATTCCCACTTAATATTACAACCCTAACACCCCCCCCTTAATGTTCAGTAGGGAAACATTCCAAAAATTCCTTTTTATACAAAAGGACTTACAATCCATAAGTCATCACATGCAAATATAGAAAACTTGTTCCAAATAACATATACCAAGTCACTTTTTTGTATAAAAGGAATTACAATCCAAAAATCATCTAAGTGATTTAGGCTAACATGCAACAAATCATTTGTTTTATGGATTTTGTATTTTTTTGGTACACTACTTCCGTGTTCTGTAGGTTTTGCAACTCCACGATACACTAATGCAATATCCCACAGACTTAACAATCCAAAATGTAACTGTGAGTTTTATAAAAGTCATGGTACACTACTTCAATGTTCCACTGATTTTAAGAAGTAACGACACAAAGCAATTGTTCTGTGGGTTTTGTAAAAAACCACAGTTAACCGGAAAAACAAATATTCTCAAGATAAAGTGATTACCTATTAATTCTTACATAGGAATATGGAGTTAAAAGACTCTCATATCTAATACTTTTCTCGGTATTATAAGTAAACTCACATTAAATGATAATTTACTAAAATAAAAGTGAAATAGTATAGGGAGTTTAACACTTAACACAATTAGGCCAATAAGACGTAGCATTGCAAAAAAACATGCAAAACATGATCATTCCTCCTTATTTCCCCCTCCAGGGAAAATCTAAAAGACAACTCATATGATTCAAAGGTGAAGATAAAAATCATTCACATGATCATTAGAATCTTGCTCATTTGATTCAGAGGTAGAGATCAAATTCATCCACGTGATCATTTGATTCAAATAACATATGCTAATTTGATTCAGAGGTGAAGATCAACATCATTCACACGATCATTTGAGTCAAACAACATATGCTCATCTAATTCATGGAGATCAAGGTCATCCACATGATCATTTGAGCCAAATTCTAAAATGCCTAACATAACACAAAAAAAATAGAACTTTTTAGCACATAATGGCTTTGTAAAAATGTCTACAACCTGATCTTCAATAGAACAAAACTTGAGGTCTATGCCACCATTGATAACTTTATCCCAAATGAAGTGCATATGAATCTCAATATGCTTGGTTCTATGATGTTAAACTAGATTATATGCAAGAGTAATGTAAATTTAGTTGTCACATAGAAGAAGTGTACTTCCTTTAATGCCCATATAAAGTTCATCTAATAGTCTTTTCAGCCACATGGCTTCTTTTGCTACTTCCATAACACTTCTATAATCTGCTTCATTAGAATAGATAAATATTGTTGACTACTTCTTGCTCTGAATTCACCAAATCAAATAGCACAAATGAATTGGAAATGATTTGTTTCGATATATAGATATATGTTGTTTTAACCTCATTTTGAGAGTTTGCATTCGCAGGGCTAGAGTGTTGGCGCAGGTATATTTCTATATCCCCACATAGATGGTAAGTCCTCTTATCATTTTGATCTAAAGTTTTTTTTTTTTTATTTTTTCTATCTGTACGTGAGTCTTCTTTTCTTCTTGCAGGAAGCAGGAGTTTGGGCGGTGAGATTTTGACAGATGGGTGTGTCAGGTATAGCTTCTAACTCCCCATTTTGGGAATGCCATACTCAGACTCTACGTTTTACACCTTTTCATGGCTAAAACGCTTCTCCGAGGGAGAAATATGTATGCACCCAAAATTGCATGTGCCACATTGTCAGAAAATGTTTACAAAAGTCCCCAATGATGATTCTGTTCCTTTCAAGAAGGTGTTCGAGGTCAAATTTCCATTCGCACTGTACATTTTTTGCCTAGACATATTTACTTAGCCTTCTCATGCTTTTTTCCAACTACCTACTCTTTTTACGCATGTTTTGGCCTTAAGTGTCAGGACCATCGCCCTGCCTAGGCAGTGGTTCTGAAACCACCGCCCAAAATAGGGAGGTGGTCCTGAAATTGCCACCCTACGTAGGGTGGTGGTCTTGCCCACTTTTTCCAGATTCTTCACACGTGTTTTAACATGTGATGGTTCACTTAACGTCACTTTTTGTATGCATTCGTGAGCTGAATTGTCTAAAATTATCTTTGATTGCTTGGTTCTCCTTCCTCTTTCTATTTTTCAATAGATTTAATGGTTTAGAACTACTCGTTCTTACCTTGTGCATGAAGCCACCTCCCATCCTCCATTCCTATATATTCCATGCTTGTATTCAAGCAAAAGGGCCTGGGAATTTTGTGTATCTTGCATTGTATTGTTGTTATGATCTTGCTAGGAATTACATAGCCAAGCTCTGATCTCTTGTGTTATCTCTCTTCTACTTGCATTACATCTGGACTACCATCAAGTTGTCATTGCTCAAGCGCCATCCTCCTACTTTTGCTCTTGCATTACCAATCTCTTGGACTCACATGAACACTCAAAGAAAGAAAGGAACATACTAAGGGGAAAAATATAGACACAACTAGATTTTCCAAAGCTCTTGCTTGTTCAGGTTGGAATTATGTGTTTGTTTTCCTTGTGTGTTGAATTTTCAATTTCATATCAAGTAGAGTAGGGAATTGTTCATTTCAAATAGAGTAGAGAATCATTCATTTTAGTAAGTTTTCCTTTCAACATTACCAGGGAATTTGTGAGGAACAATAGCCCCTTTCAGGGTCATGATTTTTTCTTCAACTCTGAGGTAGGGTTTAGAAGATTTTTATCAAATTAGGTTATTTGATTTAGATTAGATTCATACATTTGCACAAGTAACCAGCTACATCCGATTGACTACTTATCTTTAGTTTTTTTATTAGATTAGAACACATTGCTTAAAGATTAGAAAAGAACAAAAATATTTCCTTTGATAGATTAGCTTGGTTTTATTACTTTGATCCAAAATATTGTGAAAACCCCAAAAACATAGATTAGATCTCTTTCAGTAATTATTTCTCTTATTAAAAGTCATTTTATTTCACTTTGTATGACCATCAACGGTCCACAACAGGAAAAAGACATACACTTGTGATCCATTGGTCCCACAACCCAACGGGCCAGAATTGATAACTGACATTGATACCAGCTTACATTTGATAGTCTTACGCACACCTGTAAATTTTGCTGAGAAGATAGAACAACTCAATACACTAAACATAGCTATTAATCAAGCCTACGATTATTGGATTGCCCCTGATAATAGGGTTTGATTACGCACATGACCATCTAAGGGCCACAACCCCCATGAGTCTTTGGTTGCAATCCTTAGGTCCCACAACCTAATGAGCATGCCAGTCAGTTAGACATTGACACTAGTTTGCATACATTAGTATTCAGATCTTCACCACTTCCACCAGATATTATCACACAACTTTCCTTAGTAAATATAGCAGTTGATCAAGCTAAGACTTTCTGGACCAAACTAGAAAATCACTCGTAAATACCTGTGGCTTCATCGTGCCTCTCGTTCTTCCTTCCATGACCTTGTCTAGAAATCTATATGAGGCACTTGCAGGTCATTTTCCATGTGTTCAAAAACTATCAAACAGAATCTCAGCCAAGCTCAACATTGATTAGAGTCTACGAGCAACTATTATCTCAGAATGAACCATCACACCACTTTAAGTTAGGAGAGAATTCTTTTCTTGAGACTCACATATCCCAACATTGTGTGTTGAAGATATAAGATTGCCCAATTAGCTTGATCCTTGTAACCACACTCACATTCACAATCATTCTACATCGGTTGTCTTAGCACGACCTCAGGAGGTTGGGTGTGAAGAAGGTCACATGTTGATTTTCTAGCATACAGTGTCATAAGAGGTTCGTACTCGTTCACCTTTTGTTGCACGTATGTCGTTATGAGGTCACCAAGGTCATCGTAAATCTATAATCAATTAATCACCCATAAAACCCCAAACAAATCATCAAACCCTAAAAAAGAAAGATGCAGATGAAGGGGTCGGACTATCCTCAGCTGCCAAAATTATAGACTTATAATTGAGTGCTACATTATATCTCAGACCCAATGTAGTTCTCTATGTGTGTGTGCGGAATTGTTCCCTAGGTTGCTCTTGTGCTAGTCACACTTGAAATAGTGAGTAACTAGATGTAGAATGTAAATAATGGGTGCATGAAAACAATAGACTCCCCTCATATGAAGTGTGATGTAGATGAACCATAACCTTTATCCCTTGTGATAGATCTAGATGGATGCAAATGGAGCTATAGATGCCTTTGATGGATGCAACCTTATGTGGAGATAGTAGATGCTTAGTACTTTCGGTCCCTTATTATGATCACATAACTTTATATTTATATGATTCCCTTGCTTGAATTTCATAATTAACCCCGAAAAGGCCGGACTACCAAAAAGATAAGATGCTCAAATGACTAGAAAGGACCCAAAAAGTGTGACCAAAGTACAAAGAGGACAAGGGCACCCAAGAGATTGGATAGGAGGTGCACCTGTCGCTGGATGTCATCATGGTCTGGGTGCTAGTGTCCAGATGACAAATATTGAAAGCATAAGCATGAAAAAACAGACTAAGAAATTAATAGTGCAAGAGTGAAAGAAGAAGCATAAATACAAATAAAGGTCTCCAAAGACATGGGTTAATTAGTACTTTTTCTTACTTATGAACCATAGTTTTATTACTTGAATCATGTAAATAGTAGTATGTGATCTATACTAGATAAGTGACTCAAAGTGTGTGATTTTGTGTCTACATTGCCCCCAACTTTATGTTGGTGAGTAGAATGCTTGGTAACATAAAGTTAGATAGATATGCATACCTGATATCCATGTAGATTGATGTAGGAAAAGCATGACAAGGGACTAGATAAAAGTGTGGAGTGATAAAAATATGGAGTGTGGAGACTAAAGATGCCAAAAGTGTAAAAGGTGATGAAAATGAACCTAGGGCAGAAACACGTGTATATTCGATGTGTGTGTGATGTACCTTTGTTAGTATCATTTTGATGTTGATGATGTTGATTGCTTGCTTCCCATACGGATGAACCTACAAAAGAGAATATGATAAAGTAGTCAAATACACATGTATATGTATAAAAAGCATGTAAGGAAGTATGTAAAATAAAATGTTGAAAAATGTGAAAAAGGAACATGTGCACCTGATCCGTGATGAGGAAAGAGTGTAGAAAGGAACCATATCAGATGATGTCTATATGTGAGTTTTTTGAGGCAATCTCATGCCAATAGTAATGGAAGAAGTGTAGGGAGGAAATTATCTGATGTCATCCTCCAACCTTTAACTACTTCTCAAAACTGTAGAGATCTTTGTACTGTCAGATAGTTTTTTGGGTGATCTGATTCCATGACAGAAGTAGTGTAGAGAGGAAGGTTTATGGTGTTATCCTCTAACCTTTAACTACTCCCTGAAATAAAACACCACTATAGATGATGTGTACTAATGCATGTGTTAAGGACAACCTTCCTTGTAAAATTGTTGTGTATGAGTTTTGTAGACTGTGCTGAACCTAATCACTGTGTAATTCCACCTAGTTATAGGTGCTCAAGAAAGGAATCCAATGTACTAAGGACCCAAGTCTGATTATGATCCCTACAAACTGTATTGTATCAGTATTGTGTTGTGTTGCATACTGTGTATACTCGTTGTATGGGGTGACTGATTCACCCAAATGATGCCCCCTCTTTGGGGGTGCACATGCGACGTCGCAGAAGGAGTAATGGCCCAAAAGAGGACCATGACCACTAAAACTGTGCCCTACAGGGGGAAGGGGATGTGCTTGGTAGAAACCAAGGCACATGCAAACAAGTGTCTAGGAAACAAGTGTTAGTACAAGTAAAGACAAACATCATGTATAGAGATGAAGTGTAAGCTAAAGACAATGTATATGCTAAGATGTAAGTACACAAGAAAACAATGTAGACCACAAAAAGTGGGTTACAAACATGGGACATCACTCACGATGTCAAGACAATCAAGGCCATTGATGAAGCCAAATACATACAAGTGTGCACACAAGACAAAGGGAAAAAGCCCACAAACAATGGCATATAATGACAAGTAAGTACAAGTAATTGTAATAGATAACCATGGTAAAAGTAGTCCTTGCAAAACAAATGTTTCACATGAAGCACCCGTTAACATGTTAGAAAGATAAAAAGTATGTCAAAGCATGTATAATCTGATAATGTAATAGTGTAAGTATGAAACAAAATGAAACAATAACACCTGTAGTGTATGAAAGTGGATGCCCCTAAGAGCCATTATGGGACTAGTACTAGGTACTGTGCCAAGCATCCATGTTGCATGTAATGGATCTATAAAATCTGTGATCACAACTAGAAAGACAAGTGAACATGCATGTGTGTATGATAAAGATAATGACATATAAGATATCTATCTAGCATGTGTAATAAAGTGAACATGTACAAGTAAATGCAAGTAAAAGTAAATGCAACCAAGATATGCAATATGTTTTGGATGGATGGAATGGAATGCAAAGTGAATGATAGGAGCCATGTGCCCCCTGAGTGAATGGAATTGTATGCAGTGAGGTTCATTTATTTATTGCCCCCTCAGTACAGTCAAGAATGAACTCATAAACGAGAGTGTGTCATCAGGAAATGGTCTTGGAACTATGTGTTGTGTGTAGCATGATGTGATGAATGTGTAGTGATGATATGTAACATAGAGATGATGTGAGAGAATGTGTGATGATTTATCCTAAAGCGTATATCACAATAAGATAATGGAAGAAGTGATGATTTAGCCTAAAACGTATATCACTAAACGATGCTAGAAGAAGTGATGATGTATCATAAATCATATATCACTAATTTATGATATTCGGCAGAGAAACAATTGAATGATTCACAAAATGTGAGTGTGATGTGGTCCATTTAATTGTATGTATACACTCAATGATCCAAGTATGGAAGTGAGACTAGAGTGCGTCATAGGGTAGTGAGTCACTAAATGCGAAATTCACATGATGAGAAAAATGTTAATATGTTGATAATGTGGTGATGAAATCATGATGTGGTCCATGTAATGTGATGTATAATACGTCAATAGTTAGTATGGAAATGAGACTAGATGTGTAGATTCATAAGTAAATGTAAGTGTAACGTGTAAATAGTAGATGTAGTGAAATGTAGGATGTATGTATGCAATAGATGTATAATATGTGTGAAGATGCATAATGTGTAGTGTCTATTTTGTAGTGTGTGGGTTCATGTGTATAGGATTCCCTAAATAGTCAAGTGTGAACCAAAGCACAAGAGTGTGTCATCGGGTAATGTCGATATGTAGATGTATATGATGAATGTAAAAGACTAGATGTGATGTGTGTAAGATGGAGAGAACCAATGATGATTCTATAAGACGGGGGAGTAAGTATGATACCCCCCAAGTGTATGTTGATGAGCATGTTTTTGATGATGCATAGGTATATGTGATGAGGGTGATAAAGTATAATAGATAGTGTATTTTTGACTGAGTGAATGAGAAATGAGGAGAGATCATATTATATGATGAATAGATAATAGATGGCCACGTATATGTATGTATGTAGGAGTGATTATGTAATATATAAAGATGTCCATGAAGTATGTAATGTGAAGATGAATGAGGTTCTTATTGTAAGAGATCCCTCAATAGTAATGTAAGAACCATAAGAACACGAGTGTGTCATCAGGGGGTAAGGTGACAAGAGTCACCTACCAAAGACCAAGTTTACGTGAAGTGGTGGAAGCATGTGTGGCAAAAGTGACAATAGGACCATGCGATGGTGGCAATTTGAAATGTGTCTTGGCTATCAGTAGGAGTAGTTGACTTTGACAAAAATGAATTGGAAACAAAAGTGGAGTGGGATGGGGAGAAAGACTTGGTAATGGTGGACTAACTTTGGTGGTATGACGATGTTACAGAAGACTTGATAGGAGAAGAAGGTTGAATTGATTTTGAGAGGTGGTTGAATAGTTTGACTTGGTAATGTTGTATGCCACATGTCTTGAGAGGAGGAGGTGTTATATTGATTTTGAGAGGTAGTGTTACTTAGGCGGTGCTTGAATTTTCATAGAATGAACCAATTAGAATGATGGTGTGATGCTCATTAGACATAAACGAATCAGATTTAGGAACCCATTGGGATGTAACAAGTGTAGATGGATGCATGCAACAAAATGTTGTGCAGTGAATGAGATAAAACCTTGATGCTCAAGATGCTTGATTCTTCATTGTAAAGAATAGAAATCATTGTCATTATGTCCATTGATTTGATGATAATTTCAATATGGGCGACCTTGATATTTTGCAAGCCAATAAGGAGGATAGCCTTGAGTAGATGGTAAAGTGATCAATTGATGACTAAGGAGCTCAGTAAGAATGTCATGTTGTCTTAGTATTGTGATCAAAGGTGAGAGGCTCTAGTAATGGTATGACTTGAGGCTCACTGATATGAGCACATGTAGTAGACATATAATGAAGATGAGATGTAGAAGGAGAACAAACATGGAGCCTGAGAAGCATCCTTAAGATGTTAGATTTCAGATTTAAGAGATGTAATCGTGGATTCCATAGCCTTAAATTTATCTTGAAATAAAGAATGAAAAGCTTGAATTGACTCCAACATGGATTGATTAGATGGAGGATCACAAAGACTAGGGTCATCAGATAAGACATCTAAAATATCATCACTTGATGTGGAGGCATATCGATAGGAAGATACATAGTGTCTAGGGTTTTTTAAGAACAACTTGGCAATTAGGATGCATTTGAAGTAAATCAGATAAAGAAACTTGAGGAATTTTACGACCCATGATAGAGGAAAAATGAGGATCTTAAGCGTGAAAGACGTTGGGTTCACCAAAATGATTATGATAAAATGTGAAATAATATCCTAATCTAATGCAAGTAATAGTAAATAAATGCAAACAATGGAAATACTAGAATTAATACCAAAGTAACTAAGCAATAAAAATATGAAACCCTAATGTGCATAAGAGGTTTAGAAGAGCCTTAGCATTTTTAACAGAGATTATTTACTGTGTCCAGTGGAGACTGGCTGAAAATCAGATGGAGGACCGTCCCACAATAATCCCCCTAAAATATTAATCTGATAGATTTGACTAGACTGGGGTCCCCTTGGAGAGGGATAGGGTTTCCATGGGTGCCCTAGTTTAACGTTAATTGCTATGGTTTGCGTAAATGCTCAAAAAACCTCCTCTTAGGTGTCGTAAGAGGTTCACACTTGTTCAAAACATGTATATCCTTGCTTAGAATTCTGCTACCAACTTCTCTGTAAATCCTGGAATGAATGAGATGCACCTACAAAACCCCAAACTAAAGCATCAAAACCCTAACAATTAAAGAAATATGCAAATGAAGGGGTCAATAACTTTCCTCAGCAAATAAATTTTTAAAATAATTTTTGAATATGATCAAAATGATGGACTTATCACTGAGTGTTGCACTACATCTCAGACCCAATGTATTTTACCTCTGTGTGTTTGAAAATTGTGAAACATGATAGGTTTCTCTTGTGTCAGTCACACTTCTAGTGAGTAGCGAGCAAGTAACTAGATGTAGAATGTAAATAATGTGTGCATGAAAACAATAGACTCCCCTCTTATGAAGTATAATGTAGATGAACCAGCCTTTGTCCCTTGTGATGGAGCTATATGGATACAAATGGAGCTATAATGCCTTTGATGGATACAAACCTTAAGGTAAGATAGTATATTACCTTAGTTTTGGTCCCTTATTATGATCACATAACTTTATATTTATATGATTCCATCATTTGAATTTCGTAATTAACCCTAGAAAGGTCGATACACAAAAATCTAAGATGCTCAAATGGCTAGAAAGGACCCAAAAAGTGTGACCCAAAGTCACAAAGAGGACAAGGGAACCCCACACTATGAAACACCATTTTTTTTAAATGACAAATCATCACAGAGTTTCTTGTTTTGGAAATCAATCATTTAGTGCTCCATTAATATTTATGATTTAATATTTACTTAGAGGTAAATATATGTGTGTAATGTAAATGTTAATATGAATTGTTTATTAAACAACTCATATAACAATATTACTTTTAGTGAGTTTCAATAGCTCACGTATTTAGGTGTTGAGAGAGAGATTTGTGGGAGTGTTGTTGAACAACCTCCTTGTTTTTAGGAATGCATATTCCTATATATATGCAATCATGTGATATGAATTATAACAGAGCATTATTGTTTTATCATATGGTTTCAGAGTGATGTAATCATGAGGATTAGTAGGGGAGATCATTCATTTTTTGCCCCTGGATATGAGATATTATAATTAGGAGATTTATAAGAGATTCTTTCAGTGGGAAATCTTGCAAAATCATACGAAGCTTGAATAAACTGATTGTGCCTGGCATCTAAGAAGTGCCCTGATCGGCTTGGGAGAAAATTGCAGGACTGTGCGTATTCTATAATTTATTGGATTTTGAGGCTTGTGTTTCTGAGGCCACGCTCCCACTCTCTTTACGTCTGCTCCACTACTGATCAGATCCTATTGACCCTCAAACCCCACGTTTCAATAAAGCTGTCAAGGAGGAATTGTGTCAGATTTCCTTCATTACACTTGCATCAAGAACTGTAGCCTTCCACGTATTATTCCAAGTTTTGTTTTGGTCTTAGCATTTCATGGTGTCTCCCTACCGCACCTCTTGGCATTCAAGGCTACACCAGTAATCAAGAATCTATAATTCTTCTATCAACAATCCATATATCCAGTGAGCTACCAACAATTCATTATTAGATCTATTCATAATCGCGCATGCAGCTGTGTAAGTGGGATTCGGTGGTCAAAGATCTGCTAACATTCTATATTATTTTCAAAGAATATACCAAAGCCTCCATTCGGTGCAAGTCTGGTCGGGTGAAGAAGAAAAGTGTGGTTTATCTCACCAATGGTAAAATTTCACATTTCAAAACTGATCAGGGGCCTGCGGGAGCTCTCTAAACATTTGGTTGTGATGGTCTTCTCTTAAAACGTGGGCTCCCCACACACATACGCCTCTCACATGTTGCAGTCAATAGTAAGCATGATGTTTCAAAAGGGGTATTGTTTGTCTTTATTTATTATATAGTCGTTTTCATTTAAAAAGTAATCTCAGTTTATTACTTTTTAAATTTTTAGTCTAGTTGTCATATTGTCTTCGGACGCATTTTCGGTTGAAACCGACGTCTATTTTTTTAACATGGCTAAGTTGAATCGAATGGAAAAATTCGAAGGCAAAGATTTTTACACATGGCAGGTGAAAACTCAGTTGTTATTAATCAACAAAGATTTTGGGAGATTGTGGATGGCAAAGCAAAGAAACCAAGAGATGCAGATGAAGCGGCAATATGGGACATCAAAGATCGAAAAGCCATAGCAATCATTGGATTGGGATTATCTGATGCATATTTGCATCATATAGATTTGTCAAAATCCTCAAATACAATTTGGACTACACTAAACAAACTATTTGGATCGCAAGCAGGAAGCGCCCTAGTATCACTAAAACAAAAGTTGTTCGGACTCAAAATGGAGGAAGGTGACAACATGGTGGAACACATAAGTAAGTTTCGTTCTGTATTAAATCAATTAGCTGGAATCAAAGTAGATGTTCCCGAAGATGATGCAAAAGCAGTTTTACTTAATAGCATGCCTCCTAGCTATTCTAATATGGTCTTCACTTTGAGAAAAATCAATCCAAGTCTGGAAGACTTGATTTCTTCTTTGATAGAGGACGAAAATAGAACAAATAAAATTGAAACAGAAGAAAAAGTATTATATGGAACACATGGTAAAAAGAGATACAATCATTCTTTCAAGCAAGGTTCAACCTCCCAGGATCCAAAGAAAAGGCTTATTTGTCACTATTGTAATGTGTCTGGACATGGAATAATGTTTTGTAAACAACGAGCTAGGGATCTGTTGGATGGTAAATTGAATAATAAAGCTTTTATTTCTGAAAATAGAGAAGAAGAAAGTGATTGGGAAGCATGATCCAACCATTCACATGATAGAGAAGTTGCTGCTCAAGATAGTGAAGAAGACTTTCTCTTCTAAAAAGAATGCATCAACTGGAGGATGGAGGCACAGGAGGCTGGAGGTCATTCAACGACCTCTTGTCAGTCACCAACGACGGGGCCGCACGAAGCTGTGGTGATAGTGTGTGTGTGTGAGTTTGCTTTCTTTTCAGAGTTGCAGTTGATTTCAGTTGTGTGCAGCGTAATTCTTTCTCAGTGTTCCTGTTATGGCTTGAATAAGTGAAATGTTCACATTGAGGGGGGGAACATGGTCTCAATGTTCCATTTTCTTTTTTCATATTTGTAATCAGTGAGCGGTATTTCCTACATAATTCCCTAAAGGAAAAGCATAGTGGATAGATGAAAGCACAAAAGAAAAGCAACATCATGATATTGAGGTTGTTGGTTGTCCTGTAAAACCATCCCTGTTGAGGTTGTTGGCTGTCCTGTAAAACCATCCATGTTGAGGTTGTTGGTTTTCCTGTAAAACCATCCATGTTGAGGTTGTTGGCTGTCCTTTAAAACCATCCATATTGAGGTTGTTGGATGTCCTGTAAAACCATCTAGATCATGAGCACGCACGGGTGACATGCTGCAGAAGGAAGTGCAATTACTCTTCCCCATGTTCGCACTAAGGGGGGGAATGTTAGGAAATCAATCATTTAGTGCTCCATTAATATTTATGATTTAATATTTACTTAGAGGTAAATATATGTGTGTAATGTAAATGTTAGTAAGAGTTGTTTATTAAACAACTCATATAACAATATTAGTTTTGGTGAGTTTCAATAGCTCATGTATTTAGGTGTTGAGAGAGAGATTTGTGGGAGTGTTGTTGAACAACCTCCTTGTTTTTAGGAATGCATATTCCTATATATATGCAGCTCATCCCAGGTGGTGATAGATCCAAATCTTAGGCATTGGTACCATTGGAGTGCTTTACCTTTCAAATATGATGTAAGTATCCTGATTACTACATCATCATGTCTAATCAAATAGAGTGAACACACATTTGCTATATCCTGGATATGTTCCTGAGGGGTGACTTGATTATCACTGGTAAAGTATGGAATAATCTTGAGTGCGCCATTTGACAAATCATGTTGCATAACCAGAACCAAGGGAATTTCTCTAGTAAAGTTTTCAAAGTTCCTAAGTGGAAGAGGTGGTTAATGCCCCATTGTAAGGTGCATAATTTGTCTATTTTGAGGAGGATTTGAATGGGTGTGATGCACTAGAGATGGAGATGCACGCATAGGATTTTTGGAATGAACTCTTCTTGGGGATAGCTGCAGGTACTCAAAAGAATCTTCAACTTTCAAAATTTTTCTTGTGTGCACTCTTCTCATGAAAGATTGTGAAGAGAAAGAATGCTAAAATAGAGATTTTAAAATGTTGGGATTCGTCAGATGTGTTGAAATGAGCCTCCAAAGAATGAAATAATAAGTCCACACACTAGAACTTAGAGATATGAAATTTGATCTTTCAATACTAGTACCATCAGGCATACCAAAAACTATTGGTTGTTCAAATGTGCACCCATGTCTTGGATATTGGAAGGACCGGTCTATTTGAGAAAACAATGGAACCATCCCCAAGTTTTCGGACCTTGTGCACTTGGGACAGATCTCTAGAGAAGTTTGGTTCCTCTATTTATTTTTACTTCTATTGCTACTCGTAGTGCTAGAAGGGGAAACTAAACTAATAATGCCAATGGAAAAGGGAAAGAAGGATAACATGAGAGGAAACCTACACTAAAAGGTGATAGCATTAGAAAAGAGGGATGAACACTATTTGGTCTCAGAAAAAATGAGATTGAAACTGCATAAAATGAATATGTAGACAATATGTAGCATGAATTAATATACAATGAGGATCATTTAGATGAGGACAAAACCAAATAAGGACCTAAAAGGGACGTGAAATAGCACAAATAGCACAAAACATAAAAGAAAAGGAAAGAAGAAGGAATTAAAACACGTTAGGATGTAGAATAGTCACAAAATGATACTGCTATTACTTCCAAAAATGTATAGAACTACCACAATGGCAAAAGAGGCTGATATCCACATGCAAGAGGTAGATCTAGACATTTGCAACTTAAAATACAAAAAGTATGAATTCCTTACAAAAAATTATAAGGATCCAGAGTGTCCAATGTTAATAATGAGCCCAACTCTTACATTCGTAGATTAATTCGTGGGAGAAGAGGAGAAGAAAGGAGGGAAAATCCAAATTTGATATATAACCACCAACAAGAGGTATTCAATGCCTGCAAATCTACTTGATAATTTGTTAAATGCACTTCCCTAAACCTATTTGACATGTTGAAGAAGGAAGGAGGGAGAATTAGATTAAATCGGGTGGTTGAAGAAATAAGATTTTCTCATCAATGCTTAGAGAGACTTTTTCCCATTTCACACCTACTAGATCTACTAAAATTTGAATTTGAATGTCTAGCACTGTTGTTGATGTAAGTAATTCTCTGAAAAGTCCAGGCGCACACCAATTAGATATCTATAGAAAAATATACATCTGTCGGAATTTTTTTAGAGTTGTTGGTGCAGGTAAGACACGTGGCACGCATGGATTGGCTTGAATCATGGCCAACTGTGTAGGTGTTTGTCATTGTTTCCACATGTCAATTACTAATTTATTGTAATGATTCGATGCCTTATTGGCATGCTTTGGCTGGTTGCGTGTGGCATACTCAAGCATGTTAGAATATGACCTGACATAGAAGGGCGTAAAGGAGGGTGTGAGGAAAGGGTGCATGGAAGAAAACAGAGGAAGGTGCAGAGGAACATGTGCGCAACATACATAGGGAAATGAGGAAAAATAGTGAACAAAGAACACATGGTCAAGGTGTAACTATTACAATGTAATGGGTGCAGTGTGCAAGAGGGCCAAGGACTTAGCTGATTGAAGCAAGTGTGAGATGCATGCGAAAGGTGAATAAGCTAGTCAGGAAGAAAGTGAATGCGCAGATGGCGGGTGCAAGGGAGGAGTGGAACAAACAAGAAAAGGAAAGTGGAAGGAGAGAACATAAAGCGCGTAAGGGTGCATGATGAAAATAAGTTGTGCCAAGGGAAAAATGTAACCAAGGAATTATGCCAACTAAATGTGAGCACGCACAACCTTTAATGAGGAGCTAAGAGCTAGAATAGGTATACAAGCTACCCAAATAACTAGGAGAGTTATTTGAATAAAACAACCTAAATATACTACTATAAGATGCGACCGAAAGTGGTAGAAAGAAAAAATGTAAAAATTGATTAATCTTATACTTCCAAATCTAGAACTGATCCCAAGGATAGCCATAAATATCAAGAAGTTGATGAATAATTTGGAAGTATACGTGAAGAAGGGCAAGAAGTGGAAGAAAGACAAGATGCCAAGAAACCCTCAAGTCAAGTCAAGAGAGACTATCTAGAAAATAATATTATTAGAAACAAAGAAGGTATTATCATAAGAAGGAATCTAAGAGATCAGCAAACCATGAATACATAACACTCTAATCAATGATAGAACCCAGTAATGTAGCATAAGCTAACAAGGACTAGCATAAGGTGGATTCTATGAATGGCCATAGTCATCAAATTGAAACTAATGAGACCCAAGAACTTGTACCAAGACCAAAGGATAAGAATGTGAAGGGAAAAAATGGTTACTCAAAAATAAATTTAATGAAAAAGGAGAAGTGAAAAGAAACAAGGAAATACGTGTATGCAAAGGCTTGCAAAAATGAAAGGAATTGACTTCGATGAAACATTTACGCCAGTGGAAAGGATGGAAGCCATCTGAATGTTTGGGGTATATGCAGTTGTAGATACTTAAAATTATTATCGCTAACCTCTTCACCCTGCATTTTCTCTCATATACCAATGTCACCCATTCAAATTTCCCCTTTCCCTTCTAAAACCCATTTATTCAAATTTCCCACATTCCTAAATTATGTCATCATTTATTTTATTTACCCTAACTCACCCTTATTCAAATTTAATTAAACCCTAATCATATTTATTTATGACATCCCACTGATTGTCCCTAGACATATTTATTAACCTCTTTTATCCTCCCTAAGCACCCTATTTATCATGTGTAGGTTCTCAACCACCTCCATTTAATAATTTCCTCTCCATAGTTTTTATTTGAAAAATTACATCCAAGATGTGAAAATGTGCCATAGACACATTTGGAAACCCCGCCTTCACTAGCAACTACCAAAAACAAACACCAATGAGTGATTTTTTGCTCTAAGAGCTTCCTTGAGAGTTACCTAAGAAAACCTTATATCATTTTGAGTCCAAAATTTGTTTTAAGATCTTTCTCACTCACAAGTTTCATAATCCAATTCTTCTTGAAATTTGAAATTTACCCCCCTTTTTAATTTTGTTCAAGGTTGTGTGCCGCTTAAAGGGATTGCCGCCAAAAAGTATGATGATAAAAAGGTCAACCACAACATTGGGAGTGAAGAAGGAATTAAATAGTTAATATTGGGCTTTGAATCATGCCTCAAATATCCATATAACTCATCAAATTATCATTTGAATCCCCATCGGGATCAGGGATCTTCATCTACACTGTTGGGCAAATATCTCAAAATCTAGATAATATAATCTCTTGATAATTTTTGCTATGTGAAAGGGGTATTATTATATTTATGATGAGTATTTAGTCACTTCACAAAATATCTTGAGGCTCCTAAATTATTTAGAACAAGCTCACTAGTTTTTTTATTTCTTTCATTTCCCTACATCATGTTATAAGTAGCCTGGTGTTGCATAGCTTATTCATAAACCTATTTTTCCTTGCATAACTTTCCTAAACTACCTCTGATGATCTCATACCTATGTCACACACTTCTTATATGCATTGTCTCTTCTTAGATCATCCCCAAGAGATGCTTACCAGGTGCAAAACCCCTAAAAATAGGCCTTTTGGTCCTCTGGGAACAGTTCCTTCAAAGTGGATCAAAATGAATTCATGAATTGCTTCCCACCAGCTTACCTACACATGAAACACAATTTAAAAATATATTTAGTAGATGCCTCTCATACATGATGGGGTTTACATAGTCAGCAATTGGCCGGAGGGTGGGTTTACATTACCCAGTTCAAGGATTGTTTGAGTGTGACCTTAGTTGTCATGGATTTTTTTTTTAATTTTTCATGCTAGACATTTAGCATGACAATAAGGAATATTGGGAGTAGTGTAAATGGTGTAGGAGGATCACTATTATTAACTATAGAGACTCAATTTACGTTTAAAGAGGTTGAATGACTCAATCAAGACTTTGGTTTGAAGCTTCCCGTGTATTTGGTTTGGAGCCTACATAAACTTGGTCCGAAGCTTCCCAATTCACTTTAGTGATGAATACATCTCATTCTTGGATGAATTCAACCATGATGACTTCCTTCTGCCATAATTAGGATGAGTTGAACCATCTGACTTCTTGCATACAATCATGTCATGCAGAATTAACCTTGAGACTGATGTTTTAGTAGCATGCAAGGGATTTCTCTCCTATCTAAACCATGAGAAAAATTCCTAGCCTTGTAATGGTTGCAAAAATCAATGAGATAGGTGGAATTTGATTTGATACAAGTGATTTGATCCTGATTCTAAGACTTACTATTTTTGGAAAGTCCTAACTAAGACAACTATTTTTAGTAAGTTTTCCTAATTTTCACCTCCTGATGTTTTTTGCTTGTGTGGAGAGTTGTGGATGTCGATTGTTTGTTATTTTTGGAAACTAAATATTTTTGGACACACAAATCCTTACACACTTAATATTTTAGGAAAGGCAACTTCTGGGTGTCGGTTTGCAACAAAAATGGTATCAAAAGTTTATGTTTTACTTTAGGACCTTCTGCTCCAATTTTCAAGGTTTTTTGTCTGCCATATCTCCGTAGATTTGAAAAATTAACTTTCACGTCTAAAATTTTGAGGTTTATACTATAAATTATATATAGGATCAATGAGGATACTCTCATAGTCAATTCAAAGGCATTTTTGAGAGGAGTGCAAAGGCAAATTTTCATTGAAAATGGGTGCACGGTTAGGGAGCTATGAGCATTTCTTTGTTTTCAAGCATGGAACTTTAGTGACATTTGAGCACCACTCCTGGTTAAAAATGGAGGTTGGGAGGGTATTTCAATAGCACATGAATTGTGAAAATTTCTACGTATTTTAGAGAGATGGAGAGTTATTCAAATTTCTCTCATAATTCTTAATTCACCTTTGACCTGACAACTTAACTAGGGTTGGAATGAGGTTAAAGTGAGTTCATACCAATGAAAGGGGGATATATGGGAAATAAGGGAAACCTAAGTAATAATTTCACCAAATGGTGATAAGTGATGGCCTCTGGTGCCTTGTAGAGGTGATCTATGGGGTTGGGAATGAGCACTAGGGGCTAAAATATGGTTTTCGAGGGCTAAAAATGTGTTTTTTATGACCATGAGGTAAATGGGGTGAAAGAGGTCATAATTTTGTGTCCCCCTTATCCTCTTTTCACCTTGGGGGAAAACTAAGGCTCAAAAGTGTGACTAGGGTCCAACCATCATGGAAGGGGGGCAAATTAGTAAGTGAAATTGTGCAACCTAGGTGTAGAAGTGGTGAGGAGCAAGTTCCAGAGGCTTGACATGATGGGGAGGTCACATTTTTATGTCCCACTTGTCCCCATTTCACATTGGGGGAAAATTGGGAAATCGAGGCTTCAAAGTGTGACTTTACCTTTTTTGAAATGTTGATGTCACCCTCTGAGTCCAAATCGAGACATTATGAGTGATTTTTCCACGTCGAAAGTATGGGAAAGTGTTTTGGGGTAAAAACTTATATGATTTTTACTCTAAACCACTTTATGAGATCATTCCACCCATTATAAGAAGTCAATTATGTCTAGAATTTCATTTTTAGGGCTTATTTCATTCTTGATTGGAACTATGTCATGGATTATCACATAACATATTTGAGTCTTAGAACAAATTTGAGGTATCCGCCATGTATAGGGTTCCAATACCTTTCCAATGACTAATTTTTTCCTACTAATTCCTCCCATATCTCCCATAATCATATAGACAAATTAGCTTTTCACTATTTTAGACTTCATTCCCTGAACTCGAAAATTATCTGATGTTGAACAAATTGTTCCTATCATCAATATTCATCAAAGAATTTCTCTAAATGCCTTGAAAATCTTCAATACTCTCTGACACAACCCTCAAATGATTTAGATTTTCCCCATATTCTTCTAGAAGGTGTTTATCATCTGTAAAACAACCAAAAATGACCTTTTTAGGCCTCTGACAGCAAATTTTCTTCATTGAATCTTAATGAATTCATCAATCACCTTGGGCATTTATCCCTTAACACTTGAAAATCTAATTATCACAATCATCTTAGCCATAATGAGGGTGAAATTGAAGGCATGTTGACTAGAGGAAGGGTTCACAGTGATCAATAGAGTGACATTTTCAAGTAGGGGCCTAGTTATCATGGTCAAATTTTTAATTTTGCATACTAGACATTTAGCGTGACAACACTCTCCTTCTACTTATTTTGAAACATTGTCATGTATAGAATTCTTGTTCACATTAGCCATATATTATCATCTCTTTTTACAATCCTTCTTAAAATTTCTTGACTACTTGAAATAAAAAAAATTCCATTTGGCTTTCTTAGAATCACTTACAATACTTTTGAAGGTTTCCTTTTGGAATTGCTTGTATTCCACTATTTTGTATTTCCCTTTGACTATGTTATGAATGCACTTTTCATAGCTATTGATGATGAGGAAC